>OY986438.1:202276081-203476081 GCA_963920525.1 Dichetophora obliterata | reverse complement strand
AACCTATATATATATATATTAGGGCGGGTCAAATTCTGGCTCAGCGAAATTCGTAAAATACATGTAATTTCAAGACTTTTTCTCCACTACAGCATATACAAATTCTGAAAAAAAGCTGTGCGGACTTTCGTAAATAGATTCATACACATACATTCATACATTCATATTTTATAATTGAGAACAAAATCTATTTACGAAAGTCCGCACAGCTTTTTTTCAGAATTTGTATATGCTGTAGTGGAGAAAAAGTCTTGAAATTACATGTATTTTACGAATTTCGCTGAGCCAGACCTCCAAAAAATTCGTCCATACAAATTGACCCGCCCTAATATATATATATGCAATTGGGGTGAAGAACCCATCATTATTATGAAAAATTTAAGTTCTGGACAAAACTTTAGTTTCAGTCATCTCAAAATGAGACACATATACATTTTCTCGGACAGCCAAGCGATCAAATCTATGGAGCAAGTATCCATCAACTCTAAAGTAGCCAAGGACTGCCATGCTGCATTAAACGAAATGTCAAACTATTTTAACATTAGCTTAATATAGATACCAGGGTATAGGGGCATCCGAGGAAACGAAAAAGCAGACGAGCTTGCTTAAAACGGTATCTCAGTGACATCAGTGGTTCAGAACCTAACGAGCATTCCCTTGGCAACTGTCGAACTGCTGCTCAAAGAGTACACCACATCTGAAGCCAACTCAAGCCAACTCAAGAAGGGCTGATCTCAACATGCAGAACAACAAGGCTTATCTGGCCGACTTAATACCTAAAGTGATCGAGAGCCCTTGTCTCGCTGGGAAGAATAGAGGTAGCCAAGCTAGTGGCCGTTACCACTGGGTAATGGATAGGCAGACATGCTCCTGACTCTGAGTCATCACAAATGACTTCTGCAGAAGCTGCAGGGACGAGAAGGAGGAAGAAACCATTTCCCACCTTCTATGTTCCTGTCCGGCGCTCGCCAGAAGAAGGCACAATCTGGGGTCGCTTTTCTTTTCTGAGCTTGACGACCTGTCAAGGATAAGCTGCAAACGTCTTATAAGCTTCACCAGAAGCTCAATTTGGTTCCACTCGAACTGAAAGCCAAGTGTGCAGCGGTATTACAATGGACCTTATAGGTCTAAGTGAGCCGAGGTATGTGCGGTATGTTTTTACGCACATGAAACGGCTGCCGCCTCAACCTTACCTCACCTGTTAGTTTTTTATACCAATTATGCCAAAAGTGGTAATATTTATATTCTCCTTGAAATTTAAAAAAATCGTACGACAAAGTTTAGAATCAATAAATAATGAGTTCTGTCTTACTCAATCCGGTATCATCACTTGAGTTCCTTCACCAACTTGACACATAGAAATTGCATTTCTAGACGCCTTTTTAAATACAATTATCTGCATCTTAGTTAACTTAAAATGTTACTATTTCAGTAATTTTTCAAATGATGAGAATGATAAAATAACAAATGAATAATTCTGATACGAATAAAAAATAATAATTCCAAGGATCAACATTTCAAAAAGTTTCCTTTCAGACTCACTCAACTAATTGTCGAAGTGCAACGGGTAGCCGAATGCAAAGTTGAGAGATGCAAAAGAAAAGAGCACACAATTTAATTAACCGCACACGACAGAGAATTAAGGCGGGTGCTTTAGAACGTTAAGCCATTTAGTAGCAAAGTTTGCATATTAAGCATTACTATGACCACGCCAATTGGTGGGAACTGTTACCATCATCATAATCATGATCATTATTATTATCATCATCGTTTTCTACAAAAACTACAATAAACTTTCATATTGCGGCGTTCAACTAACTGGTTTAGGGAATGTAAGTTATGCATTTTGTTGGCTGATAAAGCAAAGGACCAAACAGGAGGAAATGCAACACTTTCAACGCAGTGCTTTTGGAATAAAACTATGACAAACTCGAAAGAATTCCGAAAAGGATAAGCGGGTTGAAAACAAGAATAATACAAGGACTTATCACGTAGTTTGCAGTTAAATATCCGGACTTTCCTGAGAGCAGCAGCCGAAGTAGGTAGCAGAGTTGATGTAGCACTAAACACTGCACAGTAAAGGTTGTCAGCATCTAGCCACCTGGAATAGAGGAGAATGGTTGGCTATGTGACTGCTATATATTTTTGTGTAGCGCAGTAAGTTTTTGGTGCAGTAGCTCCGAGTCATTTTGATGATGTTGCTTCCTGTTGATAGTTTTTGGTCTTGTGCTTCACCACTTTGTTACGGCGCTGTGCTGGAATTTGTGGTTAAAGCAAAGAAAATCCTGCTGCAAACAGTCAGAGGATTAGGGTAAAGAAGTTCACACACACACACACAAAGACACACATAAATCCATATACATACACTACATACAAAAAATGTTTTCATTTAGTTTAGAGATTTTGTTGAATCCCACGGGTGGAAGTGTCGCTGATGCAGTTGATTTTGCTTTGGGTAGAAGTTTGCTTCTACTGTCTTGTCTGCATTTAGTTCTTGAAGCGAGTAGGAGTTGGGAAGGACTTTGTGTGCTGTTAGTTCTGGTGCTGGTTTGTTGGTATATTTTGTTTGCATGACAGCATTTTGGAACGTTAGACAAAATTATTTAAATGGCAAACGTGTGTCTGTGTGTCTTTTACACTAGTTATTTGCTTCATAATCTTTGGTTAGAATTTAGGTTTTTTGCTTTGTTCGCGGCGAAACAATTGAAATTAATTAACTGTCACAAAAAAAAAAAAAAAATAAACAAAAAAAAAAAAACTTAAAAGAGTAGAAGAATATTTGAGCTAATGCGGTAAAACAGCATGGTTTTCAAAGGATAGGCATCAGGAAAAGTGAATAAAATGTTCTATACTTGTTTTTATGTTAGGAAACATGAAATTTCTTATCGGTTTTTGCGATTTAAGGATATCCCCTTGTATACAGATTCCTCTTCTAGAAAATGTTATGGTTAAAAATTACTAGTGAAAGCATATTTTACCTGATGGTAACAAGTGCCGAGGCAGTCACCCGTCCAAATTCATTTTTCAGCGAACACTCGTAACGTCCGCCATCAAAGATGGTGACATTCTTCACATACAAGCTGCCAGTGCCACTTATTTGATACTTTTCAATTAAGCCCTGATTCGGATCAATCATGCGACCATCACGACGCCAAGTAATCTGTTAAAAAAAAGTCAAAAAGCGCCACAAAACATTCAATCAATATTCAATCTTTGACTCTGGAATTTATGCTAACTCACCTGCACACCCACATCTTCCTCTGCCTTGCATGGCAGCTCAATGGTTGTGCCTGCAAATGCCTCCAAATCATATGGTTCGATAATGAGTTTTGGTGCACCGCGACTTCGCTCCACCACAATTGTTGCCTCAACCTTGGACACACCATTCTCATTTGTCGCAATGCAAGTATAAATACCTTAATTGTGAAGTGAATACTCGTTCATTAATACAATTGATAAAGAACACTGTGCGACACAAAAAAAAAATGACTGCATAAATGGCAATGAATTTTGAAGTCACTAGATCTTATTACATACTCACTAAAGTATTTTTTTGGGTTAGAACAGATAATATAATTTTTCAAGGTCAAATGCAACAACAGTTTTTATGCTGTCTTTTCCTTTACGATATCTTCTAACCCAAGTGCAATTTCGATTTGAGGCTATTAGCAAAGTTATTCAAAAATGCTTCGTACACAAAATTGAGCAGTAATGCTGTGCCTTTAAATTATCCCGAGGAATTTAAATACGCCCCTCAAAGTACAAAAAATAATGTAATCCGGGAACGGTTAGTGATATAATTTTCATGATTCCAACAAACAAAATTAGTTACTTCTTATCTTCAACTTTGCAGAATATTAGGGGTATTCACGATTCAGTGCATTTGCCAGTGCAGTTGAGGACTTGTGCACTCTACAAAAACAAAATGTACGCACGTCAAAAATCTGCACAAGTGCTTTTCTACTGTAGCCTAAAACTTGAGGACTTGAGGACTTGAACAGTTGTGCACTTGTGTGCATTAAAAAGATTTGCCAGCTTGGAAAAAGTGATAGTGGTGTGTTCACGAAAACCTAACTGCACAACTGCTCAACTGCTCTAGTCGTCAACTGCAAGTACGCTGAATCGTGAATACCCCTATTGTATTCTATAAAAACTTATCTTAACTAATATGTAAGAACTCTAATAAAACCCTGCAAACATTTGGAAGACGATTGGAAGATAAGTTTATTTTGCGAAGCACTAACGTTTCGCCCAAGGGTTCTTTGGAAGATTGATCGCTTTTCGTTTGCCCAAGCGATGAATGCACGATTCATGAAAAATCTTCAAAATCTTTCTTTGTTTATTTCGGTGAACGTTGGAAGATGGATCGCTTTTCAATCGCCCAAGCAATGAATGCGCGATTCAAGAAAAATCTTTAAAATCTTCCCTTGCTCATTCCGGCGATCGTGGGAATTTGGCTTTTTTGAAAATTTTAAAAATTTATCGTTGGAATAAAGCAGGCTATTCTATATACTTCTCCGCTTAAAGTAGTCATAGTCAATCAAACATTGAGGTTTGAGAATAATTTAAGAATGATTTGATATCAAATGTATTTCTCGAATGTCAAACGTTTGATATCGATTTGATATTGATTTGAGAATGACAGCATTCTCAACAAAAAAGAGACTTTATTCTCAAATTGAGAAATAGGTTTATACTCAAATTGATATCAAACATTGTTCTCAAATTATCAACTATGAATGTCAAAATGTAATTTAAAAATGTTGGAATAAAGCATGCTATTTTATATACTTCTCTACTTAAAGTAGTCATAGTCAATCAAACATTGAGGTTTGAGAATAATTTAAGAATGATTTGATATCAAATGTATTTCTCGAATGTCAAACGTTTGATATCGATTTGATATTGATTTGAAAATGACAGCATTCTCAACAAAAAAGAGACTTTATTCTCAAATTGAGAAATAGGCTTATACTCAAATTGATATCAAACATTGTTCTCAAATTATCAACTATGAATGTCAAAATGTAATTTAAAAATGTTAGGTTTTTGTTATTATTTGTTTATTTCATCCTAATTATTTACTTTTTTAAAAATGCTAACTAAAACATACTTCAAGTTTTATATAAAAAAGATGATAAGATTATTTAATTAACGAATTAAAAATTAAATATTATGAATCATATTAGCATATGATCAAAATATTTAAGTTTAATTGGTTTATTTGCCCATTAATATTTTCTCATGAATTCAATTAATAAACTTAAAAACCAAACAAATAATCAGCCCAATAATGAAACATTTTCTCCCGGGACTAGTAAAAGGGAGTTTCCGTTTTCAAGGTACTATTACAGTGTGTAAAAAATTAAAATCAATTTTTGTTTTTCATTAGAATATCGTTCTGTAAGGTCTTAAGAATACGTAAACAAAATTTTAGAAAAAAATATTCGTATGTTGCGTAAAAACAAGGTTTTTTGAATCGGCTTCTAAGATATCTGGAGTTCTACTTTATCGATTTCGATGAATCTTGATTCTTTGTGATCCTTATAGACTCTGTTATGCACTAGACCTATAAAAAGCCAAAAACTTTTATATTTTTTTTGTATATCTGAAATTTTCGGCAAAAAAGGTGGTTTTTGTAAATTTTTTTTTCAACGTATGTCATTTTTTTATTTTTTTTTTGCGTAGGTTGAGTGCTCATTTACAACCCTTAACTCAAGAATGCACTTTGATTTTTTACTTTCAGACTGCTGGAGACGAGAAGCTAATTGCAACAATTTTTTAAACACGCTAACTTCAACGCCCTGTAGAAAATTAACAACAACTATAAAGACAAAAATTTTTTTTTATTTCCTCATGAATAATTCATCATTATGTAGAAAATTTGAATCATTAATATTAATAATACTAGGTAAAAAAATTAATAAAAAGGTGTTTTTTTTATAGCTACACACTGTAATAGTACCTTAAGATAAAAATTAAAAACTTTTTGGAAATTTTTAATGCAATTTTGTTTATCAACCGTGTTCATTTGTGTAAAATAAAAAAATGAGATGTCTTAAGGGGTCGTCCATAAACTACGTTACTGATTTTCTGGTTTTTTTAACCCCCCTCCCCCTGCGTTACTTTTCGTAGTGCTTTTCAAAACCCCTCCCCCCCATAAAGTAACGTGACATATGAAATTAATTCATTCGAATGATTACACAGGGGAACAAAAAATTATTTTTTTTCTGCGGCATAAGTTTTTGGAGCCAATTAAGATACATGGTATAAAAAGTGAACCATTTTCAAATCAACACACACTGACCACTGGTGTTGAACATATACAATTTTCTCTAAATAAAGTTTGATACTTTGGTATTATTCTTTAAGTTTTGTTGAATGTGCTATCGGAATTGAAGCTAATTTGTTGCCATTATGCAGTAACACACATTTTAAACTTATTTTTGAGCTATCTATGAAGACCCATTGCATTTAAAAGTCCAGGAATATTCTAACAGTATACGATTTTCTCCTCCTTTGCAAAGTATCGAAGAATATCTCGTTCTATAGTCCGGTAAGTTTTAACTGATACGCCAGGCTGAAGACAACGTTTTTCTTTAAGTCTTGATGCTAGAAGCTCCGCTGATTTTTTGGATAGCTTTAGATCTGGAATTTTCCCCTGTGCATTTATTTAGCTGTTTTTTATCAAAATGAAATAACATCATTAAATTTGAATTAAGGAAAAAAACACGCCAATAGATTTTAATGAAATATGGCTTATTTTCTTTGTAACATATGTGAGTTTATAACTTAATTAAAAAAAAGAGCTATTTTGACATATTTGAATTTTTATGAATTATGAAATAATAAAAAAGTTAAAATTTTGCATAAAAAAATGTTTTTTTCAGAAGAACTTTCTGAATATTTCCGAAACTATTCAGATAATCAAAAAACATTGTGCATGTAACTTAGAGGCAATTTAGCTGCAGATTTTCGAATTTTTTATTTAACCAAATCAGACTTACTGTTCTGGAGTTATGTTTAAATCTAAGATGAAACCTCCTTAATTTTTAAAATAGCGGTTTATCGCGAGAACCGGAGTCAATTCAAATAATCTAAATAATAGGCTAAGATCTTTATCAATGTATATACTAAAATTGACTACCAAATCCCATGCCGCAGAATCAGTGTTGACCTGTGTTATATTTTTTGACTAGCTCTGACAATTTTCACTGCGATCCAAGACTCGATGCTCTCAATCACTGGGATAGAAGAAGCTGGTAGCTTTGTTGAGGATTCTTCAAAATAGAATTTATCATCGGATTCTATGTCGACCCATTCAGGTGAATCCTCATTTCTAACGCAAAGAAATGCACCTGGTCTTTGACAGAGTACCCTTAAAGGCTGCACCCGAGCTACACCAAGTTCTGTGTTTTTGTGTAAATGCTTTCTGAAAATTGATTTATTTAAATAGTATGTTTTATTCCGATTTAATGTAAACGATTTAATACAAACTTATGACAATTCATAGAAGTTTTAAAAACGAAATAAAAGCCGCAGGTAGGACACGACCTTGCACCGATTTCTTCTTTCTGAGAAGGACAGTATATGTCATACGGTATCTCCTTTGATCAAGAACATTCAGGCCTTAACGTCAAAGCCTGTCGCAAAACCAAAGACCCAAATTTTTCAGACGTGTGCTGAGATGGTGAAGGAATAACAAAAGGTTCCTGTGTCAAGGGAAAAGGCGGTGGAAGAAATCTTTGAAACAAAAGTTAACCATCAATTTAGACGATCAAACATAAACATGTAAGGTTAAAAATTTTTGAAATGATTGTGTTATTAATTATAGGTTTTTCGTCGATTTTTTTAATTTTTGGTAACGTTACAATATCTAAACACCTCCCCCCCCTACCGTTACTTATCGTAGTGCATTTCAAAACCCCTCCCCCCCCCTAAATTGGTAATGTAGTTTATGGACGACCCCTAATCTGCTATCTTAAAACCGGAAACTCCCTTTTACAATTCCCGGGAGAAAATGTTTCATGATTGGGCTGAATCTTTTTTGCAAATTTTACTCATAGTTTTTACTGAATTTATTGCAATTTTATACATTTTTGCCAAGAGTAGCTTGTTTTTGCGCAAAAGATAGGTTAATAATGCGTTAGTGATGTGCAAAAATGTACAAATACCTTATGGATTCGTTATAGATGCATAATATTTCAAACATACTTTTACATTTGAGAAAAACATTTATTCGCAAATCAACCTTAAATCGAACTCAATGTTAATATCAAACATTAATTCTCGATTTGAAAATGATCGACGCTTCGCATCAAATCGCTGAGGAACCCTAAAAGCGATTCGCTTGCCACTTTTGTCGGCGAATCGCTAAGTACTTCTATTGGTGATTCGTTTGAGACTCTTCCCAGCGAATCGCTTAAGACCCCTATTGGCGATTCACTAGCTTCTTTTCCTTTGCGAATCTTCCCGGCATCAGCTGCTTACAGTCGGCGATATCAGGATGACTCCCAAATGAGTTCGCAAGCGATTGTCTCATCTTCCAAGCGATTCGTTGGTGATTCTGAGGCGATTGAAAATGCTTGCAGGATACAATTTTAATTTTTTTCGTACAAATTTCTTTTTATTTTTAAATAATTTGAAAAAAGTATACATTTTAGAAAAAAATTTCATCTAACAAAAAACAGTTCCATACACGGTTAGAAATCTTGGAATAAATTTTAATACTTTTGGGCTTACGTATATATTGTAGTGAATATAGTATCAAATTAATTCCAAACGGTATAAAATATCGTTGTATTGTTAATAATGTTTTAACATTTAATACAAAATTAAATTGAAATATAATACAGCATGTTACAGCATTAAAAATTAAATATAATATCACAATAGTATCTAATTAATTTTAAGAGTATAAAATATCGTTGTAATATTTGAACTTTATTAAAATGTAAAACAAAATTTACTAAAAAATGTTGTAATAAATTGAAGAGTATTAAATTTAATACTTTTTGACTTAAATATCTTTGTAATACTACTACCAAGATTTCTAACTGTGTATATTGAAAACTTTGATGATGATTTTTGCTTGTAAGTTTGATTTTATTTTTCTTATGTTGTTCTAGAAAATTTTATATAGAATGATGAAAGCCATGCTTGTCAAAGTTTTATGATAAGATCATAAAAGATAAAAGTAATTTGAATTTTTACTAGCCAAAATATTTTTGCGAGATCTTTTGATAAGGGTTAAGGGCTTAAAAGCTTTAGTTTGCTTAGAAATGTTAAAGATAATATGATGAAATATTTGTTTGTGGAATCATAGAATTGATATCATCAACAGTTTCATAAAAAAATAAAATTTATTTGATCCAAAAAAATAATTTAATTTGGAAACAGTGTAGTTGAATTTTGTGAGAGCTAGAAATTTGCGATAACTTTGTTGAAGGTCTTCATAGTCGAAGTTTAGTTTTCCCCAGTAAATATAAAAACTTTTTTAGCAAAAGCAAAACAGCGGACGCACAAGGCTTAGTTTTTAATATTTTTCTCAGCCGGGAAAGGGTCGTTTGCTGGACTTTTTGGTCAAACAGCGGCCATACAAGGGTCGTAAAAGGGCCGTACAGAGGCCGTTTTGAAATAATCTCGGCTGTACAACGGGCGTATAAGCGTCGTACATCGGCCGAACAGTGACTATTCTACAATGAAAATAAGCAGCTTTTCAATGAAAATTAGAACTTCTTGGCGGAATGTTATCTATGTGCTAAACCTGGCACAAACTAATGAACAAATATTATATTTTTTTTTTAATTTTTTTGTATTTAGTTAATCTTTTTTCATTACCATTATTTGTAATATGTTAAATAACAGCCCTTTTCTGGCAAAGTAACAATTGTTACCCAAATTGTTATACAAAAATTTTAATTTTTGTTTTCAAAACTAAATTTAAAACTCAAAAAGCAAAATTTTTTAATGTAATTGTCACTATCTGAAAAGTAGGTGACAACTTTTATCAAATTTTCTTATTTTTGAGCTTCAAATTTTGTTTTTAAATCAAAAAATTACAACAAACACATAGAAATATTAAAAATACTAGGTAACATTGTTACTTTGCCAGAATAGGGCTGCAAAATGTGTTAAAAAATATAGATTTTAAGAATCTTAAATAAAGATACCGAGTGAGGCTTGATTTTGTTGTTGCGCATAGGTTTGCTGTTGAATTCGAGCTTTGAAAATATTGGTGGTATACAACGGGCGTGCAGCGGCTAGGAATTTTGGATTTTTTTTAGGCCATGTTCGACTCTTTTACGGCCGTGCGGCCCATGTTCGACCGCTGTTCGCCCACTTATATTTTTATTTGGGTTGGAAGATATTCGAAGGAATTTGAATACATAAGTAAATCATACATACATATGTTAAGTTTGACCTTGATAATATCGCTTTTTTGAGCTAAACCAGAAAAGTCCTTTTGTTAGTATGTTCTAAATTTATATAGCGACAACTGAAAAATATTGCTAGAGCCGAAAGCCATAGAAGCTAGTGCTCCTTTTCCTCTAATTGTATAATAATTTATTATTGTATAATTTATAATAAAAAAAAATAAAAAAAAATGAAAAATATTGAGATATTTGAGGTAACTTTCAACAACCCAAAAAATTGTCGCACAGTGTAATTAGTCAAGCTTTTCGTCAAACTCCAAACATACCTGAATCAGTTTCGTGCGCTTCACTAACTAATAGCTCGGTATTTTCATTTTCCAGCTTAATTCGTGCATTTGTTGCTAACTCCGTGCCATTGAATTGCCATGTTATGCTCGGAATCGGGTTACCGTCTGCATCGCATTCCAATATGAAGGGTTTGCCTATCTTGACGGTTTGATTTTGTGGCGCCATTAATATATCAGGAAATTCTAAAAAGAAGATTTATCGATCAGTGTTTTATTACAGCGGGAAAACCTCCTTTGATACGATTTTTTTATAAGTCACCTAAATTCGATAATTGCATCAATAAAATGTTCTACCATTTAGTTTTTTTAAGCTCAAAAGGAAAAACCTACCTAAATGGAAGCTTTGAAAGCTTTAAAATAAATGCTTAATGCAGAGGAAGGAAACGGATTCGCTCAAACCAATAGGATCTGATAGCATTTGTAATTAAATGTGTAAAACATAAGTTTCTAGTTTGAAATTCATATAGATTCTATTTGCAAAGTTAGCTCGCTTTAAAAAGATATAGGCATTGAAAATTTGCCTCTTGCAGAGCATTTTTAAAAATAAATGCTCATTAGGGCGTATCGAATTACAATTTTTTTCGATGTTTACATTCTAAGAGGTCTCAAAAGTTGCGTGGTGGTTAAGATCTACAAAAAAAATCCAAAAAGATCCTTCTTCCACAAGGATAAAGTTGTTTTTTGAGAAAAATAGTAAAAAATAACAACCTAAAAATGCTTTGATTTTTGTAAGAAAAACTATATATGTCTTAAAGCAAAAGTAAATACAGACTTACAGACTAAATAACAATATCTTGCCGAACAAGATGCAATTCTCGATTTCTACCCTCATTGTCATGTGTGAGAGATATTCGAATCCAACGGTACACTCGAAATAGCACAGAACCAGTGGCGGACTGGCCCTTGGGCACACATGGCAAAATCCACGTGGGCCGCTGCTATTTTGGGCCAGTTGCTTCTTAACGCAAAAGAAAAATTTTCATTTAACAAGTTTAAAACAAATAGAAAAGGTTAAAGGAGGTGCGGAAAAAGCACGGATAAGAAAACAACAAGAGCTGGGAAAGACAGCCAAAAGTTGGCCAAAACTTGACAGCTTTTTTGTTGGGCGTAATACTGTTGAAGCAACCACAGGCGGAGCTTCTGAAAACACAGCTGCATTAAATGAAGATTGCCAGCCAGGTCCTGTGCCAGCAATTCTTAGTTCAACAAATGAAGAAAAGGTATCTCTACATTTTGACGTCAAACTGAACTAATTAGGGTTTTTAAATAACAGCAACATCAAGCTAAGGGAGCTCTTGAATTGCAGACAGAAAACGTAAGCAATTATTTATTTCGGCCTAACACTGAACAAGCGGACACAAACGCAGTCACTGAAAACGCAGTTGTGTTGCGTAAAGATTACATTATATTAAATGAGGAAGATGAATCTACTATTTTTAAACATCCAAATAGGTCTGAACTAGCAACATTTTTTAAACAGCATCCAAAGCAAGCTACCACAGATCCTGTATTAAAACGAGCATTTTTTAGAAAAGATGGCACAAATAGGAAGTGGCTGACGTTTTGCGAGAATAAAAATTTATTCTTTTGCTCGGTGTGCTTAGCTTTTTCAATATCTTTGGAACATAAAACATTTATTGATGGGTTTAACGATAGGAGACATGTACATCAAATAATTGAACAACACGAAAATTCTAAAATGCATTCAATATCTTCAGAAGCCTATTTTGGTTTTTTGAGAGACACCAACGTTGAAAGCTTGATCAGCTTTAATCAAATTTCTCTTCGGCGTCAGCAGATTTCAAATAGACGTGACATTCTTAAAAGAATTATATATGTTATCAAAGTTCTTGGAAAACGAGGATTAAGCTTTAGAGGGAAGCGAAATGAGGCTGCTTATAATTTAGAAAATCAATGTATTGATCACGGAAACTTTTTAGAGTTAATGCTTTTAGTCGGAAAATATGACATTTGCCTCAGGGATCATATACAAACATCAATAGAGTCATGTAAACAAAACGTGAAAGGAAGGGGTTCCCTCATAACCTGGTTATCAAAGACAACTATAAATAGCGTTACAGATACTATTTGTAGAATGATGCAAAAAATCATATCTGAAGAGGTCAATGATGCCCAATTATTTTCAATCCAAATTGATTCAGCACAAGATATAACTTCAAAAGAACAGTGCTCAATTATAGTTCGCTTTTTAACGGATCGTGTTCATGAAAGGCTATTAGCCGTAGTTGATTTAGAATCCAGCAAAGGTGAAAGTATTTTTGAGAAAATAAAAAAAGTATTATTGGAAAATAATATAAATATCAAATGCTGTATTGGTAGTTCGACAGATGGTGCAGCAAATATGCAAGGCCAATATAAAGGGTTTTCTTCTTGACTATCAGTTGAATGTCCCGAACAAATTCATATTTGGTGTTATGCACATGTGTTGAATTTAGTTTTGGCAGACACAACAAAAATAACAATACTAAGTACATCACTTTTTAATATTATTAACGACATCGCTGTTTTTATACGCGATTCTTATCAAAGAATGAATACATGGAATGCAGTGATTCAGGATAACCGCAAGCTAACAACTATTATAGATACTCGCTGGTGGTCGAAAGACAGAGCTTTGAGAAAAATTTTTGGTAAATTTGGTAACCCAGATTCCGCACTCTATATGGAAATATTAGTGACTTTAATACAAATAGAACATAATATTACGTGTAAGCCTGAGGTTAGGGCAAAGGCTCGAGGGTTTGTTGAGTCATTGCTCAAATATGAAAATATACTAACTGCCCAAATTTTTTTAAGAATTTTTTCTGTGACAACACCCTTGTCAAAATATCTTCAAACTTCTGGAATGGATTTTCTTAAGGCCTACGGTATGGTAACCGATACCAGCGAAAGTTTGAAATCCTTTAGTCGAGATTTTGAACAAGTAAAATCTGCTGCTGAACAAACTGGTCAAAGAAAACTTGGGCAAAGAAAAAAATTGAAGATTACGATGAATATGAAATAGAAATTCAATTGACTTTGCCGATGACAAGAATAAGAAGGAATAAAAAGTTGCATAGCGAACAAGCTGAAGACGAGATAAAAGTTGATCTTTTAGAAAATTTTAAAATCAAGGTACACAATGTTATTTTAGACACTGTATGTGAAAGCATAAACCGTCGCTTTTCAAGTAGTCAAACTTTGTATGCTGACTTTTCTCTTTTGGACCCAAACATTTTTCAGTGTAGCAGAGAAAATGGCATACCCAAACAAGCTTTTAACATTTTATGTCAAAAAATTAGTACTTTTAATAATGATGTAAATATTGAAGATTTCAAAGGGGAATACAATAATTTTGTAAAACAATGGGAAAAAATTAAAAGCAACCCTTTAGATGCATATAACATCCAAATTGGGGATGATCAAGACTCAGAATGTCTTACAAAGAGTGAAAATGAAGAATTCAAACAATGTAACGCCTGCAAGAAATGCCATCTGTGTTGCTTTAAAATAATCGAAAAATATAATCTTATGACGAATGCATATCCTCTGTTATGGCTTGCATATAAATATTTACTTTCCTTGTCTATTACTCAAACTGCATGCGAACGTTCGTTTTCTACTCTTAAAAATATAAAAACCAAACTAAGAAACACAATGTCTCAAAATAATTTGAATTCATATATGCTAATGTGCATTGAAAAAGAGGTTTTATTTAAATTAGACGAGGATAGTATTATTGATGAGTATGCTCAATCTAGTAAACAACTTAAAAGTTTATTAATTCCATAATAAGAAGTATTTTAAATTCAAGTACATAAAATAAGAGCTGTTTTCTTTAATTTAAATCTTTTGTTTATTTAAAACATATCGCTCATTTCGAGCGTTACAACTCAAAATCCGAATTTTTCAAGAGAAGGTTTTTTATCTTTTTAATTTCTCTAGCAAACCGTTGATCTAATTTTACGAGTTTGTTATTTAAATATGGTTTTGTGATATTTTCTCAGATATTTTTGTTCAGTTTAATAAATGAATATTTTTATTTTTCATTAAAGTATTTTTAATAGCTATAAATTGTAATGTTTTGTTTATTTTTTGTTGCTTTTTTGTTCAATAAAAATAAAAAATAAAGTTTAATATGTATGTTGGTGTTGTTGTCTTAATTTTCATTGAGAGGGCCGGTTGAGTGTTATTTTGCCATGTCAATTTTGATGACCCAGTCCGCCACTGCACAGAACTTTTGATTGTTATCTGATTGTCTAAATGTTGGTGTTATTGATTGAAATGTTTACGTTTTCCTTAAATTTCGCGAATTTAAAATTTGCATATTTTTCGCAAATACATTTTCTTGTTTTCGAGAAATGTATTTTGAATGCAATTTTATAACTTTTAAAAAAAAATTAATATAAGGTTGTATATATTTTGGGCATTTGAATTTGGATTCTTAAAATATTTCTGAACGAAACACTATCTGAAAGTATTTTTTTCAAACACTAGGTTAAGACCACGATTCCTCATAGCATGAAACCTTCCTAGCATGAAATTTATTATTTCGTCAAAACACCTCACCTCATCATTTAACAAAATGTTAAACTAAAATTTAGAGTTTCTGAGCCTGCCATTCGATGAGTCTCAATTGATTGAAAAACAATTGTTTTTAAGATGTGTTTTAAGAAAATAATAACCTTAAAGGAGATATTTGAAGAATCCAAATAGCGAAAATTATTTTCGGTACCACTTCTGTTGCCTGATATCTAAAGCCTTATATTAATGTTTTTCAAAAAGTTGAAAAATTGCTTTAAAATATACTTTTCTTAAAAAACAGTTAATGCATTGGCAAAAAATGTGCAAATTTTGAATACGCCAAATATAAGGAAAACGTAAACACTTTACTAAATACCACCAAAATTTACACAATCAGATAACAAAAGTTCTGTGCTATTTCGAGTGTACCTTAAGATTCGAATATCCTTCACACAGGACACTGTGGGTAAAAATCAAGAGTGGCATCTTGTTAAAGTCTGTATTTACTTTTGCTTTAAGACATATGAAATTATTATTTCAAAAATCAAAGCATTTATAAATCGGTTATTTTTACTGTTTTCCTCAATACACAACTTTGTCCTTGCGGAAGAGAGAGACATCCTTTTTTTCCTAAAATTTTTCTGGGAGATCTTGACCACCCTATGGAACTTTGGAGACCTCTTAGGATGAGAAATTAAAAAAAATTAACGCCCTTATGAGCAATTCATTTTTAAAAAATGCTCTGCAAGAGGCAAACTTTCAATGCCTATATCTTTTAAAAGCGAGCTTACTTTGCAAAACCCTTTTAGGGTTTTGTTGGTCTTGATCAGTACCATCGATCTGTGTTGGTCGCTTTTTCGTTAGATTCCATGACCCTTAAATTGTCGCATAGTGTTATTAATAGAAATTTAATTTTAAAAATAAATATGGTAACTAGCTAATATACACGGCCTTACCCAGGTAGTATTTTATTAACAATTTGTGCGCTTTAAAAATAAAACACGATAAATAGCTTACAGTATGAAATGATACCTTATATGTATTGATATAATACATATAAATTTTATATAATGTATGAGAGCTTTTAGTGGTTTTATTAAAGATTTGTACTACTTTCTGGTTTTAAAGATAGATGCAAATATATAGCGCCAAAAAACTCCTTGCTCGAGGCTCTTTTTTTTTTTGTTGCGCTGTGTTAGCTGAGCACGAAAAGAGACGAATAGAGAGCAACATGGATTTTCTTGAGACTTTTGCAATACAAACGCATGAAAAGAAAGCAATTAAGCAATGCGTGGCGTCTGAGACGATTTCTTAAAAAATTGCACATAAAATAAGAAATATACTTATTATTAAAATTTCGAAAATAAAATAGCCTTATAAAATGCTGTAGCACAAATGCGTGCAATACCGCGTATCTGCCACTTGCAATAACGCGTATATTGCAAGAAGTCCAAAATTTAGTTTTTATTTTGATCCTTCATGATTGATTCATTCATTTTGATTTTTCATTTCAATTATCTTATTTCAATAAATGTTTAGTTCAGTTGGAAAACCCTAAACTATTTTAAAAAATAGTTTAAAATAAAATTAGTTTTTCTGCACTCCTGTAAAATTTTACTATCACCGTATGTGTATATGTGCAAGTGGCGGATACACGGTATTGTATGCACAGCGTCGTAATAATAGGGCAATTCACAATCTTGTGCGTTTGAGATTGCAAATTTGTGCAATTGTTGCAAACTTGCAACAAATTGTAAACGGTCTTTTTCGGTTTACTTTGCAACTCTTGTTGCAAAACATAAAATTTACAGCTGATCAATGAAAAGCAAAATTATTTTCAATTAGAAATTTTTGTCGAATTTAATGTTGAAAAAAAAAGCTTGAACGCTGTTTTTATTTTCCATATCAGTCCTTTTCAGTTCTTTTCAGTTTTTCAACAATCAGCTGTAAGTGTGCATTTCAGTATTGCATACGTATGGTAAATAGGGCTGTTCACAATCCTGTGCAAATGATCTTGCATCATAGCATTTGCAAAATGATAAAGTATATTTTTACTCTACACTAACAAAATATACAGGGATGCATTAACTACACTATTGAAAATAAGCAACACTAAAAACACATAAGGGCAGCTCATGGACTTGTTGCTTTGTTGCAAATGCATTTTTGCAGGGCTAGATGATTGTGAGCGCACCATTAATATTATGATGTTGCGAATGCTCTACAAAAGCTATTTTTTTGTTTATATATATATATAAATGTTGCCATGCCTACTTTTTCCGCCCATCTATCTTTATAAAAAAAAAAATAATATATGTATGTGTAAGGACTCCGAAACCGCTGAACCAATATTTGTGAAATTTTCATGGAAACGGTAGCAAAGTCTTCAGAATGTTCTTGTGAAGTCTGAAGCTGATTGCAAAAAGGGGCGTGACACCTTAAATATTCCCAAAATTTTCGAAATCGAATAGCTTTGGAATAATAGGCCGCACAGCATCGGAATTCGGTTTCGTGAAACTTTAGCAAGTTATAAAACGCATACCAAGACTGGTTTTTGCATTGAAAAAGGAGGCGTGGCACCTCCTAAGCAACCCAAATTTGCTATATCGTATAGCTTCGCAATTATAAAGCGCACAGCCTCGCAATTCGGTATTCGACCACAATTTACACGTTTCGTTCCACTCATAACATTTTATGGGCGCGTAGGACAAGGAGCCGTGGTAGTAACGCGCCGGGTTTCAGCTAGTTAAAAAAAAAATTAAAAATTGGGACAATACCGAAACAAAAATTAGCACTAAAGCAGAAGAACAGTGACATAGGCTCGCCAAGATAATGGTGAGTAAATTTTACACACAAGAACCTGTTAGGGAAATTTTTTCTGTAGGGTAGCAGCGACAGCTAGAGTGAAAAAACGTCGAAAACATAAATTTTGCATACGATTTTTACATTGAGCCAAAATTCTAGCTCGGTTTGATGAACTTATATTAAAGAAAATATCAGCTTGAAGTTGAAAAGTTGCAAAATTTACAAAAAGAACCGATTAAGGTTAAGATATATGTATATATATATATATATATTTTATATTATTATATTGTGAATAACCCTAATAGCAGCTGATTGAGCTTATAAGAGAATGTCATTACACTATGTGATAGTAATTTGATCTTTTTTTTTTATTTCTTTTTATTAAATATTTATTATAAAGTTAATCTACAATAAATTGTTAAGCACTAGCAGCTGGGGCTATCGGCATAATTGATCTTATTTTTTACTTTATAAGGCTTTCTCTCATATTTATCTCATAACGGCACAAAATTAAAAAATATTTAAAAATATTTTAATATATTTAAAAATTTTTTCATTTTGGTCAATATTTAAAACCAGAGGCCGCTGTAAGGCACCAATTTGTTTAGTACGGTATCTTTTTTATTTTTAGAGCGTACAAATAGTTAATAAAATACTACTCGGAATAAAAGAACGGGTATATTAGCTTATAGTTTAATATTTTTATACTATAAATAGACCTCTAGCTCTTTCCTGTAACTCGTAGCGATCGTAGTTATCGAGTCATATTACCGATTTGACGTCACTCTGATATCATTCTCACCTGCAATGTTTCTGTACATATCTGAAAGGATTTCTGTTCGATTCGTTTGTTCCAAATCGATAAGCGATGTTCCGATTTCATTTCAATGGAACCTTTTAAAAAAGTGTTTTTGTACGTAAAGTGAATCGATAACAATGTGTCACTTTTCTCATTGGCTTTGCGACAAGTGAGAATTATACCGATTTATCTAATGTCAGTAATGTTTTGTATTATTAAGTTATAAGTACTCGGAATATACCTTTAAAAATGGTTACTTTCATATAAGTCGAATTTTTTACTGATTGAAATATTTTGTTGTTCTTAAAAAACATTTTAATTTTAAAAGTAATGCAATTTATAAATAATAAAGTTAAAAATTTTATCAAAAAAGTATATGTTGGAGCTATGAAAAAGTACCCGGATGCGTATATTTGCTAAGTATTTGCTGCACAGCACTAAGTGTAAAATTATTTACATTCATAATCGTTGATTATTTCCGCAACCATTAATACACATCATTACAACATAATTAATTTTCTTAAACTGCAAATATTTACTTTTTATTAACAAGACAAGCACCTTTATATTATTAAGTTTTAACGCAACTAAAATAATATATTCGAGTAACCAGCTGCTTGTCATTTGATTCAATTTCGCGACTTTTCTTCTCGATTTGTGTTCTTTTTCGTCACGGTCCGAGTTTTTACCGATTTAAACGTGCAGAAACATTAGTTGTCACGAAATCGGTTACTAGGGATCGATAACGGCTGACGTCACACAAATCGGTAACTTACCGATTTTGTTACAGGAATGAGCTTCTGGTTTATATTTATCCCATTATTTCTTTGACTTACTCCAAGTTGGCAACATTTTTCCCATCACATCTATGTCTTACCAATAAATGGCAAATGTGATTTTTGAGCTTATATTTCTGCTCAGATTTAAAAATTGAATAAGTTAAAGTGATAAATTACATATATGTATGCATAGTACCTACACCAAAAATCTAAAAAAACCAACTATTATTTATGTGCACAAAGTTCGCTCTATAATTTATGGAAATAATTGAATGTGGACATTAATTCTACACATGTAACAAAAATTCAATTTATGTTGGACGCGCAAAAAAAAAGATCAACATGCAAATAATCGATAGCAATTAGCTGATGTTTTTGTATGATGCATCATAGATGCACATTTTGCAACGCAACATTTAAGGCATGCAAACATTTTTGACAAAAAAAAATCAACACCACACCCACATACAATTATCTTTTATACTTATGCTATTAGACGAGTAGTCGTTTTTTCTCCTAAAAAAGAAACTCCTAAATAAATCGCTTTAATTCGGTGCCGAATGTGGTTTAATAGTTGCCTACACTAAACGCCGCACCAACTTCAACTCACCCTTAACATCGATGCGAGCACTACTCTGTATGCTGCCCAAATGATTTGTGGCCTCACATTTGTAAACTCCGGCCGTGAGCAGAGTGGGTTGCGTAATTATAAGGCTTCCATTCGATTGGATGCGAATTGTCTGTGTCGACTGTGTGGCCAGACGACCGTTGTGGAACCATTGAATTTCAGGCTGTGGTGAGCCGGTGGCTGCACAGTCGAGCACAACTGCAGCACCATCAATGGCTACGGTACGGTCGCTTGGTGTCCTGATAAAACGTGGCGGCTCATCCTGTTCCACTAGCAGCTGTGGTGTTGCAATCGATGGCAAGCGTTGGTTATTGTAATTATAGCCTGTCTGGTGCTGTTGTTGTTGTTGCGGGTGTCTGGGAACTTCCTCCACCATCATGCGTATGGGTTGAGTTTTTGTCTCACCCACTTCATTGCGTCCGATGCACTCATAAATGCCGATATCATTTATGTCCACAGAATTTATTTTTAAACTGCCTGTGGATAGTATTTCCATTTTGGGTAAATAGTCGACAGAGATTTCGTTTGTGTTTTGCATCCAAATAATTTCGGGCGTAGGATCACCAATCATCTGGCATGGCAGCACGACAGATTCACCTGTTGTCAAATGCATATCATGTGGAGCATTGAGCACTTCGGGTTTCTCTATAAAATAAAAGACAAAAAAAAAAGGAAAGAGAGAAAAAGGATTAATGTTTTTTTAGCTGTCCTAAAGTTGAGGCCTGACAGTTGCAATGCTTTTCGATCCGAATTTTCAGACACTAACTCTTAGCATATTTAAAGATTATGCCAGAAGTGTGACCACATCTGGTGTGTTGTTAAGCCGGGTAGGATTTTACATTAAACTAGCTGGCCCGCTAGACATTGTTTTGCCCTTTCCGATTGTTAGCGCATCGTAGCAAACAGTTTTTAACTAAAAAGGTTGTTGGCTTTGTTGAAGAATAATATAAAGGATAAACAATTCTAATGCTATTAAAGTTAAATCTTATATGTCCAAACGTGCATACCAAAAGTTGTCCTACGTTTTTTTATTATTATTTACTTTATGCACCATATGTGCAGAAATATGCTCGATTTTAAATTGATGCCCTATGACCCAAAATATGAGCGTTGAAAGTATATGAAAGCATTTCCACAGGAAAGTCTATCGTGACCAAAAAATTAAAACTTATGAAAAACTTAATATTTGAT
Organism: Dichetophora obliterata; assembly: GCA_963920525.1. Taxonomy (NCBI): domain Eukaryota; kingdom Metazoa; phylum Arthropoda; class Insecta; order Diptera; family Sciomyzidae; genus Dichetophora; species Dichetophora obliterata. The sequence continues at coordinate 203,454,632 of OY986438.1, read as the reverse complement.
GATATTATCTAAGAGAAACATTTAAATTTTATTAATTAAAGCAATTTGTACATAAATTCATTAACCATGATGAGCAAATCATCTGCACTAGTTTACAAATGTAGTTTTTCTTTTTCGTAAATGTTTAGTAAATGTTTCGTAAACATTTTTGTTTTAGTAAAAATGGAAGGCATTGGCTAAAGATAATGAAAAAATGGTTGCAAGGAAAGGAAAATATATTAAATTCGTTTTTAATTACTAAATTACATAATTACTTAACTATCTAAGTACTTATTTACCCAATTAAATAGCAATGGAAAAATATGTCGTATGCTAGATTATACTTAAGCTTAAAAAAAAAACAACGATGGTAACCATTTCAACATGACAGCTATCATTAGAAGGATACATTAGGGCAGTTCACGATCTTGTTGCATCGTTGCAAATGCAAAATAAACAGCTTTTACAAAAACAAAAAACATTGAACAGCTTTTGCAACATATGCTTTTTGTTTTTGTAAAAGCTGTTTATATTGCATTTGCAACGGTGCAACAAGATCGTGAACTGCCCTATTAATCCATTTAAGCTTAAAGTTAATTGTTTTGAAATTTGCTGTTACGTTTCGCAGTTTTCTGCATTTTTCTAGTTGCAGTTGAAAACGAGTTCCATTTTTTGTCGCGTGCTAGATCGCATGTTTATGGCTAATATATTGAAAACATAAAATCTTCGGAACCTACATTTTGTAATAAACATATTGCTACGAAAATGCTATCGAAAAATAAAAACAAACAATGTTTTTTCTTAACTTTCTTTATTCTTTTGCACCTTAAAGGCGTTCTAATGTCGCGTGCTTGATCGTAGAAATGCCCATATGTAAATTTCAAAGAGGGATCTCGGAATTTATAAGTGGTAGAATAGTGAATGAGGTATCGGATAAATGGTCTGGGTGAGGAGGCTTGCTCAATATGATAGGATTTTAGATTGGTGACCTTTCACCTCAAATATGAGCGCTGAAATAAAATTTCCTTTGAAAAACCCCTACAGCTGTTTTTTGTAATGTGAAAAAAACCGAAATATTGTGAAAAAGCCGGTTTCTCAAATAAACCGAAACCGGGTTTGAAAACGCTACTTTTAAAAGGTATATATTTTTAAAGGGATAATTACGAAAGCCCCATTCACAAAATCCCGAAACACAAAAGCCCAAACATTTTAATAAAGCCCCAAAAGCATCTCTAATCACAAAATCCCCAAACACAAAAGACCCAAACACAAAAGACCCAAACACAAAAGCCCCAAAGTCAAAGGAAATATTTGGGCCTGCGCCAAACTACTTTTTGTTTTAAAAATAATTAGTATTTCCCATGGCAGAATAACCAAGTAGGGCCTGCTCGCTTAGTACCCTCACGCGTCAACGAAGAGTGGAAAATGCAAAGGTTGAGTAGTTGTCAAAATGACGAAGTTCGTAAAAACGTCAAATTAAATAAGAATATTAGGGGTATTCAAGGGGTTGATGCGAAACGCAGTTGCGACGATGCGAAAATGCAAGATTGCGAACTTTCGTATCACTCCAACAACAAACACATTAGAAGCAATTTTGCAACTCTTCTTAAACTACGCACTGCCCAAACCTATTGCGAGAATGCACAAGCAGTGATGCTAAACAGCTGATTCATGTTTTGGTTGTTCTCAAACATAGTTGCCACCTGGGTAAAACTTTAAAAAGCTTAAGTTTGTACGGGGATTCTAACAACTTTTTGTGATTTTGAAATGAGGTGTCAATATATTTACTTTTCATTCGACATATAACTTTTATTGCATAATTAAGTTGCAATATTGATGTTCATGCGTTAGTGCGCAAAATACTTGCATTTCTACACTCTTGCAATTCGCAACAACCCGTGAATACCCCTATTATGTTTTCAAATTGTAAATAGTACGGACACGTGTGTTAGGTTTGTGTTAATTTGAGTGAAAATATTATAAAAACAGTGTAAACAAAATTATAAAACGCCGAACGATAAAGTGTTCAATTTGCAAAAAAACAAGTTTAACCAAAAATAAACTGCGAAAAATGAACAGAAAGAAACTCGATATGAGGAGCTGATTTTGACAATTAGATCGCTTTTCTTGCTTTCTGCTTTTTTCCTCTCCGAGTCAGCTCTACCTGGTTATTCTGCCATGGCATTTCCCTTGTAAGATATATTTTTAGTCATTTAATTCTACACGCGAAATTTTGGTGTAGACTCAACATTAACACTTACTTACCATAACGTGTTTGTTGAATGTGTTAGTTGAATATTACCCAGTAAAAAAGTGGATCATCCTATCAGCGATTTGGGAGTGCTCCCTGAGGAGCAGTGGAGTGCTCCTTATTGATCCAAGATAGGTGTATTTTGTGTTCTCTTTTAACATTGCGTGTAGTAGGAAGGGTAGTGCTCCCTTTAACATCCCAGAGGAGCTCAAAAGGAGCGATCAATGAATAATCCAAATGGTTCAGCAAAGCAACATTTTTTTTTTTGGATTTAGGTTTACTCCGAAAGCTAGGCTTCCCTGGCTCAAGTAGACTCCTCAAGACCCTAAGGTGGCGATGCAATTATTTGAAAAATAGTGAGATTTATAACTCCATCACAAATTACGAATCGTTTTTGATTCTATTTCAAAACCGTACTGTAATTGCGTCAGTCGCATCAGCGGATGGACATAACGCAATTTCTGTTGGCTGGTCGCACTTCACGACCACGGGTTGAAACGACACGAATCGAATGAAAGAAATATTTAAAATACTTTTTGTTTCACAGAAAATAATTAAAGAGTTTCCTAAAAAGCACATGGCTCCCTTTTTTTTTATTAATTGCTCGCCTATTGATCTTATAAAACAGTAAAGGAGCACAAGGGTACAAGTGCTCACTTTTTGATCCAACAAGACAGCAAAAGGGCGCTCACTTGTTGCTCCTCATGGAAGCGATCACATTTTTTTATTGGGTATTGTTGAATGTCAAATTTCCACTCTAATAAAATGTACGGACATATAAAAGACAGCGACATTTTGATATTTTAACTCTCCAATCATGGTTGTGAACTTGGCTGCATTGAGCAATTTTTCGGTTGAACAGCGTACTAACCAACGAAAAAAAAATTTCGCTACCTTTTCGCGGTCAAAAACGCAATGCATTTTTTACGAAAGAGTTCTTTTCGCTTCTACAGCATACTAAGCTTTAGAATAAAAAGTTAAAAAGAAATGAAAATCCCCAAATTTGGGATTTTGAACATTGGAATTTTGATCTTGGGGCTTTTATCTTTGGGGATTTCGTGTTTGGGAATTTTGTGATTGGGGATTTTGTGATAGGGGATTTTGATTTGAGGATTCTGATTTGTGGATTTTGTGTTTGGGTATATCGTACCCAACCCATTTTGAAAATTAAAAAACATCTTACTGCAATGAAAATTTTGTTCCTGCAGTCCGTCGAATGCCTTGCGATACAATTCCTTTGGCGTATCACAAGTTAGTGTTATCGTCATTTGATTGCGTTGCGGATGACGTTGATGGTAACGCCACAATGAATAAATACCGCAATCGCAATCAATAGGATTGCCATCGAGACGCAAACGTTTAAGACTTGGTAAATTGCTGAATGCTCCGGTGGGTATGTTGGTGATTTTATTGTTGAATATGGTGCTATAAAGCAGCAAGAAGAAAGAGCAGAAAAAAGAAGAAAACAGTTAAATGATCAGTATTTTTTAAAATACATATGTTCAGTTAAAAATCTAACAGCTATAACTATAGAAAATAAAAAACTTGACTTTTTACTTACATGCGATTTAGTTGTAGAAGATTAGAAAAGGTATTAGTATTGATCTGCCAAATATCGTTATTTTCAAGAAAGCTGCATAGAATAACATGAAAAATTACTTGGTTAAGGCATGCATAAACGTTCCGTATTAGTGTTATATCGTATTATTAGAAAAGGCAAAGCTTCAAAAGTGAGCGCGAAACAAGACTTATGATCCAATTATGTTCGCGTAACGCAACGCAAGGTAGCCGTAGCAAATGCCACGTGAATTTCTGTTGTATGGGCTTTGTGTGTATCTGGTTATGCACCACGTAACGAAGCTTAGAACAGTATAGATAAAAACAGAATCTTATCTCACAACCTTAAGATAAACGTATAACAAATAAAAAGTTCGGATCTACGGTCTTGTGACAGCCAGTGTTGTCACTCTATCACTATCGTGGTAGATCTATCACTTTTTTGGATGCTACACTATTTAAAATTTTCAAGTGACAAAACTGGTGATAGCTGCTTTTTCATAGCAACAGTTTATGTGCGGTGAATTTGCTGATAATTTGTGTCTTTTAACCCACAATTCTTTTTTTGTTCTGTCTTTTGTTTTTAGTACGGTAAATTTGCTTATGAATATAATTTGCCGCCGATTAAAAACATCTTACTTGTTGTAAACAAAAGCAGCTGAGTTGAAGTTTTTTAAGTAGATGTACGTCTGCATAATCAACACGAAATTATCTACGTGCAATCCGCCATTTGCTACGGCCACCTTGCGTTGCGTTACGCGAACATAATTGGACCAAAATGAATGCAATCATTTTAAAAGAATAGCACATACATACACATCTGTGATCACAACCCAATCAGCCATTCTGTTATAGTATTTGGAGTAAGCTTACCTACAATAGAACAATTGAAGCCTTTTCCAAACATGCTTTGAAAAAACTTGTCTACGTAATGAATTTACAAGTTGTATTATCAAGTAGTGTTGTATCGAAACGGGGAAAAACGTAAGCTTTTTATAATAGTACTTGCAGTAATTTTACTTAAAGCTTAATTTACAAGTGTTTTCAAAGCATAATTGGGCAATGCTTTCAGCTGTAAAAGTTTCACAGCTTTCCCATTATGAGGGAATTCCCAAGCATTAAAAATTGCAACTGCAATAAAAAAAGAAGTACCATCACTAATAATTTTGATGTCAGTGGCTTGAGTTCAGTAATAATTCGAACACATGGGATTGATTATTGTCAGCCTTTTAGAATTTTATATTGGTTAGATAAATACTTATTATTTTGTAAGTTACATCTATGTGCTTAAAAAAATATACACTCAGTTTCAAAATTTTGGATCAGCTCAAAAATTGAGCTTTTTCCAATGACTCAATGGAATATTAGGGCATTTCACGATCTTGTTGCATCGTTGCAAATGCAAAATAAACAGCTTTTACCAAAACAAAAAGCATTGAAAAGCTTTTGCTACATATGCTTTTTGTTTTTGTAAAAGCTGTTTATTTTGCATTTGCAACGATGCAACAAGATCGTGAACTGCCCTATTGAAAAACTTTTTTCCATAAAAGTTTCCCATAAACAAATGCAAAAAAACAACAACACTAAATTTTCGCTGAGAGCGCGTAACGGTAAAAAATTCTACATAAGTTAAAAATGCTCTTTCTAAAGTGTTGGATCAACCACTTTGTTTGCGATTTTTGAGACTGTCACTTGATTTTTTTTCCCGAAAAATTCTAATATAAGATAACAACTACATTTTAAGCCATTCCAAGTGGAAAAAATTGACCGAATTTAATTTGATGTGAAAGTCTTTCATATGGATTAATTTAACTGAGAAGATAAATTTGTGATTTTATGTTAACTGCGAGCACATAAGATTTCTTAAATTTCTTAAAAACAGGTGTTAATGGTTTACAATAATACTTGCTTCCAATTATTTAATAATTATTTAATAATTTTTTTTTAACACTTCTCTCCAATTTTTTAAAAACAGTTGTAAAAAGCTTACAATAATACTTATTTCCATTTATTTAATAATTGTTTTTAATAATACTTTTACAACACTTTTTTTCCAAATGCAAAGTAAGTGTTGTAGAAAGCTTATTTACAACACTTTTATCCCATTTGAATAGTAAACGCTTACAAAAGTATTACAGTAATTTCCTAGGAATATTTTTCCTAGGGTTCCTTTTTGCTTATTCTACAATTACTTGAAAGCATTTCACAACAATTTTTACAAAATTTTTTTAAACACGATGTTTACGCTTGTAAGCAATAATCAAGAGTCAGAATTCGTGAAATCAGCACAAAAAATTAAAGTTGCTTATTTTTTAACGTGAATGACTCAATCAATAGACTTGCATGAGATGAAAAAATTTGCTTAATTTTTTTTTTTGAAAACTTTTTCGGTTAAACTTTTGCACAACACTTTTTTAAAAAATCATAACATCCGAACGCTTTCATTAATTTTGATGATCTCTATGTCATATTAAAGATAATTTATGGTACTTTAAAATTATTTTTGTGAATTATGCCTTAACTTTTTTTTACATAATTTAAACTCAAATTGCTTATTTGAAATAAATTTTTGGCAGTCTTCGCCCCAAATTTCTTTCTAGAAATTTAAAAAATATTGACCACAGGTACAAATCAATTACGAACCGAAATCCGTAAAAAAATCGTTGGAGACTCTTCCCGTTTAGTCACAATCTTCCAAATACTGCAAGCGCACGGAACCAATTCCTTATGTTTCGTGAATTTTTCCCAAAAAATTTAATCGAAAATAACCGCTAAACGAATAACTGTAAATTAATGGTCACGCATACCCCCCGTACAACAACAAAAAAATTAAAACACAGTTCCCAGAGTCATATCCATTGAAATAAAAATAGTTTTTTTATAAGTTCTCAAGATTAATGATTATTTATTTTTTAAAAACATTATGAACCTTGAGGTAATCATCAAAATCAATGAAACCGTTCGGATGTTATGATTTTTTAAAAAAAGTGTTGTCCAAAAGTTTAACTGCCTATAACTTTTACAAAAACAAAATGTTCGAAAAAGTCAGCTTATTTTTTTCTTCTCATGCAAGTCTATTGATTGAGTCATTAACGTTCAAAAATAAGCAACTTTAATTTTTTGTGCTGATTTCACGAATTCTGACCCAATGCCTAAAAACGTCGGAGTTAGTGGAATAAATATATCGTTTTTTACGATACTTTGAGTTTATCAGTACCATAGATACTTATGTTAAAAAAGTACATTAAATTACTTACATTGCCTCCAATTGCTTGAGTTGCTGAAATATATTCACTGGTAATCGGCTTATACGATTATTATTCAAATAGAGAAACCGCAAGCCCACAAGACCATCCAAGGCATTATCATGTAGATATCCAATTTCGTTTTCATTCAAGAAGAGCGTTTTTAAATGTATCAAACCTTCGAAAGCGTTCGCCGGAATTTCCTCAAAGTGGTTAAACCGAAGATCTCTGCAAAATAGTAGTGAATATTTAGTGTTGTAAAGAACACAAAAGTCTATGTGCAATTTAACAGAATATATAAAGTAATACCATATGCTATAGTTTCTCATTTCTTGACAATTTTGTAAACAAATTACACAAGGTAAGGAAAAATTAATCTTGTGCACGACTGTACGCGTAGCCAAAAACAATCACTTAAAACCGATAAAATCACCTTATTGAACTATTTCATTAGGTTTTCTTATTAATAGTACCAAATAAGAAGAATTTTCCATTCTATATTCTTAATTCTATTAAAAAAATCTTATTAAAATTGATCAAGCATTGCTTAATAAGATTCGTTATCAAATGAATGAATCTTTTTAACACTCATGTCATCTCACTCACTGATCTCACTTAAGTTTAAGAATAAATCACTTAAAACTAAGCAGAAAATCTTTTTGATTTGGAAATCTTATTACAAGTAATGCCATTTCACTCACTCATCTCACTAAAGTTTAAGAAGTGACTACGTATATTTAAGAAGAATGTCTTATCCTTATTTTTATGTATACCTACATACTATAGCTTTAAATAACTCAAAAATACATAGCATTATCGAATTGTAATGACTTTTAAAACACCTTTGCATTCAGTGTAGGTAGCTCGATGGTGCAACTTGACCGTCTTTTTGTTTATTTTTATGCGCATCAGAAAAGTATGCAATTGTATATTTATATATGTAAAAACACAACACCTATAATTTCAATATTCAGAAGCATACTTTTGGCCTTTAGATTTATTTGAAAGTTCATTACACGGGGGTTACACGAGACAGTACTGTTTAGACAGTGAAAAATACGTATTGGTTGTCAAACTGTGCGCCACTGGCGCCCTCGATCATCAGCTTATTTTGCTGTTTACATACAATTATACCCCCAGCCCCCACCGCCACCTACGCCACTTATCCTCGTTTAATACACTGCTTAAAAGTATACTCAACTATTTTTCATAAGCGGAAGTATCAATGCTTCACAGGCATCCTTAACAGTAAGGGGCATGTCACACTTAGCGGACACGGACAATTTTGTTGTTGTTTCACGGGTAAAAGAAGCTCTCTTAATTTCGTTTTTTATTTAACCCCCGAAAACAACAACAAATTTGTCTGTGTCCGCTAAGTGTGACAAGCGCCTTAGCAATGAGAATTATATTTAAGACTCAAACCAATAACCCAGAGATGCATTTTTTAAATATCGTGATAATTTTGCTGGCATCTTCACTTCCGGGCCAGATTTGCATATTCCTAGAGATGGGAAAAGGGTGAATACCCAATTGGTAAATACCCCGTAAATTGGGTATTTACCCTTTTCCCTGCTCTGGTAAACAACACATTGTGCAGCAAAAACTAATGAATTAAGTATACAATAAAATTTATAACTGAAAATGCTCACAGAGCAGTTGAAAAATTACAACATAAGACATTAAATTACATTAAAGAAACGAAATCAAAATTTAATCACTGCCGCTGAATCTTCCGAAAATAATTAAAAGAAGAATGAGGTGTAGAATGGATGATACAAGTGAAAGTAGAAGGTGGTTCTTCAAATGAACTGACATTTATTAACATTTTATTTAAATCTGCCCATTTATACACCGAATCACAATATATGCAAATAACTGATTTTGTATTGTTTGCACTTGTTGCAAAACGCTTCTATATTTTTTAATTTTTAGGTCTTCCCATGACCTTAAGTTTTAAGAAAATTTTCTATTTGGTTTTAATAAGACCTTCTTTTTGGATGAAAACCATAATGAAATCTTATTGATTTTGATGTATTTTATTAGGTCGTTTTGGCTTTGTGTAACCATCGATTGATTTTTAGATGAATGCTTTATTTCAATAATTTAAGAATAATCTATGTATTTTTAGGTTTTTTAATGGACACTTAAGAATCGTTTAATATGGAGTTTGTTTTTGTTGACATAGCCTGCAGGCGTCAAGCTGTTGACGAGTTTCAGAACGGTTGGTTCAGTGAACCTCGGCAAAAGAAAAAAAAAAAAAAAAACCACAAAACATTGCATCTGGTCTAAAAAGCTCAGCAAACTTAAGCCAGCCAACTTGGCCAAAGCAACCAAGCCTCATGGAAACCGGCATATGTGGTAAATTGTAAGATATGCAAGGTTTTTGCTACTTTTAGTTGTTCCTGTAGTTGCTGTTGTTGTTGTTGGTTGTTGATTGTTCTTGCTGGTTTTGTTTTGCGCGTTCGGTTTTTTGCTGCACGCTGCTTTGGAGAACCACACTCATACACAAACAAAATTCACACAAATGCACACTTCAAAAAAGCAGAGCTATGCAAAGACGCAGTTCAAGCCAGCCCGCAACCTGCTTTTTGCTTGCACTCAGAGTTCACACTGCTTTAAAGGATAAACCAGGACATGGAGAAAATGCATGTGCTTGTGAGCATGATTTTATTTTGGTTGTTTTTTCTTGTTTCCTCTACATCCCGTTAAGTGTGTGTTACGGTTACCCACTCAAAGTTTTTATTATCTGTTTTTTTTTTGTAGGTAAAGTTTCTTCTTAAAATTGCTGAAATGACGTTTGAAAATTGTTGTTTATTATTGTTTTGGCTAAATTTTTGTAAAACTTAAACACATTCTTGCTCAAAAGTTGCCAAATATTTGTATCTAGCATTGTTTTGTTTTTGTCATGTTATTGAAAGTTTTCTTTATAATTTCTAGCGTTGCTGTTTTTAAAAACAAGATTATAATCAAAGCAAATCCTTTGTTGATTTTTTTTTTACAAATCTTGATAAAAACGTTGAAAACGTTACAAATTTGAAGACATGAGTGGATGAAGGTGATATGTCGCAAAATTCTAATTTTGAGAAATATGAGTTCAAAGTTTCGCAGTTGTACTAAAATCTATACTAAATAAAACTTTGTGAAGTTCTTTTTTAAAATAGCCACAAACATGGTTGTGTTAAGGTTTAAAATTGTTTGTATGCACATTACATCTTCATTCATGCATAAAACAGCAAAAATCCGAAAATGCGACATATCTTCATCCACTCATGTCTTCATTTGTGACGTAATGAATATGTATGTATAAACAAATTTTTCAAATATTTTTCTACCAGAACTTTTTTAGGGGAAATTTTCGTTTAGAGCAGTGTAAAACAAATGTTTTAAAAAAAGTTTTTAAAATTTTGTAGCATTTTGAATTTGTTCTTATATTCAAAACCAAATTTTTGTATTTTTCGATAACTTATAAAAGACTAAATGTGTCATGTGACTCATACACAGTTGAATTTAATGGCAGGTTTTAAGTTGAAAATTAGTATGTAAATTAGATTTGATTGCTTAAAAAAAATCACTTTTCAATTTGCACAAAAAAAGGAAACGGAAATGGAAAAAGCAAATTGTCGATCTATTGGTCATATCGATAATATTGTAAAAACATTTATTTTATAAATTTAAAAACAATAAAGAGCGATTGATCTCTTAATTCAAAATTTATCAATCAAAATATTTTTATTTATTAACCTCAACAAACGACTTTATAATCTTTTGTATTAAGAGAATTATTGTGCACTTCTAACGTTTAAAAAAATTTAACTTATTAATATTGACAAACACTGATTGTTCCTTTTGATTCGTCCGAGACACAATCCAAGAGACAAATACCAAGGGACACAATTGAACACAAATTGTTTTTTTTTCTCTATTAAGAGATAGTCTATCAGCAGGGAGCAAATGAAAATTACTAGAAATTAAAGCAGTTTTATTAAAAATATAATTTTATCTTCAAAATGATTCCTCTTTCTCTTCTTATCATACCTTAAAACAAAACTCTTTTGTTTTAAAATAAAATTAAAACAAAATCCTCAAAACAAAATACATATATAAAAAATAAAATCCCGAGTAACACCGGGTACCAGAGCTGTAAAAAAATGCATTAATTTGTGATTTAAAATCATTTAATTCCCAATCAATGATTTGAAAAATTGATTGCATTCATTTTTTCAAATCATTGATTGTGATTTAAAATTAAAAATCTCAATCAATGATTTGAAAAAATGATTGCATTTTTTTTCAAATCATTGATTGTGATTTGAAATTTCAAGTCCCAAATATACTAAGTATATATAAACTTATACTTATTCATACTTATTTTTGAGTAAGTGGCTCATTGATTCAAAAATGTGATTCGTTGCAGATCTCTGGTTCAAACCAAAAAAGTCGAAAGGATTTTTTATATACTATTTACTTTTGGTACCGGAATCGTGGTGACCTTTTTTGTAAAATTTATTTTGTTCTCTCCTATCTTGTTCGTCATAAGCATCAGACCTACTCCCATCTTCGCTAACTGTGTAAGATGTCATCAGTGTTTTAGCAGCCATGTCCGACTAAATGTAATCGTTAATTGCTTACAGGCGTTGGAGGTCTCGCAACTACATTGTATTTAAGTAATAATTGGTTAAGACATATGTCCATTTACCACTGGAAACTTTTGTTTACACAAACCACACTTAAAATGTTTATCAGATTGGTTGTGATACATTTTTGAGCATTTACATGCATCAAAATATCTACTTCTATTGGAAGTCATAACATTTTCAAACAGGTTTTACTAGTTTCAAGGGCCAAATGGCCAATTTGCTTACCACTTCTCACTTTCAACAGAAAGGTGTATCACATAATGTATGCATTCTTTATTTTTGGCATTATTTTGCTTAAAGTTTATGTTATTATAAACCTTCTTCATACTCATTATTCAGGTATCTATTCCTTTTTGACAAGTGATGTAATCTACTCGACCTGGTACTTGTAGCTTGTGCATTATTGTGCTGCAGAAAATAATGCACTTCCATGCAACTTATTTTATTTTGTATTCTCATAAAAAGGAAGAAATATTTATGCAATTTAATATTCAAATTATAAATTTCCCTTCTTAGCGGAAATGAAAGTGACAGATGTCAGTTACTTGACAGCCAGATTGTCAGTCTTTCAACAGAGAAAACTTGATGCGCTGCTGGAAATGATAAATCATGAATGAGGAGCAAGCTTGAGAGATGAAATGAATTGCTGTTAGATAGAGAAAAAAAAAATTTTGGGAAAAAATAAAGCTCATAATAATGTCCAATCATTACGAATATAGTATTTTATATATATATTTTATTTTTGTCTATTTTTAAAAAGAATCGTTATTGCATACGATAGAAAAGTGCATTTGAAAGTCCTTAATTTGTTGTTGTAGTTTTTTACTCAGCTTGCTCAAAACTTTTTAAAATATTCAAATCCACTTGAAAAACACTTGAATTATTTGGCTAAAACTCTTTTATCAGAGCCATACACATATAGTGCACACAAACACGCGTAGCACACACTCACACACACACATACTTATGCTGATGTTTGTAAAACAACGTATCAAACTTTGAGCCAACAAAGAATGCAGAACCCTAGAAATACCAACTAATTGATGCGAGTGGCAAAAATAAAAGTGTTACCAACTACTAACCAACCGACAACGACTACAGTAACAGCAACAGTAACAGCAACAATAACAACGGCAACAACAACAACAACTGCAATGGCAAGGCATCCACTCAAAGTATGCATGCATCACACATAAATAACTACAAAAATATTGCCAAGAGCTCCTAAAGGATCCGAGTACGCAGTGTTCAGTGCTCATCCTGATCGTTATAATATCGTGTGTGTGCGTGTGTGCATATGTGTCGGTCGGTGCCCAGTTGGAAAAAGAGCCGGAAACATGCCTTGAAAGGTCAGGAGACATTCTCGCCTCCATACCCGCTTACATCCTTTTTCTATAGGCATGTCCTAGGCTAGCAAGTTCGCTAAATAAACTGCCGTAGCAGAAATACTGAGTGCATCTCACGGCATTAATGCTGCATTCATCACACGGTATTAATTCTGCATTCATACCATGAGATGCATTCTGCATTGCTGCTACGGCAGTTCATTTGGCAGACATGCGGTCCTAGGAAATACCTTTAGAAAAAAGATATAAGCAGGTATGGAGGCAAGCAAATCTGCTGAACTGCCAACCCATGTTGCCAGAATTGAAAAAGTAACATTATCCGGAGACTTGAACCCCGGCCGCAAGAGTGTAAGTGCATCAGCTTATCCATTAGACCATCGCAGCTGTTATCTAATCGTAGCTTAATTTGCTTCATTAAGAATAAACGTACGAGCACAAAGTAAGAAAATTAACGCGTTCGCTTTGTTATTATAAGTAATTAATGCATAAAAGCAGAACGAAATCACTAAAAAAATAAACCAAAACAAAACTAAAAGCCATTAAGAAAAAAAAAAAATTATAGTAGTGAGGGGACTGCCGACCGAAGTAAAAACCTATACATAAAATACTAGAATGCCTGGGCAGACATTGTCCTGCCACGGACCGCCATACTGCTGCATACGAATTTTCATGCCAATCAGAGAAAATATATTTGTAAATTTTCACCATCTTCCCGTTTGATTATTTTTTTCAAAATATTTTATATTAAGATACTGTTTTTATTTTAAAATTATACCAAACTACATTATTACATTTAAATTTAATTATGCTGAGATAAAAATAAAATACATAGCGCTACGTTTTAGTAGATATCTTCACTCCAGCGCACAGTGAATCGTGTGAGATATTAACTGTACGAGTTGATGAGAAATGATCTAAAAAAAGATGGTATTAACAATTTTTTTTTGTCGCTGGAAGATAAGTATTGAGTAAAAGGCAGTGTAAAACAGGTATTTAGTTTTAAGGGAAGGTTCTCCTGGATTTTTTTGAAAAAATCCATTTTTTTTTACATAAAATGAAAGTTACATATATGTAGAATGTTTGTGCCAAGGGATATTTCAATACGACGCGTATTTCTCGAGCTAGAGCGTGTCAAACGTACCCATGTCACGCGCGCGTAACAACTTTCTAAAAACTTTAAACGCGTTTTTCTCGGAACCATGTTTTCTAATCTAACGGACAGCACAGGGCTTGTTCTATTGATCTGATTTCCTTCATTCAAAGAATGTTTGAAAGTATATACTTTTTTGTACGCCTGGAACCTAACATTGGCATAAAAAATTGTTTATTTATAATTTTTAAACGAGATCTAAGTAAAAAAAAAGCAAAAAATTTCAATTTTTTTTGAAAAGTCCATAAAATTGGTTTTTTTTACCAAACTTAATTGAAGTTAGGTTCCAGGCATATGAAATGTTATCAATTTTAATAAATTTTATACATTTCTCATTTCAGTTCACTACCTGAGGCCCCACACTGTCCGCGGGAGGTCGATGTTTTGCGCGCAGAGGTCGACGAGATCCGCCATTTTCAAGCCGCCATTTTGAATTTTTCAAATATATTTTTTTTTTTACTCGTCAATAAACCACGAATCAAAGTTCAAAAGCATAAGTTCGTATGTCTTTTCATTTTCCCACAAACCATTCTCAAATTTTGCTTGTTTTTCGGCCAAATCCAAAAAAATCCAGGAGAACCCTCCCTTAATAACTTTATTTTGATTAACAGTGTAAATTAGTGCAGTTCTTAAGATGCAAGTGCTTTTTTCTACAATATTTTTTTTAAAATGTTTGCAATGGAATTTCAAGTGGATATATATAATCTTATTAAAAACAAATGTGCAAATTGATACATATTTTGGAAATTTTCAAAACTGTCAGAAGCGCTATTTCTGCGCTATTTGTTTTTATTTTTAAACTTCTAGAAGGTGGGACTTATTTGACACCGCTTGACACCAGGCTGATTTTTCAGTATATGTTGAATATGTGTTTATTCATTACTTTAAAACCGATTTGATGTTTCGCACACACGCTCGCTTCACATTCTCCATCACTAAACGAGAATAGTATGAAATGTGGTGCAAATTTTCGAAGAACAAAAGAAACGAAAATATATTTAAGTTCGTTGAATCAAAGTTTTTTAGTCTTTAGAGTCTTTAAGATCCCTTAAAAATAAACTCACAAGTTTTTAAGCAAAATACTAATAAATTGGCGCACTTTTGGGAACAGAAAGCAACGTTTGATAGTAAAATTTTCGGAACTTTTGAAGGAAGAAGTAATCTGCATTGTTTGAAATAGTTTTTGTTTTTGTTTTATGAGCTTAATTTTAATTTTGTAAAGTATTATAGAAAAACAAAATACATTTTTACAGAATTAGTTTCCTTTTTTTAACACTTCGTGTGACAATAGTTTATATTGTAAATTGACAAAATATGCTAAGGGAGGTTTAAGGCAAACAATTTTAAAAAATTTATTTTTTTTTAAGTGATTATTGTTTACGAATATGTATACTGTTCACAAATATGTAATAGAATATCAAATCAATCTCGCTTATAATTCAGATTCTGCAGTTTGGCGCTTAAAACCCGGCACGACAGAGTACCTTTAACTAACCAGAGTATCTGTAAACGCGTTTTTCTCGAAACATACTTTTTCAAAACAGGCCACACTACTGCAAACATACTAAACGACCAATTTTAATTTACTTTTTTAATCTATTTATAAGGTTTTTTCATATTTTCATTCAATTTTGGTATATAATGTGCATTGAAGAATCCATTTTTCTTTTTTTTTTTGTGCTGACGATCTAGGGGCGAGCTACGATGTGACCCAATTTTCACTTTTTTTTAACCACACCAACTTCAGTGCCATCTTTATATACACAAAATATATGTTACAATGAAGAAAACATTTTTTCTGCTTACACTGATGATGTAAAATTTATACTCAAATAAAATTTTTAGTATAAATAATAAACTTTTTTAGAAAACATCTTCTCAAGTATGCCCTAATTCCAACCCCATTTGCCTAAAACCTCCCTTAACAATCACGCTTACTCATATTTAATACAAATTAAAAGAATTTTATAGCTACCACTTTGATAACCAAAAGTTTTATATATAAAAATAACCATATCAAACAGGGGCACCGCAGGCACAGATGTCATACAAAGCACACATTAGGATGTGTCTCAAACTTAAAATGTTAAACATAAAAATAATCTAGGATCCTGACGTCTAGAATTCTGACGCTCAACTATGCTTCTATAAATTGGACAATCCAATCCACTGAAAGACCGCGTCAATTAGACCGTGACACCCTTCACAAAGTGAACAGGCCAACAGTTTGAGAGTCACTCCAACCAACAGTTCAAAAGTCACTGGAGTAACAGTTTGAAAGTCACTGGAGTAACAGTTTGACAAGCGCAGGATTAAATTGAATCCAAAAAGTTTGAGAAGCACTGGAGTAATTACACAATCTAAGTTGTGGAAGCACTGTAATAATCAGTGTCAAGCTTATTGATGAAAGCTACTCGCTGTCTGCATTGATGACGAATGCTACTCGCTGTCTTGATGACGAAAGCTACTTGCAGCAAACCAAAGATTTACCCTCTACCAAAAATCGCTTAACGCGCCGAAAGAAGTTTTCACTTCAAAAACAATTAAGTCTCTCTGCAGGAATTTGAACCCACTACTCAAGATAACAAAAACACAAGAATAAAAACTAAAGCCCTAGCCAACTGAGCCATTTGCACTGTTGTGATATTGTTGAAATAATTTACATAACAATATTGTTGCTATCAAAAGTGTCGGCGAATTACAACAATCATGAAAATATTGAAGTTGTTTTTCCTTAAAATTAACCGGAATTTTGCATTAGCAAATATGATACTTTTAGAAGTAAAGAGGAAGTTTTTAAAATTTCAAAAAATACACTTCAAAACTTAGCATTAAAATAATAAACTTCCAAATTCCTTTCATCGGCAGGCCTGCTTTATGTTTCATCTGGGTATCAACAGTACTAGGAATGAAATGTGTGCATCCATCCAACTGATGCGCCCTCATGCACATTGCACATTAGTGGAGTTGCCAGTCGACTAGAGTGTGAAAGTGGAGCTGTTGTTGCTCCCATTTTAAAGGCGACTCGAGTAGCTCCCACACCCGCATCATCCGGTTATCCTGCTGCCATTCAAAGGTAACTGATGCTTGCAGCTGTAAGCCTTGTCTTGATGTTAGTCTTGCTGAGGTTGCATATTTTTAGGCGCTGACAGTGCCCTTTTTTATTTAGCTACTCCTACCTCCACCTCCGTTACTGCCTTCCTTTTCTTCTGGTTTGCTGGATTACTGCATGTTAAAAGCTTTTTACACTTTTTATGCCTTTTGCTACTTTTTGGCAGTTTAAAGTGCTTCATGAAAGATGAGCTGCGCAATTAGGCAAAACTTTGGTGTAATTGAAGGGATTCCATAACGTACTATAGCCATCAAATTTTACAGTGTGCAGCATGCAGGATCACAGCAGGTTTATTTTCTTAATAGTTTTATGCATAGATTTAAAAACTAGGTTGCTTTTGAGTAACTCTGCTATTTGCTGAAAGATAAGATGTTGACCAAAGTGGAATTAAGTGAGGAAAACGGATCACATAAGTCTATTGCCCAATGTTAAACGGAAGTTTATGTAAATAGTTTTTGTCATCAAGTCTTCGTTTTCATTTTTCAATCAGGCCCCCAGTCAGACCCGTAGTCAGCATTTTCCATGAGGATATTATGATTGCAAAAATTTCTTGGTGCCAATATGAAAAGAAGAGGAAACAGTGCTTTTTTCCGCAAAATTAATTCCATGTAAAAAAAGTTTTTAATGTGTCTCTAAAATTGTTTAACCTTTAGGTATATAATATTTTTGTACGTGTGTATGTACAGAATACTCTCCAAAGCCGCTGGACTGATTTTGATGAATGTGTTTGAGGTAGTCCCTGGATGGTTTAAATTCACAATTTAATCCAGTAGGTGGCGGTGCGATGAGTCAAAAAACCATAAACTCGTAAACTACTCATATGATTAGAATTAAATTTTCTATAAAGAGGTTTTGGCGCTACCTATTTGATCTACCTTTTAAACATCTTATTTTCTTAGGTGCGCGTCAACTTTCTAAAAGTTCAACCCTAACTGAACACAGAAATACCTTCAGACCAAAAAATTTGACCCCTTGGCCTTTGCAGAAATTGCTTAAAGGTAATTTTGAAAATATACAGGACCTGAACCACCTTATAAAATATGGTGTTGAAAGCAAAACAAATATTAAATTTATTTTAATGGCATATTTTAAGGAATATTTCGGACTTATTTTAGTTTTTTTTTAACCGTTCTGATTATTTTTGGTGAAATTTAGATCCTGAAAATTTTTACATAAAATTTTTTTCCTTATTTTGCTCCACCGATGTTATGTTTGTACTTTTGTATTTTTGGACAAAGATTTAGCTTTCCTACGGTATAACACATTGCGAATTTTAAGGGACCGTAATACGAAGAAACTTTAAAAACACGACAAATCGCCCTAACAAAAAATAAATTTTTTGTGCAAGTGCTTAAAAATAAGAATTTGTGCGTGCTCGGGTTTTGGAGTACGGGATTCAAAAACGTAAAGGCGGCCGTGTTTTTCGTGTTTCATGACTATTGTTTCAACTAGGCCTGTGCGAAAAGTTTCGAGCACGAGTTGAGCCGAGTAGTGCAACTCGACTCAAATTTCGATTCAAGTAACTCGGTGCTTCAACTAACTCGAAATTACGAGTTACTCGAGAAATTATCGAGTAACTCGTGATATTTTCGAGTTATTCGTACATTTTCGAGTATTTTTCTACTTAATGCCTGTTTTTTTATTCCATGTTCTCAACTTCACTCTAAACTGGGCTGCCATTTCTCTTAGAATACTTATTATTTTGTAAAGATAAGTTGATTTGGGTTGAAGAAAACTATTTTTTCCCTAGAATTCTATTAAGTCAAGTAGTCAAAAGACTAAGATAGAGAGAGAGAGAGAGAAAAAGAAATATAAATATAAAGACAACTACATATGAATCATTCGAGGAAGGCTTTACCCATAAATAATTATTCGAGTGCCAATTCTAGAGGACTTCGTCACACAGAATACTCTACTTTTTTTCAAAAAACCAAATATTTCTTATGAGTTTTTACAAAATAACCCTGCAGAGTGGCGTAATAGCTCAGCTTACCTAAGTGCTCTAGAAATAGTCACACAGTAGTTAATGACTCTGCAGAGAGATAGCTGTGGCTTTTATTACCGAATTCAATTACAGCAAATGAGGAGCAAAAACCATATTTGCTGCAAGTGGTAAATACAGGAAATTAGGAAAACTTTAAAAGATATTAAACAAATTAAATTTTGAATAGCAATTATATACTAAGTTTTTACTTTTTTAAAAACTTATTCACCAAAAAAAAAAAAAAAAAAATTATATAGTGAAGTAAAGCTAAAGCTTTGCCCAAAAATACAAAATTACAAGCATAATATCCGGTGCAGCAAAATAAGAAAAAAATTTGATAAAAAATGAAATTTTTTTTTTGTAAAATATGCCATTAAAATAAATATATGTGTTTTGGTTTCGACACCATATTTTATAAGGTGGTTCAGATCCTGTATATTTTCAAAATTACCTCAAGTCAGGAGGTCAAATTTTTTTGGTCTGAAGGTATTTCTGTGTTCATTTAGGGTTGAACCTTTAGAAAGTTGACGCGCACCAAAGTATTTTAACAGTTTTGCAAAATGAACCGGTCTAATGAACATTATTATAAACAGATTTTCAGATACGATGAATATTTTGGCGCTATCTGTTTTTATATATCTTAAACATTAGAGGGCAGGGCGCTGTAGTACAAATGTTTTAAAATACTGTCGAAAATTCCTATATATTATAAATAAGTACATATAATAATTATCTATTATATAAATATAAGGTATTAATTAATTGAGTAAACTATCGTATTTTTTTAGAGCGTACAAATTGTTAATAATATACTACCCGGGAAAGGCCGGGTATGTGAGCTAGTATTATGTATATAATATTTTAGTTTTCATTGTTGCATTTTAAATGTTCATTTATTGGGGGTAAAAATACAAACATGATGCGAAATTCGCCAAAATAAAATGCTAAAAAAAATCTTCGATATGCATATGAGCCAGTTTTTCAATATTTAAAATCTTTATTGTCAAAAATTTATTGACTCAAGTCCAAATAAACATTTTCCACGAACTGCTGAATGTTTGAACAAATAAACAATTCGAAGTGAGCGAGAAGACGTGCCTGCCTGGGGCACATGTTGAGGATTTTGTTGAAACATTTGTGCACATCGCAGTCAACCACAACATATGTATATTAAGCGTGTTTGAGGACAACACAGCACGAAAAGTGGAACAACTCAAAATAAATCGTTATTTTTATTTAGAGAAAACTTGGAGCATGGACCAGATTGGCGTTAAAGTTTGTCTAAAAGATTACACTGTGCGTGCCAAAAATCAAACAAGCTTAGGACATAACATTTCAGCATGATTCGAGGACGCTGAATTTAATGCCGTTAACCGTTTCTTAATCCCTCGGCCCATATTTCAGAAATTCGAGCTTCAAGGTCAAGTGCATGTTGATGCAGTCTTTGTTAGCAAAACTTCTTTTTTATTATCTGTAGCGTCTTTATGTCTTCAGATGAAACATTGACAATTACTTGGGAAATAATTTCGTAAAACATTTTACCATTAAATAATAAATAATAAAAAATAAGCCGGTATTTCGTATAAAAGATTTGTTTAAAAAAAAATTTAGCATATTTAAGCAACAGTATTCCTCCAAAATAATAGCGATAAATAAAAGTACACATAAACCAAAGCAACAAATTTTATGGGTCCCTTGACCCCAAAAAAAGAACCCCAAAGTATTTAAACGAAGTCTCTTCCTATATGTTTCTTCCTTTAAGTTTCAACAAACTTTTGCTAGCAGAGAATCTAGTTTTTCACCTGCTCTAGTCAAGCTTTTTGACATAGTTGCCTGTGATCAGTAATGATATTGAAAATATCGCAACGAAACCTCGATTTTATTATTTCCATATAACGAACTTTTAACAAACTGAACTAACTAGTCTACATATAAATAGGCGTAGGAAAAACAGTTCGGTACTATTTTCTCACGTGTTTCTCAACCGATTTGGATAACTTTTCTTTCAAATGAATAAAAGTAGGGAGAAAGAGTGTACCTTTTTGTGACCTTTGATCTGAAATATGAGCGTTCAAAAAAGAATTTCGTTAATAAAAGCTAAGCTATAAGAGATGGAAGAACACGGAGTAAGAGGAAATTTTAGACATTGTTGAAATGTACAAAAAATATGACAGACATTTCGTCGCTTGAGAAAATAAATGTCGTATGTGAAAATATTCACTTTTGAGATTATGGAGAAAAAGGGGTTATAATGCAAAATCTAGTAGAGCAATATTCTTTAGAATTTCAGGCCTATTTGTAGACACATTTCACAATAGATTACGAAATTTTTGTGGTTTTATCGCTATTTTTTTAGAATTTATAGCTCCTTTTTCTAAATAATCACAAAAGTAAAAATTTTCACATACGACATTTATTCTTACGGATACCCTACAATAAGAATTTTTAATGTAACATGTGCGATAATAAATTGGTATTGTGAAATTTCGCACACAGTGTCTCCACTTAGAATATTTGATTGCATGCGAACTGTCAAATTGAATTTCATGATATATATCTCAAGTGTAGATCACTCATATCAAATTGTTCATCTTAAAATTTATCTCTTTAGATATTTCTTGAGATATTTCTTGAGATATATTTCATGAGATGAGCTGTCACCTTTCAGTAAAATATGTAAGTGTGTGCCTTTTGAAGAACTTTTCAAGCAAAATATATTGCAAAAGCATTAAAAGAGTGAAAAAAATAAAATGTAATTGTGAAAGGAAGAAATTAGTAATTTAATAAGCTTTTACAAACAATTTCAAAATAAAATTTCATGAGATGAAGTGCCCTCTTAAATATTAAAGCATGAAATCTGGATATCATGAAATTCAATTTGACAGTTCGCTTGCAACAAAATATTGTAAGTGTAAACACTGTGTAACTAACAGTAAATTTTAAAAAATTCCCATTATTTTGACATAAAAGTTATGACGATATCTCGAAGAACTGTAGCTTTTCTTAGTACAACGCATTTTTGTATTGGCTGAGAAAAACAACGGTAGACGAAAGATTTTTTTGGCAATATTTTTCACGGATAGTATATTAAAAGTTTCCCGTTATTATGACAAAAGTTATTGCGATAGCTTAAAAATTGTAGATTTTCTCAGTACAATGCATTTCCTGGAAGCAATGACATCGCCTCAGAATGAGAAAAAAAACTATTGAAATTTCAAGTTTTGATTTTGCAAGCAAATATCTCAGCCATTTTCCAGTCGATTTTCATCAAATCTTCTTTACCTAATGGCGTTTTCTTTTCTTATAAAAATTCAACATTTTTTCTGCCTTCTTTGAGAACTCTGTACTTTTTGTGTTCTTTTCTCAAAAAAATGTTGACCTCTAAAAAGAAATCGTGTTCTTTTCTCGAAAATTTTGACCTGAAAAGTATAAAAAATGCAGAATTTTTGCACTCTCAAAATCAACGGTTTCAGAGTTCTGCCCTCAAATGCTACCAACTGAAGAAACAAAAAAGTGACATGTTAAGAAAATATTGAACATTATATTGACATTTTATTAAAGAGTGAGCTTCTTCTTTACAAAAATTTATTATAAGTAAACATAAAATGGCTGATATTAACGAAATAGCCACATCAGTCGTCTGTTTTATTAAAAATGAATTGCAGGATTGCTATTTCACGGAAGATTTCTGCAATTTATTTGATGTTTCTCGATATAGCAGGGCAGCCAACACAACATTGAAAAAGAAGTTGCATTTTTATGTTCTTTTCTCGACTAAGAACAGGCGCTCTCAGAATGCAGAATTTTTTGGCGAGTAAAGAAAACGCCATAAAAGTTCAATTAAATGACTCTAAAGAAATAAGAAGCTATTTACCGTTACCACACGGATCCAATGTTTTATATTGTTTTCAAACAACCTCTAAAATATTTAATTTTTGCACAAAAAGTAGGCCAAGTTGTAAAATTTTTATTTTAAATTTTCTTTTTCCCACACTCTTTTTTATGACATATCATTACTTTGCAAAAATAGCTTCATTTTGACACATAATTCAATAAACCGTTTCTATCATCGAAAATCATGAATCCCCTATGATTTTTTTGATGAATAACAATTTTTTTAAAATGTTATTTATTTTTACCTTACAATAAGCATTTTTTTATGAAACATGTGCGATAATAAATTTGGATTGTGAAATTTCTTACAAACAGTAAATTTTGAAAAATTCCGTTATTTTGAGATCAAAATTATGACGATATCTTTTTTTGGCAATATTTTTCATGGATACTATATTAAAAAAATTCCCGTTATTATGACAT
Source organism: Dichetophora obliterata (assembly GCA_963920525.1). Taxonomy (NCBI): domain Eukaryota; kingdom Metazoa; phylum Arthropoda; class Insecta; order Diptera; family Sciomyzidae; genus Dichetophora; species Dichetophora obliterata. Next base: position 203,431,054 of record OY986438.1, on the reverse strand, counting down.
CAAAATTATTGCGATATCTCAAAAACTGTAGATTTTCTCAGTACAACGTATTTTTGTATGAAAAGTCGTTGGTTAGCACTGAGCGGCAAACTGAAAATAAAAATAGATTCGTTTTTTTAACCCTTTTCTGCGCTCATCTGAGAATGAAAGCGATTTCAAATCACAGTGTAAGTCGAAGGTCACAGTGAAAAGGTCGAAATTCGACCACTGGCGATTTCTAGTAAAAATGAGTACTCATGAAAATTTTAATTAATCTTCACCAACCGAATCTGATGAGCATTTCGTACGTTTCCATCAGATGAGAATCGACGAGCGTCGAGCACTGATAAAAAAGTAGATGCTCTGTTAAGAGACATTTGTTGGAACTTACAAGAAGAATCAACGGAAACAGAAGATTTTTTTGAAAGAAAAAATCATATGAAGAACTTAATTTTAATAATATTGGGATCATGGATTCAATCGGTGTCTTTGGGGTAATTTGTACATTTATTCAGCATTATTTTGTAAGGAAATCTTATTGCTTAAAAAAGCTTAATTTTTTGTTTAAGTTTAAGCAAAAATACGAAGCACCGGCTTTTTTTTTAATTATGAATCAATTTGGACCCTCATGATAAGGTTTTGATGGTTAAACTGTTCTACGAAATTATATCCCAGGTAATTGTTAATGTTTCATTTGAAGAGATGAAACCGGTAAAACAAACAAAAAAGTTTTTCTAAAAAAACCTGCATAAACATGGTTAAACAAAATGGTTAACGATATTAAATTTTAGCTGAAATGTTATGTCGCAAGCTTGTTTGCAAAAAAATTTTGCAGTAAGTAATTGATTATTTTTGACTTGTTACAGTTTTGTGCAGCTACGTTTTGAGTTCTAGCTGCTCAGCACATGAGTAATCGTTGAAATGTCATTTTGCTTTTGTGTTCGCAGTTGGTTTAATGTTTTTGTTTTTTTTTTTTTTGAGTGGGCGGACATTTTCTCTATATTCTATTAAATTTGTGTAGCAATATTAATCATTAACATGAAGAAATCTTAGAAAAAACAACTAGATATGCAATGAAACGTGATCTTGATTTTCAATTAAATATGTAAGGTTATAAATATTAACATGAAAAGCTTCGTAGGAACATATTTTTATAGAAATATTACCACATACAGTACCTATATAATCAAGAAAAGAAAACATGGGAACAAAGATTTTTTTTTCTAAATAACAGAAAACTGTTTAGTTAAAATTGTTAAAGTATCTTCAAAAACACTTTTAAAATCAGTACCGTTGCTTTTCTACAGAAGCATATTTTTTCAATAAGTTTATAAATTGTCTTTGTTCGATTAATTGTCGAGAAAACGCAGCAAAACTTTAAAGTGAAGCTCTATTTGTATACCATCTTCGAAAAAAATATACTCTCAAAAAATTTTTTGTGTGTAAATATTACTAATAATTGCGTCGATTCCACGAAACTTATTTCAGCCTCGAATATAATTAGTAGAATTAATGTCATTTGGTACATATTACGAATATTTTATTCGTATTCTGGGAACTGGAACTGTCTATGCTGGGGTTTCTTAGCTTACGGGCTACATACTCTTCCAGACGCTACGGCCACCTTGCAATAATACATTTCCGTATATTCAGTAATTGTTCGATAAACCAGGCTGAACAATTTCGGTGGGAAATTTTTTAAATTCAACTAATATTTCGTTTAGTCTACGAATAATGCGTAAGGTCCACCTACAAATGAATTTTTTTTCTGCTATACTTAACTTACTTACTTAGTTGGCGCTACAACTGTATGTCGGTCTTGGCCTCATCTAAGAATTTCCGCCAGTCATTTCTGTCTTTCGCTTGCTGGCGTCAGTTGGAAATTCCAAGCTTCGTCAGGTTGTCCTCTACTGGGTCTTTACAACGAAGATGCGGTCGTCCTCTTCTGCGTTGACCGCCACTGGGTACCGAATCGAATGTTTTCTTCACTGGAGCATCGTCTTTCATGCGCTGAACATGACCAAGCCAGCGAAGCCGCTCGATTTTAATGCGCTTGACTATGTCGATATCAGCGTACAGCTCATACAGTTCATCATTCCACCGTATTCGGTACTCGCCATTGACGCAGATTGGTCCGTAGATCTTTCAAAGAATCTTTCTCTCGAATGCTCCTAAAGTCTTCATCTAAATTGCTCAGCGTCCAGGTTTGTGATACATAAAGTACGACGGGCATGATGAGCAATTTATAGAGCGTGATTTTCGTTCGTCAAGAGAGGGCTCTGCTTCTCAATTGCCTACTGAGCCCAAAGTAACACCTGTTGGCAAGAGTTATTCTTCGTTTCATCTCAATGCTGATGTCGTTGGTTGAGTTTATGCTGGATTTTGCGAAGTTCTTCACAACCTCGAAGGAGGTATTGTCAACGGTAACGTGGGTTCCAAGACGCTGGGACTGTTTGTTTGTTGACACTAAGTATTTCGTGACCCATTCGACTGCCAGACCCATTCGACTTGACTCTCTTTCTAATCTGGAAAATGCTTCACTGACTTCGCGCGTATTATGGCCAATGATTTCGATGTCATCAGCATACGCAAGCAGCATAACACTCTTGTAGAATATTGTGCCACTACGTCTCAGATCAGCAGCTCGGATGATCTTTTCCATCATTAGGTTGAAAAAGTCGCACGATAAGGAATAACCTTGTCTGAAACCTCGTTTGGTAATAAATGGTGGGGAGAGGTCCTTCCCGATTTTAACTGCGCTGCTGGTGTTGCTCAGTGTCATCCTGCAAAGTCGTAGTAGTTTTGCAGGAATATCAAATTCAGAAATGGTGGAGTACAGGTGCTTCCTTATTGGGCTGTGGAAGGCGGCTTTGTCGTCGACAAAAAGATGGTGGGTATCGACTTATTTTTCTTGAGTCTCCTCCAAGATTTGTCGTAGCGTGAAAATCTGGTCGATGGTGGACTTTCCAGCTCTGAAGACACACTGATAAGGTCCGATCAGTTCGTTTAATATGGGCTTCAATCTTTCACATAAAACGCTCGACAGGACCTTACGAAGCCTTCTTAATATGCGATATTAAGAAGGCTTATCCCACGGTAATTGGCACAGCTAGTGGGATCGCCTTTCTTGTGAATTGGGCAGAGCACTCTGAGATTCCAATCGTTCGGAATGCATTCTTCCGACCATATTCTGCATAGAAGCTCGTGAATGCATTTAAGTAGAGCTTCGCCTCCGTTCTTAAACAACTCAGCAGGTAAGCCATCAGCTCCCGCGGCTTTGTTATTTTTAAGCCGAGCTATAGCTGTAAGAACTTCATCATAGACGGGCAGCGGAACCTCGACGCTGTCATCCGTAATTGGGGTTTCCGGAATATCATCTCTATTGGCGGGATTGTTGTCAGCGTCGCCATTTAGAAGCTTAGAGAAGTGTTCCCTCCAAAAGTCAGTATACTCTGGACATCTATCACTAGATTCCTGTTTTCATCCTTGCAGGAAGAGGCCCCGGTTTTAAAACCATCGGCAAGGCGTCTTATTTTTTCGAAAAATTTTCGGGCCTCATTTCTGTCACCATACATCTCAATCTTTTCTTGCTCGCGCTTTTCTGCCTCTCTTTTTTCCGCCTGAAAATACGTCTCTCTTCCCTCCTCTTTTCTTTGTATCGCTCCTTAGCAGCGCGCGTTACAACCGACTGCAGGGTGGCTTTGTAGGCGGCGTCTTTCTCTGCAGTGGCGTCACGACACTCCTGGTCGTACCACTGGTTTCGGCTAGGGCGGTGGTAGCCAATCACCTCTTCAGCAGCCGCACGCATGGAGTTGAAAATGTGTGTCCACTGCGCGCATATATCATCGATTGGTGGAGTGCTTTGAAGCAGGATTGAGAGTCGAGTGGCGAAAGCTTCAGCTGTCAATTTGATTTTTGGTTTTTTGATCAGGGGACATCCAGGTGGCTTTATGAATATTGAGATGCTTGAATCTAGTGCTACTTACAACCATGTTCCGTTATCGGAAGTGTTGTCGTGGAGGCTGAACTTTCCGACTGTTGGACCAAATATATTTTCCTTGCCCACCTTAGCGTTGAAGTCACCAAGCACGATTTTTACGTCGTGACGGGGGCAGCGCTCGTACGCATTTTCAAAGTTCTCGTAGAAAATTTCTTTGGTCTCATCGTCCTTGTCTTCTGTCGGAGCGTGCGCACATATTAGGCTTATATTGAAAAATCTAATCTTGATGCGGATTATGGCAAGTCGTTCGTTCACAGGTGTGAATCGCAGGACGTGGGGCCGTAGTCTCTTGCCAACTACAAATCCGCATTCAAACTCGTGCTTCTCCGCATGGCCGCTGTAGTAGATATCACAGGGTGCATGCCGAATGCAACCCTGTCCCTTCCATCGCATTTCTTGGATAGCAGTGATATCAGCTTTGTATCTTTCCAAGACATCAGTCAGTTGGATAGAGGCACCTTCCCCATTAAAGATTCGGACGTTCCAGGTGCATATCCGTAAATCGTTATCAGTTTTTCGTTTGCGGTAGTCGTCATCAGAGTTGGGGATCAGTTTTCTTCTATTCTTTTGTGTTTTCATTGAAAGGGTTTTTACGGGTGGGCTTCAAATCCGACGCACAACCTATTTTAAGCCTAGGGGGGCCCACCGCTCAGATTAGCCGCCAAACTAACAGTTGTCTGTCTTGACGTTGCCCAGGAAACACCACGGGAGGTTTCAGTCGACTTGAGGCGATTTCACAAGGATTATACTGGCCTCGCCAGGTTGATACAGTCAGACATGTTACCCTGTAAAGGTTCGCCTCCGGTTTTTCTACTATAGTATTTGTAATTCTCGTAGAATGCACGAATATTTTTTCCAAGAATGTCATTCGTAAATATTTTACTAATAAGTTTTTTCAGTGTAGATTAGCTTAATTCTGGATCAAAATTTTTTTGCGTTAATGTGTCGAAAACGGGGCTAAATAACGATAAAATAAGGTTAATTCATTGCCAAAACTAGGAGCAGGTTCTCATCTCGAGGCCCAAAACACAGTGATGTTCTTGATTTTGTTTTTCATAGAAGAAAGTTAATGAACACCACGAGTTTTTTGGCAGTTATTTATTGATTCTTAAAGCGTAGGAAAATGTTTTTTCGGTGCATAAAATATAATGTAAAGTGCCAAAACGCCGTCAAACGTCACGTTGAAAAAAGATACCCAAACGGCCTCCATCGCACAGCACGTTCATGTCATCTGTAGTAAAAAACCACACAATTTTATAAATTATATTGTGTTTACTGGAGCTTGAACCAATAAATAAATGAAAAAAATAAATAGTTGAAAATTACAAAAATGGCGGACATGTGATTTTTTAGCAGAGTTTTTTCACATTTTTCGCTCTTTAAAGGGCTCTAAAAGAAAAACCGGCAAATGTCATCTGAATTTAAGTTTAGGATCCTATAAATTTTCTAGTTGAAAATAAAAAAAAATCCAGGTCATCTACAGTCATCTACATAGTTATTAAGGTATCGTAAAGACCAGTTTGAAAAACATGATTTTTCAGAAAACTCGTTTTAAGATTTGGTTTTTGGAGCTCATTTATGAAAATATGGGTTCCTTTCGTATGCGATAAATTTTTTATGCAATCGTTATGTGCCAGACCGCTTTGGGAGCACATCATATGCGACCGAAAAAAAATTAAATTTTTTTAAGTCGAGTTACATGAGAACCTGCCCTTAAGTATAAAGTATTTCGATCTACATATAGTTTGAATTTTATTTAGACCACAAAGCAACAAAAAGTTTTATCCAAAAATTTTTGATTTAAGTGGCAACAAATAGAGCTTAATTCAGTATCCACAGTTTTAATCATCGAAAAGTAAGAACGAGGGGGGGGGGTGAGTTTATTTTTATTTTATTGCATGGGTGCAACTTTACAAGAATGAGCTTTATTATAAAAACAACTATGCAGAAGTTTATATTCTAAATTTAAGAAGTGTATCCACAACAGTAGATGCATTTCTGTGTTCCGTACTCATATCATATCATAAGCATTACACCTGCCTAACCCCCAACGTGAACAGGTAGCAGAGATAACACATAAAATGAAATGGTACAGAAATAAAATCTTTTATAGGAGAAACCATCGTAGAGGTTAATTTGCTGTAACAAACAAGAAATAATGGTGCCAATCTTCACTTTGTTTCTATAAAATAAACTACAATCACAAAGCTATGGCGAATAACGATGGCCGTCATCTCCTCAAAAGTGAGGCATCGAGTATTTACTAGGGAGCTAATACCGGAATGTTTGCACAAACACGGGATTATCGAGATAGTTTGCCGAAGGCTTTAAAGGAGCTTGTGTATTAGTTGGGTTAATATACACTCTGGGCTCCTACTCCTTTTAATAGCCTTCTATGTAATCATAGTAGAACTAGACAAGGTAGTGTTAGGGCTGAATGTGTTCTCTTCCTTAGTGACTATAACTGTCAAACTCAGTCATTTTGGTATTTTTGCCAGTTTTTGCTTTCATATTGCATTCTCATTGGTTGCAGATTTTGTATGAAACCTCTATAATAGAGAACAAAAGTTATAATTATATTGCGAGAGCACTAAGCGCTGATCTCAATTTAAATTTTTAAAAATGGCAACAAGCATAATGAATGGCAACAAAAGTTGAAAAATTTTCACGAAAGTTGGAATTTTATAAGTAAAATAAATACTCGTATAATACAAAGTTTAATGAAATTTTTTCAGTGTTCCATCCAGTGTTCCAGTGGCCCATAATCATAGTCAAAATAAAAGTCGACTCTAAATTTAGTGCAAGCTTTTTGACAACATATTATATTAAAAAACTGTCAAAAATACTTATACTAACTTTAGAGTCGACTTTTATTTTGATTATGGTTATGGGCCAATATGTTTTTCTAACTTAATTATATAAATAAAACTATAAAAAATTTGTAGTTCTTTGAAGGAAAAAAACTGTATCGTAACGTATATATCGTAACGTATTATATTATGGTTTGTATAAAAATAATTAAAAAAAAATTTTCAACGAAACAATTATGAGTATATAGAACATTATTCCAGATGTTTAAATAATTTTGATAAAAAAACTCGTGCATACTTCGCAGATTTTTTTGTATATATTTATGCAGACAGAAACCACTTATATTTTTTGCATCGTCACACGTCCATTTTTGTTTGCTTATATATTTGCACAAAAATTTCGGTAGCCCTTTTACACTAAATATAAGGGGTATTCACGGGTTGTTGCGAATTGCAAGAGTGTGAAAATGCAAGATAATTTGCGCACTAACGTGTGAACATCAATATTGCAACTTAATTATGCAATAAAATTAAATGTCGAATGAACAGTAAATATATTGCCACCTTATTTCAATATCATAAAAAGTTATTAAAATCTACGTACAAACTTAACCATTTTAAAGTTTTACCCAGGTGGCAACTACTTTCGAAAACAACCAAAACATGAATCATCTGCTTAGCATCACTGCTTTTGCGTTCTCGCAATTGGTTTGAGCAGTGTTTGTTGTTGGAATGATGCGAAAGTTCCCAATCTTGCATTTTCGCATCGTCGCAACTGCGTTTCGCATCAACCCGTGAATACCCCTTTAGTACCTACTATTAGAATGCTATCCAAAAATCAAAACAGGACAAAAAAGTTTTAATTTTTCCTTGCTTTTTTTAATTTTTAACAGCAAAAAAGGCGTACGAACGTTACGTGCGCGACCATGGAAAAGCTCATATGTTCAGATAATTCACTAATTTAAAGATTTCAGTTTCAATATCTTACCAGGTGACTCGTTGTGGGGTGTAGAACAAATTTGTGGGGTGTAAAACAAGAATGAAGAACGTTGTGGGGTGTAGAACAAATCAAAAAGTCAATTTTTAAAAAATGGTAATTGCGAAAAAGTGATAAAACAATGCTTTTAATAAAGCAGAAAACAAAAAATTATTCAGTATATGGAAGGCTATTAAATTAAAGCATTTTTTTATTCTTCTAATCTCTTGATCATGCAGATCACTTTTCCCTTGAATTTTTTTTTAATATCTGATGATATTGTTTTTTTTTTCTAAAAATAAACTTAGTTTTTTAAATTTAAAAAATATATACGCTTTCGGAATTTTTGCGCAAATTAATCTAAGAATTTTTTTTTAATGTAGAAATTAAAGTAGTTTTTTTATTCGACTGGATACGAAAGTTTGCATTTTTTAAATTATTTCCATGCAATTTTAAAATATTTTAATCCAGAGAACTACAATTTTTTTGGAAATTAAAAAAAAAGCAAACTTATGGGTTTCAAAAAGCCAGAAATCGTTCGAGATTGACTTCTCTGGTAGTTGGGGCATCCCATTCGAACATGACTTTTATTCTGTAAATCGAATTAGGATTTCAGTGGGTGCCATTTTTTTTGTCATTTTTATGAGCAATTTGAGCTGTGTGTTGTTTGTTATACATGGTTAATACATGAAAAGTTAGTGAAATCATGACAAACAATAAACTTCTAACAAAACAACTTTTGCGAGCAATAAAACAAACATGCTTTGTTCTGTCGCTGTTGGAAAGCTTGTTTGTGCAGACAGAGAGGGAGAGGCGCTATATTGACACTTAAGCAAAAGCTAAAAAGTGGAGTGGGTGGGTGGCACTTGTGTAGCATGAGTTTGGTTCCAGCAAATGTTGTGCTTGGCTGTGCACTAATAAATGCAAAAATGCAATATTTTCAGCAAAAATTATTATGATGCATCCACATGTTGCCCTCCCCCCCCCCCTACACACCGTTATATGCTGCTCCTCAGCAACTTATCTTAGAGCTGAGCGAGATAAAGCATCCTGACAACAGTGCATTTGTTGAAATGTTCCGTGTGAATCATAGGTCGAGTTGAAGTTACACACGTTCATGTGTGTGTTTTGACACTCTTTAAAGGATTAAGCTGAATACGATACTTTTAAACAGTAGAACTTGGTAGAGCAGTAGTAAAAGACAGTAGAAATTATATTTAAAAAAACCATTACTAACGAATTAAATTAACTTAATGGCATTTTATTTTTTGCTCAAAAACTTTAATGATAGTCTTCTTTCTTCATAAATATGTCTATAAAACGCTATGGAGGACAAGTTTTTGCTTTGGTGTGCAGCATATTAAAAGAAGAGAAGAAAATCAAGAGGGAAAATAAAAAGACTGACTTAAATGGATATAAAAAAAAAAAAATAAAAAATAATAAAATAAGATGAGCTTGTAAAAAAACTCAGAAATAACTCATTTTAGATGTTACTATAAAAAAATTGTTTTTTTTTTTTTGTAATATAATTAAAACACTGAAAACCGAATTTTTCAGTTATAAGTAAAAAATTATATAATGTTACTAGCTGATATACCCGGTGTTACTCGAGAGTCATTTATATAAACATTTTAACATACACTTCTCGATTAAATGTTTTTTAAATTCTGGAATAATGAAAAAGATGTTGAATTTTATTTGTAAGCTACACAGTAAAAAGTTTGAGGGTAAATTTTATCTTTTTTATAACATTCGTGTGGTATAAACTTTTTTTATTACAAATAATTTATAAATTTTATACCACTCAATATTATAAAAATAATAAAACAAATATAATTTAAAAATTTTATATGGATATCATGTGTAAATCAAAATATATTCTGGTTCGAAAGTGTAAAATTCACCGAAATCGGGAAATTTTAAAATATAGTGGTTTCGATTGGTCTTACGAGAAAAATGGTCTGGAAAAATTTATAAGATTTGATGGTATACTGGTATACTGGTATACTGTGTACCGCTAGAAAGGTAATTGAACGAACATTAATCCAAAAAAGTTTTGAAAAATTTTTGTTGTTGGTGGTTCCATCTCTTGCGGTGAGCTAATTGAATTCAAAGAATGAATACGAAAAACATATTTTAAAAATTAAAAATAATTTTTATATTTACTTAATCTTAAAGCTGGCAAAACTACCTTTTCAACAATATAAAAATTATGGTGGGACTCAATGCGTCCTTGAGATATGGACATTTTAACATTTAAAGAAAAATTAATATTAAAAAATATATTGAACTTTTTAACAAAAAAAATTTTAATGAAATATATTAAAAACAGTGGAGTTATTGGCATTAAAAGTAAAAACTTGGATTTTCATATAATTTTTTTCTCATTCTTAGCTATCAATGTTTTATGAAAAATTCGTTGTACCAAAAACGATTGTACTAAAATATATATTAGCTGCGTTTTTTTCATGGGAGATCAGGATCACATCATCGCATTTGCAAGCAAAGCAGAAACAACAAATAATCCAGCAAGTGAGCTGGACATTTAAATTGATCCAATTCTATGTTTTTAAGTGTTGAAAGCGCAACTGTAAAAGTAGACAACACTTAGTCGTTATTCACGGCTAGATGACGCTGCGACTGAAAAAACTGGCAAATTTGAAGAAACTTTTGGTAGACATCATTCGGCTTTTCACCGCAAGGTGTATAGTTTGTACCCACAGTACTTACAAATGCGGCGCTATCTATCTGTGAATTTAAAGCACAGATCAAAACCAATGAAATAATTGTGCTTACCAGATGCGCATATACAGTGTTGCGCAAAACAATAGCAACAAAATAAGTGCGCTGCAACAAAATCGTGTATCTTTTTTAATATTGGGGACACACAAAAATGATTATAGGAATCAAAGCATATATTCATACATCATGTATAAAACAAATCAAATTCAAATTTGGTTTTGTTTTTTTTTTATTAAATTTAAAATTAATGTGACTACATTCAATTTGTCTGTGAGCAAAACAAAAGCAACAAAGCTTGAAAAATGTAAAAAGAGAACAGAAGTTCCAAGAATTATTGGTAAAAGTTCCGTTATTGTAAAGCACGTGTTGTTTGTAAGTCATAAACATTTAAGTTTAGTTTTTTTTGTGCTAGTTGTGACATTGACTTTTCCATTTATAATGGCACGTTTTAAATACTGTGAAGCTCTTAAATTACAAATTATTTCCGAATATAAAAACAAAAATTCGCAAATATCTAACGTGAAACAGTTTGATATTAATCGGTCAATAGTTTGTAGATTAATAAAGAAATATACCTTCACAAAAGACGTAACAACGGTACATTAAAGAGGGCGACCGCAGAGGACATCGCTGCGTGCTGACAGGAACATTTGCGGTGTGTTCAAACGAAATGCATTTGCCACATCCAAAGAGGTTGTTCGGACACTTGACTTAGATATCCACCACAGCACTGTTTGAAGACGAGCCGTTAAGAACGATTAAAGAAGTTACAAACCGGCAGAGAAACCTTTGCTTACCGCTAAGCATAAAAAACAAGATGAAGTGTTACAATTTAAACAATTCTGTCTGAAATTGTGACAACTAGTTGCAATTTATTGCTTCTAGACTCAGTCTTCCAAAAGAGCACCTAAATTGGACCGTTCAAAAATCGAAAACCGTTTTTTTAGCGATGGATCGTATTTCAACTTGATTAATTCAGATGGGATGTGCACGGTACGGCGCCACACAGGTACACGACTTGAAGCCCGAAACTGCAAATTAAATTTTAAACACGGAGGCGATGGCATTATGGTCTGGACTTGTTTTTCCTATAATGAAGTTGAACCATTTCAAAAAATCGATGGAATTATGGATCGATTTGTATATAATGACATTTAAGAAAGCAAGATGCGACCACATTCAGAGTGGAATATGTCGCTTCAGTGAACGTTTCAGCCCGATCACGACCCGAAGCACACTTCAAAGCTCATCAAAGATTACATTAGAGGCAATGGGGTTCAAGTCCTTGATAAGCCGGCACAGTCACAATGACTTGAGTCCCATTGAAAATTTTTTTGGGATTTTGAAGTTAAAAGTTTCTGGTCAAAGGTTTTCCAATAAGACTGCACTGTATGAAGCGCTGAAATTTAATTGGGAACATATACTAATACTAGCATATATACTTTAATAGAGTCGATGCCGCTCAGATGTGCAGCGGTTATCAAGAATAATGGATCTTACACCAAATATTAATTATGCTTTTGTTTTGCTCTCAGACAAACTGAATGCAGTCACATTAATTTTAAATTTAATAAAGAAAACAAAACCAAATTGGAATATGATTTGTTTTTAATATGATGTATGAATATTTGCTGATATGAAAAGATATCATGTTGTTGCTATTATTTTGCGCAACACTGTATTTTATTATATGAAACTGATTACAGGAAAATATTAACTTTTACAGCATTTTTATTCACAGTCATCTTTTCGATGGAATGGTGACATATATACAACATTTAAAATACCAATGATAAAGAACTGAGTGACAACGTAGTGAAAAAAAAATAGAGCCATCAAATCAAAAAAAAATTTATTAGCAGGGGGTGGGGCGGGATTTTATATAAGCCAAAATGTTCGTAATTACTCTAGACACACAACTGCATTCTTAGAGATAAATGGGAACGTTCAAACTATATACAGAATTTTAAAACAAAACTCAGTTTTATTAATAGTCTGGTATAAAAAAATAGATTTTAAGCCATAAATTTTGATTGAAAAAGAGATACTGGGGTAATTTTTTCACATAAATTATTTTTGAGACTTGACTTTTTTGTAAAAAGTATCAAAATAACATTTTGGGAAAAAGAAATTTCGCGAAAAAATCCTTTTTGAGTAAAAAGTCAATATTTTGGACCTTTGTTGACATAATCATAAAACATATATACACTGTCTTAACGATACAGTTCTACCTATTTTTGTGAAGTGATGTTATTGAACTTTTGAACAAAAAAAAATTGGACGAAATCTATTAATGTACAGCGGAGATATTTGCATGGAAAGACCAAACTTTGATTTTCATGCCTTTTTATCTCATTCTTAGGTAACAATGTTTTTTATGAAAAAGTCGTTGTAGTGGAAATTTCTACACATAAATTATTTTGAGACTTGAATTTTTTGTAAAAAATATAAAAACAACATTTTGGAAAAATAAATTTCGCGAAAAAAATCAAGGGGTACCCTTGTTTTGATGACAAAAATAGTAAAATAATTTTTGCGCTTAGCTGGAAGAATTTTTGCAAATCAATGCTATGTCATATGAAAGGTAGCCAGATGTGCAATTTTTAATTGATTTCATTTTTACAACAAAAACAATTTTTGAGTCATTTTTTGAGTAAAAAGTCAATATTTTGGAGCTTTTATGACATAACCATAAAACATATATACACTGACTTAACGGTACAGTTCAACCTATTTTTGTGAAGTGATTTTATTGAACTTTTGAACAAAAAAAATTTGAATAAAATATATTAATGGACAGCGGAGATATTTGCATCGAAAGACCAAACTTTGATTTTCATGTCGTTTTTTTCTCATTTTTAGGTAACAATATTTTTTATGAAAAAGTCGTTATACTGAAAATTTTTACAATTTCGAACATATGTGAATATTTTTGATGTCAAAGTAAGAGAAATTTTTTAAAATAAAACACACAAAAAACTCTGATACTTAAAGGTATTATAATAACAAAAATACCGATAGTTGAAAAATGTCGGAGGGGGCGTGACAAAAAATAAGTATGCAACATTTTAAGTTGAGATGCACTTAATTTGTATACCTAGTTTGAGCGAAATCCGTTGAGCCGTTTGGATTCGTATAAAGGCCAAACAAACAAACAAACAAACAAACAGAAAATTAGTTTTATTACTATAGATAGTCAATTGTATGAAAAAATATATTTTTAGCCATAACTTTTGATTGGAAAGAGATGTTGCTGTAATTTTTTCACAAAAATTATTTTTGAGACTTGAATTTTTTGTAAAAAAATATAAAAAACAACATTTTGGAAAAAATAAATTTCGCGAAAAAAATCAAAGGGGCACCCTTGTTGTTTTGATGACAAAAACAGTAAAATAATTTTTGCGCTTGGTTGGAAGAATTTTTGCAAATAAATGCTATGTTATATGAAAGGTAGTCAGATTTGCTATTTTTAATTGATTTCATTTTTACAACAACAACAATTTTTGAGTCATTTTTTGAGTAAAAAGTCAATATTTTGGAGCTTTTTTGACATAATCATAAAACATATATACACTGACTTAACGGTACACAACCTATTTTTGTGAAGTGATTTTATTAAACTTTAAAAAAAAAAAAATTTGAATGAAATAAATTAATGGACAGCGGAGATATTTGCATCGAAAGAAAAAACTTTGATTTTCATGCCGTTTTTATCTCATTCTTAGGTAACAATGTTTTTTATGAAAAAGTCGTTGTACTGAAAATTTCTACAATTTCGAAGATATGTGAATATTTTTGATGTCAAAGTAACAGAAATTTTTTAAAATTAAATACATAGAAAATTTTGATGGTAAAAAGTATTATAATAACAAAAATACCGATAGTTGAATAATGTCGGAGGAGGCGTGGCAAAAACCAAGTATGTAACATTTTAAGTTGGGATGCACTAATACGTATATTTAGTTTGAGCAAAATCCGTTGAGCCGTTTGTATTTGTATAAAGGCCAAACAAACAAACAAACAAACAAACAGAAAATGAGTTTTATTACTATAGATAAGTTATATAATAAAAAAATGAATAATAGATAACAAATGAATAAGGAATAAAAATGAATTATGAATAAAAAATTAATAACGAATAACAAGTGAATAATGAATAAAAAAAAGAATAATTAAAAAATTCTGAAATTCTTTGTGAATAGCATTCAAATGAATAAAAGAATTGATTCATCATTCTGAATAATGAAAATTAATAATTGAAATGAATAATTAATCATTTCTTTTTTTTGAAAATTAATGTGAATTAAAAATTTTATTTCTAAATTAATTTTGCATTCTTATTGTATTTCGTTATTCACTGATTCACTTTTTTGTGAATAAAATCAAATTGAATGCATTCGTTTACAGCTCTGATAGCTACATCAACTCTTCGGTAGTCTTCTGTGGTTTCTGCAGTATCACCCACTTTGATAAGCTTATACGAACATCTTGTGTTAAATCAAAACAAAATTATTGTGCCTTCAAAGCAATGTTTCTCTACCACTTTGCAAAAGTAAAGGTTCGAAAAAGCGACTGCATTGATTCTGCAAGGATTTGTTTGCTGTGATTTTTGTTTCAAAAAATCCTTAATTATTGTGGATTTTATAAAGGTTTTACTATTATCATGACGTCACTTTGTATGGGAGGTGGGCAGAATTTTAATTTTTTTATTAAAAATTGCAAACGTCAAGTGCATAGTTAAAATTAAAACATAGTTAAAGTTCGGGGACTTGGCCACCATTTTTATTCATGGTAATTTAGAGGAAAAATAAATAAATATAAATTTTACTATTAAAACTAACCAATTTGTCCAATATCAACCCAAAAAAGCAAGCTTGAACTTGTATTTTAAGCAAGTACTTGAAATAGACAGTTTTCACTCAAAAATTTTTTGCCAAGCACTCAACGTTTTCGCGACTAAAGCGTAAAGTTTCCGAAAGTCTTCATTTCTACAATTTTTACGTTCATTATAAATTTTTTCTTTCGAATATTACAAAAAGCGCCATTATAATTAAAACTAAATAAAAAAAAATAAACTAATATTAAAACTAACTTCAACAAGTTCAAGTTCAAAACCAAAGCAATTCCTTAACTGGCGAAAGCAATGCCTTGGTTTATTCATTAGCTTTAAAGCAATGTCTTGAAAAAATAAGGAAAATATAATAAAAAAATTTTCGTTCCTTGGAAAATTAGGAGTTGCTTAAAGGAAAAGGTATTGCTCGAGTTTTTATTCATGCCTTATTTAAGCAATATCTAAGAAATTTCAAGCAAAAGCAATTACGTTTAATTTACTAGGCACAATGTCTCCTACAACAGAAACGAGAACTGTTAACGAAATTCAATACATCGATACTCACAACAAATTAGTGTCTTGAGGTACTCGTGGCACCGTGGTAAGGCGCGCACGTATGCAACGCACAGAACGTTGAATGCAGGTGCAACCAGGTGGACAAAAGTAGCCTTCACTTGTGTGCAACACAACTAGGCAAAGCAGGCTGAAGAGAATTAAGCGTACGGTGCGCATTTTTTCAAATTAAGAGCCTTTCAAGTTTTCGCGCTTATAATTAAAACTTTTCATTCATAACGTTCATAAGTTTTGCAAAGTAATGCGAAAATTAAAGCAGCTTTTCCTAAGACTTTTTTTAGTTTGTAACTTTTGCTCGTTTGTTGGCTTAGTATAATAATACACTGAACTTCCGCTGGACACTTGGTTGTTTGCTTCCGTTGACCAAGAGTTGCGACGCGTAACTGAATGGAAAGAATTATTCCTGGATGTAAAAAGTTGGCATTGTTTTATTTATCTTTGTATTTCTTTTTCCAACTTTTCTGTTGCTTTATAAACTGTGATAAACTATGAAAGCATACAGAATTTCGAGAATGGTTTCATGTTTAAATTTGGCGATAGTGTTGCTATTGTTGTAGGCAGCCTTTACTTTTTAAACTTTTTTTTTTTTTTTTTTTTTGTTAATGTTGCGGTCAGTGTTTTTGTAAGTTTTTACTTTTTGAGCACAAATTTCTTTTGTTTAATTTTGCACTTTATCATCAACACTTTATCAAACACAACAAATTTTATTTCGCACTCGTCTTGGATTTGAATTCGAATTTTTAGTTTTAGAGTTTTTGATACGTGTTTTGAAATTGTTGCTGTGCAGAGTTGCAAAAAAAAAAAAAGGAAAAAGAACAAATTTTTCCTGCTACGTGACTGCGTAAAAAGTTTTAGTTTTAATTAATATTGCATTTTTAATGCTCGTGTTTATTTAATTTAGTTTAACTTCTGCGTTCTAAAGCCGCATCCACGCAGCACCAACATCCACCGACGACTGTGGCGACCAGCGACACTTTTAGATTTGAGCACACATCGCAATCGTATCGCATCCGAATCGCATCCTCAACAACAGCATCAACAGCAGCATCGCATGAAAGCCGAATGTTGCATGCCACGCACTGTGGGGCAAAATCATAAAACTGTGAGAGTAATAAGAGTGATGCTTTAAGGGGCAGTCTGGTTCTTTTTGGCATATTTTTAAGGTTTTTTGAAGTGAAAACTTCTTAAGGCGCGTTGAACGATTTTGGTAGAGGGTAAATCTTTGGTTTGCGTCATCGTATTTTGCCGAGGAACTCTCGTCATCAATACAGACAGCAAAGATAACAAGATAGGAAACTTAGAAAACATAACCTCAAAAAATGTTTGCATGTGTTTGTGCATAAAAATATCAACAATTATCGTCACTTTTGTTCTTAATCGGCCGCAAGCTCACAAAGGAATCACTTGGCAACTCCTGAAATTAATGTATATAATCTGTTTGTTAGTATATAAATACTTAAGTTAGGTTACAATAAGATGTTTGCAACCAAAACTTATTTTTAATTCGCTTTATATTGGTCTATATATGCTTTTAAAGTTTGGCAATTTCTTCAGTTGTTGTATTTGTCAACATTTTTGAAAAATTTGTTTTTGAAAAAATGAAACGATCTTCTTCTTTTTCTGTTTTTTTCTGCTGGAACTTCGTTTGCAAACAAGAAAAATAATGTATGGATTGAGTATTTTGACATTTTAATCTATAAGTTGTGATATGTTGAACATTCAAATAATTACATGCATGCTCTTATTTTATTATATATCGTCAAACAAAGTTTGACAATTTTCCCACTTGTTGTATTTGTCAGTGGCTCTTTATTTTCACCACTGCGGCATTTTATTTTCAGAGTTGTCAACTATCATTGTTTTCTTAATAAATGTTTTCATAAAGGGTGTGTGTCAAAAGGAAACTTTTCAGTCGTGGTAGGATAGAAAATATCAGGTTGAATAAAATTTGTGTGTGTTGAAATAAATTTGTCTTTTTTGCTGTGTCAAATGGACGATGAAATTTTGACAGTTACAAATTTTGACGTTTCACATTTCGGTCGTGTTTTAGCGCAAATATCTTATTTAATTTGCATTTTATTCAATTTGCGACATATTTAATTTGAGTGCTTGTATTTGCAACTTATTTCGTAAACTTGTAATATTGTAAGCTTAAAAAACTTAAAAAAGAACAAACTAATAAAAAAAATAACGAAAGTGCTTGAGTTTGTGTGCGTGTGTGTGGGCCAACGATCTCCCGGTGCATCAGCAAGTGCAGTAAAGTTAAATTGGCCTACTTTGCTGACGAACGTCCTCCAAATGCCACCACCAGGGTTGGCCAGCAATGATTACTTTCGTGTAATGATTATAAAAAATTACAGATTACAATTATTCATACACAAATTTAGTACTTGATTACTTAAAATAAATCATTTATAATTTTAAAGTAATCAGTGATTTTTTAGAGAAATCAGTAATCATGCAAAAGTAATCAGTGATTAATTTAAGTAATCAATCACTTTCCAGTAATGAATGAATTATTCTGATTAAGAAATAATTTAACTAACTAAGATTTCTTTAACTAATATATTACAAAAACAAAAAGCATTGAAAAGCTTTTGCAACATATGCTTTTTGTTTTTGTAAAAGCTGTTTATTTTGCATTTGCAACGATGCAACAAGATCGTGAACTGCCCAATTGTTTTATATCTGTTTTATATATGTCGTTCAACTGTAAAACTGAGACAAGTAAAAGACAGAAAAGGTTTCTGAGCACTATTGTTACCACTTCTTTAACAAAACCAATCTAACAAACATTAACATCACTTATATCTGCTTCTCTAATAGGTGCTGAAGAAAATATTCAGCCTAACCAAAAAAACATTTTAATGTCGACTCTAAATTTAGTGTGAGCTCTTCTGACATTATTTCTATAGAATTTGCTGTCAGAAAGCTTACACTAAATTTAGAGTCGGCATTAAAATGTTTTTTGGTTAGGCTGATTGTATTTATGGTAAATAGCAATTACTGGAATAATGAAATACCATACAAATTTTGAATTTTTTGTTTGACGAGAAGTAATCTGTAATCACCGAAAGCTGGGTCTGATTACTGACTACTTGATTTATTAATAAATCATGTATTTCTATGTTACGATTACTTAATTTTTTTAAAAATCATGTAATCACCTTGCATGCTTACTTTATTTTTTATAATCTCATGTAATTACCATACCATTAATTGAAAGTATTTTTATTTGGTTTTCAATGTGATTTTTCTGAATATTTAGAAAAATCAAGTAATCTGTGCAATCTGAATACATGTTATCATAATCAGTAATCGTGATTTGTAATCATGGCCATCCCTGGCCACCACCAGCAAGTGCAGTGCAAAATTTGTTGCTAGCCATCATCCTAAAAGTGCCATCACCAGCATAACAAGCAAGTGCAGCGCAAATGTCCTGATTCTTTTGCATGCCAACGTTCTCCGAGAGTCGCCAGGAGCAGCACCAGCAAGATGTCCGTCCGACCTGTCAAATCCATCCTACATGTAGGATAGTCCGAAACTCCCCTATTACCATGAAAATTCTTATACAGCAGTAAGGGAATACTAATATTTTATATGTAGGTTTTCGCTTCGGTCGGCAGTCCTCTCTTTGCTATACTTTTTTTTTATCGAAAAACTTATTTTGACAATCTGCTTATTTTATACAGTAATGTGTACACACTGTAGTATACAAAAATATTTTTTTGTTTATATTTTTTAACATAGATATGGCGGAGATAGGAACTGAAGACAACCCTGCTTAAAACTTGTTGACATGTCAGCTCTGGAACGTCTGAAGCAAAAATTCAAAATTCTTATTAAAATATAAATTACCCACTATGTGCGGTAGTAAAGTCAAGTATTTTGGGCAAAAAACACAAAATGACGGAGTTTTGAATTTTTAACTTTCTTATGTTGGGTCGGACCAAAAAAATGTAAAATATTAATGGAATTTATGATTTTTCTACGAGACATAGATATATGTATAATAATATGTGGAAATCTTAGCCCGAACGGTTGAATAGTTTTTTTCGTAAGGGGTGTCCATTAATTACGTGAGGTGATTTTTTTGATTTTTTGACCCCCTCCCCCATAGTGGGATATTGTGAGACTTGTCTCGACCCCCTCTAATCTCACGTGAGATTGTTAAAATTGCGTGTTTTCAGTGTAAATATGTTAATCTATGCTTCATTGTATTGGATTTATTAATATAAATATTAAATATTGTTTTCACCAAAATTAACTTTAAATTGTTATAGACTGGTGAGCATATTATTAAACGCAACTACTTATATATTTTACTGTAAGAAAACTTAGGGGAGACCAAAAACGAAAAAACAAAAACTAGGAAAGAAAGAGCATTAAAAACAATAATTTTAAGAACAACAACAAGAACAATGTGTTTTGCTTTCATAACTTTTACGGAATTTTTTACTCTTTGAGGTGAGCACATAATTAAACATGAGCACATAGCGGCAAGCAATTCGATGTGAGTGCGAACGAAATAATTAGTTCTTGCGACTTAAATATGTCCCGTTTTACGATATATATTGCTCTTAAGCAATTGGGTGTAATTGTAAGAAAGCGATTAAAGGTTACATCGAGACTGCAAAATCGACACAAGACTGCGCGTCTTGAGTTTTGAAAGAAAAACATGTCCACCGATTGGACAAAAGTAAGTTTATTTTTTAACTTTAAAACATGTTCTATTTTGTGATGAAATTGACTTTCAGATTATTTTTTCTGACAAAAAAAAGTTTAATTTGAATGGTTCGGATGGGTTTTCCTGTTACTGGAGAGATCTAAGAAAAGAACTACGATATTTCTACAAGAGAAACTTCGGAGGAGTACTCTGATGGTATGGGGAGTATTTGTTTGAAGGTTACTTTAGAGCTGGCCTTCACTAGTTGCCACATGAACTCCACCGAGTACACAGACTTAAGTAAAAAGAATGTACTGCCTTTTTAGAAGAGTAACCGAACAAAAAAAAAACTTTTTAACAAAATAACGCTTCGATCCACTCGAGCAAAGCGATTAAAGTATGGCTTTGTACGAAAAAATAAATGTTTTAGAGTGGCCAGCGTGTTATCTTGACATGAGCCCCATTGAAAACATTTGGGGCATCCTCGTTCGCCGAATTTACGAAAATAGCACCCAGTACAACAATGTAGCAGAACTAAAATCTACAATAATACAAACTTGAGACTGAGTTTCCTTAGAAGATGCGATCCTAAAATCCCTAACAGACAGCATGCCGAATCGTGTATTTGAAATTATCCAAAATGGAAGACGATGCACTAATTACTAATCTTAACTTTTTAAGTTTTTTGTTTAAATTTGTTTTGAATAAATACTTTTCTTATGTTATATACTCTGACTGCGTTTCATTATATGCTCACCCCAAAGAGTGCAAAAATGCCGTTACAGTAATCAAAGCAATACACATTGTTCTTGTTGTTGTTCTAAAAATTGTTGTTTTTCATGGCTTTTTTTTGCTTGTTTTTGTTTTTTTGTTTTTGGGCCTCTAAGTTTTGTTACGGCTTTAACTTTGAAACGGCAAGAGTAATATCAAAAATATTTTTTGTTTAAATTGTACATTTTTTCATTTTGATGGTATTTTTAAAAGTTATGAACCGTTTTTTTTAAATTTTCGATAATTTCACGAAAAAATGCAATATGTGACACCCAAATGACATCAAAATTTGCAAAAACTTCTGATTTATGTACATTAAAGTGAAGTTTGGACAATTGTCTTTCAAAATGACGACGCAGAAAATGTCTGTATTGACCAATTTTTGCTTCGAATGCGAAAAATCTCAGAAAAACCGGTTTTTTAGGGAAAACCCGATTAGCGCCACCTCTAAACCTCTTCCAAAAAATCTGAAAAAATCTCAAAAATACTTGACCTCATAAGCCTTCGAACAAAGGCTGAGCAACTATTAAATTCGAAAAAATATTCTTTTGGGACACCCGAATGTAGATGCTTACTCAAAAGGGAATTTTGAAAATGATGTCTTTATAGAGTTAAATTTGGTAAAAAGGGTAAAAAATGGGTAAAAAGCATTTTCAGGGTTTTGGTAAATTCAATAAATTTGAGGAGCTAAATGAATAAAACTGTATTTTTAGGGCAAATTCAAAGTGCCATAAGTTGGACTGGGTACAAGATACTGACTAACTTTTGTGGTAAATACTCTTCAAGCTAATGCCTAATGACTTTATCAGTTTCCTTAATTTGTTTGTTTCATCGATAAAGGTTTACAAAATTTTTTAAAAAAATAAGTATTTTATTTTCATTATTTTATTTAAAGCTGGTCATGTCCGCATTTCCAAAGTTACTATTTTAATTTTAAAAATATTGGCCCGGATTTATGATCAGCAACCCTGAAAACTCTCGGAGTACCATTTTTGAGGCGATCCGTAGTACCTGTAAATGTATGCGTATTTTTGAGCAGTTCTGTGCTATAATCAAAAAATTTCTTCGATATGGGAATTTATAAACGATTTTTCACTGTTAAAAATTTCATGTAGAATCTGAAACTGGATGTTACCAGCATAAAAAAAGTAATCCTCTCTGATGTATACCATGTCTAATGGTATCTTATATATGTATAAAACTTGGTTTTTAGAAAATTGTTTTTTTTTTAAATAGAATCAGGCCGCCCCTTAACAAGTTATTTAGGGGGGGGGGGGAGGTAAGGTTTTCAGCGTGAACAAATATTTTTTGGGAATTTTTTTTTAAATATGGATAGAACAAATTTATTGAAAGCTTTTGTACATTATAAGATATCAGTTTAATAACATTCTGTTATTATTTTAAGCAAAAATAGCGGCAAACAAACCCGGTGACAAAACTTTTTCAAGAACGTCTTTGGAAAAAGACGACTTGCGGTGTTCACTGTATCTCCGCTGGAAATTAGCTAAAATCAAAGAACATTAAAATTTAGTCAAAGTATCATTAAATCCCCCAACGTTCACTGATTATTATTTATTTCATTTTTGAATTTTTGGTGGTCATTTGAAGTTAAAATTACTAATATAACTATTCACGAAAATTTTCCATTTGTTTAGTGGAAAACACCCTTAATTTCAAAAAAATCCGAAACTTAACGTTGGGGGAGGTATTTCATATGTAAAAAGTGTGTACCAAGTTTGAAATTAATAAGTCGTATGGTTTTTAAATGGCAGTGAACACGGACTCTTAAAAGTGGTTTTGAGAAAAACACGTTTAAAATTTCAAAAGTATTAGCTACAGTGTTAGTAGCCATCCGTGAGCTGGAATGGTTTGACCGAACCTCAAAAAATCGATTTTTTTGTAAAAATATTGGCTGGTATGGTAACTAAAAATAAAAAAACCGAAATAGTAGTAATAAAAACTTCAGTGGTTTTGCTCTAATTGACTATACAATTTCTGACTATGTTGTTCAGATGTGCAACTAACAGAAAAAAAAATCATTTTTCAAAAGTGCACACCGTTACTCCTCCCTTTTGTTCGGAAAAGATAAAAACAGCTGTTTTTAATTAAAATATTTTATTAGGTTTGACATTTGTCACTCTGAAATCTTGTAAGTGAATTTTTATTTTTTCCCTTTAGAGGAGTATTCTTTATGTCTTGTATATGGCGTTGCACGGTGCAAGAATAAAAAATATGCAATCCGTACAATGCTGTAACAACAAAATACAAGTAAAAAAAAAACCGTGCGTTATTTCCAATGTGTGCAACATTGAAACCCATACTGTGAAGTATATTTTATGAAAAGCTGCCTTGTGCTTGTTATGAGAGAGAAGCGTTGGAAGGAGCGTGAAATGCAGCTCATTATAGAAAAAATTCGATATATTATTAGGAGTATTCACGATTCGGTGCACTTGCCTGTGCAGTTGAGGACTTGTGCAGTTGTGCAGTAAGGTTTTTGCGAACATACCATTATCACTTTTTTCAAAGCTGTCAAAATGTGCAGATTTTTGACCTACGTGCAATTTTTTTTTTCAAGTCCTCAACTGCACTGGCAAGTGCACCGAATCGTGAATACCCTTAATAATTTAGGGGCTGGACCGAAGATGAAGTACCACCACAGCCGTATTTTAGTTTATTCAAAGTCTTGAATGCTGTATTATTTAATGTGGGTGGAATCTAAATTGTTTTAAACAAAATCGAGTGCAGAGTCAAGATCTAAACTAATTGGAGATTTTACTGGCTTCATAAAGCCACTTTGTATGGTGATCTAAATATTTCGACTCTAGCGTTAGCCATCCGTGAGCTAGAATGGTTTGACCGAACCTCTAAAAATCGATTTTTTTGTAAAAATATTGGCTGGTATGGTAACTAAAAATAAAAAAACCGAAATAGTAGTAATAAAAAAAAACTCATCCAATCTGCATCAGAAAATATTAAATTTTTTCCGTGGGACAAAATATAATGCGGATTTTCATGATTTTTTTTCTGACTTTTTTTATATTAATTTCACTAAAATTCACATTACTTTTTATGCGATTTTCGTTTTTGAGATACCGTTGCAAAGGTGTTGGCTGTTTCTATTGCAGAAATGCTAAAATTGATTAAAACTAATATTTTTAAAAAAATAAATATTGCAACAAACATATGAGTGAAATCAGTAAATTACGATTATAACTAAACGGATAACGTTAGAGACACGAACTTTGGTATATATTATTTTTATATCAATATCGTTTATGTTTAATTGTTTAGTTGTATGCGTGGTTTTAATCCGATTCGGCTTTTTAAGAACTAAATTTATATTTTTTAATATAAACTTTATGAACAGAATTTCGCTAAGATAGTTCTAAAATTACGGAACGTGATCACAGACAGACGAACATGGCTCTATCGACTCAGACGGTGATGCTGCTCAAGAATATACATACTTTTCTGCCACGCCTTCTAATCGGCGTTGCAAACGGAGAGACAAAGTTAATATACATATATGAAAAGTTATATTCATCGTTATTTTCGATTTCTGATTTTGATATCTCGTCTTTTTTTTCTTCAACAAAACAGCGGTTTTTTGTTTGTTTTTTTTTGCATATTGACCCACTGTTGCTTTAATACTCGGCTCGACAACATCTGGAGCGCAATTTTCTCTGCCGGATGCATTTTTAGTTCTAAATATTTTTGCTTTTTTGATAATATTTTCTATCCTCGTGTTGTAGTTGTTGTGATTGTACTTGCAGAATTTGCTTTTGTTGTTGTAGTGTCGAAGTCTTCGCCATGGCACATGCTTTGTAATATCTTTGGAGTAACGTTCGTTTTTGCAAACGAAAACATTTCAAAATCGTTGCCTTAATTTTTGTATTTTTGCTTGTGTTCACAGTTGTGCCTCGGTGTATAGTTTTGTGTTCGGCTCCTACACATGCTGGCTCCATTTTTGCCCGTTTGACAGTCTGTCGCGTGGGTCGGATGGTGGCATGAAGCGTCAGGGTACGTACAATTGTGTACAAACTCCTTTTGGTGTTTTCGGGGCGTTCATAAAATCTTCAACTCACTCCGTTTGCTCCATGTTGCTCTTGCTAACCATGCTGATGGTTGTTGTTCTCCCGTTTTCCAACACAAGCAAAAAGTACGGCAATGATTTCTTCGTAAATACGATTTTTAAACTTAGCACAATTTTTATTTGTTGAAATTTTTTTTTTGTTTTGGGCGCTACTTTTTGCTGATATTTCGGTAGTAAAATAGAAAAAAATTTTGGCTTGGGCACTTGGTTGGTTATTCGTTCGTTCGTCTGTTTGTTCTACTCATATTTAATGCATGAAAATAAGAACTATGTGCTGCTGATAAGAAAAATCAAATTTAAAAGCCATTACTTCGATATTAGAAAAGCATCTACAAATAGTCGCTTGCGTTACAGCTTGGCGTGTCCTGTCGTTGATACAGAGCGTGTCTTGCACCCAAACCACTCTTCACACGGGATGCACCAGGAGGCAGGCCGCTGCAGCGGTTTTCGGCGCATTTTAAGTGCTTGGTGTATTCGTGCAGCTTTCAAGAACAAAAGTCTTGAAAATGACTCGATGGGGCGAACATGATTTTTTGAAGATGATTTATTATGAATTTTTTATAACGATAACTTTTATACTATTCTTGATACACGTTTTTTGCGTAATTCAGGAATTCTTTTAAAAGACAGACAGCAATTACATTATTTGTGCTATCGAAGACATTTCGGAGGACACTAAATGTAATATTCTTTTTTTTTTTCATATTTTATTTTTTCCAATTCTTTTGGCATAAATAAGATGAACAGGAGTGTTTTTTTACAGGAGCATTGAATATCTAGTACATAAAGGATTTGTCGGTAAAGGATTATAACTGACTTGTTATAGGTAGTATTTATAAAGCAAGAAAAACAAAACAAAACACATTAAGGGTATTCACAATTGCGTTATTTTCAGTGCAGTTAAATAACCCCGTGGTATTAAAATTTCTAAAAACCAAAAGTGTGGTAATTAGGGCATCCCATTTTGGAGTGCTTGGCAATCCCGGGATTTGAAAAACACAATTTTGCACACCTTAGCAAAATAATTTTTTGGAAGACATAATATGAAGTTTCAAAGTAGTTATGTCTTGTTTTTCACCACACAACATTACAGAAGATTATAAAAAAACTAAAAACACAGTCTCGATTAAACCTTTAGATAGTATTTATTGTTTATTTTTGAAAAAACAAAGATTAATTCTTAAAAAAAAATTATAATATTAGATCATTCAGAAGATTCATAAAATTATTTAAAAAATCTTTTAAACAAAAAAAAAAAAAAAACCAACTTCAAAACCACTACAAAGTAAAAAATAATTTTAAATTACTTTTCACATTAATTCTTGGTCAAATTTGATAATTTATTTATTTATAGTATTAAATTGGAAATCTTATTATTATAATTTTTTCTATTTTGTATTATTATCATAAATATACTAATTTCTCTATGAATAAAACACATTTTAAGCCGGAGCGTTTATTTTATAAAAGTCTGATTATATAAGCGCCGACTTTAAAGGTTTTATATTCATGGAAAAATTAATATAATTATGATAACAATACAAATAGAAAAAAAAATGGTAATAATAAGATTTCCAATTTAATACTATATATAAATAAATTATCAAATTTGACCAAGAATTAATGTGAAAAGTAGTTTAAAATTATTTTTTACTTTGTAGTGGTTTTGATGTTGGTTTTTTTTTTGTTTTTGCTAAAAAGTTTTTATTTCTTCCTTTTTAGAGATTATGATAACAATTCAGTTGGTAGTGTCAACATTAACTGAGCAACAGTATTTTTGTTATACTGCCACGCCCTTTTGTCCTATAACGCCCACTTTATTGACCGTAAATTTTCATAATTGTACCTACCTTCAGTAGCCTAGTGACAATATTATTCGAGTTACAGCTTTTTTAATATTGCCACGCCTTTGTTGAACAACGCCCACTTTTTACCGTAATTTGTAATAATTGTTCCAACCCCTGTACCAATTTCCAGTACCCAAGTGTCAATATTAACTGAGACACAGTATTTTTCTTATATTGCCCCGCCCTTTTGTCCAACAACGCCCACTTTCTTCACAGTAAATTTTTATAATTATGCTTACCCTTGTACCTAATTTCAGTACCTTAGTGTCAATATTATTCAAGTAACAGAGTTTTTCTAATATTGCCACGCCCTTTATCGAATAACGCCTACTTTTTTGAACATAACTTTTAATAATTGTGCCTACCCCTGTACTAAATTTCAGTACTCTAGTGTTATTATTATATGATATACAAAGTTTTTCTTATATTGCCACTGTGTTGAAAATCGCCTATTTTTTTAGAGTTGCACGGTCACCTCCGCGTCTAATATCTCTATCTGTTGACAAAAAATTGTAGCAATCGGGCAAGTACTTTAAGAGTTACGATGTACATACATTTAAAAAAAAAGAAAAAAAAAGAAACAAACCAACTTGAGAACCTCCTCCTTTTTGATGTCGTTTAAAAAATAGAATAGTTTAACCCTATATCGCGCCGTGTTGCAGATCTGCAACATTTAGGAATTGCTCTAGAAAAATAACTCAAAGAGAAAAAATTAAGTCGTAATTCTAAAAATAAGCATTCTAAACAACTCTAGCTTTTCAATTAGAGAGTAAATCAATCAACAGTTATTTTTTATTTGTAGTTGAAACAGCGTCGTCTTGAATTTTGCAGCAGTTTGTGTTTTGCAATATTTTTAATATATTTGTAAATGACTAAAACTGTTACAAAAAGTGTTAATAATTAAAATAAAAGTTTAAGAGCTTTTTGGTGAGTTATTAAACTACACTAATCATGAATTACTATATTAAAATTTTATATTCCCTGAAATATGTTAATCTTTTAAACTTTAAAAATTTTTTTTGCAAATATTTGTATAAAGTATTTATTTAAACAAAAGTTGTTTTTCTTTATTTTTAAGACAGTTTGAGAGATTTTTAGGTAAAAAATTGAAATTGACATTATTGCGCTATATAGGGTTAATAACACTGTAGGTAAAATTTCAACTTTTGAAAAGACACAAATAAAAACGCCGAGGCACTAGAGTTCGTAAACTATCGACCAACGATAGTGGTCATGTTTATGTTAATATGTAGTATTCACATATCTGAAAAATATATGCCCGTTTCTTAGTTTCTGAGTTATCGATGTAGCTGTGTTAAACGTAAATATAACTATAAATACACAAAATCTTCTAGCATGACCTTAGCCAAAGTTATGACACTAAAACGAAACACCCTTTCAAATAATTTATATAGGGATTGGAAACTTTGAAGCAAAACCAAGATTGATCATATCTTCGATGTGTCGAAAGAACCGGCCAAGTGCCTAGGTTTTTTAAAAACGTGCAAAAATATTTCATTCTAGCTTATGTTCGCATGATCTACACGTCATGCATCAGGACAAAAATGGGGCTTCAAGACCTTATTTGGAGCTTCTGGACCGAATTCAACGTTATGTGATATATTCGATAGTGAATAAAAATATTTCATCCTCTCACAACTCTATTGGGCATCGACGTAATGTTGGTTGCCTCAGCTTTCTGTATAGGTACTACAATTGGAAGTGTTCAAGGATATCTTGACGCCACCCGCCCGTGTGTTTTCCAGATTTATTCTGTACAAGCCCATTCCTTTACCATTGTCTTGATGCCCAACAGAACAGCGCATTACCGTGATAAGTCGTTCTTTAGTCGCACGGTTAAGTTGTGGAATTCTCACTGCGAGAGTATTTCTCGCAATTTAGAGCTGTGTAGTAAAAAAATTCCAAATTGTCAAAATCAAACGAATTTGACACCAATGTCAATGACACATAAATTGTAGTGTCAATGAAAAAAATACTTAAATACTATCGAAAACCATCGATAGTCAATCCAAAACTATCGATATCCATGATAGTGTGAAACTATCGATAGTATCGATAGAGCCATCGATAGTTTTCAAACTCTACGAGACACGTAAACTTAATTTTTGGTCGTAGAATTTAGTTTTGGTCTTCCCAGTATGGTCTCAGTTTTTATTACAAATCAGATTAAAGTCTTGAGCTATTCAGATTTTTGATATTTGACTTACATTTGACCTGTCTTTTCAAAAATATCTCCAAAGTGAAAATCGAATTAGCACTGTTTAATCTATGATTTTTCAAAGTTAAGCAATTTCGCTTTATCTTCCATTTGGACAAAATTTAAATGTTGAACGTAAAAACTTTTAAAAAAATCTAAAAATGTTTTTGCTGAAATTAGTGTTTTTATTTCACAAGTAGACTAAATTTTAAAAGTCTAAGCAAAATCGGAGGTGGTCAAAATTTTTGGTCTCCAAAAGTAAGGAAAATATAGCTAAAAATGGGTCTAAAAGTGACTAAATTTCAATCGCAAATATTTCGAGATTTTCATCTGATTGGGAAAAACTGAGTATGCCACTAAATTCTACGACCAAAAAATAAGTTTATGTGTTTCGGTATTTTCGTGTGTCTTTTTGACCAGTGTAATTTTAATATTTCTAAGTAGGAATTTTGTGATATTTTGTACAGCTTGTTTAAGTTTTTTAAATTTCCTAAGGTCAAATTTTAGTTTTTTTTTAGTTTTTTTAAGTTAATTTTTTTTAGTATTTTGTAATATTTTTACAATTAGTTCAAGAAAGGTTTATATTTTTATATTTAATATTTTGTACAGCTAGTTAAAAAAGATTTTTATTTTAGTGTTATTAAAATGACATTTCAGTATTTCTAAAAAAGTATATATGTATTTAAAACATTGCGTTATTTCGTACTGCTAGTTTAAGAAAGGTTTTTATTTTAAAATTTCTTAAAATCACATTCAGGTCTTTCTCAGATAGCAACATTAAATTTTTTGACATATTCATAAAATTATTTAAGAAAAAATTGATTAGTATAATAACTTAAGTATGTCTAAGCAAGAATGTTGTGATATTTCGTACAGCTTGTTTAAGGAAGTTTTGTTTTTTTAATTTGTAATGTCACATTTGGGTATTTTAACGTCATATATTGTACAGCTAGTTAATTAATACTTCTTTTTGTATTAAAAATAAAATTTATATACAACCATATTTCAATATTTCTTAGGAAGTATAATGTGTTTAACACATTGGGCTTTACCAATAGTCGATTTAATACCTACTCTAAATTAAGTGTGAGCTTTTCTGACATTATTTCTATAGAATTTGTTGTCAAAAAGCTTACATTAAATTTAGAGTCGGCATTAAAATTTCTATTGGTAAAGCGCTGATTATAATAGACGGAACGGAACTTTATAGAATGTTGACATTTCTCACTTTACAATCTATTGCATGAGTTTTTTATGAGTTCGATTATAATAAGACGGAACGGAGCGGCACGTGACGTTGAGATCTATAGATTTTTGATTTTTCCCTCTGCGTTCCGTTACGTTTGAGCAAAAACTTTATGTTGACAGATGCTACCATTAATTTTATTCTGCATTTGTTTTGTTTTCCGTATTTTTGATAAAATTTGTTTGAATTCATGTTTTAAAATAATAAGAAAATAAGAATTGATGGAATTTGTTTTATAAGAAAATATATTTTAAAAAAAATTAACTCCTGTTTCGTTACTATTATAATCATCACTCCGTTTGAAACCGTTTCGTCCCGCCACAATGACACTTGACTCCATTCCGTTCCGTTTATTATAATCAGCGCTTAAGGCCCATTGTGTTATTTTGTACAGACAGTTTTAGAAATGTTTTTATTTAAAAATTTTTTAAAATCACATAAATTTCTTCACTGATTTTTTCACTGGGACTATCAGGATTAAGAAAAGTCCGGGATCCCGGGATTGCATGCCCTAGTGGTAATTGTAAGTCGCTCAATGATATGTTAAACGAACATGGTTTTAAAAGTTCCATAAACAACTGATCGGTAGCCAGTTATTTTATAATTGCAAAAATGGAAGAAGCTCAAAATGGAAGTTAAACTTTTTTATGCCATATATTAATAGAATATATCGAGAGCTTATATTCAATATGACCTATCTAAATTTTTAAAGAGTTTTCACCTTTAAATGGTTGACTTATCTACAATACAGTTTTTTTGTTTGTGAGTACAAAAGAACTAATTTACACAATTTTTCGGAAATATTCAAAAAATTGCAAGAAATTTGCATTAGACTACAATGGCGGGGCAAAATAGTGAAGGAAATGCATTGAAAAGCATAGGAATATCAGCGGAAAAATATATTGGACAAATAACAGGTCATTTTATAATCGAATGAAACTATCTTAGAATATTAATGAGTTTTAATGTAGATTCGGACGATAATTTGACAAAGGGCCTTATCCGCAGAATTAAGAGAAATTATGGCTCTTAGTCAAATAAAAGAAGAAAAAGCGCAACGAAAAGCATGAGAAGTGAACAGTACCTTGGGTTTTTCCAAAAAATTTGGAGCCACCTTTAAGAAGTAAAGTCTGTAATTCCATCACATCTCAATTTTTTATGATATTTTTGAAAAAATGTAAGCGATTCAATTAATAGACCAATATCACTCTTCACTGTTATTTTGATATCTTTTTCTTGTTTTTGTTAATATTGTTACGAAGAAACTGTTTTTAAAATTTGAATAAAATCGTCAATGAACTCACAGAGATCTTAATTTTCCTATTGAATAAAATAACTTATCTACTGATTTCAACAAAGAAAAAAATATTTGAAATAAAAACAATCTATCTACACTTAAACAAATAGTATGCGATTTTATAAAACAAATTTTGCTTTTGAATATTTGCACAATGAAAGACTTAAACGGTTTTTTAGCTCTCCTGAAAAAAGTTTTTTTTTAGAAAGGTCATATTGAATATAAGATCTCGATATCAAATCGGATAGTTAATTTATTTGCATAGTAAAAAAAGCTATACTGGGAAGTTCCCAACCACAAATTCTATTTTAAAGGGTGCTGATAATTGTTGTTTTCAATTATGGCATAAAACCACAATATCACGATACCACACAATTGTGAATACCCTTTTTGTTAATAAACAAAAAATTTAAATAATATTAATGACTAGCAAATTGTAGTAATGTAAAGAACAAAAAATTTAAAAATTAAGGTATTATAATATAAGTTAAGGTATTATAATATAAATGTTAAACTTTTTTTTTTACACCGTCCTCTTGTTTTTTTGTGTTTAAGGTAAATTAAGGTTGGAAAAAACTTTTCAAACTTAATTTTTTTTAATTTAAATATTTATAAAGTAATACATTAAGCTGATCAACGCGTCTTCAAAACGTCATTAGAGAGTTTTGTTCAGATATTACAAATATAACCCGCTGATGAGAAGCACCGTTCTAATTCTATGCTAGTTGGAGAAATAGTTGTAAGATAATCGTTAGGAATTTGTAAGTTTCGATCACGATTGCCTTCACCACAGAACAAAATTATTTCTTAAGTCAGAATAGGTGACAATTTTAAAATACATAGCTGATTTCCCGATGTTGCAAATTCTTCTCAAACTTTGCAAAATCTTCGCTCCAGTGAATCACAATCATCGTCCTCACCATCTTTTTCAGCCCCAATAAAAGGTTTTCCTAATTCTATATTCATATCAACTTAAATTGAAATGGTTGCATTTACATGAATATATTTAATAGAAATTTTTTATTTAAAAATCCCGGGATCCCGGAAAGAAAATCCCTGGATTTAAAGGGGCTTAAATTATCCGGCAATTGACTTCCCTAATAGGTAGGTATGCTGCTTGTGACGCTCAAGATAGGAGAAAACAAAGAAATTCAACGAAAATTCACTCTAGGCCAAAAACACAATGAAAACGAAAGCGAGCACACCGAAAGGAAACAACGAAAAAGAACCCGCTTGCAAAAATTTATTTCAATATTTATTTAATTCAATTCATATACAAATTTGTCCGTGATGACATTGTAATACAGAACTGTAAGGGAAATGTGACAAATTTTGATTTGTGTCTGTTCTGAGAAAAGAGAATAACAGTTTGATTTTATGCACTTGTCTAGCTACATCCTGTTTTTTTGATAGGAAGTTTTGCAACGAAATGTATTTGGGAAAATTATTTTTCAACATATCTCCGATGTTTTTTTAGTATCTGGGCATTTTCCATCCAAATTTAAAGTTTTTAGTCTTTCAACATTCTTGAGACGACTTAATTATTTTTTTTAATATATATGGCAGCTCTTAGTTTTAAAGTGCTTCCGGTATCTTCCATCCCATCGAGTGTAAAAAAGCTTTCTCACAAGTTCCACTCGAAAGCTTTATCTACACAAAGCTATAAATTTGCAACTATGTGGCAAGGCAATTTAGTTCGCAAGAGTTTGCTATTGAGTGTTGTTTTTATTAATACAATATACATCTGCATTTAATTTAAAAAATAAATAATTATTTTGTACTAAATACCATGGCACCAACGAATATTCCCTATGTTACACATAACGATGGCACCAAAATGCAAGCCATTGGCCTTGGCACTTACTCGGTAATACAAGTTTTAATATTTTTGATCAAGATAAAATACAAATATTTAAGTACTACTATTAAGTTATCAACATAAAACACAAACAAAAAAATTTGCCGGTGATAATCAAACTAATGTCGTCATAAAACCGCATCAAATTCAGTGATCTAGCAAATGTTTTAAGTAGATCAGATAGAATTTTGTAGTCAACTACACACATACGTGGTTGATAACATGCATAAAAATGTCAAAGTCAAAGTCAATTATAGAGAAATTTAATAGCATTGGTACTAGGAGTAAAAGTGTAGAAGGTAGGAACATTCGGACATTAACGACTTTTACAGGTGCTACACTTAAGAAGATTGTAAAACTTAAACAAAATAGTAAAACTTATTTGATGATATTATCTAAAAAAAACATTTTAATTTTATTAATTTAAGATATTTTTTACATGAGTTCCTTTAGTAGTTTTTCTTTTTATAAATTTTTAGTGAATGTTTCGTAAATGTTTAGTGAATATTTCGTGAATTTTTTGTTTTAGTAAAAATGGAAGGCATTGGCTAAAGATAATGAAAAAATGGGTAAGGCGAGAAAAGAAAAATAAGTATATTAAATTGGTTTTAATTAAAAATTCAAGAAAATTAAGTGTGGCGAAGCGTATTATTGCGAAAAATTTAATTATATTTTCTTTTTTATGTTTCTAAAATCACACACTTGAGTGACATTTTTCACTTTTCTTTGAAATACTGCACGAACTGGTAAATGCTCTTAATGTCAGTTTTAGAGCTTTTTCACGCATTGCCCTAGCA
The DNA here is from genome assembly GCA_963920525.1 of Dichetophora obliterata. Classification (NCBI taxonomy): domain Eukaryota; kingdom Metazoa; phylum Arthropoda; class Insecta; order Diptera; family Sciomyzidae; genus Dichetophora; species Dichetophora obliterata. The sequence goes on along the minus strand of OY986438.1, from coordinate 203,396,350 downwards.
TATTATGTACAATGAGAAACGCCAGTTTTGAAGAAACTAGAGTTGTAACGCATAAAAATAAAATGTTGCTAATAATAAACAATAAATTAATAAAGAATAAATTTCAAAGTAGTGCCTAAAATATGAAGAAAAATAATATTCGCGAAGTTTTAGTTGCTGGCTTTTCCTAAATGTATATATTTTGGACAGCTGGTCTTCGCATGCGTCGTTTTTCAAATTTTTGAAAATGCCTCGCACCGCACAAGCGCATCGCAAGCTACATAACAACTCTGCTTATAAAAATTCTCTGACAGCTCGTGCGAGATTCTTACGTTGTCTTGCAACGCACTCTCGCTCTATTGTACTTCAGGCTTCAAACTGTTTTAAGCAAAAGCTTACAGTGGCTCCGATTTTTTAATTAATTTTTTAGAAATTCTTTCATCGCGTATGATACTTGTATATCAATCGCTGTCATCAATGGGTTAAATTACTGACTGCCACCCGAGTTCGAGTAACGACCATGTTCTATTGAACTTTAAAAAACATTTGTTTAGGTCGTAGGAAAGTTTGTGGACAGAATCGCTAAGCAACTTAATTTGACTGAGGTAAAGGCTTAACACTAGCCTCACATTCAATATGACATGTTCTTCAGCTTTCTGCCACACTAAGAGTTGTGTGGTTTTCTCTCAAATCATTAAAAAAATCAAATGTTTCACTTGATTACACCCTTCTCCTTGTGTGGATCACAACGAACCAATAATCTACTTTAAGTGGGCTGGTTTAAAGACTAGCCGTCACCTTATCCAAAACTAAAATATATGAAAATTAAATAAATGAGTGCATTCTGAAAAGTAATAAAAACTGTTATATGCTTTTATGCTTTAAAACTACAGAACAAAACAGTTAGAATTAAGAACAAAATTATTCTTCAAATTCAATTAACTGTATTTTTTTATGATTAATTATGATTACATAAGTATTCCTAAATTTTAACTGTAATATTAATATCTTAAAACATAATCATACTCATTACTTAAGCTACGCCTTTGTACAGCAAAAGAATTAATTGCCAATTAAATAAACTAAATTAAACATCCACTTTTTATTTATTTTTTTTTAGAAACAATAGTTTTACAACAATTTTCAAATCATTTTATAAATATAATAATATCATTATCATATCAAAATACAATTAGATAACAAATATTCTTTCTGCACATAAAATAATATTAACGTATAAAATATTTTTATAAATGATACCAAAATTGTTTTCAATTTACTCTTAATTTAAAGAGATAAACGGCCGCAACTATATATTTTTAATATAGATTACGTTAATTTTTTTAATCCCAAACAATTTTCGCTCTAAGATATTTTATAAAGTTTTCTTATGTACTTTGAACAACTGATTTCAAAAAGATTAAAAGTTTGACGAGTCCGTTTAAGTTACAGATAAAATTTTCAAAGTTTTTGGAAAATAACTAATCTGACCTTAAGTTTAACTTTCACAAAGTTATTGAGAACATGTCATTTTACCTCTTAAAGTGGAATGATTGTTTAACAGCGTCTCGTAAATTTACTTTAGAATTTTAATTCGTACTTGAAAAATTTATTTCAATTTGCATACATCAATTTTAATTCTAAAGTATAGCTAATACTTAAAAAAATCTTAAAATTCAGAAAATTCTTATATATAATATCCAATGCAGTCCAATATTACTTTTTAAAATTGTAAATTAAAGTATGCCATTTTTTATTAAATTTTAGAAAACATAATTTGTGGAATTCTTAAAATAATTTAGCAATTAAAACAGCATAATTTATTAAAATACTTATACATTTGTATAATAATGCTTAAAATTTCATATTTAAATGATTAATATATAAAATAATTGTAGTACTGTGTAGGGTATCTATTGATTCGTCGTTAATACCGTCTTAAAGAAGCAAGAGAGATAAGAGAAAAAGTTAACAGAACCAGATGTTATCTCAGTCTTTCAGTTTAGAAAAGCTTTGTTATCTTCCATTATTTTTCGGCTGCTACAGTAAACCCTCCAACTACATAATAAAGTTTTAATTTTTACCCAATTCAAAAACTTTTTCTTTAAAAAAAAATCCTGAAAAAATATTTGCAGAATGTCGATATTGACACTTATGTATTTTTCTAATTTTATAATTTATTTCAATAAAGATTATTTAAATTTTTTATAAAATTTAAACTTTTAGTCCCTTGGCGGAGACTGCGAACGGGCGGTATGCGATGCCATCGATGCTGGTTATCGACACATTGACACTGCCTACTTTTACGAGAACGAACACGAAGTTGGAAACGCGATACGCAAAAAAATTGCTGAAGGAGTTATTAAGCGCGAGGATATCTTTGTTGTGACTAAGGTTATTTTTAAAAACAAATGTCTCAGATTAATTAAATAACATTGATTTGAAATTTTCGTTTTGATTTTTAGTTATGGTGTCATTTTCATGAGCCCGAGCGTGTCGAAAAAGCGTGCCGTAAGACGCTCTCCAACTTTGGTCTGGACTATGTTGATCTCTATCTGATGCATTGGCCCTACTCTTACAAGCATCGTGGTGATGATGTCTTAATGCCAACCAATGCCAAGGGCCAGGTGGAGTTAACGTTAGTTAAAAATATACATTTAATGCTACAAAGTTATTTTTACATTTCCGTTCTTTTAAGTGATGTTGACTACTTGGACACCTGGCAAGCCATGGAGAAGTTAGTTAAACTTGGCTTGACGAAAAGCATTGGTGTCTCCAACTTTAATTCCGAGCAATTAGCGCGATTGCTAAGCAACTGCAATATTAAGCCAATCCATAATCAGGTAATTTAGAAATTATCAAAATTGTGATGAAGAACTTTTCTTAACTTTTTATTTAATTTCGTTATAAAGATTGAATGCCATCCTGCTTTAAATCAAAAGAAACTGATTGAGGTTTGCAAGAAGCATAACATTGTTGTCACAGGCTACTGTCCACTGGGTCGTCCAGAACCCGCCAAACAAACACCGAATTTCATATTCGACGATAAGGTTAAAGCCATCGGTGCTAAATATAATAAAAGCACTGCTCAAGTAGTTTTGAGATATTTGGTAAGTTGTAATTTGAAATAAAGCATTCTTTAAAATTTTTAAATGGCTGTAATTCTTTTTAGGTTGAAATCGGTGTTGTACCGATTCCGAAATCAGTGACCAAAAAGCGCATTATTGAAAATATTGATATTTTTGATTTTAAGCTCAGTGCAGATCATCACAAAGTGCTGGATTCTTACCACACTGGCGAGCGTTTGATACCCATGGATCATGCCAAAGACAGCATTCATTATCCATTCCATATTGAATTTTAAGAAAAGTTTGTAAATTCCTAGATGTTAATAAAAAAAAAACTAATTGTTCATTTGGCTACAAATGTAAATTAAAAAATTGTTTCAATCAAAATTTTTTTAGCATTGCGGGTAACTGCAGTCAGCATATATATGTTAAAAATTGTGAATTAACTCTGGGCCAGTATAATAGCGAGTGTATAGAATAACTTTTAGGGTAAAAGAATTGTTCACACAAAATTCACACTAAAGTTATATTTCCCAAAACAAATTCTCCGAGAGCAATAAAATATTGTGCATATATTTTTCTTGTAGCATTAAATAGTCAGGAATACAGAAAATTTGTATAAAATTTTATTGATCTGCGCTAATTTTTTGACGAAATGTACCAAATTACCGTTTTCATTTATATGGGAGGTGGCCGTGCTAATCAGACGTATCAGTTAATTTTACAACAACTTGTATTTAGTGCAAAACAGTCATGTGAACAGTCAAATTTAATTGATCTGGTATAGTTTTTGGTAAAATATTTACTAGATTACCAAGTAGCCAGATTACCGATTTTCATTATATGGTAGGTGAGAACGTGTTAGTCTGCTGAATTGGTTCATCTTTAAACTAAGTATTTTTTGTTGAAAAAAATGTTGCTGCTAAATTTTATGGATCCGAATAATTTTCTTGGGAAATATACGTCTCTTATAAGTAGAGAAATAAAAACAAAAAACTTCAAAAAATTAAAAAAATGAGTAATCGTAAAATTTTTATTTCGTAGGCGTTCAACTTCAACCTAATGCACTTTTTAATTATATTTTCTTTTTTCTTGATGTTTATAAGAAAATATCTCACCTGAGTGGCATTTTTCACTTTTCTTTGATATACTGCACGCATTGGCGCGAAAAAATAAACAATAAAACTTTAGGTACCAATTTTAGAGCATTTTTTTGAAAAAATCATACTTTTGGCTTTCGCACAATGATGCAAGCACGTAGGGCTTCAAATTTTGTTTTGAAATCAAAAAATTACAACAAACACATAGAAACATTAAAAATACTGGGTAACAATTTACCTGAATAAGGTTGTAAATTTTGTTCTTATGTGTATGAGAGTACTTTTGTTTCCTTTTAATAAAAAAAAAATTATTTGTAAAAACTTAAATTTTCATATTAATAACCAGTTTCGGTTTCGGCCGAATATAAAAATACGGCCGAATATTCGGTTTCGGCCAAAATTCCGGTTTCGGTCGGATACTAGTTGTAAAAGATATCGTAGAAGTTTATTTGAGATAGTTATTTTGCGACTTTTTCAAAAAAAAAAAAAAAAAACAGAAAAGAAAAAATTAAAATTAAGCTCTTACAATGTGATTTTTGCTGTTGATATTTCGTACTTTTATTTTTTCGGCTAATTAAACTGCTACTTTGCAGTTACTTGTTATTGTTAACTGTTCATTGTTAACTGTTTCAGTCAAAAAATAAAAATCAGTTTCGGACTCTTATTTTTTCTGTCTTTTAAATAAAATCATTTACAGACTTTTATATTTTCTGTTGGAAATAAAAATCTGTTTTGCGTAATTTCTTAGAAATTGTAGATAAATTAAATTTTTTTAAGTTTGTGTAAATTATGTTGTATATTTTCCCTCCATATAATTGTTTTTTCCGAAAACCTATAAAAAAACTATACAGAATACAAAAAACACGCCCATTTTTCTTATTTAAAGTGATTTTTTAAGCGTTTGGTTTTTGAAAATTGGAAAAAACCAGAAAATTTGCAACAGCGAATGAAATATTTATTTGGAGCAATACATCAATGCTTAGTCAAAATATATTACCTCAGCGTCTTCCTTTAATTAAAGGAATAAACGCTGAAGACGTTTTGTTTTGTGTGTTGTGTTTTCTGTATAAAGTTATTTTTAAGAGGTTTTCAGAAAAAACAATTATATGGAGAGAAAATATTCGACATAATTTACACAAATTTAAAAAATTTAATTTAACTACAATATCTAAGAAATTACACAAAAAGGATTTTTATTTCCAATAGAAAAAAGAAAAGTCCGTAAATAATTTTTTTAAAATACCAAAAAAATGAAAGTCCGAAAGTGATTTTTATTTTTTGACTGAAAAATAAAAGTTGAAAATAACAGTTAAATTAGTAAAAAAAAAAAAAGAAAAGTCCGAAATAATTGTTATTTTTTCCCCTGCAAAAAAAAATCACTTTTTAAGAGTTATTTTTTCTGTTGAAAAATAACAAGGTTAGACTTTAGGACTTTTTTGAATTTCATAACGATTTCGAAAAAATATTTCAATAGGATCATTTTAATAAAGAGCTCATGAGCGTACCTCTTTATTCATTCCGGATAAAGAAGAGGACGAATAGAATAGATTGTTGTTTATCCAGAACAGAATGAATAAAGAAACAGTATTGGAAAAGAAATAACTTTTTTTTTAAACCAGAAACATATTTTTCGTATTTAATTAAAGACAACAAATACACCAGATAAAATTTAAAAAATAAAAATGCAACAAAGCATTCTAAAACATTTAAACTAAAAATTTTTCCATTTTAGTATAGCGACATTTTACTTCAAACAATCGAATATAACCTCACACACAAGGAATATTCTTTTTATTCTACCTTAGCTGATAGTATAAAAAGAACGCGTTTGGAATATTCCGTAAAAATAAAGAATTACAAAAAAAAATATTCCGGATAATCAAAACTGAATAAAGAAACAAAAACAGTCGTTCCGAACGTCTGGAATGAATAAAGAAATACAGCCCATATGTCTGCGATATCTGCAAGACCATGATTTTTTTGAAGAAAATTTTTTGATAACAGTTATTTACGGTCCCTGAAAAAAACTCATTTAAGAGGACGTAATAAATGATTTCGAACGAGAACATTTTTTTTAAAATGGCCAGTTTAAAATGCAATACAATTCAGCAGTACTTTCTTTATATCATAAAAATTTTGTTTTTATCATATAATTTTGTTCTTAGTTTGTCAAAACTGTGCCGTTTTTCCAGAGTGAACACTGTTTATTAACATAGAGAATTTCTGCTGAAATTTCTGAAAAATCACAACTGTCAGTTACACAATTTCTCTCAAAAAAAAATTAACAAAATAAGCATACAAAATTTCAACAGCATGCAAAATTTCAAAATTAAACTAAAGACAACTGGCTCAACCATAAGATGCTTGAGTTCTACTTTGGAGATACTTTGGAAAAACAACGAAAAAATTAGCAAATGTTTCTGCACAAATACTAGCAGAACGTCATCAACAGCAGCAACAACGAAAAGGCCTCTATCTAATTTTTCAAGCAACTCTGGCGTTTATTATCAATTTGAGCGACGCTCTTCGATGAAAAATGGTGGTATTTGTTTTTGTTATCCGCTTCAGTTTGATTCAAGTTGTCGGCACGTTGGTGGCATAAATACTTTGTGTGCTCGCGAATTTTGCGTATCAAACGAAAAGCATACAAATAATTCAGTTGGATTCCTTGCGAAACAAGAACGTTCCCTAGAAAGTGTTAAAAATACGTCGTTATCAGCTGGCGAAAAAATGGCTCCAAAACTGGCACCTACAGTTAAACTAAATAATGGCTACGAGATGCCCGTACTTGGCTTAGGCACCTATGAGGTAGGCGGTTTTGTTCTTCCTCTGGCTTCTATGTATTTTCTACTATAAACTTTAAGAACTTAATATGAAGAACGTAATATGATGCATATGAACTTATGATATGCGAAAGTCAAAAGTTGAGCTGGCGAAACTAACACCAATATATTTTAATCTTAAAAGCTTAAAAGCAATCGAATGACCACTGCCGGTATGCTTAATCTTAATTGGGACATGGTGGTTTTATTTATTTAAAACAGCTTGTTATCTATTTCATTATGCCGACATTTTGAATTGGCAACTTTGCGAAAGAGAATAAAAAGAGCTTACAACCAGCGTTGCCGTCTTGTGCAAATTTTCCAAAACTGATAAATTTTTTTTCTTATGAAAAACGTGAAATTTAGTTAACACTTTATTGCACCGTATATCATATATGATATGTTGACTTTATGAACTAACTACCTTGGAATGAAAAAAAAATCAGCTTATTTCTTCTCTTTTGTACATTATTCGTAATTGAGTTAACATTGTTTACAGTAAGCTGAGCCAAATCCCGTTATATTTCACATAATAGTTAAAAATTATCAAGTCTATTGTACGCAAGCTTTGAAAGAGCCAGTAAAACTTATAATGTTTCGCTTAGATTAAAACTTAAAAGAGATAACTGCAATATTTTTATGAAAATAAATATAATTTATAATAATTAAGTTATAAGAAATTGTTGTAAATTAAAAACTTATATTTAATTAAAGAAATCCTTGAGCTAAATTCTATATGTCATATATGATATCTTGTGCGTCAAGGTATTTAAAAAGTTCCATATCATATATGATATATTATCATATAAGTTATAAGTTTTTTGTTTTATGTGGAGTTTCGGGATACGTGTTTAATTTTGAGCTTTACACTGGTCAGGAAAATGATGATCGTTTTAGGTTATACTCCGCAAAACTTTAGGCGCAAGTTCTAATGTAGTTATTCGCTTAATTTGAAATATTTCTCACCACATTTATTACATTTCGACAACTGCTACACCTCAATCCCTTTGACATACGAACTGTATAGTAAAGGCAGTTAAATTGGTTTACTGCATTTTTTTTTTTGGTTTTTCTGCACAGCATATCATATATGATATGTATGGAAATTTATAAATATTTTGCGAATAAAAAATAACTTGTAAAAATAATTATCATTTTCGGAATCAGAGCAATGAAATACATATAAAAATATTTTTTTTTAAAAAAGACAATCTTGTGCAGTAAAGTACTAAATTTTTCGAGTGGCGAAATTTTTTTTTGTATTGAAATTCTCTTTTTACTCTATGGAAACAATACCAGTGTCAATTCATAAAAACTTTGAATTCTTTGGAAAGTGTTGATATACTTTAACAAATTAAAAAAAAATACCAATAAAATAATTTTTATCGAAAATTCATGAGAGCTTTATTTAAAGAATAGTGCATTATCCACTTTGGCACGATTACGATTTCCGGGGCGCCACGATTTGAAAGTGTTTTCTGTTAGAGAACAAAAAAAATGTTTGGCCGAACAAAAAATTGATTATTCAACTAGTTATCGAGTAATCGATTTTTTAGTATTTTTGGCTAAGAGATCTTAAAAAACATCCATTTCTTTGCCATTATCCAATGGATCTAAACGATTGGTATTTCATTTGAAAGATAATTAAATTACCTTTTCAATGATATACAATGCGTATATCTTGCAAAACCGTTATTTTCTACTAAATTTGCGTTATTAAGGTTCTAAAATTATATATTATTTTTAAAGTTTGCAATTTAACCTTTGATTTGATATATTAATAATACATCAATTTATACTATATTACATAAAATTAAAAAATTGCTATTTGCTATTGCATTATCCAAAACTGATTAACTAAAAATTTAAAATTTTTTTTGCTGGCTAAAAAATCCTATTCATTCATATAAATATTACAGCTTTAATGTAACCGTAAGAACAGTTATTTATTGTAATGGTAATACAAGAAAATATTTAATAGGAATACAAACAACTAAGGTAAATATGCTTGAATTAACCACTTTCCGTACAAGGGTAAATCATTTCATCATAAAAAATCACATAAATCATATGTATTATACACCAAACGAAAGATAAATTATCAGGCTTCCATAATTTACTCTTCATAAACCACAGCTATAACAGTAGTTTTTGAGAAAATTACGGTTTTATATAAGCAAATATTTTAATTTTGCATACATATAGCTATAAAATATTAAACACTAAACGGATTTGATCAATTTAAAATTAATATTAAAGCTTTACGTATTACCTTTCAAATAACACCTTAATCAGCAATATCGGTTATACACTTAGATAAATATAGATATTTTTCTTAAAACATTACAACAATTTTTCTTAAAAAATCGATAACTTGAAAACAAATCGATTCATCGATTTTTCTTTCGGCCATTCTTATTTTTTGTTAAAGACCTTCCTGAATGCATTGTCAAATCGCTTCGACCCATTGTCAAATCTCTCCTCCACTTTAGAAAAATTAAACCAAAAAAATATTCTAAATTTGTGTTGTGGTATTCATTATTTGACCAATTTATTTATTGTGGTTTATTTAAATTTATTGTGGTTTATTTTAATTTTGGGCTTTTTTGGTCAAGCTGTTTTAAAAAAAAATGTTTTAGAAAAGAATTAAAACCTTTATTTATATTATTATTTTCCTCCGACGTTTCGCAGACTTTTTCTGCTTCTTTAGGGATTTGAATCTGCGAACATTTTTTATTTATATGTGTGCATCAATATAATCGAAAAAATTTGAGAAGTGTGCACGAGTTTTTTTATGAAAGTTTTTTTAGTATAACCTGGAATAATATTGCTATGTTTTCAAAATTGCTTCGTTGAAAAATATCTATTAATTATTTTTGTACAAGCCATAATATGTTAAGTTCCGTGAAAGATTTTTCTCTTCAAAGAAGCACAAATATTTTATAGTTTAATTTATTTAGTTCAACTAGAAAAACATATAAAGTGCAATTCAGGACCGTAACAATAGAATACTGAAAAAATTGAATTAAACTTTGTATTGTACGAGTATTAATTATACTTATAGAATTTAAACTTTCGTTAAAATTTTTAAACTTGTGTCACCATTTTTCAACTTTTGTTGCCATTCATCATGTTTGCTGCCATTTTTAGAAATTAAAATTGAGATCAGCTCTCAGTACTCTCACAATATAAATTTAAACGTTTTTTCTCTACTATTGAGCATGGTAGAAGAATACAGGTAGATGCACCAGATAAGAGCATACTGCCGAAAATGTCAAAACGAAGCAAAACTTTTTATTTATTTTCTTTTGTTTCTATTCGCCACACAACTGAATTTGACAGACATGGCAGTATGGAAAGAGAGCACGGTCAGCGCTGTAGCTACCTCTATCCTTAAATCATGCCATGGAGCATGATTCAAATACTATAGGTTGTCCATACATTTGACGTTTACTCACAAGAATGAAGATATACACCCATAGTAGAATTACAGAAGGTAGATACATTTCGGAGAGACAGACTGCCGGAACTGTCAAAACGAAGTTGACAGCCCATACAAAATCTGAAAACGATGAGAATGCGATAAGAAAGCAAAAATAGGCAAGAATAGCAAAATGCTTGAGTTTGACAATTCTGGCTATGAGAAAAAGAGAGCAGTCTGAGATGCATATACCTTCACTAGTTCTACCATGTATACACCCGTAAAATTTAACAGGAGAGCAAAAGAGTAAATTTTAATGCCATCAAAGTAATCAGTTGTAGAAATATCATACTTTTTGGCAGTACTAAATACCCAAGGATATATTTCATTGCTGCTTATTCTACTACTTTCTGTACTGCTTGTTTGTTTTGATAGAAAATTGAAGTGAGTTTTAAAAAGCTAATTTCAATATTTTGTTGTGCAAATATATTTCCACCGCTGACGGCTTATTGGATCCACTGGCACATCATATTTTCGAATTTTATCTCCAGAATAACTTTTCTGCAAATACCGCACGTTGAAGGCATTAATATTTTAATAATTGCAACTTAATAGTCGCGATTTACATTTTAATTGAAAAAAAACGGCTCTCAACAAAATTTTAAAACAGTTTTCAATAATAATTATCAAAGCAATAATTATTATAAACGCAATGCACACTATTTTTTTCCCCTGCTAACAGCAAAAATTTTTTTTTTTTTTAGACTAAACCAACGCTCAGGGGATGCCCCCTATAAATGCGTAAGCATTGTGTTGATTCGGAAGATGGGTGATAGTTAGAAAATAGAGAATAACTACCTTTTTTTTAAATACACAACAAAACACTGAAACATAACTTTTTTCATAGGAGACCGCAAAACCCTGGTTGTCATTTATATTTGAGAGAGAATATATTTTTGTTTACATATTTACGGGTGTTGTCAAATGTATGGACAACCTATAATAATTGCATCATGTTATGGAGGCTTAAAAGAATTTGAAGTAACATTTAATTTTGTGATCGCGGCATGAAAAATATATAGGGAGTGAAATGGAGCGTTAACAAAATGCATTTTCTTATTTATTTTACTATTAGGCAATCAATGAGAAAATGCGAGCTTTATTTTTTATAAAGCGTTATTCTTATTTTTGTCGTTTTCTCCAATTGGCATTAATGCTTATCTTAAAATGAAAAGAATGCGTGCATTACTGCAAGATATAAACTAAAAAATGCAAACGGTTGCCTAAATATCATACTATGTGGTACGAAACTAAATTGACTAAAACTAATTTTTCTGCTATATAACGTAATAGGGATGGGACCAAAAAAACCTCCTGGCGAGTTTTTATAAAAATATTAATATATTTTAATTTCAGTTGTATGAGAATGTATTTTTATGGCTTGAAACTTAAACGAATTTTTCGGCTGCTCAATATTGACTTCAGACAAATGATTTCTTGGGAAAAAATTCTTACAATTGCCCCTAGATTTCTGTTTTGCTATAGTCCTTGTCGCCAAAAAATTTGACCCGGCCTAGCAATTAGTTTAAATTAAAAAACAAAATGTGGGCTGAGTTAAAATTTATCAGATTTACATTTGTAAAAACTTTTTTATTTTTGAGGTAAATTTAAAAAAATCTATGAATTTATTTAAGGTTTGGTAGAAAATTAATTTAACCTCTCATTTGGCGCAGTGTTTCTTTAACGAAACTAGTCACGGTGTATCAAATTGATATAAATAAAAATGCAGTTATGCTTGAAAAAAATAAATAAGTTCTTTATTTAATATACCAAGCAAAACAATATTCAATTAAAAATATATTAAAAAATCTGCAGAAATATATAAATTTACCAAAGAAGGATCGTATAATTCGTAGATTCTTATAAGGACGCATTGTAAATAAGTATCAATTTGATATTTTCATATCAAACAAGTTGGTTTGTTTTTTTTTGAGATATTTATGTTTTTGCAATAAAAAAATGTTTCTTTAAAACATGTAGTTGTAACAAGACTGTGACCATCTGAGATTGCAATTTAATAAGGACTGCAAAAACATATGAAAATAATTTTTGTGTTGCTCATCTTTGGTTAATTCTTTCTTTAATGGGAAATTTTTCTCGGAACTTTGGTAAAAAAAATTAGGCCTTGGCAACCCTGCTTACAACTGGCTTTATTTTTCATGACAGCTGAATTTGTTCTCTTATAGAGCTCTGTTATTAACATGGTAGAAGGATAGAGGTATATGCAGCGCTGACTGTGCCCTCTTTCCATACTGCCATGTTTGTCAAATTTAGCTGTGTGGCGAATGGAAACAAAAGAAAATAAAGAAAAAGTTTTGCTTCGTTTTGACAATTCCGGCAGTATGCTCTCATCAAGTGCATATACCTGTATTCTTCTACCATGGTTATTAAGCTGTTTGTGCTCCAATTCTGTTAAGTGACTGTTATTAAAGCTTTTGATAACATAAATTAGCTGTTAAATCAAAAGCTGTTTTTAATGTTCGTTTACATGCTAGTCCAAATGTCGCACGTTATTTAAATGAGTGTTAATTTTTTACTGCAATTTTGCAGGATAAAAATATGAATTTAATAAATAAGTTTTTTTGAAATAAGAATATAAGCGATCCTCACTTGGGCTACAAAGTTCTAGTTTTCAAGTTTTTAAGGACTCAAAAAATGGTTTAATTTCTTGCACATGAAGTACTTTCGTAAGCTATAGATAACTTTAATACAATCTAGTTAAGAAGTATCTTCGACTTGGTCGAATTTAAAATACCCCGCTTACATTCGCGAAAGTATATTCGAAGTTTTGGATGCTTTATTTGTTTGATGTCGTCACTTTGTATGGAAGATAGGCATAGTTTTCTTCAAATTTTTCTCATTTCAATCTCAGAATGGATTTTAAATATCAGTGCTAAGAGTAAAATATCATGTCAATGAATTTATTTTTGTGAATTGCTTTACTATTTTGATAACGTAACTTTGTATAGGAGGTAGGCGCACTTTCCATTTCATTTTCATGCAATAATAATTTCATGCTCAAAGTGCACATTCAAACTGTGCAGAGTTTCAGGTCATTATATTCATTTTTGTGTAACATAAAAAGATTTTACCGAATCCATGAAGTCACATTGTATGGGAGATAGGCGCGATTTTTAGTTAATTTGATAGAATTTCATAATATAAGTACATATTAAATATCAAAGCTTAGGTATATGCAAAATTGTAATTCCATATGTAAATTCTATGGGACTTTTAAGAATTTTCACCATTTTGAAAAAGTCAATTTGTGTGGGAGGTAGGCGTGGTTTTCATCCAGTTTTGCACATTTTCAAACTTTTTTAAAATAAGCTTGCATATTTTGTTTATTTACTTGCGCGTGGTATTTTTTTTTAAACGATAGCTATTACAGCTGTGATCGTAATAGGTCATGACTCAAGCATTCATACTTGTAGATGTATACTTTTCTATGGTAACCACACCTCTTTATGAGCGTTACAATCGGAGTGACAAAATTAATACAATTTTTTCGTAGTACGCGTGGGCTAAAAACAGCCATAATTTCGAAAAGTCTGTTTCTCAACTACCAAACTATAGAAATAATTCAAAAGAGTTATTCTTAACTTAACTTTTATGACTCTTCTTAGCATTTTTAACAGGTTTATAATAAAAAATAAAATATGTGCTGCGATGTGCCCGATTTGTGCTATCATTTGCTGCATAGGATAAGTCATAGGTGTGACTTCTTTGCTGCAAAGTTAACTCCGCCATTAAATTTTTTCGAAAATCCGGTAATTGTGCTGTAATTTGTTGAAGTTGTGCTGCGATGTGCCCAAAATAGGATACAACTTTTTTCTTTAACAATGTTAAGAGTGTAAATTAACTTTTTTTTTCAAGTCGCCAGCTCTGTTCCTTTCTGACTCAAAAACACGGTTTATGCGAAATACCTATTAAGATTTGCTTAGAACATGCTTTATTGTTCCATCAAAAGTTGTAACCATTGTACTAAATTTTTTCTCAATCTTTTTTCTACCTAATCCATGTTTTATCATCGTAGTAATCCTTACCTTAATTCTCGTTATAACCTGACCTTATGTTTGTTGTCATCTTTGTCCTGATTATTGAAGTTCTGCTTGATATAATCCTTGTACTAATCTTGTTCTAATCCATTTGTTTGTAAACCTTTTTTGTTTTTGCTTTTGTTTTAGTTTTTACTTTTTCATGCTTTTGCGATTGCATTTTCATTTTTTAATTTGCTATAAAAATTAGCGATTCTTTTTCCTCTAGCAAATTTGTGAGTAAAACATCTTTGTCTTCCATACAAAACTTAATTCCGTTTATATTTCGGTGTTACTTTTTCGTTAAGATTAAAAATATGTATATTATTTAAAAAATCTCAACTATATAAAAAATTCCTCATGATTACTATATCTCAGATAGTATTAAAAAAGATGTTTTTTTATCATTTTGGTTATACCCGTTTTTAGCCATTCTAAAGAAGTGCTTCTAACAGGAGCAACAAGAGCAACGTGAGCAGAAGGCCTTACAATTTTTACGTTACATTCAACTCAAATATACTATTGCACCATAGAATTGACCCTCGTGCCCATAGTTACCGAGATATAATTCCTTGTAACGCTTTTGCACTTTTGATGCATTAAGTAGCTATCTTCGCGGTCTCATGGTGTCATAAATTAAACAAATCGTCCTGTGGGCAAATAACCAAGCTTTAATATCGTGAAATAGTTTTTATCATATCATCTATATTTAGCGAGTAATGATTTCATGCAACGATTTCGTATTTTTGTTGCATAAACTGCTACCTCCGCATATGAAATTAACATGAAATTCTTTCAAGGATGCAGTCTTGTAGGCAATGGCTTAACGAACATTTTGGTGCATAAATAGTCCTTTTATGATGTATGGTTAGGGAGTTATGGCTAAAAAAAAAACTAGAAAACATCACAAAAAATTACGTATAAAACTAATATTCTTTTAAAAATAATATTTTTTCTAAGAATGCAGTCTTGTGGGTATATGTATTAAAAACAATTTGGTGCATAAATCGTTCTTGTAGGATATATGGTTTGGGAGTTATGACGAAAAACAAGATGTTTTCGGCCTACTACTACTCCAAAAAGTGTTCTACAACTCCTTAGCTAGAAGAGATAGAGCAAAAGTAGTTTCAGCAAAGAAGGAACCCGCCTCAAGGATGATGCTATGGCAGTCATTTTAATGCATGAATCGTCCTTGACTAATTTAGGGCGAATTTATGGCGAAAAAATTAAAAAAAATCACAAAAAAGGACATGAAATTAACATGAAATCTAATTTTTAAATTCTTCTAAGGATGCATTCTTGTAGGCAGTGGCTTAACGAACATTTTGGTGCATAAATCGTCCTTTTGTTATGTATGGTTAGGGAGTTATGGCTAAAAAACAAAAAAAATTAGAAAATCACAAAAAATTACGTATAAAACTAATATTCTTTTAAAAATACTATTTTTTCTAAGAACGCAGTCTTGTGGGTATATGTATTAGAAACATTTTGGTGCATAAATCGTCCTTGTAGGATGTATGGTTTGGGAGTTATGACGAAAAACAAGATGTTTTTAGCCTACTACTACGCCAAAAAGTGTTCTACAACTCCTAAACTAGTAGAGATAGAGCAAAAGTCATTTCAACAAAGAAGGAACCCGCCTTAAGGACGATGCTATGGCAGTCATTTTAATGCTTGAATCGTCCTCGACTGATATGTAGTTTGGATTTAAGGGCGAATTTATGGCCCATAGAAAAAAATAAAAATTTTTGTATGGCTCTAAAAACTAACAATATTGATCAATCGACAGGAAATTGCATAGATAAGTGTCACATTTTGGCTACGCTGTGCTACTCTATGAGATATTTTAGGTTTCGCATTTTGACCATTTTCAGTACACATCTAATTTTTGTTAATATTGGCCAATCTTTGTATGTACCTGCCATACAAAATAAAGCAAAAAATAAATATATAGGTCCAAGTTTTTCGGCCTTTGTATTCTAGTGAAGAATGCGCAAGACTATCAACTCAGAGGTGTCCGGTTCGAATCCGGGTTTGGGCACGGTTCTTTTCGCTTTCTTTGTTTTTTACTACATTTAAGAATTATTGAAACAAAAAATCCACACTAAATTGTGGCAAGTGTGGAATTAAAGGACAAGAACAACTGAAAGCTGGAAATACTTGCCGAGGTTAAGGCATACCACTAGCCTTGGTTATAAGCTATTCAAATTGTCTTTCAGGTTTATTCCGTATAATCGATAATTCAATTAATCTTTCTCTTTCCTTCCAGGTCAAAGACCAAACGTTGTTTGTAAGAGGCGCATGCCTTGGTTCTTTGATTTTTTTTTTAAGAAAAAGGGAGGTACCCCTAGTATCAAAACGATTTTGACCATTTTTGATCAAAATAACCAAGCATACAAAATTGTATTATAGAAGCACTCCTTCTAATTTTGTCCAACTTTTGTATGGGATGAACGCACTGTGCGACGTCATAATTTTTTTTATTTTTGTCTTGTTTTTAGTTTAACCCTAGCACCTATACTCATAGATTAAAAATACCTTGCAACAATTTTGAAGTTTTGTTGCTAAAGCGACTTTTTTCTCGTCCTAATGACATTAAATTTATGTCATGAAGTCAAAGGATCAAAATTTACAGTTCTATAACTTATATCTTAGCGCTTATACTTAGCGTTTCGTAATAGTTGCATGCAACGAAGTTTTGTTTTTTACTTTTTTTTTAAACTAGAGGGGTAACGTTGCCACATCAGAAAGAACAGCTTCAAAAAATTATAGCATTCTATTTTTTTTTTCAAAGCGGTAAATGTTATCATCGTGTAAATTGCAGCATATATATTTGTAAACGAACCACACAAAATGGTGGAACTGACTTTATTAACATTCAACTATTTGTTGCCACTTTATCCCCCATTCGTAGGAAAACTCTGGGATTTAAAGTTTTAATTTATGTTTTAGTTAAAGAAAAACAAGGGCGATTTAGTCATAAGACATGCCATTGATGTGGGATACCGTCACATAGACACGGCGTATCTTTACCGCAATGAGGAACTAGTGGGCAAGGCAATACGTGATAAGATAGCAGAAGGTGCTATAGAACGTAAGGATATCTTTCTTGTGACAAAAGTAAGCTTTGAACTGCGTATAAATTTAACAAGAATGTAATGCAAATTTCCAAATCAACAAAGCTATGGAATATACATCACGATCCAGCGAAAGTTAAACATGCAGCATACAAACAATTAGAAATGTTGGGCCTGCACTACATTGACCTATATTTAATGCACTCACCTGTGGGTTATGAATATGTAAACGATGAGACTTTGGTATCGTTCTTCAATGGAATGCTACAATTAAAGTGGGTTAAAAATACTACTACCTACTAATAATACTTTTTACTAAATGCATAACCATAAAACACATGCAGTGATATAGATTACGTGGAAACCTATAAAGCCATGGAGGAGCTTGTAGATCTTGGTTTAGTGAGAAGTATTGGAGTGTCAAATTTTAATAGCGATCAAGTGCAAAGAATTCTTGATAACAGCCGCATCAAACCCGTTACGAATCAGGTAACGCCCCTTTAAATAAAAAACTAATGGACAGACTTCAAAGCATTCACTTTCTTTCAGGTTGAATGTCATCCAGCCTTGTGCCAAAGGAAAATGATCAAGTTTTGTGCAGCACATGATATCGTTGTGACGGCCTACTCACCTTTAGCGCGTCCCAAACTTTCAAAAGAGAATCCGCTTATCTATTTGGACGAACAGGTTCAGGAAATGGTTCTTAGATATAGGAAAACCGTGCCACAAATTATTTTACGTTATTTGGTTTGTTTTTTTGAGCTAAATTTTTTGAGTGCCGTTTTTATGACTAACCTTATTTTTTATCCATAGCTGGACTTAGGTACAGTACCCATACCGAACTCTACAAATCCCGTAACACTTGAAGATAATTTAAATATTTTCGACTTTACACTGACACCTACGGAGTGTGTTATGCTGGACCGTTTCAATACCGGCGAAAGACTATGGAAATTTGAACTTGCTCGAAATCACAAATACTACCCTTACGCTAAGGAGTATTGACATGTGATAAAAAACAAAAATTTCTAGTCAAAAATTTAGATAGAGTTCATAAATTTTTAGAGTAATATTTTTGGTTCAGGAAAATAACGCCCAATGAAATAGCGCCCAAAATATAAAAGGAAATAAAACCCAAAATATTCCTTACATGTAAAAATGAAATAACGCCCAAAATAAAAAATAAAATAAAGCCCGAAAAAATGAAATAACGCTCAAACTGAAAATGAAATAAGACCCAAAATATTTTGAGCTTACAACAATGAAATAACGCCCAAAATTAAAAATGAAATTAAACAAAATTAAATAACCCCCAAACCGAAAATAAAAATAAGACCCAAAATCTTTTTGTGGAAAAATAGGGAACTTTTTAACTTTAGCTAAAATAGCTTCTTTTTATCAAAAAGTGTATTTGGAGCCTAAAAAGCCAACCGCTGCTTAGGGATTACAACCCTATGTAAGTCCAACACCGGCTTCGCTATCTACAGTACTTCTGAATTGAATTTGAATTTCATCTAACATTTTGAGTTCACATAAAAAGAGCTATATTTTAGAAAGTAATTAACGGAATTTTATGGTTAATAGCTTAATGGATAGGTAATAACATATCCTGTCTTCCTTTTTCTAATACCCATTTTGGTTAGTTTTTATTATATGTAGCAAAGATATAGCAACTTTTTTCGAGCCCATTTTTTAAACTCAGGACCCCTATAACTTCTAAACCAGATGAGAGCGACCCTTAATTTTTCAGATTTGGTATTAGAAGACCTTAATTTATGTGTCCCACTTTATTCTTTATTGAGTGTGGTCTTTATTTCATTTGTATTTTAAGCGTTATTTCATTGGGCGTTATTTCCCTGAACCATATTTTTAAGGGATATAAATAGTGTAAACGCCAGAATTTTTTGGTTTTTTGTTTATTTTATAAAAATTTATTGGTTTGATAGATTCATATAAAACTTTGTACATATACATCTTTAGTACATTAATAAGTACTTAAAAGTGATTCATAAAGTGACTTATTAAAAGAAATTTTTTTTAATGGCATATTTTTGCATAATGGTCCTTTGAAAATGGCACCTTTTGAATCTGGCCTCAGTGGCGTTGACAGCAATTCGTTCAAATGGATCATCTGAGGACAAAAAAGTTGTACATAGGGCTTGGCACCTCCCATATAACCCTAACTTACGATATCGAATAGCTTTGGAGTTATAGGCAGCACAACCACAGAAATCGACCACAATTTACACGTAGCGTTTATAGGTGTTGGACAAGGGGGCGTTGCACCTTCAACACCACTCAAATTTGCGATATCGATTAGCTTTGGAGTTATAGGTTGCAAAGCCTCAGAATTCTGTATTCGAACTCAATTTACACATGCAGTTTCACTGATAACACTGTATGGCGTTGGGCAAAGGGGCGTGATACCTCCCATACAACTGCAATTTAAGAAATTGAATAGAGCTTGAAGTATAAATAGGTCGCACAGCCACGACATTCAGTATTCGACGGCAATTTACACATGCAGCTTCACTGATAACATTTTATGGTCGTTTGGCAACGGGCAGCAACACGCCGCGTTTCAGCTAGTTCAGATGACATGAACGTGCTGTGCAATGGAGACCGTTTGGGCACCAAAAACAATATTTTCCTACACTTTAAGAATCAATAAATAACTGCAAAAAACT
Source organism: Dichetophora obliterata (assembly GCA_963920525.1). Lineage (NCBI taxonomy): Eukaryota > Metazoa > Arthropoda > Insecta > Diptera > Sciomyzidae > Dichetophora > Dichetophora obliterata. The sequence goes on along the minus strand of OY986438.1, from coordinate 203,376,099 downwards.
CAAGGTGCTCATTTACTTCCTTCCATGAAAAAAAAACTAAGAAATCACTGTGTTTTTGGACCTCTAGATGAGAACCTGCCCTTAACCGATTTTATAAAAGCAAAAACTCTGATAAAACTGGTGAAAGAAGAAATTCTAAAGCGATTTCTTAAAACTTTTTTGAGCGATATGGTGTTACGCACAGAATAACCGCGCTCATAAAAAAATGAAGAATGGGTTAAATTAAGGTGTGAAACAAAATCATTTAATGTGAATTTCAAATGATATTAAAATTTTTGTATTTTCTAAGAAATATTTGAAGTAGTACTGATGACCAACCTAGTTCTTCACGGAGAAAGGGAAGGCCAGCTAAAGAAATCAACTATATTAACGTTAATCATGGAAGCAGAGCTAACCAAGTACCAGTGCGAGACCATAAAATATGTTTTGGAAAATTATTACGCCTAATATGAAGGAAGCTTCTGTTAGCTTGGTAATGTTTGTTGGATCACACTACAAGGCGTCTTTTTAAGTTTTTCTGACAAAAATTTAAATACTATGACTAAATGGGGTTGTAATGGATCTTCTGGACATAAATGTAAGCGACAGCAACATACTGTTAGTGTTGATGGTGCCTTGACCTTTACAGTCCAGTACTGAAAAGGAATACTGGCGTAATATAAGTATGTGTGAAAATTCGTCAAATTAGCCACCTAAAACAGAAAGTCGTAATTTTTTTTCTTTATATATAAAATTCTTCCGTACATGGCTTTGTCACTGAACTCCACCTAAACGGCTGGACCGATTTTGATGAAATTTGGTGTGTGTGTGCGGCTGGGTCTGTAGATGGTTTTGTTTTAAAGTTTGACCCGGTTATTCACTTTCAAAGCCACCACTTTCATTTTTGATTGATTTTTTTTATTTCACCAAAAAATAAAATTAGTACTACAAACTTTTTGTGTATTTCAGGTACGAAAGTTTTTGTGGTGTCAATTTCTTGGAAATTTTAATAACTTGCATGTTCCTATAGAAAACGAAATTTTTCTAATAAAAGACATCAAAACCAATAATGTTAATTACCACAAAAGTATGCATTACCAAATTGCAATAATATAACTTCGAAAATTCTTGCATGGCAAATTATTTACCTTAAACATTTAAGGTGTTTGATGAACCTGAGGACCTTAGTATGTTTGGCGATGACAAAAAAGGTCAAACATTTTGAGTAAATATATAAAACTTTTCGATTAACACCGGGTATATCAGCTAATATATATATATAAATAGATATTATTAAAGTGTAGATGAAACAAAAATTTTCTGTAATTTTTTTTTAATGTTTAACAAAGAATTTAGTTTTAGGCCCCTGTTTTAGTAAAATTAATTTTGATAAGTAATGGCTTGTTCAAATTTCATAATTTTTAGGTCAAGTATTCTTACTACATTTTAAAATAAAAAAAAGATTTAAAAAAAAAAGTTTTCCTTAAAATTAATAAATTTTTTATAAAAAAATTTTAAAAAAACGTTCTCGGTCATTTTTAAAAAAAGATGACATGTATACACGAATTTAAAGAAAATACAAAAAAAAATTTTTGTGATCTCCATAAACAATTCTGATTTGAAATGTGAAAATCTGGCCTATTGTGTTGAAGAAGACACTTTTACCTTTATTTGGTTAGCTTAGTTTTCTTGATCACTTTCGCCATTTAAAAGTTATATTCCATTAAACTTAAAATTTGATAGAAATATAGTCTATTTAAAAAAGTTCTTAACACCTCAAATATGAAGGGTGAAGTTGCCAGCTTATGCAATTATTTAAAGGTAACAATCTCACCAGCTCCATAAAAAAAATATCACAACCCTTTATAGATAATAGTTTGCGAACAATGACCATTCATTTCCTGTGAAAAAAATAATCACCTTTTTCAGAAATTAAAAAATTTTGTATAACAAAATGCCACGCCCACAATAACTAATATTTTGACCTACGGTTTTGGCTACCTTTCTTTTGATATCTTTACTACCAAATGGCGATAAAATTTTACAGATTGATAATTTTACAGAACAAAAAATTGAGGTTTTGGCCAACGGATTTAATTCTTGAGCCACTGTGCGCAGCCAGAACGTCTTGCTTGGCAATTTGCAATCGAGTGTAAGAGCGTCACTTTCTGCATTTGGACCTCTTGATATATATTCTCTTTGCAATTTATACCCCATTCTTCAGAAAACTGCGATTTAAAGTTTTAATTTTTGTTTTAGTTAAAGAAAAACAAGGGTGACTTAGCCATAAGACATGCCATTGATGTGGGATATCGCCATATAGACACCGCGTATCTTTATCGCAATGAAGAACTAGTGGGCAAGGCAATACGTGATAAAATAGCAGAAGGTGTTATAGAACGTAAGGATATCTTTCTTGTGACAAAAGTAAGTTTTGAGCTGCGTATAAATTTAGTAAAAATTTAATGAAAATTTCCAAATCAACAAAGCTATGGAATATACATCACGATCCAACGAAAGTTAAACATGCGGCATGCAAACAACTAGATCTGTTGGGCCTCAACTACATTGACCTATATTTAATGCACTCACCTGTGGGCTATGAATATGTGAACGATGAGACTTTGGTACCGTTCTTCAATGAAACGCTACAATCAAAGTGGGTTAAAAATAAGTTTACATTTGGAAATACTACTACTTTGTAAAAATACTATTTACTAATGCATAACCATAAAACACATGCAGTGATATAGATTACGTGGAAACGTATAAAGCCATGGAGGAGCTTGTAGATCTTGGTTTAGTGAGAAGTATTGGAGTGTCAAATTTTAATAGCGATCAAGTGCAAAGAATTCTGGATAACAGCCGCATCAAACCCGTTACGAATCAGGTATACACGCTCTTAAAATACAATTTAATGAATATATTCAAAACATTTTCCTTTGTTTCAGATTGAATGTCATCCAGCCTTGTGTCAAAAGAAAATGATCAAGTTTTGTGCAGCACATGATATCGTTATTACGGCCTACTCACCTTTAGCTCGTCCCAAAGATTCTAAAGAGAAACCGATTATCTATTTGGACGAGCAGGTTCAGGAAATTGCTCTTAGATATAAGAAAACCGTGCCACAAATTATTTTGCGTTATTTGGTTTGTATTTGAAGCTTAGTTTTTCGGGTGCCGTTTTTATTACTGACCTTATTTTCTATTCATAGCTGGACTTAGGTACAGTACCTATACCGAAATCTGCAAATCCCATTAGACTTGAAGAGAATTTTAATGTTTTCGATTTTACCCTGACACCTGCAGACTGTGCTGTGCTGGAGCGTTTCAATACCGGCGAAAGAATATGGAAATTTGAACTTGCTCGAAATCACAAATACTACCCTTACGCTAAGGAGCATTGACATTTGATAAAAAAATGAAAATTTCCTCGTCAAAAATTAGATAGAGTTCATTAATTTTTGTAGTAATATTTTGAAGGCAATGTAAAGCTTTTTATTTAAACTAGCGTCCACTGTTGTTTACTTTTCATCAATCTCAATACATGTCAAAGAAAAAAAAGCCTTAATGTTCTTTTGTTTTATTTTGTTTTGGAGCGCCTTTCTGCATTTATATGTATCTCACGTTTCGCCTTGCCTCGAGTCCAGAGCTTACCATTTTTTTTTGTTGTTGTGCTATGCTAGCTGAGCGTAAAAAGAAAAGAGCAACACGGACTTAATTGAAATTTTCGCAACACCACAACGTGAAAAAACGATGAAGCACTTCTTGCCTGCTGGGATGATTTTTTAAAAAAACTGAATACTTTAATTTAATATACTTATTTTTAAAATTTGGAAAAGAAAATACCCCTAACAGGTGCTGTGGTACAAATATGATATTTTAAAAATTTTTTCCATAAAAATCGGTTCAATACCTTTGAAGTTAACCTGTAACAAGAACTTTTCGTTTAAATTTTGTATAATAGTATAGATATAGATAATTATACTATGCATGTGTGATTTAAAAATGTAGTGAGCTACAAATGTAGAATATATAGGATTTTATGTCACAATAAAATTAAATTTACTAAATTTTAGAATGTTCCAACAAGAACTGTAAAAACATTAGAGAGAATAGTAGCAGGAAGACAATCGGCGTTAATTAGTTTCTTTACTTTTCAAGTTTCTTTCTGATTATTTCTCACGCTTGTTGCCAACAGTCTCAAACCCAAGATATTTTTTTGCTAAAGCAATGGAGTTGGTGGAATCTGAAGAAAATAATTTAAGTTTACCGTGCCTTGGATCGGACATAAATTCTGACTGTGAGGAATAAGTGCTGTATATTTTATTATAATTTTTATTCCATTTTTTCCCATAAATATGTACATATGCATATATATAACATTATTTGCTTTACGTTATTATTTATTACTACTTCTTTTCTTCACGTTAAATAAATATTAAACTTACTGCATGTTTATGTAAAACGAAACGAACGCTGAACGTGGTGCGAGACACGGTGAGCAATACATTTTTCCATGTTAAAAAATATTGTTGCTCGTTTCTTTTACGATGTTCAGTCTTCGTTTCGTCTTACGTAAACATGCATTTAATATGCTTTTTGTAAAAATTTAAAATAAGTAAAAATTTGCTATTTGAGTTTAAAATACTTAGCAAATATTTGCTTGAATTAAGTAGAAATTTGCTTTTGCAATTTATAATAACTTAGCAAAATTTTGCTTGACTTTTATCAAACTTTTGCCTTTTCCTTAACCCATTTCTGGCGGCTCCTTATCTACCGGGCCAAAATCGATAAAACTTCGTCCAGAGTCTATATATGACCCTAAACTTTATCTGGCAAAATTTAAAATTTTTACCTCTACAGGTAAGTGATGGGTGGGACTGGTGCATTTTTGCACCACTAGCTGCATCACATACCTTCACAGCCGTACCTGCCCATTTTAAAACAGCAATTTTATTTAACATAAAATTAAAAACTTATAATAGGTAATATTGAAAAGCAATTTTCGATATTGCGATTTGAAATTTTTCCGTAATTTACAAAAACAAAAAAAATAATAAATAAACCAATATTGCGACGCGCCGTGGTCGTAAAATCCCAAAAAACGACCGAATCGACTCAAACCAAAAATAATATATATTGTCAAAGGTTCATACTAACATAATCCCTACAGTGCCAGGTTATATCACTTTCGCGCTCACCTGGAGAAAATTCTAAAGTTACTGGTGCAAAAATGCACCAATAGCTCGAAATGGGTTAATACATGAGGAGTGATTTCAATTCAGCAATTTTTTTCTAAAACATTTCCCACAGTGATTGAGCAAAGTTTTGTCGATTTGCTTTTAAGCAAAACATTTGCTTGATTCAAGCAAAATAATTATCTCCGTGTATTAAATGGTTAATCGTTTAAAATTTGTGTGAAAATATAATAAAACTCGATTAGTGTAAGTCATTATAAAAAATTGCTTTCTAGTGGGTTAAATGTAATATTGTCACTAAAAGGTTAAGCCAATGTCATGAATGGGTTAAATATTTTTTATTTGCATAATACTAATGCACTGAAATTAGTTTTGCGTAAGACTTAACACAAAATGTGGTCACCAATGGGTTAAAACATGGTCATCAATGGGTTAAGCTGTCAAAAATTTGCTGAAAAGTATAGATCAAGTGAGTTTGATGGAATTTTGAGCACCCGCTTATATGGGATGGCCCCAGTGTGCGTTTTGCCAGCTTTCTTTTTGGGGTGCTTTCCAAACTTCAAAAAGTAGTAAACAAATTTGTCTAAAAAGTGTAAAAACTACCTCAAAAGTACTGTACAAAAATAATAGTGCGATTCGTGTCACTTTGTAACTGCTTCGTAAGCTCGTACTTCGTAGAAACTTACGAAATGTCACTTTTTTATATGAACATCGAGATACAAAGTTCGTTACATTTTACGCACTGAATTTGTCTTGTATGTCGTAAATAAGCCTGCATAACCTGCACGCTGTCAAACTACAAATGTCAGCTGCTTTGTGTTTCTAACTTTTCAAGCGTGTTTCTAGCAAATAAAAAAAAAAATGGACAAAACAAATGAACAGCATAAATAGATTTTCACTTGAATTTTGATAATCTCCGTTTTGTTTTGTGTATCATTGCAGTTAAAAAAGTGTTTACGAATAAAGTTACGAAAAGTCTTATAAGGCGTTCATGTCAAAAAAAAAGTTACGAACATTACGATACACGGTTTACGAAAACTTACGAAATGACATGAATTGCACTAATGTATTTCGAGTTTAAAATACTAGCTCAAGTTTTTTTATAAAGAAATCTGTCAAAATTTTCTTCCAGATGATTATCGAACTTAATTTTTTTCTACATAAATACGCTAATACACCAATAAAAAAATAGTTACGGTACCAAATGAACCCTTTGAAGACGAGTATTACTTCCTCCATCCTCAATGGGTTAACTTTTTTACAAAATGTACAAGTTAGCCCCAAAATACGATGGCGATTGAAGTCGAAATCGTATCAAAATGTAACAAAAAAAAAAAAAAAAAAATCACAAAAAAGTAGCAAAAAACCCAAAATTTTTGAGCTCAATTTTTGGTTATTTTGTTTAGGTCAATTTATAGAAACAAAAAACTTGCCCATACAAAAAGTGATTTTGTGCTAAAAAAAGGCACTTTTTAGCTTAAGGCACCTGCTGACCTAAGGGTTAACACATTCCGAAATCTTTAGACCAAGTTTATCAAACACTTTCTTTTTTTGTACGGAGACCGACCCGGGTCAAATTGTACAATACAAACATTTTTTTCGCAGTCCGGCTCAGTAAAAATCGTAAAACTCATATTATTTTATGAATTTTTCGCGAAGAAACCATATAGTTTTGGTTAATTTGAGTCCTCTGGATTTTTCAAAATAGATAATTACATCAAACTAAATAAATTATTAATTATTTTTAGTAGAATAATTACAGCGAAGAAAGTACGAGAGGTCTGAAAATTGTTTCTGTATAATTTGAGAACTTGTTGAATGGTTTCTGTTTTATACATGAACTTGTTCTTTTTTTCAGTCAAAGAACAACGAAGGTGAAATAGCTGTAAAACATGCCATAGACGTTGGTTATCGTCACATTGATACCGCCTATTTTTATCAAAATGAGGCTGAAATCGGCAAGGCTATACGTGATAAAATTGCTGAGGGCGTGGTTAAGCGAGAGGACATTTTTCTCGTTACCAAGGTAATAGTTATTGCTTATAAAAAGACAGAGTCGCTTAAGATTTTGACACATAATATTATTTTCTAGCTCTGGAATATTCACCATGAACCACAGCGTGTGGAGGGAGCTTGTCGCAAACAATTGCAGCTACTCGGCTTGGATTATATAGATTTGTATCTAATGCACGTACCTGTGGGATATAAATATGTAAATGAAGAATGTTTGTTGCCAAAGAATGAAGCTGGAGTCCTGCAGTTGAGGTATGTAGCTGTAATAAATGACCAAAAAGATTTATTTTAAAACCTTTGATAAACCCTCATCTACGCAGCGATGTTGACTATATTGACACCTACAAAGCCATGGAGAAACTGGTACATCTTGGTTTAGTTCGCAGCATTGGCGTTTCCAATTTCAACAGCGAACAAATCAAACGTTTGCTGGATAATTGTCAAATCAAGCCGGTGACAAATCAAGTTGAATGTTCACCAGCACTCAATCAAAAGAAATTGACAAAATTTTGTCAGGAACAAGGCATAACCTTAACTGCTTACTCACCCTTGGGACGCCCCAAACCGGCTGAAAAAAAGCCCGATTTTTATTACGGTGAAAAGGCCCAAGCTATAGCCCAAAAGTATGGCAAGACACCGGCGCAAATAATATTGCGTTATTTGGTAAGTAGCTTTGTCAGCTTTCCCTCCAGCTCAAACAATTGTAAATCAATTATTTTATAGGTCGACATTGGCACCATACCAATACCGAAGTCATCAAATCCGCAACGCATTGAAGAAAATTTTAATATTTTCGACTTTCAGCTAACGCCCGAAGATATTGCTGTTATGGATAGCTTTAATACTGGCGAACGTCTAGTGCCCTTTAATTTAATTAAGGGTCAAAATCACAAATACTGGCCATTTGCTATTGAGTTTTAAGCGTTTCTATAATGTGCATTACTTAGTAATTCATTACATTAACGTGATTTCTTTTGTGTTTCTTTTTTCTTACTTTTTTTTGTTCTAACGTTCCTTACAATAAAATTGCTTAAATTTAATATTGATATAACTTATTGATATCTATAAATATTTACGACTGACGTTAAACCAAAAAAGCTTAAAAGAAAATATTTTAAGAGGCTTAAATCTTCTTTTTAAAAAATCTCTTTAAAATTCAAAAACATTAGAATATACAGAGGCAGACAAAATTATTCACACATATTGCATAATAAAATGTCCCACTTTGTATCTTCCAATTGTTGAACATTACACAAATATTATGTTAATACAAAAGATTTGTTGTTTCATTACATATCTGAATACAATAATAAATTTGCAAAAAAATGTTTATGTACAAGAAAATGAAAAAAATGTAAAACAAGTCATACGTGAGTAGGGACAAAATTATTGACACAAATCATGTTTTTCAAAATTTAAACTGATCTTAACTTGTAACAAAGCAACTTATACTTTCAAAAAAGTGCCGTTATAAATGCGAGCATTCAAAATTCCATTTATTTAGTAGTTTTACGTTTTTAGCTTTAGCGTGTGCGTTGTTAAAAATTGATCTCTAGTTAAAAATGGGTCGGAAACAAAAAGAAACAAGTGAAGTTAAAAAAAAAATAGTTCTACTTCTGCACAATGAATAAAAGTAAAGGGCAGAAACCGGCTAAAAAGAAAATTGAAGCCGTTTCACTATTTATTGTATAATAAAGCAATTTGAAGAAACTCCTCAAATCCGACCTCATACTGGTAGACCATGCAAAGTAACCACCTTTGATGAGTAAAAATAATAAGAAAAATTAAAAAAATTTTCTCAACACAGGTTTGCAGCAGAAGTTCAAGAAGAAATTCATAAAGTAATTCATCCAAAAACGGTTCAGAGGGCCAAAAAAGGTGCCGGTTATAGTTGGCGAGTAGCAGGAAAAAACCTGTTATCAGTAAAGCCAATAAGAAAAAAGCTAGATGTCGTAAAGTTATATAAAGACAAGCAACTTGATTTCTGGAGCAACGTACTCTTTAGCGACGAGAGTAAGTTTAAAATCTTTCAATCGGATAAAAGGATTCGAGTCTGGTGGAAACCCAACACTGACCTAAAAAAAATAATACAAATGGTACAGTGGAACATGGTGGTGGGGGAGTCATTGGTTGGGGCTTATGCTAGCGGCAGGTTTGGGGAATCTTGTATTTATTGACGGTATTATGGACAAACCGGTTTACCTCAATATTTTAAAAGAAAATTTTGTAAAATGTGCGCGGAACCTGAGCCTTGTTAACATCTTTTATATCTAACAAGACAATGATCTCAAGCATACTGACCACGACGTGCGTATGTGAATCATACATTAAACGTCTCGCATTCTTCCAACACCACCACAATTTCCAGATTTAAACCCATCGAAAATTTGTGGGATGAAGTCAAGAGGCGTGTCGCTAAAATTAACAACCAGCAAAGCCCAACTAAATTACACCAATAGGAATGGAAAAGTTTGAATGAAAGTGTGACTAAAAAATTGGTACACTCCATTCAAAATAGATTAAACAAAGTTATCAAGCAAAAAGCCATGTCAAATATGTATTAATATTTTACTGAAATTAATATTTTTTGGTGAAAGTGGAATGTGTGAATAATTTTGTCGCTTTAAAATCTGAAGATGCTTATGTTTAACGTTATTTTTTATTTAATGGAAACCAATTATGTTAACTTTTTGTTATTTTTAAATAAACAATAAAGACATAAGTTTTTCCTAGAATAAGATTTTTGAAAACATTAATCTATTTTTAATATATACCTAATTAAATGAAAAAATGGGTGCCGTGTGAAAAATTTTGTCCGCCTCTGTAAATAAAAATTGGAGCACTCTCGAAACATATGGAACATGTATTTTCCTGATTTTCTTCGCTCCCCGCATATTTTTCGTTAGATTGAGGCTAAGAAATAAGATCTTCATAAAAAAAAATTAATGTTGGTAGTGGAAAAACCTGACCCCTGGGCTTAAAGGCTCAAAAAACGGATTTAAAATGGTACTTGGATTAATTACTATAAAGCTCACAAAAAAACAATTTTACACTCTTAGGTTAGGTTAGGTTAAACCGGATGCCTTCATGAAGGCTCACATAGACCAATTCAGGTCCTTAGTGGTACCGGTAGCGAACAAAAGGAACCTTTGTGTTTATTTAAAGTCTTTAAAGATTTGTGCTGAATTCGCAAACCTTAGGAGGAATTCCAGAGATACTTTGGTTACATCTTCAAGCGACGGGAATGTCGATGAGCCTAGGTATTTTAGTCTCGATCTAAGTAGGGCGGGGCATGTGCATAGTAGGTGCTCCAGGGTCTCCACTGTGCCCGGTTCCTTGCACTTCCTGCAGCTGTCATCCGTGGCGCTTTACGCTATTAAGTTGCATTTAAAATTGTATGCATAATAAACAGACCAATATTTTTTTCAAAACCAACTTTGATCTTGGAATGACCACCTTCCATGGTGTTTTGAACGACCCTCGTAAATTTTTTAAGTGAGATCTTACGGAAAAATGTATAGCATGTCATAGTAAAATTAGAGAATGTAGAAGCATTTCGTGAGACACATGATAGAACTACCAGGTATTATAAATAGCGACTACGATGACGAACTGTAGGGATAAAGTGTCAAATACAAGTAGTGCAACACATTAAAAAATTAAGGGGATTCAGCGTTTGATAAAAAAATTTAAATTAAATTTTATTTAAATTAAATTTATAATTTATAATTTATAATTTATAATTTATAATTTATAATTTATAATTTATAATTTATAATTTATAATTTATAATTTATAATTTATAATTTATAATTTATAATTTATAATTTATAATTTATTATTTATAATTTATAATTTATAATTTATAATTTATAATTTATAATTTATTATTTATAATTTATAATTTATAATTTATAATTTATAATTTATAATTTATAATTTATAATTTATAATTTATAATTTATAATTTATAATTTATAATTTATAATTTATAATTTATAATTTATAATTTATAATTTATAATTTATAATTTATAATTTATAATTTATAATTTATAATTTATAATTTATAATTTATAATTTATAATTTATAATTTATAATTTATAATTTATAATTTATAATTTATAATTTATAATTTATAATTTATAATTTATAATTTATAATTTATAATTTATAATTTATAATTTATAATTTATAATTTATAATTTATAATTTATAATTTATAATTTATAATTTATAATTTATAATTTATAATTTATAATTTATAATTTATAATTTATAATTTATAATTTATAATTTATAATTTATAATTTATAATTTATAATTTATAATTTATAATTTATAATTTATAATTTATAATTTATAATTTATAATTTATAATTTATAATTTATAATTTATAATTTATAATTTATAATTTATAATTTATAATTTATAATTTATAATTTATAATTTATAATTTATAATTTATAATTTATAATTTATAATTTATAATTTATAATTTATAATTTATAATTTATAATTTATAATTTATAATTTATAATTTATAATTTATAATTTATAATTTATAATTTATAATTTATAATTTATAATTTATAATTTATAATTTATAATTTATAATTTATAATTTATAATTTATAATTTATAATTTATAATTTATAATTTATAATTTATAATTTATAATTTATAATTTATAATTTATAATTTATAATTTATAATTTATAATTTATAATTTATAATTTATAATTTATAATTTATAATTTATAATTTATAATTTATAATTTATAATTTATAATTTATAATTTATAATTTATAATTTATAATTTATAATTTATAATTTATAATAAATTTTAATAAATAATTAAAAGAAATTCAGATATTGTGGTATAGGAGGATAATGTTGTGTAGGCTAATATCAGGGTTCAGAAATTTTCACTCATGTAACAGAAATCTCCAACATAAATGTAAATAAACACTATTTGAAGCACACAACACACAATTTTATTTTCATTTCATTTTTGTGTGTAACGTAGTTATTGTGTTGTTGATCATCCAACATGAATTCTTCGTTTTAATATTTGCTTCTGCGTCACAAACTCAAACAATGATCGATCTCAACAATTCTCTGTGTTTCAGTTTTACACTTATGTTTGCGTCAAAATGTTCATGTTGGAGAATTCAGGCCTTTGTCAAAATCAAAACAAAGACAATTTTTCCAACAAAAACAAGTGGTGTTTGCAAAATTGTCTTTGTTTGTGTCGGTCATTAAGATCGATCACTACCGTCGTGTGGCGTAAAAAACAAATGCTGTTCTGGTTGCTGTGCAGCGTATTGAACTGGTTTTGGGTCAAGTGTGTAGCAAATTTCGGCGTCAATTAGAAAATATTTTAAAATATTAAAATAATTACCTTATAATATGTCTTTTCAAGAAGTTTAAACGTCATTTATCAGTGTTAAGGGGTCGCTGATTTCGAATATAAACTCAGAATTTTAAAATTCAAGATGGTGGATAGGGTTGCCACCTTAATTTTTTGTAGTTTTATGAATTCGGGGCTGGCAAAAAAAATGGTACACCAAAAATGGGTCGTTGAATCTGAATCCGTTGTCAGAATTTTAAAATTATAAAATTTTGAAATAATAGGGTTGCCACCTAATAATATATCTTTTCAAGAGTTTTAAACGTCATTTATCAGTGTTAAGGGGTCGCTGATTTCGAATTTCGAAATTTTTACCCGAAGATCCCCCAATAATTCATAATCATCATTCATAATTCATTATTCATCATTTATCATTCATTATTCATCATTTATCATTCATCGTTTAACTTTCATTCATCATTCATAATTCATCATTCATCATTAATCATTAATCATTAATCATTCATCGTTCATCATTCATCATTCATCATTCATCATTCATCACTCATCATTCATCATTCATCATTCATCATTCATAATTCATCATTAATCATTAATCATTCATCATTCATCATTCATAGTTCATCATTCATCATTCATCATGCATTATTCATCATTCATCATTCATCATTCATAATTCATAATTCATCATTCATCATTAATCATTAATCATTAATCATTAATCATTAATCATTCATCATTCATCATTCATCATTCATCATTAATCATTAATCATTAATCATTAATCATTAATCATTAATCATTCATCGTTCATCATTCATCATTCATCATTAATAATAAATCATTAATCACTCATCATTCATCATTAATCATTAATCACTCATCATTCATCATTAATCATTAATCATTAATCACTCATCATTCATCATTCATCATTCATTATTCATTATTCATTATTCATCATTCATCAGTCATCATTCATCATTCATCATTCATCATTCATCATTCATCATTCATCATTAATCATTAATCATTAATCATTCATCATTCATAATTCATAATTCATCATTCATCATTCATCATTCATCATTCATCATTCATCATTCATCATTCATCATTAATCATTAATCATTAATCATTAATCATTAATCATTAATCATTAATCACTAATCACTAATCATTAATCATTAATCATTAATCATTCATCATTCATCATTCATCATTAATCATTAATCATTAATCATTAATCATTAATCATTAATCATTAATCATTAATCATTAATCATTTATCATTAATCATTAATCATTAATCATTAATCATTAATCATTAATCATTAATCATTCATCATTCATCATTCATCATTCATCATTCATCATTCATCATTCATCATTCATCATTCATCATTCATCATCCATTATTCATCATTTATCATTCATTTGTCATTAATAATTTTTGATACCTGATATTTGATTCCCTTTTTTGCGGCCCTGTTAAAAGTGTCTGTTCAACTAATTTTTAAAACTTGTCGAAATGTCGAAGCGAGAGGGTGTGTTAAGCAATCAACTTAAAAAAAATATTAATTTCTGGAAAAAACAAATGGTGATATAGTGCACTCAAAGTGCAAAGGAGTACCTGGGAAATCCAATTAATGTGCCATTTAAATAAGACTAATTCTTTCTTTTTTAAAATTTTTGTTATAGTTTTGTTATATTGAAAATAAATAAATACTTAAATTAGAATATTGAATTAAATTTTTGTTTTAACAAAATTACATATTAAATAGAAATAACTCATATTAATTGACATTTGAAGCTAATGCTGCAAATCCTAAATTAAATAATAAATTTTATCATATTATCAATAAAAATGCTTATTTTTATTCTCTGAATATACAAGTTATAATAATTTCTCAACATTAAATTGCGTCCTGCGAATATGTCCTGTTTTTTTGCGAGACTTCCTGTAAATCCTGTAAAATCTTAAAAATTTACTCAATTTGTTCTATTCTTGGCGAAAAAAAAAGATGGGAGCGTTACTCATTACTCATAATTCATCATCTTTCATAATTCATATGAAATTATTGATAAATAATATTTTATCATCATTCATAATTTATCAGTCATAACTCATCATCATTCATAATTCATCATTCATAATTTATAATTCATAAGCCATAACTCATAATTAATAGTTTATCATCATTCATAATTCATAACTCGTAATTTAAAATTGATAACTGATAAATCATAATTCATCATCATTTATAATTCATAACTCATAGTTCATCATTCATAATTTATAATTCATCATTTATAATTTATAATTTATAAGCCATAACTGATATTCATAATTTATCATCATTCATAATTCATAGCTCATAATTAAAAATTTATAATTGATAAGTAATAATTAATCATCATTCATAAATCATCAGTCATAAGTCATCCTCATTCATAATTCATCATTTATAATTTGTAATTCATAAGTCATAACTCATAATTAATAATTTATCATCATTTATAATTTATAACTCATAATTTAAAATTGATAATTGATAAATCATAATTCATCATCATTCATAATTCATAGCTCATAATTCATCATTATTCATCATTCATAATTTCTAATTCATAAGCCATAACTCATAATTAAAATTTATCATCATTTATAATTCACAACTCATAATTTTAAATTGATAATTGATAAATCATAATTCATCATCATTCATAATTCATAACTCATAACTCATCATCATTCATAATTCATCATTCATAATTTATAATTCATAAGCCATAACTCATAATTAATAATTTATCATCATCCATAATTCATCTCATAATTAAAAATTGATAATAGATAATTAATAATTTATCATCATTCATCAGTCATAAATCATCATCATTCATAAGTTATAATTCATAAGCCATAAATCATAATTCATAATTTATCATCATTCATAGTTCATGACTCATAATTTAAAATTGATAATTGATAAATCATAATTTATCATCATTCATAATTCATAACTAATAACTCATCATCATTCATAATTCATCATCATTCATAATTCATCATTCATAATTCATCGTTCATAATTTATAATTCATAAGCCATAAATCATAATTCATAATTTATCATCATTCATAACCCATAATTCCCAATTGGTAATTGATAATTGAAAATTCATAATTCATCATTCATAAGTCATCATCACTTATGATTCATCATCATTCCTAATTCATCATTCATAATTAACAATTTATAATTCATAATCACTCATAGTTCATCATTCACTACTCATAATTCATTATCATTCATAATTCGTCATCTTTCATCATTTATGCCTCATCTGATCAGTTCAATAACACGTAATATGGCCTTTGAACTGTTTATTTCGTATTTTAATTCAATTTTCTTTATAGAATTTAAAAAATACGTTAAGTAGAATTACTAAGTTTATAAAGCGTTGATACCATTAAAACTCGCAACTATAAAGAATTCATGAAATTTTGTGCAAAGTGTTATGACTTGCCAATTTGATGATCCTTGACAGTGTCAAACTAGTGCGTTTAACACAACACATTTATAATGGTTCATAAAAATATAATTGGGGTTAATGTATTATGAACATTCGTAGGTTAAGTGCAAAGAATTGTTTTCAAGCTATTCGATTAGTGAAATATTTTAATGCCAGTCTAATTGTTATTGTTTTAACTTTTAAATGGTCCAATCTTTTAAAAAGATAAAAAAGAATGAAACCTAATAGCGCGTTAAGCATATATCTAAGTGTTGTCTTTTTTTTTTTTGTTAATAATAGCAATTTGTTGAAAAAAATGTTGATTATAAATATGTTTTAATTGTCTAAAATGGAATGAGACTTAATGTTAAGGTTACAAGTTCATAGGGTATATTCTGGTACAGATGCACCACCATAGCTTTGAGCTATTATCAAAAACAAAGTTAAGAGTTATTTGAAAATAAAGTTCAGCACCCACGCAATAAACATACTTTCACTACTTTTACTTTTGAAACTCCTAATAATTACCTTATAAAAACAAAACTTAAAATTACAGTATGTCATGGTAAAAAACAAAATTTAATTTTTAGCAAAATGGCTTAAGCCACAAATTAAAATATTTTATTATAACTCAAAAATAAAAATTGCTTTGTGTTTTCTTGTTTTATGACCAAAGTCGCAACAACCAATGTCTAATTTCGAATTCATAGGTGCCAATTTTGCAACTTTAGCGAGTACCAAAAACATTGTGCAATTGAGCATGCGCAGCTCCACTCGTTGCTCTTTTACACTGAGGCCTAAACTTACAAGTTAATTGCGCGTGAGACCTTATAACGGTCACTTATCGTTCTACTCAAATTAATTTTTATTTTCTGTTTCTTTTTGGCTTAAACTTTGTCTCAATGACTATTGTTATTGCTGCAATGTTCACGGCTTTTTCTTAATATTGGTGAACTTTCAATGGTATCCGCTTTTAGTTTCTGTTGCATGTTTCTGTTGTTTGTAAAAGCTTACAAGAATAATTGAGCAAAGTTCATTGCATCTTTAGTTAATGCTAGCATTTTTGTTATTATTTTTATGGCTAATGCTTTGTTTTTGTCTTGGTTCGATAACAGCATAACAATAACTATAAATCATTTGAAATGGCTTCAAACGATTTACACGCCTTTTTGCTGATCATAAAGTTTGAACTGGCACATGATAAAATCTCAATATTGATTAAATAAAATATTTCGAAAAAGAAGATAAGTCAATTTTATTACACTTTTTGAGAGTGATTCATTGAAAATTTCCGTCACTATTAATTCCTGAAGTTAGTTTACGATACATTAAAAAACTGAAAAATCAGCTTGTGGGATAATGAATTCTATGGATATGAAGAATAATAAGTCTGATAAAGTGGTACATTTTTTTTAACTGGTTGCCTTTTAAAAATGTACATCATTAAAAGCCGATTTTAAAATAACTCCATCTGTTGCGGAATAAAATCACCCATACGCCGCACAGTGGGGTATTTAACCCTCAAAATGGGTATCAATTCACCTAGAAGACGGAGGGAACTTTTGAATTTTTTTTGTTGGAGTGGATCCAACAAAATTTTGAGCTGCGTCTGGGACAAATATCATACAGTTATGCTTGGTTTTCACTATGTCATTTTCAGTGGTCAGTTGTTGTCAATAAAATTGGAAATGACAACATGTTGACATTTTTTCTACATTTGACAATTTTGGAATATTAAAACAAATAAATTATTAAATGGAGCTATGCAGAAAATTTTCTAGAGTTTTATTAAGGTGATATTTCAGGTGATAAAACTTTGTGTCGACATAAAAATGACATAGTGAAAACCAAGCATTAGCGCTTATTACAATTTTTCAACCATGCTCAAAGTGTTGGAGAAGGTAACTTTAATGTTAAATGTAATAAGGGAAGAAGCGACCTACTAACATCTTGCTTACCTACATTTAATTAAGACTTAATGCGCTAGCTAAGTGCTTCAAACCAAGCTTTGTACTTATACTAAACAAAAATATTTCCTCAAGCATAAGCAAGCAGTACTAGTTCACATTAACTTGGCCAATCAACTGTGTACGTTTGCATATTTGTATTGAGTTGCATTTATTGAGCACATTGAAACAACTATGACGTCATGAATACGTAAGATTTTAAAAGCTTTGCTTTTTGTGAGTCTCTATTTTAAATTTTTATTTCATGGTATAGTAAAAATATGAAAAAATAGCTTCAAAGTTTACTGCGACTCAACTCAGCGGCTCCATTCATCTCAGCTCATTCATTCCACACTCAATTGAATTTAAACTCACGGTTTTTGTTGTTTTTGGCTTAAAGTGTTGGGTTTGGGTTTTTAAATAAATTTTCATTTAGCCAAAAAACTTTAGTCTGGCTTGAAGCGTCTGGAATACAACAACGCAAAGTCGTGTCCTAAACAAGAAAAACGCACGCAAAGCAACGCGAGTCACAGTGCAGTTTAAAAGTGATTTTGATAGAAGCGAAAAGAGGAGCAACAGCAATAAAAAAATTTATATAATTTTGGTGTTTAGATTTAAAAAAAAAATTGTACAAAAAGTGAGTGAATGAATTTTCTTAAAGAAACATTTATACTATACAAAAGAACATTTTGAGTTGGAATATTAAGAGAAAAAATATCTTATAAGAGAAAAATCATAAAGCTTGCCATAGTTCTTCAAATGAACTTTAAAAAAACTTTATGCAATTTCTTTGTTTGGAAAATTTCCTCCTGATAAAGTTTCATTTGTAGACCATTACAGTGTTTTTTCTTTCTTTTTAAATCAATTACTATCAAACATGTTTATAAATTGATTGAATCAACTTTTGAGCAATAAAAAAAAAATCTTGAGAAAAACAAAAATAATAAAGGCAAAAAATTTAAAAAAATCACTCCAAAGTTTGGGTGAAAAACTTTCGCTTTCACTTTTCCTGGCTAACAGGAAGACATCGTCTAATTGTCTAAGCTTGGCTATTTTCAGCAATGAAAATGCAAGCCATGTCTTTGTGTTCAGTTCTTCAGATAACGTGTGCTTTTTTTAGGAGTCGCAACCAATCAATACTTTCTCAGCCACCTACTTATTTTCTGCTCCGTTCAAGTTTTTGTTACCGCAGATGATGTAAAGGCGGTTTGTAGTTTTTCTAAGTTTTTTTTTGTTTTGTTTTGAGTGTTATGTTTGCATGTCTTATTAAGGATAGATTTTTTCTCTTATAAAACTTTGGACTAGTTGCTTTTATTTTTAACTATTATTTTAACATTTCTACTATAAGCAAAGTATAAAATTACTAAAAGCAAAAGCAAAATTATGTCATCATTATGTCGATATTTTGGCCGAAACTGAAATAGGTTTTGACCGAAATTAAATGACCGAATTCTATATAAAATGTAATAAAATAATGTCATCCTTTGAAAAAATGAATTGGATGGAAAATGGATGTGAATAATGGGCATTTTCAAACTGGCGTTACGTACGCTTTGTACTAAGAAATATTAAAAAAAAGAATGAAAAAGTCTAATTTTTACTATATTAGCACTTTATTAAATTAAAAAAAAATGACAACAATCGACCCTAAGGATTTAAAGATATAAGTAAAAATATGTGCTGGCGTTGCGTTACAAAAAACGGAAGTGATTTCTGACTTGGATTACAAAACTTGCGAAATTCTCTGAATTGGTCAAGATTTTTGTATACAACTTTTTTAAGAAGGATTTGAAATAATATAAGTTTATTTTGCAAGTTCAAAAGCCTTTCTAGTTTTTTTTATTAGGCTTTTACATCTGGCGTGACGTTACTAGCGTTAAGTTTTTTAAATTTTCATTGTAGTTCAATTGGGTAATTAAGTAGTTAAGTAATTATGTCATTTAGTCATTAAAAAACAAATTGAATATATTTTTCGTTCCTTGCCTTAACCATTTTTTTCATTATCTAAAGCAAAGGCTACCTTCCATTTTTACTTAAACAAAAAAGTTACGAAAAATTTACGAAAAAGAAAACTACATTTGTGAAACAGTGCAGATGCTTTGATCATGGGCGTCCGTTGGGGGGAAAGAAGGGGCTCTCGCCCCCCTAGACAGGCAAAATTTTGAATATATCTTTATATTAAATAAAAAAAACTGTAAAGTACAATTAAAAAATTTTACGGGAAAAGCAAAAGATTTTCTAAATCGTGTAGATGCACTTAAATTTGGGTCTTTTAGAGCTTTGCTTATACAAACGCCATTTTTAGTTGTAGGAGTGTAAAATTTTGCAGCAACTTGTATTTTGATAAAGTGCATCATAATTAATCAAAAAGTCGATTTTAAATTGTTTGAAATTTACGGCTTTTTTGATTTCATAAGACTATATGTTCATTATGTATGTTAATATATTTTGAAGAAATAACAAAAATACTTTTTTATGTTAATTTATGAATAAAGCTGATCTAAACCATGCATTTTTAAATCAACAAATTCTATTCGTAATTTTAAGCCACGAATAGGATTCGCAGAATGAACGTAGTTTGGTACATATTACGAATATTTTATTCGTATTCGTACAAAAAACAATGTATATAGTAGTACAAATAAATACGAAAAAAACATTCGGTCTGAGCTCAGGTTTGAACCATGGTACTTAAGCTTACAAGTCAGCTACTCAGCTCAGGTTTGAACCGTGGTTCTTTAGCTTACAAGTCAGCTACTCCTCCAGTCGAATACGGCCACCTTGCAATTATACACTTCCTTGTCGATGGTTATAAAGCGCATAAAAGTGAAAACTGAACATTTTTTTAAAATTTCTTTTAAATTTTCAGGATCGCTTATTTTCAATGTATTTCAGTTGAAAAAGTAAAAATTTTTTTCTGGAAATTTAAAAATTTTGACTTATCACTTTTGTGTGCTTAACCATCGTTTTATTTGGTAATTGTTCGAAAAAGCAGGCTGAACGATTTCAGTTTTAGATTTTTTAAACTCAAATAATAATTCGTACATTCTACGAATAATGCTTATGGTCAACCTACTAATGCATTTTTTCTACTAATATTATTTTTAATTCGTAATACGAAAAGTACGAAACCATTACTAAATACTACGAATGTAATGGAAGAAATTAAGAAGTTATTCGTACGAGAAATTGAAAAATGTTAAAGAATGATATCCCTTATTAGTCGAAGATCATTCTTCGTAGCAACAGGTAGCAAGGGGCATTTAATTTAATAACGGATATAAACTTTGACGAAAAGCAAATTTATGTTTTAGAGTCTTTGTAAACAAGCAGAAAACAAAGCAAAATAAATTTTTCTAGTATCGCCTGTGGTCGGATTTCGACCATATCTAAAGTGATTTTTCTTTTTTCTTTTTTTTTTATTGAAAAACGTTTATCATAGTATTAGAATGTAAAATTTTTTTCATGTATCAATTGCGCTGATTATTGCTTCATCTTCGCAAACTTCTCATATTGTTTCGATGCTCATTTTGCCGTTTCTTAAACGAATTCTTTTCACGGAATTCTCGCGTCATACTTATTTTTTTAAAAAATGAGCAGCGGACGTTATTTGTTTTTTTCCTTTACTAATAGCGCAATTTTAGTGAAGTGGATACATTTTAACAAATAAAATTATATATTTTAAAATCTTAATTGATTTGAGTTCACTTGGTGCAAAAAAAACTATTTCAGCATAATCTTTTGGTTCTTGAAAATCCTTGAAGGACATGAAAACATCAACGTTTTGGATTTGAATACATTTTCAGATCATATAAAGTCCATTTAATCCAAAAATCATAAAAAATTTTCAGTGGCTTAGCGTCGGGTCTGAAAGGGATAAAGGACAAACAAACAAACAAACAAACAAACAGTGTTGTCGTTTAACAGCCGTTGAAAGTAGTCATGTCAACTTTTTTTTAAATAGCACTAACATACCAAATTCATTACATTTCGTTTAATTTTGGCTAATACGACTAAAACTGTATGAAATATGGCATTTCTCTTAATTTGTGGATGTCGTGTCATGAGTAAGGGTTTCGTTAAAGTAAAGATTTATCTCTACACAAAATTACTAAACGCGCCTTAAGAAGTTTTCACTTCAAAAACTCAATTATTAACTCTACAAGCGTTAGAGGTCTCGCAGCTACATTGCGATATAAAATAAATAATTGGTTACGTCATGTGTCTATTTACCACTGGGTTCATTGAATGAAATTACTTCATTCTGTTCAGGTTATCATTTCGAGAGAGTAATTAAGAAACAGCAACAACAACAATTCCACACAGCTCTGTTGAAGTATTCTGAGTCACTCTCTTCTCTCTCGTGTATGCTACAGCAACGATGTTCAACAGAGCTGTGTTGCTATTGGTTTGCACTGTCTCATTGGGAAAAAAGGTTTTTACATTTTCTCAGTTTCACCCATCTTAATGACAACTTATTCGAATAAAAATTATATTCTGCAAATTTACTCGAAAATACCTTTCCAACGATGTAAGATTTATGTAAATATGCTGACGTTAACACAGCTAAAATGGTACCACAATTTTTTTGTTTGCGTAATAATATATAGATAGACATAAATATTTTCCAAAAACTTAGCATAAAAAAGTAGTTTTTCTGTCATAAAAATGATCCAATTTCGATAACTTTTAAATTTTTCCTAAATTTATGAAAATAGCTTACAATCCTGCAGCATTTAAATTTGAGAAAATTGCAGCGATATAGGCGATTAATTCAAAAGCAAAATAAAAAATTTGGAAATCATGAATAAAGTAGGCCAATTTTGAATCAAGAACTAATTTTTTTAAAAATCTAAATATGAAAAATTCGGATAAGAAAATAATTTTGCATTACAATAGGTTATGGTAAAAAGTTTTTTTTTACTTAAATGTAAATAGGAAATTTGATTTGAAACAGCCATTAAATACTTCTTAAAATTCACGTTTTTTAGCATCACGTGCTTATGTTAAATTCAGGATTCAGAATCAAACCTTGTAGGGAGGTTCTGGAATATGTTAAGGATATGTATGGAACCCACAACCTAGAAATATATCTATTCATTTTTGAATTTGTATTTTTTTTTATTTATAAAATTTAAACTTTAAAAACTTTTTTTAAATTATTCATATAATAATTATGTTGTGGATTGGTGTCAATGCGGTGTGAGATCACACTTTCTCGGTGTGAATATTGGCAAATTTTTGTATTCTTATTTGAAAAGTTGAAAACTTGGGGGCTCAAAAGTAATTCATGCGATTTCATGTAAAAATAAATGAGACCTCACATTATTTATTTTTCTTAAAAACTAAGAATATTCGCTTTTGCAAACAATTATTGAAATGTATTGCTTGACAAAAATATAAAATTAAATTTGGAAATATTTCGAGAATGACACGAGAAAGATTTTTACCCCATCATTAAAATATATTGGATTTTCCTATGTGTAATTAGTACCAAAAACCTCCGAAAATAGAATTATACAGGCTACACTTTTTTAATGCTCATTCTAGACCCATTTTTGTCTTTGCCCCTCCCCCTAGAAGAAATCCTGCGGACGCCCATGGCTTTGATCATCATGATAAATGAATTTATTCAAAAATTGCTTAAATTAATAAAATGAAAATGTTTCTCTTATACAATATAATAAAATAATAAGTGTTTAACAAGTTTAAATTCTTTGGTTACGTTGACTTTTCTGTGAAAATTTTTAAAGTTGATTTCTGACGTTTTGTAATTTTTCACATACAGCTTTGATTTAACCGCTATAAAAAAAGTCTAGCCTAGTTCCTTTACAACAAGATCACTTTTACGTTAATACAATGAAAAATGTGTCTTTTACAGAGCACATTGGGCGGGATTAAAAATAGGGGCATGTCACTATCGATAAAATACTGTATCTCGTCCAATATTGGCACCGCTTATTGAAATTGTGTATAGGGGTTGGTAGAATCATTTCCGAGTATGTTAAAAAAGTGGGTGGGAATCAACAAAGGGCGTGGCGCTATTAAATAAAAACTGTAGTTATTATTGATTCTGTGGTATTAAAGAAGAGGCGGGATACGAGAGAGAATAAGGGGACGCTTTTACCGAATCTGACGTGTGATGTGTGAACTAAAAATAAATATACAAGGCTTTAGAAAATAGTACTTTTAGAACGATAAATCTATATACCTAAAAATGTATGTATGTATGTGAGTATGTGGTATATCACGTATAGACTCCAAAACCGCTGAACCGATCTTTATGAAATTTTCAAGGATGAAGTGACATCTTGAGTGTTCCTGTGAGGTTTGGTAAGGATTGGATAAGGAGACGTGGTACCTCCCATACAAGCCAAATTTGCGCTATCGACCACTAACCAAATAAAAAGGGTATATATCGGACAGTGTTGATCATAAAAAACTGAAATTTAGTAATATTGCTCAGATGGTTACTGTCGGTGACTGTACAAAAATGGGCGTAGTCGCAAAATATACTCCCACTTTCTCGAAATCATGGCAATTCCGGAGTTCTACACATTTTTAAAGTGAAACTTGCTGTGTAGGTGCTTTAAGAGGCAGTCACTATATCTGTGGTCACAAGGAATAATGACTTAACTCAAAATATCGTAAAAAAGCGATATGGAATTTATTTTATTGCCAATTTTTGGAAGTATGCAGATATCCATTTTTTGCTCAGAATTGACCATCACTTATGTCTGCACATATTTTGTTTGTAACGGTTCATATATTTAAAATAAAATGGATCGTAGTGCGTGCAATTAAAATATCGTTTTTTACGATACTTTGAGTTTAGTCGTTATTCCTTGTGAACACAGGTATATAAATGTTTTCACGCCCACTTTAACCGCCTACATCTATGAGTATGATGCTTATAGACTCCAAAACTACCAGACCGATTGACCTGAACTTTTGGCAGTAGATTTGTTTCAGATACGAGATGGTTGAGGAAAATTGCCACACCTCCCTTTTATCGCCCACAAATCAATAAAAATTCTATATTTCAGTCATTTTGGGTCGTATAAGACTACAATTTAGTTTGTATGGTTACTGTCGATAACTGTACTAAAAATGGGTTTCCATGCCCCCTTTTATCGCCCACAAATCAATACAAACGCTACATTTCGTACGTTTTTTATCGTATCAGGCTTAAATTTGGTAATTATCGGCCTTTGTAGTCTAGTGGAGAGTTCGCTGGACTATCAACTCAGAGGTCCCTGGTTCGAGTCCGGGTTCGGGCATTGCTCTTTTCACTTTCTTTATTCTTTCCTACATTTTAGAATTATGGAAAACTAAAAGTCCACAACTAAATTGTGGAAAATGTGGAATTAATGGACAGGAACAATGTAGGGCTGAAAGTGCTTGCCGAGGTTAAGGCATAACATTAGCCTCGGTTAAAAGCTATTTAAATTGTCTTTCACGGTTGTTTCGCCTAATCAATAATTCACGTATGGTTCCAATCAATTCCTCTAGATTATCTATCCTTTCCTTTCAGGTCAAAGACCAAACCTTGTTTGTATAAGATTCTTGGCCTTGGTTCTTTGATCTTTAAAAAAGTTTTAGTTTTTATAGTTACTGTCGGTAATTGTAATTAAAATGTGTGTCCACGCCCCCTTTTACCTCCTAGAAACCAATGAAAATGCTTTATTTAATGCGGTTTTGTTAGTATAAGACTTAAATTTGGTAATTTGGTTTGTTTGGTTACTGTCACCAGCTGTACGAAAAATTGGTTTCCACGCCCCCTTGTTCCGCCCACAAATTCGTGAAAATAAAGCATTTTCAAGCAGTTTTGGCCTTATAAGACTAACATTTGGTACTTATGTTTGCATGGTTTCTTTCGGCAACTGTACTAAAAAATGGGCGTTATCGCTATATAGCCACACCCACTTTTTGAGAAATCATTAAAATTGGCTACTAGGTCAATTGAGCTAAAATTTTGGCTTATTTTGTATGGTTACTGTCAGAAACTGTACTAAAACTTGGTTTCCACGCCCCCCTTTTACCGCCCACAAACCAATGAAAATATTTTATTTCAACGGTTTGGATCGTATTAGACAAAAATGTTGTAATTTTGTTCATATGGTTACTCTCGGCAAGTGCACTAAAAATGGGCCTGTCCCACTTTAGTTAAATTCACTTTTCGGGGTGTCAGCGTGGAGTAAAGCAAATTGCACCAGGCTTAAGCTTAATTGAGCTGAAATTTTGGCAGTCGATTTGCATCGATTACGAGGTGGTTTGAGGGAAATAATTTTGCCGCATCCGTTTTTACCGCTTATAAAACAGCAAAAATGCAATATTTCGCACGGTTTTGATTGTATTAGACTAAAATTTGGTAATTAAGTTCATATGGCTACTTTCGGCAGCTATACTGAAAATGGCGAATATATTTGGCATTTTTGACATTTTCGTATTTGGCAGTAAGGCGGGGAAAACTAGTATGTTATAAAATTGAGAAACAAAAAAACCCGTATTTAGCCTACATAAAATACATATATTTTCCCGGGTCACCACGTGGAGGTTGCTGGGAGTGCCCCATGTTTTTTTCAGTTTTTATTTATAATTTTTTCTCTTTTTTGTTTTTTATTTTATTTTTTAAATTTATGCTTTTAATATTTTGTTTTTTTTATATATTGTTTTTAAATGTTGCTTTTAATATTTTTTTATTTTTTACGTTTCTTTTATTTTTGCTTATAATATTTTTTTATTTTTGCTTATAGTATTTTTTTTATTTTTGCTTATAATATTTTTAAATTTTTGGTTTCTTATATTATTTTCATGTTTTGCATTTAACATTTTTTTATATTTTATTTTTTTTTTTGTTTTATTTCTTGCTTTTAATATTTTTTTGTTTTTTATATTTTTTTTAAAATTTTACTTTTAATATTTTTTAATTTTTTATATATTTTAATTTTTGTTGATAATATTTTTTTTTAAATTTTGCTTATAGTATTTTTCAGTTTTTGTTTTTTATATTGTTTTCATGTTTTGTTTTTAATATATTTTTATATTTTGTTTTTTATTTTTGTTTTATTTCTTGCTTTTGATATTTTTTTTTTGTTTTTTATGTTTTTTTAAATTTTTTTTATTTTTGCCTATAATATTTTTTTTTTTATTTTTGCTTATAATATTTTTAAATTTTTAGTTTTTTATAGTGTTTTCATGTTTTGCTTTTAATATTTTTGTATATTTTGTTTTACTTCTTGCTTTTGATATTTTTTGTTTTTTATATCGATTTTTAAATTTTGCTTTTAATATTTTTTTAATTTTTGCTTATAATTTTTTTTTATTGTTGCTTATAATATTTTTAAATTTTTGTTTTTTTTATATTGTTTTCATGTTTTACTTTTAATATTTTTTATATTTTGTTTTTTATTTTTGTTTTATTTCTTGCTTTTGATATTTTTGTTTTTACATTTTTTTCAAATTTTGCTTTTAATATTTTTTTATTTTTGCTTATAATATTTTTTTTTATATTTGCTTATAATGTTTTTAAATTTTTGGTTTTTTATATTGTTTTCATGTTTTGCTTTTAATATTTTTGTATATTTTGTTTTTTATTTTTGTTTTACTTCTTGCTTTTGATGTTTTTTTTTGTTTTTTATTTTTTTTTAAGTTTTTCTTTTAATATTTTTTATTTTTGCTTTTTATATTTTTTTTTATTTTTGCTTATAGTATTTTTAAATTTTTGGTTTTTTATATTGTTTTCATGTTTTGCTTTTAATATTTTTTATATTTTGTTTTTTATTTTTTTTTTATTTCTTGCTTTTGATATTTTTTGTTTTTTATATTTTTTTTTAAAATTTTGCTTTTCATATTTTTTTTTATTTTTGCTTATAATATTTTTTTTATTTTTGCTTATAATATTTTTAAATTTTTAGTATTTTATATTGTTTTCATGTTTTGCTTTTAATATTTTTGTATATTTTGTTTCACTTCTTGCTTTTGATTTTTTTTTGTTTTTTATATTTTTTTTTAAATTTTGCTTTTAATATTTTTTTATTTTTGCTTATAATTTTTTTTTTATTTTTGCTTATAATATTTTTAAATTTTTGGTTTTTATATTGTTTTCATGTTTTGCTTTTAATATTTTTGTATATTTTGTTTTTTATTTTTGTTTTACTTCTTGCTTTTGATATTTTTATTTTTTTATATATTTTTTTTAAATTTTGCTTTTAATATTTTTTAATTTTTTATATTTTTTTTATTTTTGGTGATAATATTTTTTTTTATTTTTGCTTATAATATTTTTTTTTATTTTTGCTTATAATATTTTTAAATTTTTGGTTTTTTATATTGTTTTCATTTTTTGCTTTTAATATTTTTTTATATTTTGTTTTTTATTTTTGTTTTATTTCTTGCTTTTGATATTTTTTGTTTTTTATATTTTTTTTTTAAATTTTGCTTTTAATATTTTTTATTTTTCCTTATAATTTTTTTTTTATTTTTGCATATAATATTTTTACATTTTTGGTTTTTTATATTGTTTTCATGTTTTGCTTTAAATATTTTTGTATATTTTGTTTTTTATTTTTGTTGTATTTCTTACTTCTGTTTTTTTTGTTTTTATATTTTTTTTAAATTTTGCTTTTAATATTTTTTTTATTTTTTATTTTTTTTTATTTTTGCTTATAATATTTTTTATTTATTTTTGCTTATAATGTTTTTAAATTTTTGGTTTTTTATATGGTTTTCATATTTTGCTTTTAATATTTTTTTATATTTTTTTTTATTTTTTTTATTTCTTTTAAAAATTTTTTATATTTTGTTTCTTATATTTTTTTTTATTTGTTGCTTTTAATATTTTTTTAAACTTTTGATCTAGTTTGCTTAGAGTTTGCCTTTGCAGTAGTTTTACTGTACACTATCTGTTCTTTGATTTCGGTCGCCTCTTTTTTTTTTTAAACAAACATGCAATATCAATTTTTCGATTTGAGAGTACTGCACGACGTTCGTTTTTTGTAAATTTCTCGAAAGCTATTAAAACCGTGCAAAAATTGTGCATATCCCTCATCAAGTAAACATTTTAAAAAAACTAATAGCATATAAATTATTTCAATTACCAGCGGAATCTCGTGGAATCTTCTTTAGGCGTGACATTTTTTTAAACACCATTTTTGTGTATTTAGTATGAGGCAAAAATAGATTAAAAATAAAAGAAAATATGTGTATTAATTTTTTTTGTTCAATAATGTTTTCAATATCTTAATTAAAACGCTAAAAATTTGATAGAACTTTAAGAAATAGTTATACTGTCGATGATTTCAAATTTTAGGTGTAAATAAAAAAAATTGCAATTTTTGACTTTAGATATGTTCCGAATTGTAATTTTTAATTTTATATTAATAATATTTCATCTCAGGGTACCTTAATGTGTCCCGTTATCAATCGTAAGAATCATTTGTATACACAACATATTTGGTTTTTGGCCACTTATTGAAATTCCTGGCCCAATGTGCAGAGGCTTAAACAAAATGTGTTTTTAAAAATAGCAACAAATTCGATGCTTGGAAGTCAATAAGAGTTAAATTTATACAATTTTTAAAAATTTTTGTGTGCCAAAATGTTGGTATGAATAAGGAATTTATCTTTTACGCAGTTTGTGTATGTGTTTGTTTGTGGGTATGTGTTTTTTGAAAAATAAAAAGTTACAAGCAAAAAACATGTTATTTTTAACAAAAAGGACCTTAGGGAGAATCAAAAACGCTCCGGTAAATTTTCTCCGAATTGAAAAAAAGTATGCAGAAATCGTTTTTATGAGTTCCTCTAACTTTTGAGACTCCGAACTACGGAATCTAAATTTCGATCCGGTCTATTAGTCAATTTGAAAAAAATCAATTTTCAAAATATCAATTTAAAAAAAAAAATAAAATATTTTGGTACAAAAAAAAATAATATCTAACTCTATGCTCCGGTATATCAATCAAAATGTAACTAATTCACATGCATATCTCGAAAACTATATCTAAACCAGAACTTACATTCGGAAATTGTGTATACATAATTATAATAAGCCGCATATATAATCAGGGCAGCATTAGTTTTAGGTTTTTTTTTGTTAAGCTGTGCTATCTGTTAGTTAGTAGTTATTGAATCTCATCATTACTCAACCCCTTATTAAATTGTTTAATTGACTGATATAATTCGTATATAAATCGCTGCGCATGCGTAACATTTAATGCATGAAAAAGTTCGTTGTTGCCAAATATCGATCGTCTTTAGTTTCTATTTCTTTACAGCCAATCATAACTTAATGTATTTAAGTATTTTTTTTGTATATCTGAATGAGCGAGTATACATCTAAGCAATGTAATTGTTGCTAATTGGTTTTTGAACTTAACTACAAAGCCATTCATTTTAATCAGCAATTTTTCATGAAAATATTCTGAAAATATTTCAAGCTAAATCAAGGCTTCGCTATTGTTATGGTTGCAAAATTCTAAAAAGTTATGTAACACTTTAGTCAAATAAAGCTATTCAACTAACAAAGTTCTTTCAAAACTTTACCATAGGTATAGTGAAATTATAGGATAACATTGGAATAACATTTGGATAACATTTGAGTTATGTTATCAAACAAAATAAAGTAAATTTTTTAATGTTTTGAGAAAAACAGGGAACAGATGCATTGTAATTTATAAAAAAATTTGTGATAATTCTGTGTAGATAAGCAATAATAGCTTTTAATGAATCATGGGTCATTCTATGTTAAATCAACCAACTTTTAAATTGCATCTCTCAGATTTGTATGATTTTTTTTTTGTATACATTGTTTGTGATTCTGCATCAAAGTGTATACTT
The DNA here is from genome assembly GCA_963920525.1 of Dichetophora obliterata. Lineage (NCBI taxonomy): Eukaryota > Metazoa > Arthropoda > Insecta > Diptera > Sciomyzidae > Dichetophora > Dichetophora obliterata. The sequence continues at coordinate 203,345,230 of OY986438.1, read as the reverse complement.
TTTTATATATCAAATTAAAGCTGTTTGTTTTACCTTCAAGATGGCTATTAAACATCTTTCTAGAGTTTTTGGTTTAGGATCTATGACTATTTTTGTGTTTAAAAAAACGAATTCTTATTTTTTTTGTTAAATGAATCATATTTCATGAACCCATCGCCGCACAGTGACCCCAAATGGACTTTTGCGTCTCAAAATTCTGTAACTTTTTTGTCTCTTGGTATAATTAAGTCAAACTTGGAATATATTATCTATAGCTGCGTTCCTTTCGCCTTAATATAATCGCGATAGCAAATTTTCTCAAAGAAACGGCAAGAAAAACGACTCGTAGAGGGCACTACCGTTGCAGTCAAAATTAAATTCAAACAAGCAATCATGATACAATAACTATTAGGTATCATGAGAACATGTGTCGTTCAAAACTGTTGTTAACTGTTATGGTAGCGAAACCTTAGTGAGCGATGTTTTTCTCTGAATGTGTTTTACTCTAAACGTCAAAAAAAGTGTAAATTATTGAATTGAATTATTAATATTATGCAACTATATAAATAATTTAATGCGTCCAATGTGTGTGACTCACGCGGTTTGTTTTGTTTTATTTTGTTTAACATTCGATGGTCACAGCTCGTGAGAAAATAGGTAGCTGTCATGGCTACCTAATAGTTATTGTATCAAACAAACATATAATCCAAAAAATGAAATGACAGGTCATAGAAATATACAGGTGCGGTACCTGTGTTTAAACTTTTTTAAAGGCTATATCACAATTTTATATAGATAGCAAAAATAATCCTATTCGTTATAGGATCATTATTTTGGTTTTTGCTTTGCATGTACAAAAAAAAAATCTGGATTATTTTGAAGCGAATGGAACGCAGCTTATGATACATGTTTTTTATTATTAAATTTTATTTAAAGTTAAGATATACGATTATGGCTTGACTTCTTCGTCTGGAAATGCTCTAACTTTCGTGTGTCTTGCAATAATTAAGCCAAATTTAAAAATAAATCATTTAAACTACTTTTTTCAAAATCCATTTTAGTTTTTAGTGCCATAATTTTATTTTAAATTTAAAAAATTTGGCTTTAAAAAATATGTAGTATTTTTCTTTCTTGAAATATTTAACGCCAATTTGGAATGTAACTTCTTTGATATTCAATAAATCACTTGAACTACTTTTTTTCAAAATCTATTTTAGTTTTTAGTACTAATTCTTTTCAAGTTAAAAAAATACGATTTTGCGTTTCAAAATAGTGAAACTTTTTTGTCTCTTGCAATAATGAAGCCAAATTTATAATATATTTTTTATGAAATTCAGTTAATCATTAAAACTACTTTTTAGAACCAAAATTTTGTTTTAAATTTAAAAAAATACGCTTTTGGCTTTAAAAAATCAGTAAAAGTTTTGTTTCTTGAAATATTTAAGCCCAATTTGGAATGCATTTTAAACGATATTCAATAAATCACTTGAACTACTTTTTTTAAATCCATTTAAATTTTTAGTACTAATTTATTTTTCAAGTTAAAAAAACACGATTTTGCGTTTTAAAATAGTGCAACTTTTTTGTCTCTTGCAATAATGAAGACAAATTTAAAATATCTTTTCTTAGATATTCAGTAAATCATTAAAACTACTTTATTCAAAATCCATTTTAGTTTTTAGTACAAAAGTTTGGTTTTAAATTTAAAAAAATTCGCTTTTGGCTTTAAAAAATCAGTAACTGTTTTGTTTCTTGAAATATTTAAGCCCAGTTTGGAATGTATTTTAAATGATATTCAATAAATCACTCGAACTACTTTTTCCAAAATCCATTTTAGTTTTTAGTACTAATTTCTTTTTCAAGTTAAAAAAACACGATTTTGCGTTTCAAAATAGTGCAACTGTTTTTTGTCTCTTGCAATTATGAAGCCAAATTTAAAATATTTTTTCTATGATATTCAATAAATCATTTGAATTACTTTTTCAAAATCCATTTTAGTTGTTAGTACCAAAATTTTGTTTTTAATTTAAAAACAAAAATACGATTTTGGCTTTAAAAAATGTAGCTTTTTGTTTCTTGAAATATTTAAGCGCAATTTGGAATATAGTTTCTTTGATATTCAATAAATCACTATATTACTTTTTTCCAAAATCCCTTTTAATTTTTGACACAAATTTTTTTCAAGTTCAAAAAATACGATTTTGCGTTTTAAAATTGTCTAACTTTTTTGTCTCTTGCATTAATGAAGCCAAATTTAAAATATATTTCCTATGATATTCAATAACCATTCAAACTTCTTTTTTTCAAAATCTTTTATTTTTATTATTACAAGCTTGTTAAGACTATTCTTACAAACTGACAGAAATTTTTATAATGTTCAAAATCTCAAAAATATAGTCTTAAATCTAAAATTTAAATTTAAAGTAAAGAAGTTTGTGCAAAGTATTTTGTTGTATGTGGTAAAAGTGGGGCACCACATTTTTTCATGTTATTCTAATGCCATTTTTCTCGACTCAATATTACTTAATGGCTTTAACAAGCGCATTAAAATTCAATACGGCTGACTTTTCTGGGATAGACCGAAGTGCAAGAAAACACAATTTTTATATGATATGTTGACAAAACGATGATATTTGACAGTTTGTAAGTCAAACGCATATTTTATATGCCAAAAACAAGGTGTCCCACAACCGGTTACATGAGGTGTCCCACAACTGGGAATGGTAGCCATTTTTTAAGTGACTGGCAAAATTGTATGGTAACACGGCTGCCACCTTTGTGGGAAAAATCCCATTTGTGGCTATTTTTAATTGGCGTGGGAAATGGGAATTCCCATGGGATCTTTTAATTGAGAGTGGTTTTTTATAATTCACGTGAGATGTTTTGGTTTAGTGGGATTTTTGGTTTTTTTGCTTTGAAAGGATTTATTATTATTTTTCAGTTAAAATATGTACAAATATATACATAAAAGTGTATATATATATTTCATATTTTGTTCATTGTCAAAATTGTCTCAACCCATCTATATGATTTTCGCCACGAATTCGTTAAGATTTCGGTTACTTTGGTTTGGTGGGAAGTTCTTTCACTCTTGACATAATTACATGCATTGGGAAAATATGTTTCATTGAATTTTTTTCTTTTTTTATCATTATAAAAAATGGGTATATTTTAAAATTGATTTGTGATTGGCCCTTATTACGAGTTGCTTTCGACGTAATCTTCGCTGGTTATCGAACAACGAGTATCGAACGTCAAACCCTGTCGAAATGTTCGTTGTTCATCGAATTTTCAGTCGAATAGAATTTTGTTTTTGATGCGATGCGTGCTGAGCAATAATTGTTAAAAAGATAAGATAAGAATTTTTTGATTGTGTTTTGCTTTTTAAAGACCAAAAACTAATTTGGTACTCTTTTTGTTAACTTTACTTAGATCTAAGGTGGATTAAAAAAATATTTTTAATTGAATATTATTACTAAAAGACTAATTAAAACACAGACGATGCAATATACTTGTTGTTTTTTTTAATTTTTGTTTAATTTTTCACATTTTTTGTTATGTCTGTTTTATTTACTATGGTAATTTTTAATAGGAGAGAGATTTTTTTGGTTTTTTTTCAATACAAATGGGATTTATCGTGATTTTTTTAAATACAAATGGGATTTTTCGTAGTTTTTTTTTTATTTTCGTGGTTATTTTAAATATCCGTGGTATATTTTGTGGTTTTTTAATTGCGATTGGATTTTTTTCAATTTTACACCATGGGAATTTTCGTGGTTATCAATTTTTGCTATTGTGGGAAAAGGGTATTTTTTTCGAAAGAATTTGAGGTGGCAACCGTGTATGGTAAACATTTTTTGAAACTATATGTTTGATAATACTCAAATCCACGATATTTGCTTTTTGTCAAAAAATACGAAGGTTGTCCCACAACTGGAGACACTATCTTACTTATAAAAGGGTTTTTATAAGAGAACTTTTTGTACACAGGAAAAAAATTATAGTGATAAAAAATATGTTTCATACATATTCCAGTTAATATTCGTATATATTTTTATACCTATAAGAGGGTTCACTTAAAATAGCTTACAAGTTTTTTAGCAACTTAAATATGTTGATGTCTGTCCTGTTTTATACCATTTTTGTACTATTTTTATGTTTAAAATTCTAAAAAAATGAAATAAATTTGATTTTATATTTTCCCTGACACCCTTTTCTTTTTCCTACCCCTTAACTTTTACCTTGAACTAGTGTGAACATATGTTGAACCTATTTACTCTTCTAAAAAATTAGAAATTTTAAAACTTAATAAATTCTGTGATGAATTTGTAAGCCCTTACATCACACATGTACAAAGCGAACAAAATAAACAGAACATCAGATTTGTGTATAGAACAAGAAAGTAAGTATTGAAAAGAAAAAACTGATTTATATACATTTGGTGATTGCAAGTCACCATAACAATAAACAACACACCTCACTACTTATTTCCTCCATTCATCACCTCTTCAAAAATGACACGTACTTAAGTTAATGATGCTAAACTTAAACTTATAAACGATTTGCTGTCAAGACTTTTCCTCAAAATCGATTTCGTTATGAAAAACAAAAAAATATATATGCTCTTCAACTCCCCTTTAGTTCCTATTGACTTCAGTGCATTTCCTGCCCTCTTTTTTTTTGCAACTAAACACTTAACTGCACATAGCTAATATTTATTGTCTTAAAACATTTCACTTAAAATAAATAAAATTCTAAATGAACACAAATTGGTTTCCTGAGTTGCGGCTGTGAATGTTTAAATTTATGAATAGATATTTTAAAAAAATAGTTAAATGCAAAAAAATTCAACGCTAAACGCTGTTGCAACAAAGTTTGATTTGGCATGTTAAATAGACAGGTCAATATGTATATACAAGGTCTGGCAGGCGTAATCTGGTGTTGCGCAAGTCCAGATTGTATCTAGCATTGGTTGTTTGCAGTTCTTTTTGGTCAAAACTTGTTGTTAATGGTTGTAAATGAAGTGTTTGTAGATTGATTGACGCCCAGCTGACGATTGGGGTCTTCGCCCCCTCCCCCCTCACCCCTTGGTATACATTTTTGATGTGACTGAACTGTGCGGCACTTTTTTTAAATGCTTAAAAGTAGTTAAATAATTGTTTGCAGAACTAGTATTCAAACTTAGCTTAACTTTAATATAAACATTCTAGTTGCTTTATTTATTAATGGTTATTGCTTAATCGCATTGTGGCAACCCTGAACGTGACTTGCATTCCAAACATAAAAGGTCCTCAATTATTGAAAATGTTAACTTTTGTTAGCGCTTGTTTTGAATTTTGTGTTGTTGAAGTACTTGTATAAAAATTTAGCTCTAGTCTTAATTGTTTAAGTGTTTAAATTTGTTGCATACTTGAGCTTATGTAAATGTTTCTCAACATTTCCGTTGAACGCACCACCGTAGGTTTTTTTATTCGGAAGTTTCAAGTTCAACTTGAAGAGGGCTTTACTTAGAATTGTTTTGGAATAAAGATGATATCTGAAGGTTTTTTTTGGCTCAACAGGTTGCATGTTAATCAATCAGTAAACAAAACCTCACAGATTGATTGGATTGCATTCAGAAAAAGCTCGAAGGAAGCTTGGTTCAAGTTTTGAGCGCACCAATCGATTGTTTCTTTGTTAATACTAGCCATCAGTATTTTGAAGTTGTTTGGTAAATAATATATTATTTTAAAAGGTTGATTAACTTGTTTTTGGCTTTGCTTGGATAAAAATTTGAATTTTTGGTATGCACATATTTTAATTTAGTTTTTTGAGTATTGACTGTAGCTATAAAGATTTTATTAGTTGACCTAGTCATTACTGCTATGCATTTATAAATAGAATTAGTTGTATAAAAATGGAGTCATTTCCAATTAATCATATCTACGTCATCAGTTACCCTATTTTTATAAATGAAGTGTCGTTAGAAAGCTATTGAAAGGCGATATAAAAAAAATAAATATATTTGGAATTTTTATGCTAAAGTTGCCAACTTTTTGAAAAAATATTAATTTGCTCGTATCTCAAAAATTTTTATTTTTTTGTAATTTTAAGAAAAATAAATCCACTTTCCACCAAAAAAATACTAGGACGACCAAATGATTCATTTTTGCGCAATTTCTATTTCTCTGACATACATTTCAATTTATAGTTCACTAGCTGATATATCCGCTGTTACTCAAGAATCATTTATATAAACATTTTAACATACACTTCTCGATAAAATTTTTTTTAAAATCTGGAATAATGAAAAACATGTTGAATTTTATTTACAGCTACCGTTAGAAAGGTAATTGAACGAACATTAATCCAAAAAAGTTTTGGAAAATTTTTGTTGTTGGTGGTTCCATCTCTTGCGGTGAGCTAATTGAATTCAAAGAATGGGTACGAAAAACATATTTTAAAAATTAAAAAGAATTTTTATATTTACTTAATCTTAAAGCAAGCACAATAACCTTTTCAACAAAATAAAAATTATGGTGGGACTCAATGCGTCCTTGGACATTTTAACGTCTTAACAAAGATTTATATTAAAAACATATTGAACTTTTTAACAAAAAATTTTTTAATGAAATATATTAAAAACAGCAGAGTTATTGGCATTAAAAGTAAAAACTTTGATTTTCATAGAATTTTTTTCTCATTATAGCTATCAATGTTTTATGAAAAATTCGTTGTACTAAAAATGATTGTACCTACTAAAATTTCTATTAGCTGCGTTTTTTCATTGGAGATCAGGATCAATATAATCGCATTTGCAAGCAAAGCAAAAACAACAAAAAATCCAGCAAGTGAGCTGAACATTTAAACTGAGCCAATTCTATGTTTTTAAGTGTTGATGACGCCAGATGACGCTGCAACTGAAAAAACTTGCAGTACTGCATTATTTTACGTTTTAAAAAATTGGTAGCAATAGCATTTTCGCAAAATATTTCGCAAAACTTATCTGCTAGCTGCATAAGATCATAAAATATTATTCTGTAAGCAGAAAATAGCGCCACCTGTCTGTAATCCTAAACGTGTGGGGTTAAATTTGAAGAAACTTTTGAAAAACATTATTCAGCTATTCACCGCAAGGTGTATAGTTTGTACCCACACTTCTTACAAATGTGGCGCCATCTATCTGTGAATTTAACGCACAGATCAAAACTAATGAAATAATTGTGCTGACCAGATGCGCATATGTTTTATTATATCGCCATATAACTGAAACTGATTACATGACAATTTTAACTTTTACAGCATTCTTATTCACAGTCATCTTTTCGATAAAATTGTGATATATATACAACATTTAAAGAACCATTGATAAAGAACTAAGTGACAACGGTGACACAATAGTGAGAAAAAATAGAGCCATCACAACAAAACAAATTTAACAGGAGGGGGGTGGGGGAGCCAAAAAGTAAGTAGATCCACTATACAGAAGATTTAATATAATCCAAAATGTTCGTAATTACTTTAGACACACAACTGCATTCTTAGAGATAAATGGGGGACGTTCAAACTATATAGAGAATTTTAACACAAAACTAAGTTTTATTAAAAGTCTGGTATGAAGAAATAGATTTTTAGCCATAACTTTTGATTGGAAAGAGATATTGGGGTAATTTTTTCACATAAATTATTTTTGCGACCTGACTTTTTTGTAAAAAATATAAAAACAACATTTTGAAAAAATACGATGTTTTATGAAAAAGTCGCTGTACTGAAAATTTCTCCAATTTTGAAGATATGTGAGTGTTTTTGATGTTAAAATAACAAAAAGTTTTTAAAATTAAATATACAAAAATCTTCTATAGTAAAAAGTTTTATAATAACAAAATTACCGTTAGTTGAAAAATTTCAGAGGGGGCGTGGCAAAAACTAAGTATGTAACATTTTAAGTTGGGATAAACTTAATATGTGTACCTAGTTTGAGCGAAATCCGTTGAGCCGTTTAGATTTGTATAAAGGCCAAATAAACAAACAAACGAATAAACAGACAAACAGAAAATGAGTTTTATTACTATAGATAATATTTGAACTATTTGTATTTGAGATATTTATACAAAATCTTCAGCAAAAATATTTGCCTTATCAGGACCAATAATTCTTTTATTTATAATAAAAGCCTCACTCGTGACCTTTGTCCATAAAACTGGAAAAACCGAGAAAAACTAAAAAGTTAAAATTTTAGTTTTATTCACTTTTATTTTCAGTAAGTTAGCAAAACTATAAATAACATAATAAAACTCAAAAATTTTTGACCAATTTTGCTTTAAGATTTTTTGAAATCGGTCTTAAAACAAAAAAGTTACAACAATTTTTCAATCGGTTCTAAAACATAGAATTTACAACGTGTTATTTTGATGACGCCACTTTTTTAGACGTGGTTTTAATGCAAATATTTTACATTTGGGTTTACTATTATGATGACATCACTTTGTTTGAGAGGTGGGCGGAATATTCAGTATTTTTCTTACGCATTTCCTAGCGTTGAGTTCTTAGTAAATATTCAAACTTATTTGAAAAAATTTGAAGACATTGTACTAATTTTTTTGGGATTTAAGGCTATTTTACTGATTTCGAACGAGGTTTTATTTATCGTGATCGCAGACGGACAGATGACATGGCTAAATCAACTCAGGAGCAGTGATGCCATGAGAGAATTTTAAAGTCAAATTGAGAAAAATGTACGTTTTTGACTAAGAACGTACTTTTTAAACCAAAATCTTACCAACAAATAAATAGGGGTAGTCCAGATGCAGTGCACTTGCATGTGCAGTTGAGCACTTGTGCATTTGTGCAGTTAGGTTTTCGTGAACACAGCACTATTTGACAAATTTGAGACTACAGTAGAAAAGCACTTGTCAGTGGCGTAAAAAGCGGGCCCTGGCAACTATGCCGGGAGCGCCCTCAAGTCTCTAGATGAAAATGATAAATTAAGTGGAGAAAGACGTTTGTTTCCAAAAAAAAAATCATGATAAACTAAAATAATTTTTGTTCGTTGAATAAAATTAAACTATGGTCGGAGCCGATTTACACGTCACTAATACGGTAAGAAATCTTGGAATAAATTTTAATACTTTTAATACATATATGACCACACCAAAATTGTATTAAAAATAAATACTGGCCAAATACTAAAATTGATTTTAATAAAAATATGTATTAAAATTGAATGCTTAATTCGTGTTAATTTTTAATAGTGATTCTGTATTTAAAATTAATTATTATACTAGCCATAGTATCAAATTAATACCAAGTCATTGAAATTGAATACAAAATTTTATTAAAACATAATACAGCATGTCTTAGAAATTAAATACAATATTCACCATAGTATCGCATTGATACCAAGGATATAAAATATTGTTGTAATATTTGAACTGTATTAAAATATATAACAAAATAAATTTAAAAATTTTGTAATCAATTGTGAAGTATGAATTTTAAAACTTTTGTATTAAATATCTCTGTAATACTTTGCTTGTATTAAAATTTATTCAATGATTTATAACCGTGTTTTCATATTTTCAGCAAGTCAGCTACTGATGTAAAGCTACTGATGTAAAGGGTATTGATGTAAAGGGAATTGCAAAAGGTGATTTTTTTAAGCGTTTGGTTTTTGAAAAGTGAAAAAAAACTTGCAAAAGTGAATAAAATATTTATTTGAAGCGCTTCATTAATGCCTGCCAATTACTTTTTTAAAAATATTTCATGTAAATGCTTACCCCGACTACGCCTGAGGTGTTCCATCCGTAAGCTCAATTTTGGCATACTTTTTCCAGAATTTCGGCCGGTATCTCACCAATGACAGCTTTAACATTGTCTTCCAGGGCTGCAATTGTGGCTGGCTTCTCCCTGTACACGAGAGACTCTACGTAGCCCCACAAAAAGTCTAGTGGGGTGAAATGAAATGATCTTGTTGGCCAATGGACTGCTTAAAGCCGTGAGATTAGTTGAGTCTTAATAGGTCCGTGGTATCGCGTGCCGTGTGGCATGTGTCACCATCTTGTTGTAACTTCATTTAAGGCAAGTCATATTCTTCCATTTTAGGCAAAAAAATCGGTAATCATCGCACGGTACCTTCTCCCTTTGCGATATTCAATATTTTTCAAAAAGTACGGTCCAATGATGCCACCGACCTATAAATCTCACCAAGCAGAGCATTTTTCAGGGAGCATTGGCAACTCTTTAACTGCTCATGGCTGCTCTTCAGACGAAATTCGGCGACTCTGTTTGTTGACGTACCCATTGACCCAAAAATAAGCTTCGTCACTGAAGAAAATTTTTCAATAAAATGTTTATCTTCATCCAACTTTTCTAAGGACCATTCACCAAACAAACGACGTTGTGGTTGGTCACCCGGCTTCAGTTCTTGGATCAGCTGTATTTTGTATGTTTTCATACCGAGGTCTATACGTGAAAATTTCCAAATGGTCGAATAACACAAGATCAATTGTTGACAACGGTGACGAATTGACATATCGCGATCTTCATTGACACTGACCGATACAGCAGCAATATTCTCCTCGGTACGCACTCTCCGAATTGGTGGGTTGGTGGATTAATGTTCAATAAAGTTAAACTGGTGCAAAATTTGGTCACAATAGCTTGAATAACCTGTTCGGTGGGTCGATTTTGACGACCATAAAATGGACGTAATTTGCAAAACACATTTCTCACAGAACCTGAATTTTGATAATAAAATTCAATGATTTGCAAGTACTGTTTATTTGTTATTTTATTCATGGTAAAATGGCAAACCTTATTGAGCATTTTCGGCTTTGCCACATGTTACGAATCACGCGTGAAGTGTCAAAAAATGTACACTGAAAAAACAAATAGCAAAAAGTATATAGCAGGGCGATTTTAGAGACCTGCGGGCGGGCGCTCTAAATATAGTTACGCTACTGGCGCTTGTGCAGATTTTTGAAGTACGTGTACTTTGTTTTTGTAAAGTGCACATGTCCTCAAGTCCTCAACTACACTGGTAGTGTACTGAATCGTGAATACCGATATTGTTAAGTTTTTATTAAAGTCAAAAAATATGTACTTTTATGGTTTTGAAAAGCAATTATGCGTATTTTAACTATCAAAACAAATTTAGCTTATTCCAATCAAAATCAAAAAATTTTGTGAACTAAAAATATCTCTGACAAAAAGTAACGCAAGGCTAAGGGCGGGAAGCCCAGATACGAGCAACCATATACAAGTAGCTAGAAATTATCGATTTTTTTTATTGGTAGCACTTTTTAGTTAGGGGCTTCTACGCACTGAACGTAAAGGTAAGTAACTCATGTAAATATAAATCATATTTATTTAGAAACCAAATTTGTAAAAGAAAAAAATTTTCAAATTAAAAAATGTACCCTTTGAGAAAAAGGCGTACTTTCGTTCTGGTGGTAGTAAAAGTGTACTTCAAAAGGTACAATTGTACCGCTTGCGGCATCACTGCTCAGCAGGTGATGCTGATCAAGAGTATATATACTTTTCTATACCTGCCACGCCTCCTTATCGGCCTTACGAACGTAGTGGAAAAGTTATTATGCCCCATACGCATTTATATATGCGTGGCGGTATAAAAATCATATGTATAAAAATAAAAAAATATAAATGATTGCAGTGTTTTTATTTTTTTTATTCATGTTATGGTCCGAAAAATGTGAAATATGTTATATCGCCAGAAAGCTTAAGCTTTGCACAAAAATACAAAACTACTAACATAATGACGCTCAAACAATATAAGAAAAAAAAATCGTATGTGAAAAAACGATAATTTTGGCTTAGGAGTAAAAGTGTATTGAATTGGAATGAAATCAAATTAGGAATTATGAAAAAGCGACTATTCAATTAGCGTAGAAGTAATCATTATTCGTGTGGTTTACTTCAAATGTTAAGTCAATACTTGCAAAAATTCAGCAAAAAGACCTTAAAACGGCCCATAGATTATTAAAATAAGAAATACAAATATAAGCTTTTGTCTGAAACCAATGATCTCAGTCTGTAGATTATTATTATGTTTCAAAAAAAATCGCAGTTAAAAAATGACAAAAATAGAAATACTCTTAAGCTAAAATTAAAAACAAAAACATGCGATCGCTCAAAATTAGGCACTGTATTAGTAAATCCATTCGATGTCTAAAGCATATACTACATATTTGTAAATAAAAACTGAGTTAAAAGCAGTGGATATACGTTTTTAAATAAAACCAAAAATCGCTATTAACCTTCACTAGGTCGATCGCGCCATGTGCGCATGCGCAATAAATAAAAAACAAAATTAACGCATTTGAGTCGAACTTTGGCAATCGTTTCATAAAGCCAAAAAGAAGAAACCGATAAAGACAAATTCGCAGCCGAAGCAAAGATATTGCATAATAATAAAATTGACATAAATTATTAATGTAAACACAGGTTGTAAGTCTGGTTTAACAACAACAATATTCAGATACATTTAAGCGGCGTTCTACAAAATACAAATGAAAAAGTGAGAAAAAGTAAGGAAGCTGTGAGCTTTAAGTAAGAGCTAAAAGAGAGTCGGACAAAAGCACACCAATTGAAATTGAAATGGAAACTGGTTTTGAGTCAAAACGGAGCTTGTGTTCAAGACTCACTCGCAATTATGTACTACACAGGCTGCGATCAACTGTGATGTAATAACTAAAATACAACAACAACAACAACAACAACAACAACAACAACAACAACAATTGTTCAGTCAATGAGCTCAGTTCGTGACGAAAATGCGTGGCCGATGACGCACTACCGTGTTTTGTTTTCCCTACAAAAGTCGTACTACCAAAAACGCCACCTGAATTTGGCCTAAAAACCGTAATTGAAAGCAAGGGACAATTACAACAACAACAACCACTATATATCCGAATCGAATTAATAAACGTAAAACTATGTTAAGGCCAAATTGTAACAGACATAACTTTAATGAAGATGATTTTATGCGCTTTGGCCACCGATACCAGTTTCAGCGTTCACAATAACGTTGTCAGCATATTTAATTATTGTTTGTTTTGATTCTTCTTATGGTCACCTTTTTGGTTGAGTTCCCGTCTACGAAGGTCTGAGCTGTAATCGCGATTTTGAAGTGCAGTATGCTTGTTGTCAGCTTTTGATAGCTTTTAAGCTAATTTTGACTAGGAGAGAGAGAGAGCAGCCACTACTTAAATAGTGATTTGAATGTTGCATCACTTTTAAGAAATTTCTGGTTAAAGTAAACATTATTTATTAATTTCAGCCAGTAAAACACCAAAAGATTTTGAATATAATACCGGCTGTTAAAGAACAAATGGCTGAATTGAGATGCTAAATTCTTAGTGTTTTCTATCAGAAAACCAAACTTTTTTGGGCTTTTTCGGAAATTGATTTTTAATATTTATGGCAAAAAGAAAACACTGTGCAGCATACAAATAGATAGCGTCAAAACCCTCATCGTACCTGAAAAACCTTTTTACACAAACTTCCATGCTAGTCATATTAGCGGTTTAGGAGTTTTTGTGGTTATGTAAAATATTTGTACTACAGCGTCCTCCGATGTTAAAAATAGATCAAAATAGATAACGCTAAAACACTCAACGTAGATTTTGGTGGCTTTGTTAAAAATTTTGTCATAATGTTTGAATATGGGGATATTTTTCTATGGATTTTCTATGGATATTTTTGGTGGATTAAATTTTGCAAGCTCGGATTGTTAAAATCGTACAAAATTAAAAGCTGAGCGTGATAATTTGATAAAGCATGTTGGTCAGATTGATTGCTGCAGAAGATGATTGCTGTTTTTGAATCGTATGCTGATAACTACACGACATCGGCAGAGGGATAGTAGCATGAAGATGACGACAATTCTTGGTCTTTTAGCGAACTTTAAGGAAAATTTGAGCCAATTTTTAAAAATTTATTGGTAAAACAAAATTAGTTTCATTCATTGTTTATTCATGAATGATTATGATTACAGGGGCATACATTGCCAAGTGTGGCGAGTACTTAAAATTCGTAGTGAAATTATATTAGTCAAAAATTGCTCCCAATTTAATGTTTTTTAACTTTGATATACGCATGACAGAACTAGAGAAGGTAGATGCATTCCAGACTGCGTGCTCTTTCTCATATCCAAAACTGTCAAAGTAAGCTTTTTGCGAATGAGAACAAAAGGAAATCAATGGCCGCATTCAGCGGAGTCAACAGTTGGTAACTGGCTTTTGTGTTAAAATTCACTGAAACACTGAAAGAACGCTGCAAATTTGAGAGAGAAACCTTTGCTATTAAATTATTGACATACTTATATAATTACTACTTACTTACTTACTTAGTTGGCGCGACAACCGTGTGTCGGTCTTGGCCTCATCTAAGAATTTGCGCCAGCCATTTCTATCTTTTGCTTGCTGGCGCCAGTTGGAAGTTCCAAGCTTCGTCAGGTTGTCCACTACTTGGTCTTTCCAACGAAGATGCGGTCGTCCTCTTCTGAGTTGACCGCCACTGGGTACCGAATCGAATGTTTTCTTCACTGGAGCATCGTCTTTCATGCGCTGAACATGACCAAGCCAGCAAAGCCGCTCGATTTTAATGCGCTTGACTATGTCGATGTCAGCGTACAGCTCATACAGTTCATCATTCCACCGTATTCGGTACTCGCCATTGACGCAGATTGGTCCGTAGATCTTTCAAAGAATCTTTCTCTCGAATGCTCCTAAAGTCTTCATCTAAACTGCTCAGCGTCCAGGTTTGTGATACATAAAGTACGACGGGCATGATGAGCGATTTATAGAGCGTGATTTTCGTTCGTCAAGAGAGGGCTCTGCTTCTCAATTGCCTACTGAGCCCAAAGTAACACCTGTTGGCAAGAGTTATTCTTCGTTTGATATCGTTGAGTTGGTTGAGTTTATGCTGGATCCCAGATAAACGAAGCCCTTCACAACCTGGAAGGAGGTATTGTCAACTGTAACGAGGGTTTCAAGATGCTGGGACTGTTTGTTTGTTGACACCAAGTATTTCGTCTTATCTGCATTCACTGCCAGACCCATTCGACTTGACTCTCTTTCTAATCTGGAAAATGCTGCACTGACTTCGCGCGTATTATGGCCAATGATATCGATGTCATCAGCATACCCAAGCAGCATAACACTCTTGTAGAATATTGTGCCACTACGTCTCAGATCAGCAGCTCGGATGATCTTTTCCATCATTAGGTTGAAAAAGTCGCACGATAAGGAATCACCTTGTCTGAAACCTCGTTTGGTAATAAATGGTGGGGAGAGGTCCTTCCCGATTTTAACTGCGCTGCTGGTGTTGCACAGAGTCATCCTGCAAAGTCGTATTAGTTTTGCAGGAATACCAAATTCAGACATGGTGGAGTATAGGTGCTTCCTTATTGGGCTGTCGAAGGCGGCTTTGTAGTCGACAAAAAGATGGTGGGTGTTGACTTGTTTTTCTTGAGTCTTCTCCAAGATTTGTCGTAGCGTGAAAATCTGGTCGATGGTGGACTTTCCAGGTCTGAAGCCACACTGATAAGTTCCGATCAGTTCGTTTACAATGGGCTTCAATCTTTCACATAAAACGCTCGACAGGACCTTATATGCGATATTAAGAAGGCTTATCCCACGGTAATTGGCACAGATAGTGGGATCGCCTTCTTGTAGATTGGGCAGAGCACACTGAGATTCCAATCGTTCGGAATGCATTCTTCCGACCATATTCTGCATAGAAGTTCGTGAATGGATTTAAGTAGAGCTTCGCCTCTGTTCTTAAACAGCTCAGTAGGTTAGCCATCAGCTCCCGCGGCTTTGTTATTTTAAAGCCGAACTATAGCTGTCAGAACTTCATCATAGTCGGGCATCGGAACCTCGACGCTGTCATCCGAAATTGGGGTTTCCGGAATATCAGCTCTATTGGCGGGATTGTTGTCAGCGTCGCCATTAAGAAGCTTAGAGAAGTGTTCCCTCCATAACGTCAGTATACACTGGACATCTGTCACTAGATTCCCGTTTTCATACTTGCAGGAAGAGTCTCCGGTTTTAAAACCATCGGCAAGGCGCCTTATTTTTTCGAAAAATTTTCGGGCCTCATTCCTGTCGCCATACATCTCAATCTTCTCCTGCTCGCGCTTTTCTGCCTCTCTTTTTTCCGCCTGAAAATACGTCTCTCTTCCCTCCTCTTTTCTTTGTATCGCTCCTTAGCAGCGCGCGTTACAACCGACTGCAGGGTGGCTATGTAGGCGGCGTCTTTCTCTGCAGTGGCGTCGCGACACTCCTGGTCGTACCACTGGTTTTGCTAGGGCGGTGGTAGCCAATCACCTCTTCAGCAGCCACACGCATGGAGTTGAAAATGTGTGTCCACTGCGCGCATATATCATCGATTGGTGGAGTGCTTTGAAGCAGGAGTGAGAGTCGAGTGGCGAAAGCTTCAGCTGTCTGTTTTGATTGCAGCTTGTCGACGTCTAGCTTTCTCTGTGTAGCGTTGCGTGTATTCTTAGCTGCACACAGACGTGTACGGATCTTGGCTGCAACAAGATAGTGATCCGAGTCAATGTTTGCACCACGGATCGTGCGTACATCCAATACACAGGAAGAGTGCCTTCCGTCGATCAAAACGTGATCAATTTGATTTTTGGTTTTTTGATCAGGGGCCATCCAGGTGGCTTTATGAATATTGAGATGCTTGAATCTAGTGCTACTTACGACCATGTTTCGTGCTGCGGCGAAGTCAATCAGC
This sequence comes from Dichetophora obliterata, assembly GCA_963920525.1. Classification (NCBI taxonomy): domain Eukaryota; kingdom Metazoa; phylum Arthropoda; class Insecta; order Diptera; family Sciomyzidae; genus Dichetophora; species Dichetophora obliterata. Next base: position 203,328,505 of record OY986438.1, on the reverse strand, counting down.
CTCATTCCATTATCGGAGGTGTTGTCGTGGAGGCTGAACTTTCCGACTGTTGGACCAAAAATATTTTCCTTACCCACCTTAGCGTTGAAGTCACCAAGCACGATTTTTACGTCGTGACGGGGGCAGTGCTCGTAAGTATTTTCAAAGCACTCTTAGGAAATTTCCTTGTTCTCATCGTCCTTGTCTTCTGTCGGAGCGTGCGCACATATTAGGCTTATATTAAAAAATTTAACCTTGATGCGGATTATGGCAAGTCGTTCGTTCACAGGTGTGAATCGCAGGACGTGGGGCCGTAGTCTCTTGCCAACTACAAATCTGCATCCAAACTCGTACTTCTCCGCATGGGCGCTGTAGTAGATATCACAGGGTGCATGCCGAATGCAACCTGTCCCTTCCATCGCATTTCTTGGATAGCAGTGATATCAGCTTTGTATCTTTCCAAGACATCAGTCAGTTGGATAGAGGCACCTTCCCAATTAAGGGTTCGGACATTCCAGGTGCATATCCGTAAATCATTATCAGTTTTTCGTTTGCGGTAGTCGTCATCGGATTTCGGTATCAGTTTTCTTTTATTCTTATTAGTTTCCATTGAAATGGGTTTTTACAGGTGGGCTTCAAACCCGACGCACCACCTATTTTAAGCCTAGGGAGGCCCGCCGCTCAGATTAGCCGCCAAACTAACGGTTGTCAGTTTTGACGTTGCCCAGGAAACACCACGTGGAGGTTTGAGTCGACTTGAGGTGATTTCACAAGGATTAGCTGGCCTCGTCAGGTTGAGACAGTCAGACATGTTACCCTGTAAAGGTTCGCCCCTGTTTCCCAAAATTACATATGTAAGCTAAATTTCAGTTTAATCGCATAGCAACAAGGGTTCAAAAAATGCTTTGCTAATTTTGACGAACATACGAACGAAGCAAGTTAAATAAAAGCTTATAAAAAAAGACATTGATTTTGATATGGTCGAATTTAAAATTTTTCTCAATATAATGTTTTTCAACTTTGCTAAATGTTTTTCAGTAAAAATAAAAAAAAAGACAAATTGATTTTGATATGGTCGAATTTTGACCACAGACGATACTAGTATTTTTTATTGCGCCCTCTTTTCGATACAAATGTTATGACCAGTTGATAGGTGATAGTTCGAAAATTGTATTCCAAGCATATTTTTTCCAATATAAAGATAACTTTTGTTAAAGAAGAGGTGAAGCCTGATAGACCACAATATATAATAGTGAATTATGCTATAAATGTTTGACCTTGAAAAAAGCCATTCGAACAAACTTTATTTTGTCTTAATCGGTCAACTGCTTTATAGAGAAACTTGTATTTAAAATCTATTCACTTTGACGCTTTTTTATATGTTTTGCAAACATGCCCTCAATAACAAATCAAAAGACGTACACACATCAAAACAATAGATATATAAATAAAAAAAAAATCTTAAATCTGACATAGATAATCCACTTGATACATTTATAATCTGTTAAAATAAACGCAGAGATAAATAATGGGATTTAAAAATAACTTTAAAAATATGACAATAGCTCTTGAAAATTTTTATTGTAGCAGATGTGAATGTGGCAAAATCAGGTCAATACAATTACAATGAGGAGATTATTCATTACACTTAATTCATCATGTCCCTATCTTTACTGCAGGTGCGTTCAACAGGTTTGAAGTGACCGATCATAGATCTATAGTCGGCAATGATAAACAGCTTTCAATTAATTTTTGTATTATCTTAACCTAGGTCAACGAAGAGCTGAATTTGCATTCAGTGGAAAATTTCAACACATCTCGAGTTAACACTCCCAGATGAAGGGAGTAACTTGAGCCCAATAGCTGTTTTATCGGCTGTTTAAAGCATTTCGAATGAAACTTGATTGGCCATAAAAAATGCATTCATTTAATACCCATAAAAAAGTTGTTCATTATCATCACCACTCAGACTCATCATCTATGAGTACTAATTAAAATGCTTTGTGATAAATGCTCGTAACATATATATAAGTTTGTATTTTTGTTTTGGCATTTCACCAGTTATTCAAATCTTGCTGTAATTGATTCATAACTTTTCCACGCTAACCGGTTATTTGAGCGCATTTCGATGCTATCGCAATCGCTTTGCACAGTGCGCAAGGTCAAGTCGCTCATGCTCAATCTATGTGGGCAAAACCATAAAGCCAATGATCCGCAAAACTGGTGTCAATGTCTTGTTTACCTTTGAAAGATATTCACTATTTTAGATACAAAGATTTCTGGGCAACACATGCTTTGTCAATGTGTAGATATTTTGACATTTTATGAGTTATATTTTTTGTTTTTTTTTTAAAAAGTTCTCTGTTTTTATTCAACAACTCTTTATTTTGCTATTTGCAGTGTTGGAAACCGAAATTATGCAGCAGACAAATCACGCTGGACGCAAAGATTCCGACGATTTTGATCCCTATGTTTGCTCGTTAAGTCCCGATATGAAGCTGGTGGCCAAGGAGGAGCTGCACGAAGACGAAAATATACGCAAACAAGCTTTGGCACAGTTCCGCGAATGGATCGCCAAACATCCGCATATCAAAAAGTGCCGCACCGATTCCATTTTCCTATTGCGTTTCTTGCGTACCAAGAAGTTTTCGGTGCCCGCTGCCTGCGACATGCTCGAACGTTATCTCACCATACGTCAACTCTTTCCACAGTGGTTCTCAAAACTGGACATTGACGATTCGGCAATCAGTGAAATCTTTGACAATGGCTACTTGGTGCCATTGCCACAACGTGACGAATATGGACGTCAGGTTATCTTCTCAGTGGCTGGCAAGTTCGATCCCTACGTTTACACTTCGGTACAGATGGCGCGCGTGCATTCGCTGATCTGTGAGGCATTGCTAGATGAAGAGGACTCTCAGGTGGCCGGCTATGTTTATGTGAACGATGAGAGTGGCATGAATATGGGCTTCGTCAGTCTGTGGTCCCTGACTGATCTGCGCAGTATTGTCAAGTGTATTCAGGTGAGTAGCCTATTCGCCATAAAAATTTATTGATTAGTATGTATTTATATTGGTCTCTATTATTTCCAACTACAGAACTCGACACCCATGCGTCACAAGGAAACCCATTTCATAAATATTCCCCACTACGCCAACAGGTTAATTGAACTGGCCGTTGGAATGTTGAGTGATAAGCTCAAGAAACGCATCATTGTGAGTAATCTCAAGAAATTTCTCCAAAACAGTTGCTTTTAATAACTCTTGTTCTCTTTTTCTCTCTTCGCCTAGGTGCACAAATCCGTCGATGCCCTCAAGACTAAAATAAACCCCGAAATTTTACCCAAGGAGTATGGCGGTACTGTGCCCATAGCCGACATGATCAAAGAGTTTAAAATTAAGCTTAAACAGCGTCGTGCTGCCATTTTGGCCCTGGACGATATGCAAATTGAGGTCACAAAGGATGCGGCGAACTTTGCCGGCAATGATATCGGCGACCTTGATGCCGGTGTAGTGGGTAGTTTTAGAAAATTAGAAGTAGATTAAGCAGTGGAAGCTTTGTTGCTTCTGCTCCTAATTTAGTATTTAATTCCCAGTAAATAAATAAAAAAAGAAGATATGGTAAATTTTAAGTCTTGCGCACATATAGTTTATGTAAAATTGTTATATTTTAAAAATGTTCGTAGGATTTTCGCTGGTCGTTATTATGGTAAATTCTTCATTTGTTATTTTTATCTAAATATCTGGGTTGTGTGTGCGCAATTTAGTTTATTAATTTATATAATATATCATATAGCTATATATTAAAGATTAAACCTTCGGAAATTTGTTTCTTTCCGGCATTGGTTTAAGTTCAATAACTCTCCTCTTTTTTTGTTGCTTTTATAATAAGATTATTTTAATAACAGTAATGCAAGCATCTTTTGATATATCAGAACATTAAGAACTATAGATATTTACATATATCATTTTGGTATTGGTCTTGCAAGAAAACAGATTTTCAATAAAATTCGTTATAAAATTAATACCACTATCGATTTTTTATTAATTAATTTTTTAGCAAAAAACTAAATTATAATTAAATAGATTTTTTTATTTAAACTGATAAGAATCTTACATGAGTAGATTTTCTAAAGCAACATCTCCAGTCTTTATTTTTTAGTCTTCATCTTAAAATTATAGCTTATTTTTAAAAATGCTCTTGCTAAACTGGAGGTTTACTTTATCATTTACTTTATCATCTCCTGGTCTGAGAACTTTTAATACATTTTCATTTACAACCTTAAGGGCATTGCGCAATTGAAAAAAAAATATTATTATAATAATGACTTCTAATAAATCATAATCTAACTGCATTATTCTGTATCACGAAACAGCACACAAACGACAAGCAAGGCACGAGAAGCAATACTTTTTCTATACAAAATTCTATTGTTTCTCGTGTCTTGCTCGTCGTTGGTGTGCATTTTCGTTATACAGAATAAAGCAGTTAATATATGTATAAAAGGCAAGCCGCTGCTTCGTGTCCAATATCTCTCAAATTGTTCAGCCTGAAAGTATGCACATTAGACCGGTTCACATTAGGTTAGGTTAAACCGAATGCCTTCGTGAAGGCTCACATAGACCAATTCAGGTCCTTAGTGGTACCGGTAGCGAACAAAAGGAACCTTTGTGTTTGTTTTAAAAGTCTTTAAAGATTTGCATTGAGTTTGCAAACCTTAGGAGGGATTCTAGAGACACCCTGGCTGCATCTTTCACATTAAAAAAGTGTTAAAATATTCCGGTGCGCGTCCATTTTCTGAAAGTTCGACCCCTATTAAGCACAAAAATATTTTAATATGTACCTAAAAAAATTTGATCTCTAGGGGTTGCGCAAATCGCTTGAAGGTCATTTTAGAGCTATGTGGGACGTAAACCATTTTAAAAAATGTCATGTCTAAACGAAAAAACAATTGGAATATATTTTCATAGGAAACAATTATTAATAGTTCAGTCTTATAAATTTTTTTTTTAAAAATATGCATCTGGTAATTTTTGACAGAGTTTTAAACATGCGGTTTTACTCTCAACGAAAAATTATCGCTTTTCCATACAAAATTTTTTTTCTTATTTTGTTCTAGCGACATTTTTTTTGTAATTTTTTATTTTTGTGTGCAACTAAGGCTTTCTTGTGGTGCAACTTAATTTGCAGTTTATTGACTATAACTTGCGAAAAAATTAAAAATACTACATTTATTTGTTATTTATAATATTTATTTAAAGGGTCCGCCCAATAACTTTTTTTTTTAAATTCTATATAAAAAAACTACTGGATATTTTCTCAAATTTTTTTTTTTTAAAGTACAATCCTTCTGGTTAATAATGGCAAATAATTTCATTCAAATGGCTGCTTCGGATGACCATGCAGTAGCGTACACGATCGGTCCAATTTTTAAGCACATTATCGATTGTGTGCAGCTGTATTTCACCAATGGCTTCACGAATATTGTCCTTTAAAGCGTCAATTGTCTCTGGCTTGTCGGAGTAACACTTATCTTTGAGGGCACCTCACAAATAATAGTCCAACGGTGTCAAATCGCAGCTTCGAGGTGGCCAAACGACATCAGCTCTGCGGCTGATAATGCGATTTTCAAAAACAGGGCGCAAAACATCGAGTGAAGCTTCGGCTGTGTGGCACGTAGCGCCGTCCTGTTGAAACCAAATGTTGCCAATATCCTCCTCTTCAATTTTTGTGAACAAAAATTCGTTCAGCATGGCCCGATAACGATCGCCATTGACTGTAACGGTCACTCCTTGCTCATTTTCGAAGAAAAATGGCCCAATTATGCCTCTGGACCAAAATCCGCACCAAACAGTGACTCGTTTTGGGTGCAGCGGCTTTTCAATGTACGCGTGGGGGTTTTCTGTACCCCAAAAGCGACAATTTTTCTTGTTTACATACCCGCCAATATCAAAATGAGCTTCATCTGAAAAGATGATTTTTTTTGGTAAAATCGGCATCTTCTGTAAGTCGATCGCAGGCCCACTTAGCGAAGCGAAAACGCATTGGATGGTCAGTTGGCTTCAGCTCCTGAACCAATTGGACTTTGTATGGCATCATACCAAGGTCTTTATGCAAAATTCGTCTCAATGATGTCTCCGAAATGTTCAATTGTTGAGAACGACGGTGAATTAATGTTGATGGCGCTTCACGCACACTTCCTGCCACAGCAGCAATATTCTCGGGTATACGCACTGCTTTTGGCTTTTCACGCTTTGGTTTATCGATGAGGATGCTAGTTTCTTTCACTTTTTTCACAAGATAACAAACATACGGAGCTGACGGTGCTTCTCTTCTTCCAAAATCCGTACGCAATTTCCGCACACATTCTGCAACATACCATGATTTTCAAAGTAATGCCGCAATATTTCCCAGCGTTGTTCAAGCGTATACACAACCATATTCGTTTAGCGGAAGGATAAAACTAATTATTTGTCAAATCAGACATGAGCTAAGTGTTATCATTCACGAAATAAGCACTAGTTGAAAAAAAAAACGTGAGATGGCAGACCCTTTATGAAAAATATGATTTTTTGTAATGCATTTATATTTTTTTCTATGCTTGCAACAAATATTATTTTTGAATTATTAAATTCTGTTATTAATGCTACGCTTCTCTCTGCTGAATCGTGAATTACATTAACGAACTCAGTTGATATGTGTTTATTGAAAAAAGTTGAATATTGATTGTAACAAAATCCTGCAAAAAAGAGTACAAAAAGAGACTTTTTTTAAAATTCAATAAAATTTATTGCAAAGTAAAAACATCAAATAAAAATTTTTTTAAAACATTATTTTTTCAGTTTTTTAGTATTAAAAATATTTGTTATAAAATAAATACATAAATGTAAATGAAAATAAAAAACATTATACACTTATTATTCAAAAAAATTAAACAAACTTGAGGTTCATGATACTTTTCATGCAAATTTCTTTGTGTGCATTTTTAGTAAATTTTTTATTGATAGATATATTTTGTTTCCGACAAAAAAAAGGACTTTTAATTTTAAAAAATATAAAAAAGATCTTGAGAAAAAAAGAGAAAATGTCCTCTTTAACAGAGATATGATGGCAACGGTAGTTACAAGGTAGCCTCGACAACAACCTTTATTCTCACGAGCCACGGTCAAGAAATGTCAAACAAAAGAAAACTGAAAAGAAGAGCGTCCAATCGTGGTTTTTTTTCTATCAACGTAGAAATGTAATTAACTACAATCTATAGCTCACAGGGTGCTGGAGGCGAAAGTAGTGGAGTATTTAATGTTAAAAATTACATCAATTTATTTAAGATTGTGGTCATAATTAATTGATAAAAAAACTAATAAAAAGAAGAGAATAAGCACAAAAAGCAAATAAAGAAAACCGAGAAAAATACTACATTAAGGTAAGCAAAATAAAAATGTACTGATACGGCATAAAATCAAATTATAAAAATCCGGGTAGATATTTCACAAATAAAATTAAATGACTACACGGAGGAGTTCATCAATATCATAATAAGACAAGGTGAGAAGCCATGATTTTACCTTTTTGAGAAATAAAGGTTTACTGCTAGTTTCGCACCGATCTTTTTTAGGAATTAAACGAATGGAATGTTTTTGCGATACTTAAAGCGGATACACTTTATTGTTATGCGTACCACCCCAACACGTCAATCCATATCACAACTTTGACTGGAAGATACCAAAATATATGCACTTTAAGAGACGGGAACAACAATATGGTTTCAACATATATAAATGCCTAGTCGCGGCCATAAGATACTTTTTCAGTGCATGTTTATGGTCAGACCAATTCATTGTGAAATCAAGTACTACTCCGAGATATTTAAAGGATTTCACACATTCAATCTTGAAACAGTGAGGCAAGCAAGAGTGATCTTCATAGTAGGATTGAGGAAAATTAGAAGATAAGCAAACAGAGTCCGAGTAAATAAATTTTTCACATTTCCCACAGTGAAATAAAAAGTTACCAAACATCTAGATCTCTGCCAGAAACATGCCACTATCTCTAATTATGCCACATGCTTTAGCAATTGTTGACCGATTAAGAAAAATTAAATTTAAAACTGAACTAAACCAAGTTTTGATAACTTTCTTGAGAAAAAGAATAATTTTTTGCAAAAAATATTCATTTGGATTCAGGCTTAACTTAATAGAATCAATTCACAATAACGTAAGATATTTTGAAGTGTTACCATGGCGCTGGGGTCCAGACCCGTGGATCCCCCATATCAACGCCACTGATAAGCATATAATAAAAAAAATGAATTGTAAAAATAGTAATTGGTCCGAGAAATTCGTGCCTCTACACTAAAATACTGCCTTAACAGAGTTGCCATTTGAGGTTGTCAAAAAAAAGCTCAATTCTTAGGGAAAAGCAATATTTTGCTCTATATTTTGACCAATAGTGTAACTAGATTACCTTCAGTTATCATTTTTTTAGGGGTTTGTATTTTATCTATTACTACATTCCCGAAAAAGATCTATGTTGTCTCCAAGGGCGTTCGCGGGATTTGTTCTAGGAGGGAAAAGGCATAATTGAATCTAGAATGAACATAAACAAAATGTAACCTATATAATAGCTGCGTTCCATTCGCTTCAAAATAATCCAGATTATTTTTTTTACATGCAAAGCAAAAAAAAAAATAATAATCCTATAGCAAATAGGATTATTTTTGCTATCCATATAAAATTGTGATATAGCCTTTAAAAAATCTGATACACAGATGCCGCACCTGTATATTTTTATGAGCTGTCATTTCGTTTCTTGAATTGTTTGTTTGTTTGATACAATGACTATTAGGTAGCCATGACAGCTACCTTTTTCTCACGAGCTGCGATCATCGAATGTTAAACAAAAGAAAACAAAACAAACCGCGTGTGTCACACACATTGGACGCATTCAGCGGAGCCAACAATTGCACTTTAATTATTTATATAATTGCATAATATTAATAATTAAATGAAATAATTTACAATTTTTCTGCCGATTAGAGTAAAACACATCCAGAGAAAAACATCGTTCACTAAGGTATCGCTACCATAAAAGTTCACAACAGTTTTGAACGACACACATTCTCATGACACCTAATAGTTATTGTATCATGATTGCTTTTTTGAATTTAATTTTGACTGCAACGGTAGTGCCCTCTACGAGTCGTTTTTCTTGTCGTTCCTTTGAGAAAATTTGTTATCGCGATTATATTAAGGTGAAAGGAACGCAGCTAATGCTACTTTCTACGATTGTTGGTTCTAATTTTGTGAATATGATATGCACACAACACCGGTTGACACACGCTTGTACACATTTGTAACAAGACGTTACAATTAGGCTTACGATAAATTAAGTATAGTTACATATATGCAGCATAGGGTGTGTAGCTTTGACAACAACAAAGTGGTCTACATAAATTACCAGCCACAACAACAAGACTCACAGTCTAGTAGCCATAAAACAGCCGCTAAACATTCTTTTCATACGCCATACAACAGACGACTTATATAATTCCTAAGTAGTTCTTTCTGAAAGCATATAAATAGACACGACAAAACCAGCTAAGGTAGCATTCCTTTTTAGGTGAGCTCAAGCCTAGTAGCTACTGCCGCGGCTGACCGTCAGGTCTATCGTCCGGGGAGGGTGGCGAACGGTAATTCTTAGTTATTTTTAAGTGTAGTTAGCTATTTTTTATTATTATTTATTTTTTTTTTTTGTTTTTGAAAGCCACGTCGCTACCTCGGTTGACCGCAAGGGGTATCACCGGAGCTGTGACGCAGGCACTTGCTGCCACTGGAGCGTCGTCTATAGTAAGATTTTGTTGTTTCATGAAGCCACGTCACTACCCTGGTTGACTGCAAGGCCTATACCGGGACTGCGACGCAGGCACTCTCTGCTACGCCACCACGGCGTCTACAGTTGACCTCTCTACTCTATTATGTCGTATTAGAAATAACAGAGCATTCCTTTTTAGCGATTGCCAACTGGTTACTGAAGCGATTACCAACCAATTATCGAAGCAATTACCAACTGATTACCAATTATCGAAGCGATTACCAATCGATTACCGATTACCGATTACCAAAGCGATTACCAAAGCGATTACCAACTGATTACCAATTACTGAAGCGATTACCAATAGATTACCGATTACCAAAGCGATTACCAACCGATTACCAAAGCGATTACCAACTTATTACCGATTACTGAAGCGGTTACAAACTGATTACCGGTTTCTAAAGCAATTGCCAACTGATGACCGAGTACTAAAGGGATTACCAACTGATGACTAAGCCTACTATCCGAAGCTGCATAATTAAGAGGTTATAATAAGGATAACGTATTCAATAAAGTAATTTTGTTAATTATTGAAAACCCTGCGTCTTTTATTTTCAAAATAATTTGTGAGAGTTAGTGAACCTTTTCATAGGACCCTGGAGCGGCTGAGTCTTACCTCCGCCTTTGATAAAACCACGTCACACATAAGAAAATCCAATATAATTTTGAAGATGGTGTCAAAATCTTTCTCGTTTTTCTTTCCAAAGAAACAAAAACAACAAAACAGCACGGGTTTCACAAAGATTTCTGATGAAGCCTTTAGCACGGCCGAAATTGCAGTAAAATCAGCTAATGATTTTTTCCTTTTCATATTGAAAAAACTTTGTAGTTGTTGTTGTTGTTGTTGTTGTTGTTGTTGTTGTTGTTATTGTTTCCTTGGAAAGATTCGCTAGAATAATTAATTGTTCTAACTTTGACCTTAAGTTCAATAAACGATTTTAAACTATCAAACAACTAGAATTTGTATTTAAAATCAAGTATGATTTACAGCCCTATTCTGGAAACTTGATAATAGTCAACCAGTATTTTTATTATTTGTTTGTGTTTGTTGTAATTTTTTATTTTAAAACAAAATTTGAAGCTCAAAAAACAACATTTTTTAATGAAATTGTCAATATCTGAAAAGCAGTTGACAATCTTTATCAACATTTATTATTTTTGAGCTTCATATTTTGTTTTGATATAAAAAAATTACAACAAACACCAACAAATAATAAAAATACTGGTTGACTATTATCAAGTTTCCAGAATAGGGCTGTTAAACTATCAAACATTTAGAATTTGTATTTAAGTGATATAAAATTAACAAAATAAATAACAAGGTCATTTAGAAAAAACTTTAATATTTTAATAAATTAAATAATGTGAGGCCTATATCCTTCAATAAAATCGCATTAATTACTCTAGAGCCTCAAGATTTCAACATTCAAAACTAGAATACAAAAATTTCCTAATATTAAACAATATTGTTTTTTTTTTAATACTGAATACTGAAAAAAAAACTAAATTTTTAGGCCATTTTTTAACTCTGGAGCCTCTAACTCCTAAACCAACTTCGAGTGGACTAAAATTTTTCAGATTTGGACTTAGGAGGTCAAAAGCCATATCATTCGCAAAAATTAAAAATGTGAGTTGTCGCTATTCTTGAAATATTCCCCGCAAGGTAAGGGAGCTAATTTTCACCGGATCTCACAGCGCATTGACACTAATGTACTTGTTTCTTTTTCCATCATGAATCAGTTCTAGCAGCTTGTAAGTTCCTACAATCGAGTAAAAATATACCTATTGTCTGAATGATTTAATTTTTTTTTTAATTCAAAACGTATGAATAAATAAATAAAGAGGTACATGTATATTAGATGTGTTTTTTGGGTTTCATACATTTTCTTAACATATTCCAGAACCTCCTGCAAGGCTTGGTTCTGAATCCTGATTTAATATATGCACGTGACGTGAAAAAAGTCCAGAAAATGCTCAAACTAGGTGGGCGCCGCTATATAACGTGAATTTTAAGAAGTATATATATATATATTAGGGCGGGTCGATTTATTTTCCGACAATTTCCCTATGATTTCCGTATTTTATGGGTTATTCCATGAAAATTTGCCAAAGGAACCATACCTCTATCGTTAAAATCGAGTCCCCTACTTTTTGTTGGTAGATTTTTTCCCAAGTTGACGTTCGTATGAAATATTACCTACACGTTCACATCCATAACTCAAAAACTATCAATTGGGTTTAATCGCCAGTAGACGCGTTGGAAAGGTGAGCTCATTTTGATTAATTTACAAAAAAAATCTCCAACATTGGTCCAACGGTTCAAAAGTTACGGGCATTTTTGTCCAAATTTTGGAGCATTTTTCCATTTTTTTCATGATTTTGTCCAAGAATATTACTTTCATGGCCATTTTTTGGCTCAATTTTTTTGACTTGCGAAGCTTACGAACCTTACGTTACGACTGGACTGATTTGCGCTTTACATTAAAGAGCCGTACGAAAACACCAAGACTTGAAAGCAAACAAGACTTTCAGAAAAAAATAATGTTTTTTTCACATTTTGTCTTTTACTACACTCAAATTGAATATTTTTTTTTGATAATAGGTTGATAGATACTTTATTATCTCTTAATTTGAATTTTTGTAAAAAAAAAAAAATAAAAAAGGGAAAAAAAATCAAAAAGTTGGTTTTATGTGTTATTTTGTTTTAGCAATATCGCATGAATAATCAACCGAATTCGATAAATTTGGGCTTAAACTCTTCGTTTTGAATTGTAAATTGAATTAAATAATGGATTGAGCCAAAAAAATGGCCATGAAAGTAATATTCTTGGACAAAATCATGAAAAAATGGAAAAATGTTCCAAAATTTGGACAAAAATGCCCGTAACTTTTGAACTTTTTACCAACAAAAAGTAAGGGACTCGATTTTAACTATAGAGGTATGGTTCCTTCGGCAAATTTTCATGGAATAACCCATAGAATACGGAAATCATAGGGAAATTCGTGAATTTTTTCACTCCCTACAAATCGACCCGCCCTAATATATATATATAACATAATGTATATTATATATATATTATATATATAATATAATGATTGTTTGAAATCGAGTCTCCTATTTACGTTTATTTATTTATTTATTTATTTATTGGCCAAACAAGGCAATGCAAATTACTTATTCTAACTTATTCTAACAGGTTTTGTTTACTTATTACTAAGTTTTTTGTTTTTCTTCTCCCCTTTCCTTGTTTTTATTTTATTTTTTATTTGATGCTCTTAGTGGGCATACTCCGCCCACCGGATTGACATGATTTCAAAAACCATGTCAAAACTAAGAGAAGAGGAGGAAAACAAGAGAGACTATATACACACTTAAGATACGATGTATATACAATATTATTCTTAAAGACTATAAGGACGTAAATGGGAGATTTGGAGAGGGATGTTAAAGAATTTTGATTTATTAAACTAAATGCTTATACATATAAATCCATACATGTATGTAGTTTATCTGAGGCCTGTGTTAATTCTGATTTCTGAGTGATTTATATAGGGTTTGCTTGAAAGAGGATTTGGACATAGAAGGTGAGTAGTATATAGAGATATTATTAAATTCTCTGCAACAACGATTGATGGGTTCATTATTTGCATATGTAGTTTGGTGCTGATATTCAGTTAACAATCGAGTATGCCTAGTGCGCCTAATTGGATCGTTAAAGGAAATCATATTAGAAATATATTCGCTGTGAATAGCACCATTAATTACATCAAATGTGAAGCATGAGCCCAATAACGATCTTCTTGTTGATAGTGGCATCAAATTTAAAAGGCTGAGTCTATGTTCATATGATGGAAGGCTACAATAATCATGGGGGTTGTACATATCTCTAAGCGCGTATAGTAAGAACTGCTTTTGAATAGACTCAATTCTTTCTCTATGGGAATCGAAAGATGGATTCCAAATTATGCATGCATATTCAAGTATTGGGCGCACTAATACACGGTACAAGGATGTAGTGACCCATATATTCTTGAATTCATTTGCACGCCTTTTTATAAAACCGAGCTGTTTGCTGGCCCTGGACACAATTTTATCATAGTGCAGATTAAAGCGCATCTTGCAATCTAAGACAACTCCAAGATCCACTATATGGTTGACTCTTTTTAGTTCGATACTATTGAGGTGGTAGGTATGTAATGTTACGTTGTTTTTACGAGAAAAGCTAATAACATTGCATTTATTGACATTAAGATGTAGTTTATTTTGAAAACACCATTGCTCAAGAGACAACAATTTTGATTGCAAAAAATTTACATCTACATCTGATTGAATTGAATAGTACATTTTTAAATCATCTGCATACATAAGATGTGGGATATCGTTAAGAACTTCTGACAGATCGGATATGAATATGTTGAAAAGAAGAGGACCAAGATGACTACCTTGCGGAACTCCCGAGGAGACTGCAATTTTTTTCGATAGAACTCCCTGGAATTTAACAAACTGGGATCTGCCGTTTAAATATGATTTTAGCCAACTTAGTATGGACCCTGCAACACCAAATTTTTCTAACTTATATATAAGAATGTTGTGATCAACTCGATCAAAAGCTTTACTGAAATCAGTATAAACAGCATCTATTTGGTGCCCTTTTTCCATTTTGACTAAAACATCTGATACCATAATCATGAGATTAGTGGTGGCAGATCGCCCTTTTCGGAACCCGTGTTGCTGCTCATTTAGACGAGGGTTAATGAAACTTGTTAGCTTTTCACAAATAAGTTTTTCAAAAAGTTTTGGAATGGCTGACAAGATTGCTATGCCTCTATAATTTTCAACTGATCTTTTATCACCATTCTTGTAAATTGGCGTAAGATGGGATGATTTCCAATATGAAGGAAATGTCCCACAAACCAGTGATTCGTTAAAGATTATGTGTAATGGCAATAGCAGTTGGTCTAAACATCGCACCAAAAAGCTTGTAGGTATTAAGTCTGGTCCTGGTCCCTTTAATATATCCAGTTCTTTTATTGCATTAGAAATCTCTTCCTGGGTTAAATATAAACTATCAACTATAATAGTTGAGCTAGGAGAAGTTTCAGATAAGGTGGTAGGAAGACAAAAGATTGATTTGATTATAACATATTCTCATGTAAAATCGTTTGCTTAATATGATATAAGGTTTTTTAAAAAATTAAACCTTGATCCAAAATTGGCCTATTTTATTAAAGTAATTAATATTAATTAGAAGCTTTGCTCTCGCCTAAATCGCTACAAATTTCTTAAATTTGAATGCTGTAGAATTGTTTGTCATTTTATTAAGTTTAGTAAAAAGTAAAAAAAAATCCAAATTGAATCAGCTTTATGATAGAAAAATAAGCCGACTTTTTGGAAACATTACTTTTTTTACAGTGACTTTAATACTTTAATGACTTTAAAACATAAATTTGCTTATCGTTAAAGTTGAATGATCTTTGAAAAATAAGGGATATCATTCCTTAACATTCGTCAATTTCTCATTACATTCGTAGTATTTACTAAAAAATTCATTTGCAGGTTGACCGTACTCATTATACGTAGAAGGTACTAAGTTTTAGTTGAGTTTGAAAAATATACACCTGAAATCGTTCAGACTGGTTTGTCGAACAATTACCGAATATAAGGAAACGTGGGATTGCAAGCTGGCCGTAGCCTACTGGAAGAGTACGTGCCACATACGCTAAAGAACAGCGGTTCAAACCCTAGCTGAACATAAATTTTTTTTTCGTGACGAGGTATTACGTTCATTCGTAAATGTAAAGTACAATATAAATTTGTTTTTGTACGAATACGAATAAAATATTTGAAATGTGTACCAAATTCGTATAAAAAATTTTTCAATTTAAGAATAAGTATTGAAAAGGTTTTGTGAAACAAAGGTAAGAAATGGTATCGTAACTTATTAGGCCGTGCTCATATTAATCCTTTTTTGTCGCGATTTTTGTCGCGACACCGCTCTCAATTTTTTTTTTGCAAACGCGGCTGAGAAATGCTGAATATGAAAGAAATAAATGTATTTAAATGCATACTTAATTCAGTATTCTTCAGCAGCGTTTGCAAAAAAAAAAAAACAAAACGTGAAAGCAATCGCGACTAAAACGCGTAATATGAACACGGCCTAACAGCAACGGTTACAACATACTATTTGAAAAGGAATGGTTTAGCTCTGCTTTATTTATAAATAAACCTAAAAAAAGTATTTTTGTATTCTTTTCAAAATATATTAAAAACATAATGAGCATATCGTCATATGAAATCAAAAAAGCCATAAGTTACAAAAAATTCAAAATCCGACTTTTTGATTGATTATGATGCATCTTATCAAAATACATATTTCGCAAAATTTTACACTTCTACAACTAAAACCGAAGTTTTTATTAACAAAGTTCTCAAAGCTCTAAGCTTAAACGCAACTTATAATTTAGAAAGTTTTTGATTTTCTCTTAAAATTTTTTAATTTAAACTTACGGCTTTTTTGATTTAATTTTAAGATTTATAAAAAATGTTCATTGCCTCCCCCCTGCTCCCCCTGCGGACGCCCATGGTTGTCTCATCATTGAATCTTATCGATGTTATTAATAAAGTCTCGCTTTTTATATATAAGCGCCCTTGATCTCTTTCGTCCAACCTAAACTTTAGTTCTAGTTTCACTTCCCAGTTGAAAAATTTAAGTGCTCATTTCTATATGCATTCATTAAATACGAATAACACAATCTGCCGACACAAAATGCTAAAGGAAACTATGTCAAAAATTTAGTTCAAAGTTATCGACATCGATAGGTTACATCGACCTGGCCACAGTGTTCCCAAGGCACTTTACGAGTAATATGCAAGCCACCAACGGTGCGCTACAGTCTTTCCAGCATTCATTGCAAGAATTAAGAACTCTTAATTATAGCAAAATGCAAATTTTGACAAAATTAAGCGACGACTTTCCACTCAATTGAATAGAGAATGTTTGCTATTTAAATGCGCTTGCAGCATCAGCAGCTTGTAGTTCGTTTTAGAACCGCGTGTTGGACGAATTAGCGGTAATGTTGCTGCAACATGTGTTGCTTCTCTTTTGCCTTGTGCACCGAAATACCGCACTCGAAAGTGTTACTCAGTTTAGCAAGCAATACATGCAGTCTGAGGTACAGACCAATCCATTTAACTGTAGCATTAATGCGTGCGAAGCTCTTCAGATTATGTCGCAAATTTTTGTGATGGCCAAATCCACGGATTCGCAGAAAGACGAAGGCAGTAACCAGACCAGCAAATTGGATAAGCTTGAAGTAAGCAAATCACTGGATGCTGCTTATGGCATCGGAACCATGGATATCGTCAAACGTGTGCGCCAAATCGAGAGCCGACTGCGCTCAGTGGAGCAACCAGTTTGGCGTTTAACTCCAGGCAGTCAGATTGAATGGAATCACTGCACGTCGGGCGTGTGTCGTTGTAATCCGGATACCAAGCGTTTCACCTGCTGGAATACGAATCTGAAGTCGGTGCCGGTGATGCAAGTCATACCTATGAATATGGTATGCATGTAAGTTTTGGTAACACTCTCAAACGAAGCCTTTAATATTCATATTCAATGTGGTATAGAGATCTCTCTCGTAATTTGCTCTCAACACTACACAAGGACACTTTTCGTGGTCTTACTTTGCTGCGGGAGCTGGATCTTTCCAATAATCTTTTGGACTTTCTTCCCTTCGATATCTTTCAGGACTTGGACAGTTTGATGCAGCTGTAAGTTCAAAGAAATTGCAGATTTTTATAGCCATAAAAATATCTTCTTAGGCGCATTCAGCACAATCAGCTGGAGGATCTTGATACACGCGTATTTTGGAAGCTACGTCAACTGCATCTGCTGGACATAAGCAAAAATTCGCTCTTGGAATTGCCGGAGAACATTTTCAATCATGTGCAACGATTGAGTGTCATCAACTTGTCGGATAATAAGATCAGAAATTTTCCGCCAGGCCTAATGCGTGATCAGTTGGCATTGGAGGAGCTGGACTTGTCAAGGAATGAGATATCCTTGCTGCAGTCGGGCAGCATGCGCAACCTAGATAAGTTGAAGATATTGGATTTTTCTTGGAATTCTATATGTAAGCGTGTAGTTTCTCTGCTATACTTGATATTCTGCATGACGCATTACAGCCAATATATCTGATGACTTTTTTGCCGATTTGAGGAGCTTGCGCACGCTTATCTTGCACAACAATCGCATTTCAACTATAACAAGAAATATTTTTGAGAACCTTTCGGATTTGGTCACCCTTGATTTGACCATGAATCGCATTAGTAGAGTAAGTGCAAAGATGTACATCCAGAAAGTTAGTGCTAAAATAACGAAAACCTCTCTCTTTGCCTCTCTTTACTTCCAGATCGATGCACGCGCCTTTGCAGAGCTCTCCAATTTGCGCGAACTTTTTCTGAGCCAGAATTCAATGTCTTACATACCAGAGGGTCTTTTCTTGAATACCGTCTCATTAACGCGCTTGACATTTTTCTCGAATAATCTTACCAGCCTAGAAGCAGATGACTTTCAAGGTTTGACCAATTTAAAGAACATCATGTTGAATAACAACTTTCTCAAGAACTTTAATGCCGAAGTTTTTGCACCGCTTGTCAATCTGGAGAAGCTGTAAGTTTTGATTAATCCTAACTCTCTCTAGCAACAAATTACACTCTTTTCATGCGACACAACAGTCGCATCGATTCCAACAAACTACAGTATCTGCCCCATGGTGCTCTGAATGGTCTCAATAAGCTCGTGGCTGTTAAGCTCGATAAGAATCCATGGCATTGCGACTGTCGCGCCCTCTACTTGGCACGCTGGATACGTGAATTTGGCTCGAAACTCTGGGATGGACAACCTATGTGTCGTGGTCCCGGTGACTTGGGTGGTCATGAAGTAGGCCTACTGCGCTATGATGATCTCTGTGACGGCCAGTGGGCCAGCATGTTGTCACTGTCACCGCGACTTCCGGTGCGTAAGCATCGCATATCGACACCCATGAATTATAGTGATTATTTTAACCTCTATTTGAAACACATCTATACATCGACGCCATCAGATGATCAAGAGACAACTACAAAGAGCTCAAGGACGGCTCTTATGTTTGTTGAATCATAAATAATGAAATAAATTCTCTTAAGCAATAAAGCAACAAAAAAAACTGTTTTTCATATGGAATTAGGTTTCACTTGGAATATCACAAATCGTGACCTCACGGAGAGAAATGATCCTCTTGTGTCGCGAAACATTTCAAACTAGCTGATATACCCGGTGTTACTCGAGAGTAATTGATATAAATATTTTAAAATACCCTTAACGATTAAATGTTTTTTTAAATTTTGGAATTTTGAAAAATATGTTGAATTTTATGTTTAAGACCACTAACAAAATATTAGTTAAACAATTTGCCTTGCTTTTTTTTAACTAGGCATAATTTATCACTGTTTTTTCACAATAAAAAATTTTTTTTTAGCTTTAACTGAATTTACTGGTTACTTGTAAAAATTTTGCTTGCACTTCGCATATGGAAGTCAAATTTGTAAAAAAAAACGAAAAAGGACACCAAACTTACTAAATTTTCTAGTAGTTTTTCCAGTTGGTTTGTGTCTAAAATAAAAAATAAAATAAACTGAGTCTGATAGTTGATGCAATTTCTTAAATCGTCAGAATTCCTTTTTTATGCGAAAACTTGTATAGTCGTTTCTAATGTAATTAGCGAAAAGGTTAAGAAAGCAGTCAAAAAAGCAGGCAAAAATATAGACGTACTAATATAAGAAAGATATTTAGGATAGAGAATTTTAACATAGCTGGTATGAAAAAATAGATTTTTAGCCATAACTTTTGGTTGGAAAGATATATTTTGGTAATTTTTTCACATAAAATATTTGTGAGGCTTGAATTTTTAGTAAAAAATATAAAACAGCATTGTGGAAAAAATAAATTTCGCGAAAAAATAAAGACTGCCCCTTGTTGTTTTGATGACAAAATGAGTAAAATTATTTTTGCGCTTGACTGAAAGAATTTTTGCAAATAAATGCAAAAAAAAATGAATTTGACAAAGTGAGAAAAATAATGTTTAAGCTTAACCCATTTCCTGCCGTGCTGCAAAAATTGTTGAATTTTTGGATACAAAGTATATTTCTAGAGTAATAAGGGTCCCCCGATTCCAAATCAGTCATCAAAAAATTTTAAAACCCATCTTTTTTCGTTATGTCATAAAATCAAATGTTGTATTAATCGAACGTTGGCGCTTATCCCATTTCTATTTTCGTGTTAACACAATGAGTCGTGTTGACTCATACCTGTGTCATCCAGGTGTTCCCAGGTCTTGATTTTTTTAATTGATAAAGGATGTCATCATTACTTTCTTTTTTTTAACTATACATATATATTTAATATTATTTACAAGAAAGGTCTAATGGCAAGGAACTTTTAAGCCACACCCCCCACCGCCTTGAAATTACGGGTGGTGATGGTGAATACCATTTTCAAATAACCAATGATACAAAGTAATATATGAGATCAACGATCTTCCTGATATCATTTACCTTCATAGTTAAAAAAATTATTGAAAATGGACAAATTATGAGTTCGATTAGTCGAACACCAGTTGGAAATGGGTTAAATAAATGCTATGCCATATGAAAGGTAGTCAGATTTGCAATTTTGAATTAATTTCATTTTACAACAAAAACTATTTTTGATTGTTTTTTTGAGTAAAAAGACAATATTTTGGATATTTTTTGACATAATCATAAACAAAGATATACACTGACTTAACGGTATAGTTTAACCAATTTTTCTAAAGTGCTTTTATTGAACTTTTGAACAAAAAAAATTTGAATGAAATATATCAAAGGACAGCGGAGATATTTGCATCGAAATACCAAACTTTGATTTTCATGTCGTTTTTTTCTCATTCTTAGGTAACAATATTTTTTATGAAAAAGTCGTTGAACTGAAAATTTCTACAATTTTGAATACATGTGAGTGTTTTTGATGTCAAAATAACAGAAATTTTTTAAAATTAAATACACACAAAATTTCTATAATAACAAAATATATAATAACAAAATTACCGTTAGTTGAAAAATTTCGGAGGGTGCGTGACAAAAACTAAGTATGTAACATTTTAAGTTGGGATGCACTTAATATGTATACCTAGTTTGAGCGAAATCCATTGAGCCGTTTAGATTTGTATAAAGACCAAATAAACAAACAAACAAACAGAAAATGAGTTTTATTACTATAGATAGTCAATTGTATGAAAAAAAATTTTTTTAGCCATAACTTTTGATTGGAAAGAGATATTGGGGTAATTTTTTGACATAAATTTTTTTTGAGACTTGACTTTTTTGTAAAAAAATATAAAAACAACATTTTGGAAAAAATAAATTTTGCGAAAAAAATCAAAGGGGGTTGTTTTGATGACAAAAACAGTAAAATAATTTTTGCACTTAGCTGGAAAAATTTTTGCAAATAAATGCTATGTCATATGAAAGGTAGCCAGATGTGCATTTTTTTAATTAATATAATTTTTACAACAAAAACAATTTTTGAGTCATTTTTGGGTAAAAAGTCAATATTTTGGACATTTTTTGACATAATCATAAAACATATATACAGTGACTTAACGGTATGAAAAAAAAATAAACTGGCCATTTCAGGCCTTGGAAGGACTTTGACCTAGCTTCTTTTGATCAATTGTGTTGTGCGTGTTATTAAATGTTTGATCACAAATGACCGAGAACTGGACCTACGCGTTTTTTATGCCGACGGCTTATGTTCTCAAGAAGCTTTACATGGCAATTTATATTCTCTGAGGTTTGCCATTGTCTGCAGAGAGGTGACGACCGAACAGAAAAACTAATTCAATTGAAAAAACTTTCTGTCTGAGCTGGAATTGAACCCGGGCTACCGCGTTACTTTAGCTTAGGGGCCACGCACGCTACCCACAAGGCTACGGTATAGTTCAACCTATTTTTGTGAATTGACTTTATTGAACTTTTGAACAAAAAAAATTTGAATGAGATATATTAATGGACAGCGGAGATATTTGCATCGAAAGATCAAACTTTGATTTTCATGTCGTTTTTTTCACATTCTTAGGTAACGATGTTTTATGAAAAAGTCGTTGTACTGAAAATTTTTACAATTTCGAACATATGTGAATATTTTTGATGTCAAAGTAAGAGAAATTTTTTAAAATTAATCACACAAAAAACTCTGATACTAAAAAGTATTATAATAACAAAAATACCGATAGTTGAAAAATGTCGGAGGAGGCGTGGCAAAAACCAAGTATGTAACATTTTAAGTTGGGATGCACTAATACGTATATTTAGTTTGAGCGAAATCCATTGAGCCGTTTAGATTTGTATAAAAACCAAACAAACAAACAAACAGAAAATGAGTTTTATTACTATAGATCAATTCTAATTTACTTAAACAATTGGAGCTGTTTGTTTTACCTTAAAAATGGGATATAAAATATCTAGCTTTTTTGATTTAAGATCTATAACTATTTTAATGTTTTAAAAAAATAAAATCTTAAACTTTTTATCTCATTTTTTGTGAAAAAACCCTTTTCTCATGATCCCATAGCCATCCTATCATGAAATATTTTATACTTGTACAGGGTAGCCCTTATTCGAAGCGCCCATCTGGCAACACTGTAACTTTCCGCAGTGATGCCAAATCGACTAATGACATACCGCGTTTGAAGCGTCATTCCAAGCAAATGTTTACAATGGAACAGTACACGCCACGCGAACGCTCTAAAATTGTTGAAATTTAAATTCAACAAAAAAAGTCAATAGTGAAAACTCAACGTGCTTTCAAAAAAATAAATAAAGTGAAAAGTGCGCCTTCCAAGAAAACAATTTATCGTTTGTATGAAAGATTTACAACTGGTAATACTCTTGGTAACCCAAAGAGGCCAAATAAAAAGCGACCAAGGTGATCGGATGAGAACATTGCAGCCGTACGAGCCAGTATTGAGCAGTCACCAACAACATCCCAAAATCGCCGTTCTCAGCAGCTCGGCATTCCCCGATTCACTTTACAACGCATTTTACGTGTTGATTTGAATTTGTTTCCGTACAAAATTCAATTGGTAAACAAATTGTTGCCTACCGATAAGCCACGTCGATTGGAATGGGCCCAAAGAGTCATCGAAATGGCTGAAGAAGACGAGCAATTTTGGCATAAAATTATCATGAGCGATGAAGGTCATTTTCAGTTGAACGGAACGGTAAACAAACAAAATTGCCGTATTTATGCCACTGAAAATCCACAAGAGATTCAAGAGGTACCTCTTCACGATGCAAAAGTCACTGTTTGGTGCGGCGTTTGTGCTAAAATGCTCATTGGGCCGTTCTTTTTCGAAGATGATAATGGCCACAGAGTTACTGTCAATCAGGAGCGTTATCGCGATATGATAAACAATTTTTTCATGCCAGTCGTTCGTCGAAAGCGTATCAGGCACTACTGGTTTCAACAAGACGGCACGCCACCACACTTACGCCGCACTACAATCGATTTTTTGAAGCAATTGTTCCCTGGCCGTTTGATGTCAAAAAATGGTGATTTCGATTGACCGCCAAGATCACCAGATTTAACGCCTCCAGACTTCTTTTTGTGGGGTTATTTGAAATCAAAGGTTTACGTCAACAAGCCAAAGACCCTAGAAGAGCTGAAAACCAACATCCGTCAAGAAATAACCGCCATTCCCGTCGAAATGTTGAAGAAAACCATGGAAAATGCTGCAAAACGGGCACAATATGTCGTAGAGGCCAATGGCGACCATTTACAAGATATCATATTCAAGAAATAATGGAAGCAAATTTACTTGAACCCAATTAAATGATATTCATGACGAACAGACAAAAAATTGTGGTTCCTTTGATTTATTTAAAAATAAAATGGGCGCTTCGAATATGGTCAACCCTGTATATTAAAAAAATAAAGTTTCGGTAACGGTTACAAAAAAAAAAATGTTATATCATGTGCCATATCAAATTCAAGCCGTTTGTTTAAACTTTTAACTGAGATATTAAACATGTACATAGCTTCTTTACTTTAAAATATAGAACTATTTTTGTGTTTCGGAATAAAAAATTTTTAGCTTAAAAATTTATTTTCTTTTTAATTCATAAAAATTTACACTTTCTTAAAAAAAAAAAAACAGTTTGGTGTAGAATCGCAAGCACTACTAAAAATAAATATCACTTTAATCTGAGATTTAGTATGGAATGACCTTTATAACAAATTTCAATTTATTTATACCGCTTTAAAATTGCGGCTGGAATCGTGTTGACAGACAGACTGACATAGTGAAAACGACTCAGGAGGTAATGCTGATCAATAATATATAAATTGTGCTATGCCTGCCACGCCTTCTTATCAGTGTTATACCCCGTAAGCAGTACGCGTGTGAGTGTAAAAACAAAAGAAACAGGTCATACATTGGATGGGCTTCTCTTAGAGTCAATTCGGGGGAGACATGAACTAATTGATAATATAATAGCACCAACTCCAACATTTAGGCGATCAATTCGAGGGAAATATGAACTCCTTTCAGTAGTTTACTTAATTGTTTGTGTTTCTTTATAGGATATCCCACAGAAGGGTCACTCTTTGCTTTGTAGAGCATACGACTCCAAAATTCTCATTCCACTACAATAAATTGGATCCCTAAGCAAGAATCAAGGTGAGCCTTATTAGGACCAGACACCTGTATCCTGTGGCCGGTCTCTACATATATTGTTAGATACTATGAAACTATTTGAGTGACTGAAATTTTTTAGTTTTCTTTAACTACTTGGTAAAGACGATCCATCAATTATTCTGAAAAATTTATTATTGATTGAATGGTTTATGTATATAGTATATGTATAACATTCCATATCAACAGCGACTCTCTCTTTGATAAAATTAAAACAAATTCTTTGTATGTATGAATAAATGTCAATTTTGAAGAACTGATAAAAGATTGGTTAAAGATTGAATGATAGCAAATGTGATGGTACATATTTAGTACACATCAAGAGTTTCATTGAAATAGAAGTTGGGAATAGAGTTTGCAAAACTATGAATTTTTTCAAAAATAACCAAAATATGCATGTAAAAATTATAAAAGTTCTACTTATATTGAGTTCTTCTAGCTTGCCAGTCACAGTGCAGCAAGCAGCAGTAGGTAAGGAAAAAAAATTGGCACAATTTCATACCTTGACACTTGAAGACGAGCTTGATTTTGAATAAGAAGAATATTTTTTATAAAGATTGTAGCAACACCGATTTAGTCACTTCCATCTTCAATGAACCTATCGACTTAACCTTCGTGGGCACCATACAAATTTACTCAAATGTAAACATCAACAATATAACAACAACAAAGAACAATGATTTTGATGTGAACTACATAGATGCCAGACTAGAGGAACAACCTGCGAATAATACTCGAAGCTTAGTCATCTATACTACTATAAAATTTCCTAACTATGCCAAGGAGCAGTTCAGCAATCGCATAACCTTGAGAACAACCTTCGGCTGTGACATGGGTCGTCAACGTACACTGGTAAGTTGTAGTTTTGCAAAGAAATATAAATACATATATTTATATAAGAAATGAACTCTTTTTAGATATTTTATCAACCCTTTAAAGAGGGAAACTACTACAGCCCAGTTTTTTCTCAGTCTGCGTATGAGCTTGTAGTTCCAACGCCACTTTTTGCTGGTTTTGATTTGTCAGCGTTTGCAGCGATATCAGCCAGCGATGACGATCTGACAAATAACGAAATACATTTTAGCTCGAATGAGTCAGTGATCTATCACATAGCAGTGGGTACAAAATCGCAACTGAGCGCAGATAGAAAAACCTATTTTGCCAATTTAATATTGCAAAGCATCTATCTGTCGCTAGCAGAGGAAATAAGATTTAAAATAAGAGCTACGGTGCGTATGAGAAAAAAAAAAGAATAAAATTTGTTTAAAATTTAAAAATATTTCAGGACAATGGAAGCCCACCATTGAGCTCAGAGGCCACCATCATATTGCGTGCTGATGCCTTGAACAGCTTACCACCTAGACCGCGATTTACGAAACTTGTCTATAGCACAGAGCTAAATACAAATTTGACAATGCAACCGTTACAAGTCACCCTACAGCTGGCAACATACTCGGCGGTAGTACAATTTTCAAAAGTTCATGGCGATGAGCAGTTTTTCCGGTTTGAGCGAAAAGAAAATGTTTTAGAAGTAAGCCTGCTGGAAGCACTCAATAAAAATGATTTGATTAACAAAACAATGTTGGAATTTGAAATCGAGGCAAAGAATAAAAAACTGACTGAATCTGGCCGAACTGCAGTGATTGTTTTGCTACCAAATAAAAAAGGTAATAACTAAATGTTGATATAATAATATAGATAGGTTTTTTCCAAAATTAAATAGTTTTAGAAAGATTTTCAAATTTGGTAGTCACCGGTAGTCAAAATCATTATCAATTATCCATATTAATATCCATAGTAACAAAACTCATTTTCTGTTTGTTTGTTTGTTTGGACTTTATACAAATCTAAACGGCTCAACGGATTTCGCTCATACTAGGTATACATATTAAGTGCATCCCAACTTAAAATGTTACATACTTAGTTTTTGCCACGCCTCCTCCGAAATTTTTCAACTAACGGTAATTTTTTTATTATAAAACTTTTTAGTATCGGAGATTTTTGTGTATTTAATTTTAAAAATTTTTTGTTATTTTGACATCAAAAACATTCACATATCTTCAAAATTGGAGATATTTTCAGTACAACGACTTTTCCATAAAACATCGTTACCTAAGAATGAGAAAAAAACGACATGAAAAACAAAGTTTGGTCTTTCGATGCAAATATCTCCGCTGTCCATTAACATATTTTATTCAGATTTTTTTTTTCAAAAGTTCAATAAAATCACTTTACAAAAACAGGTTGAACTGTACCGTTAAGTCGGTGTATATATGTTTTATGATTATGTCAAGAAAGGTCCAAAATATTGACTTTTTACTCAAAAAATGACTCAAAAATTGTTTTTGTTGTAAAAATGAAATCAATTAAAAATTGCACATCTGGCTACCTTTCATATGACATAGCATTTATTTGCAAAAATTCTTCCAGCTAAGCGCAAAAATTATTTTACTGTTTTTGTCATCAAAACAACAACCCTTTGATTTTTTTCGCGAAATTTAATTTTCCAAAATGTTGTTTTTATATTTTTTACAAAAAATTCAAGTCTCAAAAATAATTTATGTGAAAAAATTACCCCAATATCTCTTTCCAATCAAAAGTTATGGCTAAAAAATCTATTTTTTCATACAATTGACTATCTATAGTAATAAAACTCATTTTCTGTTTGTTTGACCTTCATACAAATCTAAACGGCTCAACGGATTTCGCTCAAAATAGGTACACATCAGAGAACTGCAAAACTCAATATTTTCTTGAGTTATTCATACACTAAAATTCTAACTCACATCATATCACTCGACAAAACACAGCTTTGAATAAAATCAGCATCACGCAGGCAAATGCGTCGTTCGGGTGAGCACGTCGTTGTCTGATCGAACATTTTTCATTCAAATTTAATCACGCAAAAAAACTCAGCCTTGAATAAAATCATCATCGTGCTGGGGAGTATGAGTTTGCTTGTCGATCATGATTTATTCACATGTTTTAGCAAACTAACTTTGGCGTTATATGTTGCAATGAATATGTATGTATTTCGTAAAAAAGGAATCAAAAAATAAGATTTAATTGTTTTAAAAATTAATAACAAAGACTTTACCGCTTCCAAAACAATGTCAGACGGCCAAGCTTTTGTGATAGAACAATTTTTTAAAAGTGTAAACAACAAACAAGTGTTTGTTTGATTGTTATTATATAACTTTGCTTTTTTCTATTTGGTCTCTCTCTTTCTCTGCCAGCCTATGAAAAAACTCATACGCGTTGATTTTTGCTTTTTGCGTTTTATTCTTGATCAAAATAATCATTGCTGAGCCGAACGAACAAACACGAAATGATTGGTATGAAGACGATCGATGGATAAAATCATAGAGCCAACACGAAGCACAAGTTTTGATTGAAATAAACTTAACAGCGAATGTGTGCATTCGAGCAAGTTTGATCGCTTGAACGCTAAGGCATGAATTTAACAGTGCTGATTACGTATGAATATTTTTATGTGAGTTTTGCAGTTCTCTGGTACACATATTAAGTGCATGCCAACTTAAAATGTTACATATGTACTTAGTTTTTGCCACGCAACCTCGGACATTTTTCAACTAACGGTAATTTTGTTGCTATTATACTTTTTAGTATCGGAGATTTTTGTGCATTCAATTTTAAAAAATTTCTGTTAGTTTGACATCAAAAACATTCACATATCTTCAAAACTGGAGAAATTTTCAGTACAACGACTTTTTCATAAAACATCGTATTTTTCCAAAATGTTGTTTTTATATTTTTTACAAAAAGTCAAGTCTCAAAAATAATTTATGTGAAAAAATTACCCCAATATATCTTTCTAATCAAAATTTATGGTTTAAAATCTATTTTTTCATACCAGACTTTTAATAAAACTGAGTTTTGTTTTAAAATTCTCTATATAATTTGAACCTCCTCATTTATCTCTAAGAATGAAGTTGTGTGTCTAGAATAATTATAAACATTTTGGTTTATATAAAAATCTTCTATATAGTAATCTACTTACTTTTTGCCTCCCCACGCCCCCTCCCCTCCTGTTAAATTTGCTTTGTTGTGATTTGTAATTTTTCTCACTATTAGTTTCACCGTTGTCACTCAGTTCTTTATCAATGGCACTTTAAATGTTGTATATATATCACTATATCATCGGAAAGATGACTGTGAATAAAAATGCTGTAAAAGTTAATTTGTCATGTTTAATGTGTTATTTGAACAATATTGTTGAAAGTCAAATTTCCACGCCAATTAAATGTACTGACATATAAAAGATAGCGAAATTTTGACATTTTAACTCTCCAATCATGGTTGTAAGCTTGGCTGCACTGAACAAATTTTTCGGTTCAATTGCGTACTAACCGAAAGTATGCTGGAAAATATTATAAATTAGAACTAAGTACTGCATTACCGACACTATTCCAATATTTTAGAAAAGTCGGTAACTGTTACTCAATTTAGGGTGTGTGCGAATTGATCTAATTGAACGTATGCCAAATAAGTTCATGAAACAGCAGGTTGCAACAACAACAAGCTCTTTACAGATCAAACCATCAAGCATACTAGATGGCTGTTTCGTTGATCGATAGATCAACCCATCAGTAGTTCAACCTGAAGACATGAAGACGCGAAGGTCAATCAAATAAAATGTTTCTTAAAGAAACTGCTTCAACATGTACTGGACCTTTAACCGAGAATTTCTCTAAATAAGGAAAATTTGTTTGATGTTTTTGATGTCATTGGAAAGAGAATTGAATAAATTACAAAATTGGTACTAAAATAAATATGATTTGTTACGCGAAATTCTTAGAAAATAGCGCTCAAATATAAAATTTAATAGTTTCAAGATTGTTGATTTCATCTTCTCACGAGCTCAGCACAGGAATTGATGAGTCGGGTGGGTTGGTTGTTACACCGTTAGAAAGGTGTTTCAAACTAGCTCGTAATAAGTTTTCCATGAGTTTGTTTGTCTGCTATAAAAAATAATGTGCATAAAAGCCATGAAATGCTAATTAAACCTGTAGCTGTGCATGGTGTGAAAATAGACCCTTAAAATTTTTTGCTCAACTCGACATTGCTTTGAAATTAATACTTTATTTATACAACTATTTGCGAAAAGTTTTTTGTTGCAGATAGAAAGATTTAAGTATTTCAGGGAATATAACATTGCTTTCAATATAATGATTCTTGATTAATGTAGTTTAATAACTCACCAAAAAGTTTTTAACCTTTTGTTGAGTTATCAACACTTTTTATAATTTTAATCAATTAAATATATAGCATAACACAAACTGCTGCCAAATGCAAAATCACGCTGTTGCAACTAAACATAAAAAATATCTGTTTAAATTATATCTGTTAAACTCTCTAAATGGAAAGGTAGAGTTTTTTTGGAATATTTATGAGTCATTTATAAGGATTCCGATTTAATTTCTTCTCTTTGAGTTATTTCTCTAGAGCAAATTTTAAATTTTGCAGATCTCCAACACGCCGCGATATAGTTTTAATCGTTTTCTTTTCACTCGTTTGTGTTGCGAGAGTTTCAATAAACTCTTTGTTGCTCTCTACTCTTCCTTTTTGTGCTCAGCTAGCACAATGCAACAAAAAATTAAATGAGCCTCTAGCAAGGCGAAAAGTGAGAGACATATAAATGCAGAGCGGCGCTCCAAAATAAAACAAAACAAAAAAATTTATGTTCTTTATTTCGTTTGACATGTTTTGTCTTAAGGAGGTTGATAAGAAAACAGCGAAGCTGCGGACAACTGTTGCCAGCTAGTTACAGTCGTGGACACGAATTTAGCACACACTGTGTTAGTAACTCTAATTTGAAATTTTTTACATCTTAGCTAAAGAATTGTAATCAAATATTTTTTGTTGAGTATTGTTTATGATGTTAGTTAGTTTCTTAGTTATTCTTAAATTTTCTGACATATTTCAAGCAGTATGAATCAATGTGGTTTAAATGCTGGACACGAATTTAGCACAGGTTAGAATTACTGTTCCATATCGTATCTTATTTTCGTTAATTAAACTTTACTAGTAAGATGTACTAAATTTATTCAGTTTCTATTTGAGTTCTAACAAAAAATTGAGAATGGCGAAAGGCTACTGATGTTCAGAGGCTCAAAGGCATTTGATTCAGCAAATGAAAAATGTTGGAGGTACAGTTTCAGAGATTGCTCTGCTTCTTAGATGGTGGTGAAAGTTATTATATAACGCATTACAACATGTAGAGCAGTATTAGAGCATTAAAAATGTAAAATAGCGACCTAGAGCCCAAAAAACAATAGCAAGAGAGGACCATTTCATTTATAGAGCTTCACTTAGTGATTCTTTTAAGACCTCAAATAAAATAAAAAATTAAATTTCATCAAAATATGGCATAAATGTGTCCTCGAAAGGCATAAGAAGACGCTTGAATGAAAACAATTTCCATAGCTTTATACCCCAACATACACCACATGTGTCGCAAAAAAAATTAAATGCAGTCTTGCGTTTCCAAAAGAAAATTTAAAAAGTAAACGAATTTTTGGAAGAATGTGCTTTGGAGGGATAAATCAAAGTTTTGCCGCTTCGCATCTGACAGCAAACAATATGTATGGCGTCCTCAAAACATGCAACACAATCCAAAGTACACGCTCAAGACTAGTAAACAGGGTGGCTGAAATGTTATGATATGGGTGGCGTTTTCTTGGCACGGAGTTGGTCCGATTGTTAAAATTTGCCAATAAATGGATCAGCACGCTTACAAAAACGTTGTCCATACCATGATATTGTTTCAAGAGGATAATTTGCCGCTTTAATGGCGTTTTATGCAGGATAATGATCCAAAGCACAGTGCTCACATAGTTAAGAGTTGCTTGAAAGACAAACATGTTGATATTTTGAAGTGGAAATCGCAATCACCGGACTTAAGCCCGATTGAGAATCTGTGGAGGGATGTCGAGCAGCAAATACTAACAGTAAAATCCAAAAATTTGCCAGATTTGTGGAGGGAAATCCAAAGGATTGGATATAGTATTCCAAAGTACCGTTGTGAGGCTTTGGTCGAAAGTCTACCAAGGATATGAGACGCAGTAATTAAGAATAAGGGATTTCCTACGAAATATTGAGTTTTATGCAATCAATTTTGATTATATTTTTCATCCTAGACATTTTTTCGATCGTAAGCTCAATTCATGACCAAGTCGAAATGCTTATTTTTAAGTTTTATTTGATTTTAAGTCCTATAAAAAAGTTTTGAAATAAAAAAATGTATAAACACGCTCAGAAATCTTGGATTAAATTCTAATAAAAACTGTATTGTAAATATGACCACACCAGAATTGCATTAGAATCTAATATATGTCAAATATTAAAATTGAATTCTAATCCCATAATGCTAAATTCTAATACAGAATTGGAATTGAAACTAAGTTTAGAACAATACTATTCTGGTTTATATTTAATACATTTGTAATCAAGTGTAATACTTCATTTATTAAAAAGTAATACGAATAAAAAAAATTTTATTAAATATTTATAAAAATTGTATTAAATAGTAATACAAATTGTATAAAATTGTATTAAATAGTAATACAGATTGTATTAAACAGTAATACAAGATGTATAACATTTAATACATATTGTCCTGAAAACGTTGGATTTATGTTTACCACATAATCAATGAAGGATTAAAAAATCAACATTTATGGAATAAATTTATGGAACATTTAAGGAATAAAGCTATAAATCCTTTATATGTTTACTTACTTTTAAAATTCCAAGTGAAATAAAAAGAAAATATTTGGTCAACCAATAACAAAATATTTATTCATTTCTTTAGGTTTTATTTTGACAATGTCCGATTTCAGAATCAGAATGACAATTTGACAGATGCTTGATAGATATTTGTATTATATTTTAAGACAATTTGTATTATAACTTGTATATAATACAATTTTTATTATACTTTAATACAGATAACATTAAATCAATTTTTAGTATACTTGAAAGTATAAGTTTTAATCAAAAATATATTAAAAAATGTATGATTCCAACGCTTAGCTTAAAGTTAATTCCAAGATTTCTAAGCGTGTAAGAAATAAGAAGACATAATATATACACTAAAAAAAAAGTTAATTAAAAATTAACAGCGAATAAATGGAAAATATAAGTATTAACTTTACTTTTTTAAGTGTGCTAAATTCGTAACCACTACTGTATATGCATAAAAAAATTTTATAACAGTGTTTGTTCCACTTTCACGCTAGAACCACTAAACCGATTTAAACGATTTTGGTACCAAACGACTTATAATTAGTTCTAAATTGTTATAGGCTATGTCTTATTCTTTCCCCCCCCCCAATGCCCTCTATAAATATACAAGCATTGTGTTGATTAGGAAGATGGGTGATAGTTAGTTGAAGGGTGGATAGGTGGAGTCATTTAGGTGAAGATTTCTTTTATGATGTCTGCTGGGTATCTAGGCAATGGTAAAGGGGTGGGCTTGAACAGTGAACATGAGAAACACACGAGTTGGTGGCGTCATTCCATGTATCTCCTTTGAAAACTTCCCAATGGTAGTACCTATACAGAACGCTGAGGCAATTAAAACTACGTCGATGCCTAAGTTAGTTGAGTTAGGATGAAATATTTTCATCCCACATCAAATATATTGCACGACGTTGAGAAAATCCCACACTGTGCTTTGATTTTGTATTAATAAGAAAAGTAACATCACTAATTTATGTTTTTCTGGAGCATTATACTGCATTTCGATCATTAAATCAAATAACTTTTTTATTCTTCATTTATATTATCGTTCTGTTTAGACTCTTTTCACTTCCTGCATCCACTGTACGAAGGTGCTATCAATGCACACGGCTTACTTAACATGCCGGCTATAGTATTCAATGAAGTTCTCTCCAGACCGCTAGTAAAATTTGAGATTTTTGGATCACAGCGGAATTTCTTTCAACTGCAACAGAACAACAATAGCTTGCAGCTTCAGCTCTCTAAAGAATTTAACCTAGAAGATCTGCGCCTACAAAACTATGTGACGTTGGAATTAAATGCTACACTTGGGGAAGAAAGTGCTACAACTGCCATTTTTATTAAGCTTCCAACACTGAAGTTGCCAACTTCAACTTTTCAACTACAGTTTGAAAAACCGCTGTATGTCGGCAAGTTGAGTGCAGTAGGGGAGCTGCAGCTCGAAGTAATGAGTCTGGAAAATACTACACACGATTTAAATAACACGCAATATAGTCTAGAGGGCGATCAAGCGAATTTATTCGAAATTGTTCCTCAATTGCAAGTGATCGAGTTACGTTTAAAGCAAACGCCCACCACAGAAGATCTGGCGAAAAGTTTTGCTTTACTGCTGGTGCTAACTGCCACAAATAGTGAGCACAAAGCAGTCACCACAATCGTCATAGAACTACCCAGTACACGAGTGCAAGCAATTGAGAGCATTTTTGAGCAAGCCTGGCAGTTGGGGAAACTGGAGCTTAAGTCCAGCGATGAACAGCAGCTTAACTTAAATGCCACAAAATTACGGCAGGATGTTGAAGTGAATGATTATGTTTTTACGCTGGAGGGCGGTAAGTATCCAAATGACCATGGTTGACTTCACATTGAAATAGTAACTAGACCACTTAATTTTTCAGTTCATGCTCAATATTTTGCGGTCACGGTGAATGCCTCAACGAAGGAGGTGAATCTCATGCTGCTACAGACGATTTCACAAGAACTGATCGAGAATAAAACTCAGTTGAATATTTTACTATATGCTATAGAGATTTCGGAGAATAAAATCAGAAGTAGCGTGATAATATTTTTGGAGCTACCCAGGAAAGGTGGGCAAGGCCGCGTTTATAGTGGACGCTTATTGCTGAGCCGAGCCGAAAAACACATTGGAGCAATAGAGAAGGCAAGTCATGCATCTCTTTTGCCCCAATGTGTTTTTGAGTCTCAGTTCGGCTCGGCTCAGCTCAGCAATAAGCGTCCACTATAAACGCGCCCTAAAACGATAATATGAAGGTATTTAGGCAATAAAGCGATATTTTTAGCTAAAATAGTTTTCGAAAATAGTTTTAAAAATAGACTAATAAAGAAAATCTGTTTAATTTATTCAGAATGCTCCACACCATCAATCGAAATACCCATATTCGATAACAACTCTTACATCTTCTCGGTAAAACCAAATCAGCTTGGAAGCATTGGCTTCATAAACACCAAAACAGTTGATTCGAATGCTAGCATAAGATATGCTTTGAGTGTAACGAGCGGTAAGTGTTTTCCTGTGCTGAATCAGATAGGAACTTATCAAAATATCTTCAGAACATTTGGCACCACGCATCAGTATCAACGCGCTATCTGGCGAACTTCAACTGCTAAGCTACATTAATCCAGGCATCTATTATTTTAATATAACTGCCCAGAATGTCGAGACTCTAGCTGAGGATAGTGTAATGGCACATCTGGTTGTGGATTCGTTGATACAATGTGACGAACAGCAGCCTAATGTAGCCAATTCTCTGCTCATCAAATATATTGAGGAGGAGAAGGAGCACAAGGATATCATGAGCACCTCCCTAGGCGACTGCGAATTTCAAATATTCAGCATGTTTCCAAATGATAAAGGTGAGATTTATTTGGTAATTTATTTGGTAACAAGTGGAATTCGGATGAAACTTCTTATTGAAAACACTTTGTTTCATTCAGTCCTAAGAGTTTCATACAGGGACCGCAATTTATAGCAATTATTTTTTCATCAATTTACTTTTAAATATAGCGATGTAAAGTAATGCTGTGAAGCTGGAAATTCCATATTTGGCATAGTTTCTTACTACATGATTTTTAAGATAAGAATTGCTTTAAGCCAAGTGTTTTCGTTCGATATTATTTAAATCAGGAATGCAAATAATTTTTTTGGTAAGAAATATATTTTTTTGTCGTAATTTTTTTAACGAAAAATATTTTTTGTAGTGATGTTTGTTCGATCACAAATAAACATTAGGGTGTTTCACGATCTTGTTGCAAAAGAATTTGATTGACAAAAATTGGAAAAAATTTCGCAAATCGATTTTTACGAAAATCCAAATCTCAAACACTTCTTAACTGAATATTAAGTTTGAACTATCGAAGGAAAGGGAATCGAAGTGATTTTAATCTGGAAATAATTTTGAGAAATTTAGGTGGTTGGGGGTTCTATCCCTTGTGGTAAGGTAATTTATTTCAAAGTTGGGTTTCGAAGAACACCGTTTAAAATCTCAAAATATAAATTTTCCATAAAGCTGGTAAAATTATATTTTTAACAGTATAAAAATTATGGTAGGGACACAATTTTCAAAATTATTTATATTTTTTAATGGTGTTCTTTGAACTCAATTACCTTACCACAAGGGATGAAACTGCCAACCACCAAAATTTTCCAAAAGTATTTTTACAATAAAGTCGCTTCAACTATCTTTTCAATGGTAGTTCAAAGTTAACATTCGGTTAGGAAGTGTTTGAGATATGAATTTCCGTAAAAATGGATTTTCGACGTTTTTCCCGATTTTTGTCAATTGTGTACACCCTGTTACTCCGCAAAAAAAATCTAAACTTTTTTCCTCGAAATCTATCTTTTTATTTCCGTCAGAGATGCTCCATGCAAAATTTTACCCAAATTGGATATGGTCATTCTGTAATTTTTATTTTTCCGGTAATTTTAAAATAGAATTGCTTATGCAACTTTTTTTGCCGTCTAAAATTATATAAAAATTAAAATAGTTGCTCAATCAGCGGTGCTCAAAACGTGTCGGTGGTGGTGTTCAATGCAAAATAAACACTTTCATTCACAATAGCATCATGCAATATTATTGAATTTGCATATTGTCGTTGCGCGTGCAATACCGCGTATCGGCCACTTGCACATACACACGTACGGTGTTAGTCAAATTTTACAGGAGTGCAGAAAAACTGATTTTCTTTTATATTAAAACCAAAATGAATGAATCAATCAAGAATGATCAAAATGAAAATTAAATGAATTTTGGCCTTTTTGCAATGCACGCGCAACGACGATATGTAACAGTCTTTTGTGATAGCAAATGCATTAATGTTGCAAATGCATATTAATGCTTTTGGTTCTTGTAAAAGTAGCAACGATGCAACAAGATCGTGCATTACCCTATTTTTTATCGATACTTTGCGATTAAAAAAAGAATTTTCTTTTTCAAATAAAAAAAAAACGATATTATTATTGTTGGGATTTGCACTGCGACCTTAAGATCTATTGTGCCCCTTCATAGAACTAAAGAACTTCCAATCTCTGAGATAAAAGTTAGTATACGTCCTATACCACTCGATTTCAATGAATTGTCTGGTGTTATGTGTTAACCCAGATTTTTTTGAGCAGAGCTTGAACAAGTGTGGGACACTGTCCCAGAATATGCGTCGTAGATTCTTCGTCTTCCATGCAAAACCAACATGTGCTATCACTTAGAAATCCTACTCTTGTGAGGTGATAATTTAACCTACAGCGACCTGTTAGCATCAACCTGTGATGATTCTTAGATCATTCTTTGCTAGCTTCATACATTCCTTAAATCTCTTGAGGTCATATGTTTCTAAGAGAAATTTAGAGTGAACTAACCCAAACAGATTTTCCCAGTATATTCCTCTTTATTTTTCTCCATCTTTCCTTATAGAAAAAGAGAGGATAGCTTTACCTACTCCACAGAATGGTTCTGGACCAATCAAAGGAGTTGATGCTTTGATTAAAGGAGTTGATGCTTTGATGGAGGAGTTGATGGAATTTTGAGGTTACCTGATGAGATTTCAGTGCCTTGACAGCCGATCGACTATCGAACAGGATAGCTATGTTTTGGTTCCGGTATTTACGTTCCAAGTTAGAGTATACGCACCTGTCGATTGCGTATATTTCCGCTTGGAATATACTGCTATTCTTGCCCAAGCATGGGCTCGAAGAATTTAATTCCTGGTCCGTACTCTTCCTGCTCCGCTTCCATCTTCGATAAGAGAGCCGTCAGTTTATCTTATAAATTTCAGATAGACCTTCCCATTTCTTTTTGCTACTTAGTTCAGTTTTACATATTGTAGTGACACTGAATTTCGGATGCATGCCTCGCTATTTTTATTTCAAGATATTGTCTTGATAGAAAATCAACCTCCTTTTGAGTTACGCAATTCCTTTGCCCGATATCTTCACTAGTCATCCTTGAGGCCCAACCAAGTTATGCTTACGCAAACAAAAGTTTGAGAGCAAAAGCATGCTCTTACACAGCAAAATATGAAGTCGCCCAAGTTTTGTCTAAGCATTCCTTTCTTTGAGTTTTCCAACTTTCGTTCTCTCTTTTGAAACTAGAGAGAAAACGCTTGAGATGGTAGTTTGCTAAGCACAATAGGGTTGCTAGCAGTATTGAGCATGGTAAAATTATTTATCAGGTAGCCTTGACGACTACCTATTTTCTCACGAGCTACTGTCAAGGAACGTCAAACAAAAGAAAACATAAAACGAGCTTTCAATACCAGTTTTTTTTTAAACTTAAATGAAATTTATTTCTTTATTTTCTTTGTGTGACACAAAACATTTTTGAAATATCCATTTTGCATCAGCTGCCATAGCATGCTCTCGTTTTAAATTTCCTTTGGTTTGACATACGTTGACCGCAGCAAAAATTGTCGCTCCTTCTTTGAAATAATTATACTATGGTATTGAGATTGTGTTTAACTAAAATTTTAAATTAAATTGTATGCCAAATTTTTCGATGCAAAATATTGTTTTTGCTTGTTTGTGTATATTTAAGCAAATTATGGTACATTTGTATCTTTTTGCTGTGAAATTTGACGTTTAACACAGCTTATAAGCCAAGCAGCACAAAAAACATGTTTTTGTGTTAGCTGATGGCAACGCTTTTTAACATATGTAAACAATTTTTTTTATCTGTCAATTGAAAAAAAAAATAAGTTAATTTCTTCACTCAAATTGAATGCAGATCCCAATTTCGTTGAAAAGCTTATAAAAAGTGTATAAAATC
Organism: Dichetophora obliterata; assembly: GCA_963920525.1. Classification (NCBI taxonomy): domain Eukaryota; kingdom Metazoa; phylum Arthropoda; class Insecta; order Diptera; family Sciomyzidae; genus Dichetophora; species Dichetophora obliterata. Next base: position 203,289,845 of record OY986438.1, on the reverse strand, counting down.
ATAAAAACATTTATGAAAAAGTTAACAGGCACTACTTCAACCAATTTTTCAAAGAGCTTTTGAACTTTTCTATTATATTTTAATCAAGATTTTGTTTATTTATTATATTTTAATCAAGAATTTGCCAACTTGGGCAACTTTTTTACTTAATCATACTTTTCGTCAACTTTTCTCTGAGACTTTTGTTTGTTTGTTAAACAAATGTCTCAGAGAAAAGTTGACGAAAAGTCTGATTGATTGGAAAAGTCGCCCAAGTTGGCAGTTTTTATGCTTAACAAAATGTCAAACGTTCACGAAATCTTGACAAAAATATATTAAAAAAGTTCAAAAGTTCTTTGAAAAATTTGTTAAAGTAGTGCCTGTCAGCTTTTTCATATATGTTTTTATATTTTTGGACATTTTTTATAATAAATTTTTTCAACAAAATTGGTATCTGCATTCATTTTGAATCAATAAATTAACTTATTTTTTCAATTGACAGATAAAAAAAATTTGTATACATATGTTAGAAAGAGTTGCTATCAGCTAACGCAAAAAATATGTTTATTGAGCTGATTGGCTTATAAGCTGTGGTAAACGTAAAATTTCACAGCAAAAAGATACAAATTTTCCATAATTTGCTTAAATAGACACAAACAAAATAAAAACAATCCTTTTTATTGAAAAATTTGACACACAAATAAAAACATGTTCATGATTCATTTATATATAAGGTTGAGTAAGCTGAGAGCACATATCTGTCGGCGAATGTCAAAAACAGCTGTTTGGTGTTGTTATATTTTATTTTGACATTCGCCTTTCCAAATTCCATCCATCCAGCGTTTTTGTTTAAAAAGGTCACTGGGCACTTTAAAAAAGGAAAAGTTTTCCTTGTTCCAATAGTTTTGGCGAATCGCGTACTTTTTCGGCATTTTGAAGCGGTAACAAAAACTCAAACTCCAAGAAAATTGTTAAAAATTATTTTAAACACAAATTTAATATTAAAATTCAATAGTTTGACTTCTAGTCAGAAATTTTAATTTGATTGTTTACTTGTCTTTTTTGCTTTACTTTGACATTTTGCGATCCAAGTTTTGTTGTTGTATGAGAACAATTTCATGATTACTTAACCTTATATATAATTGAATCATGAACATGTTAATAAAACACATTCTCAGTACTGCTAGCAACCCCATTCTGCTTAGCAAACTACGATGTCAAGCGCTCTCTCTCAAGTTTCAAAAAGAAAACGAAAGTTGAAAAACTGAACGAAACGAATGTTTAGACAAAACCTGGGCGACTTCATATATTGCTGTGAAAGTGCGTGCTTTTGCTCTCAAAAGTTGTTTGCTTAAGCATAACTTGGTTAGAATAGCCTTCTTCGTCTAGGATTGAATGTAAATATGAGAGAGAAAAAAAAACAATAAAAAGTTTTTATTTCTAATAAAAAACGATAGTAAAATAATGTTTCTTTTTGATCGAAAAAGAAAACGATTCGAAATAATTTTTATTTCTGATCGTAAAAATATCAATAAAAAATTAGTTTTTAATTTTATCCAAAAAAATATGGGTCAAAAAATAATTTTTATTTTTGATCAAAATATTATCCAAAGAAAAAAAAATTGGCTTAAATCGGTTCTTATCTTACAAATCATGAAGTAAAAAACTATGTCGAATATGGAATCTCTAGCTTCACAGAATTACATAACATCGCTATATTTAAAAGTAAACTACAATTTTTTTGCATGAAAATGCAAAAATAATTGTTTTTTCTGCCCTTAATAGCTCACACTTCCCTTACTTAAACTTACTTACTTATTAAAACCCCTTTCTTACTTACTTACTTAAAATCTTTTTGACTTAATATAATATCTATTTCTCCATCCTTCAGCTTATATCAGCATTGATGAAAGCACTAAAATGCTTACCACTATTGCTATCGATCATGAAGACTCAATTTTCGCCAGCATGTCTAAGCCCCAAATACAAGTCAAGCTGAAACTGAACTGTAACTCTAGCGTTCAGTCCTTGCCACAACTGCAAGGCAGAGCAGACAGGAGTTCCCTGATTCTTAACGAGGACATTCCCTTTACCAAAGACATCACAATGCTCACTCTAATAATAGTAGATATAAACGACAATGCGCCAAAATTTCTGTATCCCGTGAGGCCCACGCATCTAGGATACCCAGAACCCAGAATTTGTTTGGAACTCTTTCCCGAATATCTGACACAGCTCAAGACCTACGATCAAGATGATGGCCTAAATGCTAAGATACGCTACTCTATGCGTTCCAATGAGCACTTTGCCATTGATGAAGAAAGTGGTATTATATATCCAAAGTCCAAAGCTTTTCAATTCTCCACAGAAGACGACGACACGACTTTGATTGTGACGGCAACCGATCGTGATGGCGCTCCAGATGGTTTAACAACAGCTGCTGTGCTATTTGTAAAGCGTCTGAGCGCAGTACACTTTACACTCCTGACCATTCAAACACAGACACGACAAGAGTTGCAAGCGCTGCTGCAGGAATTGTCATCAAGGACTAAATATCAGATCGAGTCCATAAAGACAGCCACTTTGCCAGGCAATACAACGGAGAAGGTGACGCTTTCTGGACGCTTTAAGCGTAACATCGCAGGCAACAATACAATTCTACAAAAAGTCTGGGTCTACGCGCTGCATGCAAATGCACCAATAAAAAGCGAAGATTTTAAGCAGTAAGCAAGCGTTTTCCTCCTTTAAAGTTTTAAATATGTAGTTTTAAGCTAAAAATTTTAGACTAAAGTTAAACCTTGCCTTTACTTTAGACGCCTAGCTGTACTATCCGTTGCCGCCAATACGTCACTTGTGGTAGAAACCTACGCGGAGGTGGGACTAGCTGCTAATTCTTCAGAAACCTCTTCAAGACAGAAGCCACAGCCAAAGCACAATAATGTGGGCTACATTGTAGTGATTTCGGTCATGTCGCTAGCACTGTCTTTATTATTATGTAAATATTTTAATAAACTCATTAAAGTTTCCGCTAAAAGTATCTCATACCAAAAAAACTAGGTTTTCTTCTCTGGCATTTCTATGTGCAAAAAGTATGCCATCAACGTAAGTCATCGAAAATGTCAAAACTCAAGGAAGAGTTCGCGCAGCCAGAAGCTGATGCCAAGTCAGTCAAAAATTTGCCATACGTCAAACAGTATTTAAAGAATCTGCCAGAGCCAGGAGCGCACGTTAATCGAGCTTCAATAACATTAAGAGACTCCACCACGCAAGAATCTTATTCAGATGATGTCAATGTAACAAAGAATTCCGTCGATGGAAAGGGCAATGTTCTGGCGGTTGACGCCTTACAGCCACGTGCTCAGGTGAAGTTTAATGATCTGGTCGAGCGCATACATATTGCGGTGCAGCCAGTCGAGGCGAACGTGGGAGACACTGATCATGATATACATTAGAGAATTTTGCTCTTATTGAGTTCACACAATAATTAAACAGTTCCAGTTCGGATTCCAATACAAAATGGTTGAATTTTTAACCTTTTATTATTTATTTTTCTGTTGATGTTTTCTTAATATCTTTTAAATTGATTGATTGATTTTGTTTTAATATGCATTTATTCAATTCATATTTGGTTGTAGGTGTGACAACACGAGCAGTTTAGTATGTTCCTCACTATTATTATATTTATATATCTTCCCGATACCAATAAAAAAAATTTCAGCAGCGATATGTATCTAAGATAATAAAGTTTTGTCCCAAAATTGATTTTTGAAACAGGATAGCAAACTTTATTTTTTGCCATTATTACAGTGCTTTTACAACATATACTATCCTGAAAAATGTTCAGCCTGAAAGTATGCACATCTTAATACATAAAAGGCAAGCATGCAGCTTTGCACCTAATATTGCTCAAACTGTAATTATGGTTTATCATTATTACAGTGCTTTTACAATATATACTGTCCTGTACTTACAGATCACTTTTATGCTATACACAAGCAGGCTTCATTGAACTGTATACAAATTATCACAAGATGTCAATTATTTAAAGTGTATCTTTTAATTCCGAATTAAGATGAATAAAGAATGCCTTTTTGATGAATATAATTTACGAATGATAAGCAAATAAATATTTGTACAACACTATTAAGGACAACTATTGATGCAGTATTTTCTAGATATATCGATGACATTACCATCTATAACACCGTACCACAATTATCGGAAAAAAATTTCATACACGAAATTTCATAAACAATATACACGTGACACTAGAGGCGAGGGTAGTAAAACTGCGTTTTCATTTTTTCACTAGAACGTCAGGATTTTTTTTTTAAAATAACTTTTAAGTTACAAGAAGTATTTGCTTAAAAAAATTTATTTAAATACTTAACACCTTAAAAACATTACAATATGGGTATCAAATAAAAAAGGACAACCTCTTTTATCAGAAAAAAATGCAAAGTGTCAATGCATTCATACCAAATGTGTAGATTAGTTTAATTGACGTATGTTTTATTGGAAAATGGAAATAATTTTCAATTTGTTTGAAGTAAAAAACTTCTATTACTTTTAATACCAAAGCAAAAAACCGTATACAATTTTCTTTTTGTTGATAAAAGAGATTGTCTTCTATCATTTTTACACATATTGTCATGTTTTGAAGGTATTAAGAATTGAAATAAATTTTTTTTTAGCAAATACTTTTTGTAACTTAAAAGTGCTTTCGAATAAAATTCTGACGTTCCACAGTACGTTTTTTTTTTTTAATTTTAGCATAACATTTGGGGTTTTTTTTTGTTAAATTTTATAAAAAATTAAAGTTTTTTCCTAAATGACCTCTTTATTTATTATGTTGACTTTATATGATTTAAATAAAAATTCTAAATGTTTGATAGTTTAAATCATACTTAATTTTAAATACAAATTCATAAGCATAGAGACTTAAGTAAAGCAAAAATACAACAACAAATGTGCAATTATGAAATTGAAATGAAAATGAAAGAGAACAACTGAGAAATTGACACTTCAAATCTCATCGCCCCTGTGGTGCAGTGCGTTAATGCGCGCTTGCACGGGTATCACAAAGATTTCTGATAAAGCCTTTAGCCAGGCCGAAATTGCAATAAAATCAGCTAGTGATTTATTCCTTTTCATATTGAAAACTTTGTTGTTGTTTCTTTGGAAAGATTCGTAAGAACAATTAATTGTTCTAACTTTGACCTTAAGCTCAATAAACGATTTTAAACTATCAAACAACTAGAATTTGTATTTAAAATCAAGTATGATTTAAACTATCAAACATTTAGAATTTGTATATAAATCATATAAAGTCAACATAATTTTATAAAAAAAAAATATTTTTATTCGTCAGATTATACTAAAATATGTATAATGAATGTGGTATTAAAAATTTGATGCATTGTATGGTTTTTTTTATAAAATTCGTCAATATAAAATTCGAAACTTTTGTAACAAAAATAAGCTTAATTAAACCCAAAAAATAAAGTCAAGTCTAAACAATAATAACTGCGATCACAAAGTTTATATCAAGGTTTTAGTTTTTAGACTTTTTTATGTCTTAATCGCCATTGAATTTAATATAAAATACAATACAAAATATTAATAAATAAAAATAGAAAACTCGTTGAAATATGACTGTAAATTTTTCAAGAAATGAAAGTTTAAGTAAAATTTAGTAGAAAATATTTAGCTTATTAAGCATTATTAAAGTCGAAGGCTATAACTATCATAAAATATCGTACTTCCACTTTCTGTTTCTGTAAAAACTTGCTGCATCTGTAAAAACTTGCTGCTATTAAGAAAAACCACTTAAATTGAAATAAGTCTTAAAAATCAAATTTTGCCCCAAAATGCACTGATTTCGAAGACAATTTCCAAGTTCTCTTAAATTTAAAGAAAAATAAAATAGAATTCATAATTTAAAACAAGGTGTGACCTTATTTTATATTAGCAACCATTTTTAAAAATGTTTTTTAAATTTCGTTAATTTGGTAATATGTATTTTTTTATAGGAGATATATCTAAAAGTTATCCGATTTGAAATATTTTTAGCATGACGTTTAAGTGAAGTTAATTAAACAAAATTTACTCTTTAAATTAAACATAAATAAGCAATTTTATGCGGGTTTTTTTATTAAAAAAAAATATGGTTTGTATGGGAGGTAGGCGATGCAGTTGACCTAGAATTCTAACTTGTGCTGTTACTTAATTTAGGCTAAAACTAAAAATTTCATGGCTCTAGCTTGTATAGTTTTTGAGATTATGCAAATGACATCATAAAATCGAAAAGAGCGCACTGTGCGAGTCGAAAAGAGAGAAAAATTAAGAGCGCAGTTTTAGTATCTTTTCTTTGCCTCTATATTCTCGAGTTCGTGTCAGAAATATTGAATCCCACTTATGAGGAATAGACAGCAGACAATTTATTGGAAGTAATACCCAAAGCATTAATCAAAGTTTAAATTCTTACATTTGGCAGTTAGCGCCAAAGCACCAGTTTGTCGGAAAAAAATCGTAGATATCGCTACGTATTTGTATTAATATTAATATATTGCTTGCACTTTTAATGAAGTGTTTGCAGCTTTGTTGAAAATTATAGAAGTCGTGAATATACTTTGGAGATAAGTTTTCAATATTTCACAACGTTGTTTAAACGTAAAGCGTCTCATTTCTTTCCACGAAAGGTACACGGTTAAAAACCTTGGACTAAATTTTAAACTTTTTTGGATTACATACATACATACAGGACAACAACAAAAATAGATTACTTTTTAATCCAAGTAAAAGTTTAAAATTTTTCAATCCAAAAAAAGATTAGTTTTCAATCTGCAAAAAGTTTAAAAAAACAATATAAATATCAACTGAAAATAAAAATCTTTTCTGACCAGTTCATGATTTGAGCACCCGTTCTCTGGTACAACACGTTATCCGCTCGTCCATCGCAGTTGTTAAGAAAGTTGCGCTTATTTACATTATAACGAATGCAAGTAAGAAGGCAAGCAGAAACGTGGGTTCAATACCCAGCTAAATTAAAGTTAAATAAAGTAATGTTTTGACCAGTTCGTGATTTGAACACACGTCCTCTGATGTGCTGGTCCAATACTTTATCCCCTCGTCCAACTCAGTTGTTAACACAGTTTCGCTTGTTTTGCATCATTACTAGACAGCGGAATTATTTAAGTCTGATTTATTTTAAGTCTGATTGAAGTCATCTTTTCGATTTATATTGATTTGGACTTCATTAATGCATTTATAACACCATATCTATGATATGCAAAATTTTTGCAAAAAATATGCAAAAGCATATGCAAGAAATATGCTGAATATTTTTTGCATATGCAAGAAATATGCTGCATACTTTTTGCTTATGCAGTAATAAAAATGGTCTAAATTCATAATATTTCCAAATTAATTGGAAGTTTATTGCAAAAAATGTGTTAAAAATGTAAAAATTATTTTATTACCTTCAACAGATAATTCTAGAAACCTGTAATTCTGAAATGATGTTAACTAGAAATCGCCAGTGGTCGAAATTGAACCTTTTCACTATGACATTCGACCAACACTGTGACATGAAATTGCCTTCGTTCTCAGATGAGCATAGAAAAAGGTTAAAAAAAGAATCTATTTCTATTTTTCGTTTACCGCTCAGTGCTAACCAACGACTTTTCATACAAAAATACGTTGTACTGAAGAGTCTACAGTTTTCGAGATATCGCAATCATTTGATGTCGTAATATCGAAAAATTTTTTAATATACCATCCGTGAAAAATATTACCAAAATAAAGCTTTCGTATATCGTATAAAAGTCTACCAATGACTTTTCATACAAAAATACGTTGTACTGAGAAAAACTACAGTTTTCGAGATATCGTCATCATTTTAAGATCAAAGTAACGGGAAATTTTCAAAGTTTACTGTTTGCAAGAAATTTTACAATCCCAATATATATTTGCATATGTTACATACAAAAATGCTTATTGTAGGGTATCCGTAAGAGATAGCGAGAAATGTCTGTCAAATATTTTATACATATCAGCAATGCCTAAAACTTCCTCTTACACCATTTTCTTCCGTCTCTTATAGCTTAGCTCTAATTCTGTTTTGAACGCTTATATTTCAGGTCAAAGGTCAGAAAAAGTATTCTATGCACTCCTTCTCCTTGCTCTTATTCACTTCAAAGAAAAATTATCTAAATCGGTTGAGAAACACGTTAGACAATGGTACTGAACTGTTTTTCCTACGCCTATTTACATATACAGGGTGTCCCGTGTAAGAGTGCGAATATTTACGGAGGTGAAAGAGGAGGTCAAGTTTAGCAAAAAATCGTATCTGAGGAGAGGTCTATTTTCATACCCTTAGGAGTTACGGGGTTAATTGTTATTTCATGACTTTGATTCACACTATTGTTTCTAGCAGAAAAACGAACTCATGCAAAACTTATTTTAAGAAATCATATTAAAGGCAATAAATTGGCCTTTCTAACGGTATATCAACGAACCCACCTAACCTATCCGTTATCAAGCTGTGCTCGTGTGAAAAGGAAATTTTTAACGACATCAAAATCATTAACATTTCTTCAAAAATAAAGTAGTTGTACTTCATATCATATTATATGCATATATGCAATTTTTTAATTTGCTTATGCAATTAATATATGCATATGCATTTTGTATGCAATATGCAAATATGCAAAAATTTTGTTATGTTTTCCAAGATAGAATTTTTCGGGACGCATATCTGTGTCATCGAAATTGGTTTGTGATTATTCAATACAAATATGCAATTTCATATTTTCCGCTGTCTAATCATTACGAATGCAAGTAAGTTCTTTTCAGGAACGTGGGTTTGAGACCAAAATTAAAGTAATGAGCTAAATTAAACTAATGTTTGGATTAAAAAATAGTACTTTTAGGATTAAAAATTCCTTTAAAGAAAGTTTGGATTAAAAAGTAGTCCAAAATTTTTGACCGTGTATGATACTGAATTCATGTCAAGATTTCGAGAGGGAAACAGCTGTCAGTGTAAAAATAACCAAAAGAAACCACTAGATAGCCCACCCTGTATATTAATAAAATATATATAATGGATAGTAAATTTATTTGCGTAGTAACAAAAAGTTATAGTTAGGAAGGATCCTAACCACAAATTCTATTATAAATGGAGCCCATAATTGTGGTTTTAAACTATGGCAAAAAAACCACGATACCGCACAATTGTGAATACCCTTATTGATAATAAACACAAAAAAAAATTAGATAATATTAATAACTAGCAAATTGTATTAATTTAAAGGACAAAAAATATATGAAAATAAAATACAGAACAGTTAAGGCATTTTTTTAGACACCATCTTCATGTTTTTTTTTTTTGTGTTTAAGGCAAATTAGGGATGAAAAAGATATATTTAAAAAATAAATATTTTTCTTATTCTATATTCATATCAACTAAAATTGAAATGGTTGCATTTACAAGAATATTTGTAATAGAAATTTTTGATTTAAAAATCCCGGGACCCCGGTAAGATTTAAAAGGGCTAAACTCGTCCAGGATCCCGGGATTTATCCCTACTATGAAGATACGCATTTGTCCTTTATCTTTTGTAGCTTAATATAGGCAAAAAAATTAAAAAATTGTTAAAACGTTGTTTTGTGAAGGTTTCGTTTTCGAAAAATTGGGGAAAAAAGAGCCAGACCAATAAGTTTAATTAATATCATACTTTTAAATTATTTAAAATAATTTATCGATTTTGGTCATGGTCATAAATAACTGAACATTTGCTTGTGCAAACACCAACTTTCAGTTAAACACTAGCTTTTAGCGAAGCAAAATTCTTTTCAATTTTATGGTGCACTTCGGCAGACTCGTCGAATTCCAATGAATATCCAACAAATAAGAAGCAACTAGAACAGACGGCAACCCTGGTAGAGTTAAAGGCTTGATCTAAAAATAGCTACTGCTTTAATGTTAATAAGATTTTAACAGTGGGTAGGTCACAGCTGAATCACTCAAGACCACTAAAGAGGAATTGTAGCGATTTTCGAAACAGGCTGTCTAGTGTGCTGTAAGATTGACTCTATGCAGATTTTTTATTGTTGGCCTTCTTCAAACTTACTTGATCTAAAAAGCTCACAACTAAATTCATGATTGTTAAACATTGTTTTGCAAACAATTTTGCTTTTTCAGATATCGGGATCTTAATTTTATTAAATAAACCGAATGTGAGTAAAAGCTAAATTTATTAATTTCTATGAGTGTCTATTAGTTCAAATGTGGCATGGTCAAACGTTTAAAGTGGTCGGTTAACTGCCATTTTATTATATGGCGAATCAAACTGATGGAAAGGAAAAGAAATTTGATCCTGGAAGGGAGGAAAAGAAGTCGTGAAATGCGACTCAAAATTGATGAATTCTGGAATTAAAACAATAGGGCAGTTCACGATCTTGTTGCATCGTTGCAAATGCAAAATAAACACCTTTTACAATAACAAAAAGCGTATGTTGCTTAAGCTTTTCAATGCTTTTTGTTTCTGTAAAAGCTATTAATTTTGCATTTGCAACGATGCAACAAGATCGTGAACTGCCCTAATATTCAGTATGTAAACATCTCTGGATCAAAAAGGTAGATTTTTTTATTGTATTTTAGTTCTGGAGAATTTTTCGAACGTTTTGGCTTTCATAAATTCCAAATTTATAATCCTGCACAGCTGGAGTTCTAAAAACGTAACAAGATTCGGTAAAAAATAGCAACTTATAGTTTTGTAGCATTTTGTCTTGCGAATATCAAATCTGTCATCTTGAAATTCGAAACTGATCGGCATGAACTTCAGACGAAAAGAAATTAAAACATTTTCTTTTCAAAAGATTGGCAAAACTTTCCATTTTGTTGATATTTTGGATTTGATTGAAAAAGGGCGACAATAAATAGTTCATACAATTAAATACAATCTAATTGGTACTTGCATATTGAAAAATTAACCCTTTGTTATAACATTAAAGCTAATAAAGCAAATATTGTCGCTCTTATTCAATATCTTATTCAAGCTCTTTTTCAATCAAAGCCAAAATATCAACTAAGTGGAAAGTTGTGCCAATCTTTTGAATTCGATCACACTTAAAGCTTAGTATGCTGTAGGAACGAATATTTTGAGGCATTTAATTCTACACGCGAAATTTTGGTGTAGCCTCCACACTAACACATACTTACTATAACCTGTTTCTTGAATGTGTTGAACATTATTGTTGAATGTCAAATTTCCACGCCAATAAAATGTACGGCAGCGAAATTTTGACATTTTAACTCTCCAATCGTGGTTGTGAACTTGGCTGCATTGAACAAATTTTTCATTCAACAGCGTACTAACCAACGAAAAAAAAAATTTCGCTACCTTTTCGCTGTCAAAAAAGCAATGCATATCTTACGAAAGATTTCTTTTCGCTTCTACAGCATACTTAGCTTAAACCCAAAAAACCACAACTTTGGCCAATTCGAAGATTGTTCCTTACTTACAATTTTCATATTAAAATGATTTAAATAAAACGTTTTTTAATAATTTAGCCAGTTCTTTTATAAATAAAACTGAATTTGCAATTAAAATTCCTTGGGAAAAACATGGCGTTTATTCGATTTATTGAATTAATGTTGCTCATACGCAAAGCATACTAACCAAGTAGCAGCAGCAGCTAGACACTTCAACAATAACTGTGCGTTTCAAATATGCACTCACACAAGACTTGTAGAAAAAAAAAATAAAATAAAAATTAAAACTAAAAAAAAAACAACTACAAAATACACATTATTCTACCCAAGCAAACTTATGACTAAGAATCATGCCAACAAACTCAAACAAACGACGACATAAAAAAACGCTATCTTATCTACTAAATTAACATTTGATAAGCATTTATTGTGTTCTACAAAATTAGAAATAAAATTTTAAATTTTATGAATTTAGTTGAGAGACGCGCTCGTGCTCACCAGCAACGCTGCAAATGAGAAAAACCGCAAAGTTTACAAACTCAAACTCAAAGTTCCGCAGACGTTGCTTACATTTGAGGTTTTTGTGCAAGTTGCAAAAATATTTTTATTCATTACTTTTATTATTATTAATAATAAAAATATTTCAAGTAGGCAAAGTCTTAAATAGTCGCTTTATGTACAAATAAACAAACATACAAACATTTATATAAATGCACTTAAAAACTTAAAGAATTCAATTGTATTCAATTCAATTGTTGGTGTTGTCGCCTATCGTGTTCATCGTCATCCTCATCGTCATCGTCACCGGAGACGTGCATTGAATTTCATTTACAAAAAATATAGTTGTTGTTGTTGCACAGTGCTTTTTCTGCGGTTTTTAGCCTCAACTCAGCGAAGCTTTCTAGGCTCTCTCCAATTCGCTTGATGACTGTTCTTAGCAGTTGTGTTGATTGCCACGCTCATCAGTGGAGCTGGTTCTCCGCTGGCACATCGCATTCGTGTAGAGAGCACAAGCGATCAAGCGTTCGAGCGTACTATCGATCAGCACCGGACATGTGGACGGACTAAACACCAGCTAAGCGTGCGTTACGCTGTAGCTTCTTTAGTATTCAAAGCGTCAGTCAGCTGTTCAGCTCGTTCTGCTGTTATCGTGTGTGTTGTTGCTCCAGCACTTCATAAATTTTTCGAGCGTTCTAAGATTTATGTGTGAAGTTTTTGGTTTTATGAAATATAACGGTTGATTGTAGTTAAATGTAAGGTTTTTTAATTGTTGATGTTTTACATTTTTTAAGTAGCTTGCTTGCATTCGTTACGCATTTCAAGAGCTCACGCGGTATTTGAATATTTTAAAGCGTACGAACAAGCGTTAAATTATATACTTTAGTGAGCGTCTTCATTTTCTTTGTTGTTGATCTTGTTGTAGCTGTTACGGTTTTAAATGGAGCAATTTGTTGGGATCTAATACGTGTGCGCGTGTGTGTGTTCACGTTTGTGATATATTAATTAGCGTTAAACTATTTTGAATTTTAAGTAACTGTTGAAACATGATATAAAGAAATGCTCAAGAATGATTAAAAGAAAGTAATCAAAGAAAATTCAAAAATTTTTAACCTTTAAGTGGTGACGTGAACTTTTTTGCACTACCAGTGACGCACAGTGTAAAGAGTGCGGTCAAAAATAACTTAAAAAAAAGTAATTAATAACCATTAATTAGTAAATCTAAATATGCAGAATTTTAGCTTAGAGTACAGGTTTGCCAATATTCGAAGCGCCCATTTTATTTTTAAATAAATCAAAGAAACCACAATTTTTTGTCTGTTCATCATGAATATCATTTAATTGGGTTCAAGTAGATTTGCTTACATTATTTCTTGAATATGATGTCTCGTAAATGGTCGCCATTGGCCTCTACGACATATTGTGCCCGTTTTGCAGCATTTTCCATGGTTTTCTTCAACATTTCGATGGGAATGGCGGTTATTTCTGGACGGATGTTGGTTTTCAGCTCTTCTAGGGTCTTTGGCTTGTTGACGTAAACCTTTGATTTCACAAAAGAAGTCTGGAGGCGTTAAATCTGGTTATCTTGGCGGCTAATCGAAATCACCATTTTTTGACATCAAACGGCCAGGGAACAATTGCTTCAAAAAATCGATTGTAATGCGGCTTGTGTGTGGTGGCGCGCCGTCTTGTTGAAACCAGTAGTGCCTGATACGCTTTCGACGAACGATTGGCATGAAAAAATTGTTTATCATATCGCGGTAACGCTCCTGATTGACAGTAACTCTGTGGCCATTATCATCTTCGAAAAAGAACGGCCCAATGAGCATATTAGCACAAACGCCGCACCAAACAGTGACTTTTGCATCGTGAAGAGGTACCTCTTGAATCTCTTGTGGATTTTCAGTGGCATAAATACGGCAATTTTGTTTGTTTACCGTTCCGTTCAACTGAAAATGAGCTTCATCGCTCATTTTTTGAAAGCACGTTGAGTTTTCACTATTGACTTGTTTTGTTGAATGTAAATTTCAACAATTTTAGAGCGTTCGCGTGGCGTGTACTGTTCCATTGTAAACATTTGCTTGGAATGGCTCTTCAAACGCGGTATGTCATTAGTCGATTTGGCATCACTGCGGAAAGTTACAGTGTTGCCAGATGGGCGCTTCGAATATTGGCAACCCTGTATTAATATTTCGAGTGTAAAAGGACTTTGCAATATCTTTTCAGTTACGGGAATGCCACTCTTCTAAATTTCAATTGAAAATATGACAAATTTTTTTTTTACAGTTCGACACTGTATATTTTTTAGTAAAGCTTAGTATGCTACACGCGAAATTTTGGTGTAGAGTCAACATTTTTGTGTGGAGAAAAAGCACTAGCTGTTCTGGTTGACAGATTCATATTTTTATTGCTGCAATTTTATACCTTATAAAAAGCAAGACTACTTTAATAAACTATACAAATGCAACAATAAATTTGTTAAATAACAAATTCAACACTTAAACATACTTACTGCTTACTTTTTATTATTGAATGGCAAATTTCCGCGCCAATTAAATACAGGGGCATATAATCAACAGCGAAATTTTGAAATTTTAACTCTCCACTCACGAATGGAAATTTGGAAACAGAACAATAATTTTTGCTTCTACAGCGTACTAGCTGGCGAAAAAAACTTTCGCTGCCAGTTTCGCTGCCAACAAAAAAGTTCGTTCGCCGCCACCAAAAAATCTCAATGTATTTCTTATGGACATTTTTTTTCCGTTCCTACAGCACACTAAGCTTAAGACGTAAATTTTAGTAATAAAAGTATGCAAAAAATGAACTAATATTTATTTTACACGTTTTAGTAAAACAAATTAATAAAAAGCAAACATATAAAATATTGGGTACAACTAAAGATAGGTCTTAGAAATCTTAAATAAAAAACGAAAACTTTGAGAAACAATGAAAAGAAAACAGCATTTTTGTTTCTTATTTTTTTTAAGTTAAATATGTTTTCTAACAACTCTTTTTCAACATATTCCCGAAATTTAGTTTGCCAAAACTCAAAAATAACGACTTCACGCCCACTTTTGTGGAGCATGTTTTGGCTAAAATTAGCAAACTTATATGAAAAAATAACAAATTTTTCACAAAGTTCAAAAACCAAAATAAGAAAAACAGCATTTTTTGCGTTTTTATATGTCTATTACCAATATTTTATCAACATATTCCCAAAATTTTGTTTGCCGAAACTCAATTATAACGACCTTACGCCCACTTTTGTGGAGCATGTTTTGGCTAAAATGAGCAATTTTATATGAAAAAATAACATTTTCACAAAGTTCAAACCACAAAATAAGAAAAAGGAATTTTTTTTAATATTTGAATATATCTAATATCAATATTTTCTCAACATGTTCCCATAATTTGCTTTGCTTTTGTGGAGCATGATTTGGCGAAAATAAGCAATTTTATATAAAAAATAAAGCCAATTTTCACAAGTTTTCAAATAAAAAAAGGATTTTTTTTAAAAAAACTTTAAAGTAAAACTCTTCCTTAACAAAGCTCTAATAATTTACAGATTTTACAGATGTAGGATAAATTTTTGGCTTTCTTTTTTGCTGTTACTTAATTTAGGCTAAGACTCATTTGTAAAAAATTTCATGACCCTAGTTCTTATAGTTTCTGAGATAATGCAAATGTCATTCTAAAATCGAAAAAACGGCTTCAAAAGCGGCTTTAAAACGGCTTCAAAACGGCGTTATAGACATAGGCAAACATAATTCACAGTAACTTTTTCAATAAGAAAAAATATATAAGATCAAAAACCATACATTTAATGTGTCATATTTCTTAAGACAGAATTAAAATTTTTTAAAAATAACAAACAGTCACACAAAATTGAATATTTGGTGAGGAATTATAGTTTATATCAGAGCTATAAAAGAATGTATTCAATTTGATTTAATTCACAAAAAAGTGAATCAGTGAATAACAAAATAAGAATGCATTCAATAAATGCAAAATTGATTTATAAATAATATTTTTAATGCACATTAATTTTTAAAAAATGATTAATTATTAATTTCAATTATTTTTGTTTTGTTATTCAGAATACTGAATCAATTTTATATTCATTTGAATGCTATTCACAAAGAATACAATTCACAAAGAACTTCAGAATTTTCAATTACTCATTTTTTGTTCATTATTAATTTTTTATTCATTATTCATTTGTTATTCATTATTAATTTGTTCTTCATTATTAATTTTTTTATTTATTATTTATTTCTTATTCATTATTAATTTTTTCATTATTAATTTTATATTAATTACTAATTTTTTATTAATTTTTCAGTTGTCATTCATTAGTAATTTAAGTCCTAAGCCATAAATAAAAAATTAATAACAAATATATAATGAATAAAAAATGAATATTGAATAACAAACTAATAAGAAATGAATAATAAAAAAAATTAATAATGAATAACAAGTTTGCACTATTTCAGAAACTATAAAAGCTTGGGCCATGAAACTTTGTACAAATGTTTTGCAGTTTTAGCCGAAATTCAGTAACAGCACAAAAAATTAAAATTCTAGGTCAACTGCATCGCCTACCTCCCATACAAACCATGTTTTTTTTTAATAAAAAAAACCCGCATATGATTGCTTACTTATGTTTTTAAAGAGTAAATAAAATTAAATTAAAATAAAAGTAAATAAAAATTAAAATAAAAAATATTACCAAATTAACGAAATTTAAAAAATTTAAAAAAAAAATTATATTTAATTTTTCTTTAAATTTAAGAGTACCTACAAATTGTCTTGGAAATCAGTGCATTTTAGGGCAAATTAGATTTTTAAGACTTTTTTCTAATTAAGTGGTTTTTCTTAATAGCAGCAGGTTTTTACAGAAACAGAAGGTTATCGTTTCAAAAGTACGATATTTTATGATGGTTATAGTCTTTGACTTTAATAATGCTTAATTAGCTAGATATTTTCTAATAAATTTTACTTAAATTTTCATTCTTTGAAAAATTTACAGTCATATTTCAACGATTTGTCTATTTTTATTTATTAACATTTTTTATTGTATTTTATATTAAATTCAATTGCGATTAAGACATAAAAAAGTCTAAAAACTAAAACCTTGAAATATACTTTGTGCTCGAAGTAATTATTGTGTAAATACGCTTTTATTTTTTGGGCTTTATTGAGCTTATTTTTTTTAAAAAAGTTTCAACTTAGACGAATTTAATAAAAAAAACCATATAAAACATCAAGTTTTTAATACCACATTCCTAATACATGTTTTATAATCTGACGAATAAAAATACTTTTTTATAAAATTTAACAAAAATAAAAACCCAAATTTCATTCTAAAATAAAAAAAAACGCACTGTGCAACGTTAAGATTAAACCTTGAATGTTGTGAATTTTGTTCTTTAGGAAATTTTTACGATAAATTTGTATATGAAATGTTTAAATAAGAGACTGGTTTTATTTTGAAACAGGTACGAGTATTTCATTTCTGGCATCAGTTTTGCTCTAAATGTCCTTCCTAAATTCCTAAAGAAAAAAATTCAGAAAATTGAAGATTTGATATGGTAAAGTGCACCCTTATAATTGGGCAAATACAAACTTGCTTCTTATTAATCCCTTAAAATCTGAAATTCTAGGTTTCATGTTTCATAAAAACTTACAATCACGTTTTAAAATAGTTTTTTAGTAAATCAGTAAACCTTGGTCGCGTGATTGTAAGTCCATGAGATTATCCATTCGACCATTGCTGTTGTTAAGTAATCGTCGCTTAATTTGCATGATTTAAAATGAGAGCTAGCCTGTGGTCGTGGGTTTAAACCCCAACAGGGACAACAAATTTTTTTTGTGCTGTTTTGAAATATAGGATTTTTATAAAATTTCTTTTTACGAAAGTTCAAAATATTATTTTTTTATAAAGTTTTTATTTTATATTAAAAAAATTTTTTTTTTGTTTAAAACATGTTATAATAACAGCGAACTAAAAATAGCTGATTTATTTTTAAAAAATTTTTACAAGGAAGTAAAGTGAAGTGAAAAACGAATACGAGATCTAGGACTCGTAAACGAGCTCGAAACGAATACAAATTTTTTCATTTAAATTTCTTCATAGAAAATTACATAAAAAGACTTTTTTCATAAAAAAATTGCTTCAAAGGAAATTATATAAAAAGACTTGGAAATTTTCCATGTAAAATTTATTAAATTTTTTGGATTTTAATTAACGTATTTGATTGTAATTAACGGTAAATATGAAAAAAACAATTTTTAATCAAAAAATTTTATATTTTTATGTAAAAAAGTCGAACTCGTAAACGAGATCAAAACAATCACGAGATCTCGGCTCCATACAAAATTATGCAAAAAGACTTTATGAAAATAGCGATAAAACTAATGAAGCTGAAGTGCTATTAAGTGAATTTCTTAAAGAAATTGCAAAATTATACAGTGATTCATTTTTAACTTACAATATGCATTGTCTTCAACAATTAGCTGCCGATTCAGGAAATAAAGGTTTCCTTAATAGATTTGGATCATTTACGTCCATTGAAACATTACGTTATTGTTCGCTAAAACATTCAAACAATTTCTATGGGAACAACGATATTCTTAAAGTAAATTCTATCCAAAAACAGGGTAACGATTATGTTATTGTAGGTTGGAAAGTAAAAACAAAACATCAGTTTTGTACTCCAAATATAACGTATACAAATATATATGTAATCTTAAACGAAGGCTCCTTGGAATTTGAAAATGGAATTATTCAAAATTTGGTTAAAAATGTAGGAAAGGTTTTTAAAATAAAATTAGGTCAAGAATTGTATTTTTTGCCATTGAATTATTAAAAACATTAAAAATATTTCCAAACAACAAAACAAAATTGTATATAAAAGCTGCATACAGAATATATTATTTAATTCTTTTATCATTTCATTTTTAGAAAATAAAAACTTTCATATCACAGTTTTTATAAACATTTAAATGAAATCTTGGTCAACACTCTTTGTATCTTTTAATTTATTTTATGTGTGTTTTTGTATTTAAAATAAAATCGAGATCTCGTATTCGTTTCGATTTGAAAGCAAAACCGAAATTTTTATATGAAAATATTTGTTTATAAGAAAAAACCATTTTTTAATTGTTAGCTGCAAAATATACGTTTTATTTTTTATTTAAAATAAATTTTATAATTTTTAAATGAAAAAAACTCGAAGTATTTTCATATAATTTCACATGAATAAATTAATGGATCTGTTTAAAATCTAAGATAGGGTGTTTTTTTTTTATAAAAACTTTTGCATTGTATTAGTTTATTTGAATTTTCGAATTCATAACAAAGCCGAGTTTTTTTAAATGGAAATATTTAATTTTCATAAAAATTATTTTATCATTGTTAGCTGCTTAAAATGCATCAGTTAATATATAAAAAATTCAAAGTACTTTCATATATTTTTTTTTAAGAAATTTATATGAAAAAATTGAAAGTCTTTTCATAGAATTTTAAAAATATTTGAATAAAAACTTTTTCATTTTTAGTGCAAAAAAAATATGTTAATACAAAGGAAAAAAATTTTCCACATTTTTATATGAAAAATTAAAAGTCTTTTTGCATAATTTTGTATGGATCTGAGATCTCGTATTTGATTCGAACTCGTTTACGAGTCAGACTTTTTTTTATGAAAATATTTAATTTTTTAATAAAAAGTATTTTTTCATTGTAAGCTAAAAAAATTTCCACATTTTCATATGCGAGTTCGACTTTTCTGTATATAAATATAAAATTTTTTTAATAAAAAGTATTTTTTCATTGTTCGCTGCTAAATATACATTAATTTTAATCAAAAAATTTTCATAAGTTTAATATGAAAGAATTCGAAGTCTTTTTATTTAATTTTCTATGAAGAAATTTATATGAAAAAATGCTAAGTCTTTTTATTTAATTTTATATAAAAAAATTTATGGAATTTTTTTTTCATTTTATATCATTTTATTTAGTGTTTATTTTAATGTTTATTATTTTCACTAAAAAATGTTCAAAATGTTCTTAAGAAAAGTCACTTAGAAAAATGTATGGATCCGAGATCTAGGACTCGTTAACGAGCTCGTTTACGAATCGTTCTTCGTTTGGTGTTTATTGGGCTTAAAAAAAGAAAAATATAACGCGGCCAGGTATGTGTATGGAGTCAACCGCTATGATCTGAACAGAAATACTTATTTAAGTAACAAAAAATTTTTAATCTAACACGTTTTTGAAACAAACTAAAAAGTATAAAATAATTTCTCCTAGAGTGGGGCTTTTAGTTCTCCTAAAAACGTGGGGCGCATGTTATAAAAAATAGCAAGGTGTGTTATTAACAATTGTAGTACGTTAGTGAACAAATGACTAACCCAGGTCGCTTAAATGTCGGGATAGAAGTCCTTGCATGGATAGTAGATTCAAGTTTGCACACATCTATTGTGTTCAGTCCAGTAAGTTCTACTTGTATTTTAGAAGTCTTAAATTTTAATGCTATCGAAGTTATCATGGCTAATTAGTTTGTTTGTAAAAATTTTCCTATCTATGATGAATTATTGAGAAATTATTTGTTGGTTATTAAAAATTTTAATATGTAAGTAGCAAATGCTTTCTTAACCAAGGTATTCCTAATTTTTTAACCATTGATCACTAACCTATTGCTGAGTTGCTGCACAACAAAATCTGGGTGTTTTCCACCCACATAAACTCTCAGCTATAAGGATATAATTACTTAAACCATAGAGAAAAGTGTTGGTTTTAAATAAATCCAAGATTACTCATACCATTTTAAAATGTTTTTTATTAAAAGAATTAATTTCTTACATTTGATTTTTAGTTCGTCACACATGAAATCTTTCATAGAAACAGTGGCTGGGTGGATTCAACCCCAAGGTTAGTAATGCAGGGTTAATATTCTCTATAGCATTAGGAGAACTAAAAGCCCTAATCTTGGAGAAATTATTTTATACTTTTTAGTTCGTTTTAAAAATTTGTTATATTAAACATTTTTTTTTTTACTTAAAAAATTATTTTCTGATTTTCAGTCTTAGTCAAAAACTTTAAAAATTCAAATTTTCAAAAATTTACCACTGAAGGTGACAAAAGAATTTGTTGAAGAAACCGAAATAGTTCTATAAATATTAAAAATGACACAAAAGAAAACCGCAAAAATTTCATAGATATTGCTGAGGCTCGAACTCACAACCTTACGATTATAAAGCAAGCGCCCTGTGCTCACAATGAAATATATTCTAACAGCCCTATTCTGGCAAATTAACAAATTGTTAACCAGTATTTTGAATATTTCTATGTGCTTGTTGTTTTCAATACAAAATTTAAAGCTCAAAAAAAAAAATTTGTCAATAACTGAAAATTTTGAGCTTCAAATTTTGTTTTCAAATAAAAAAATTACAACAAACATATAGAAATATTCAAAATACTGGTTAACAATTTGTTAATTTGCCAGAATAGGGCTGTAAATAGCAATAAACCAAACTACTTTCTTATAAATTATGCAAACAAATTCTATTTGAACTACTTTTTTACACTTTTTTTTCAGCCTCAGTGGTGAATTTTTAAAAATTTGAATTTATTTCATATAAAAAAAAGTTTCACTTTATAGAGGCTCGAACTCACTACCTTGCGGTTATAAAGCAAGCTCCCTGTGCTCTGAGCTACAGAACTCACAATGAGATATATTCTAAATAGCAATAAATCAAAGTACTTGCTTATAAATTATATAAAAAACTTTATTTAACCCATTGCTGACTGCACATAGACCCAATTCCTAAATTCACATATAGGCATTTTCGTAGCTACGCACGTGACAGTCGAATGAATGACAGATCAGTAGAAAAACAAAGAAAAATTAAACTTATGATTTTTTTATTATGATTTTTCAATAGTTTACTAAGCGCACTATGCAAGGTGTAAAAGTTAAGAGTTGTCAACAGTTTGGCTCTCAGATAGAAGCCACCAAAAATGATACGTTACGTGACATAAAATAGAAGTGGTTTTTACCTGCATCAATATAAACGAAAAAATTTGCGAAGTGTGCACGAGTTTTTTCATGAAAGTTTTTTAATATTATCTGGAATAATGTTGCTACACATTCATAATTGTTTCGTTAAAAAATCTTTTTTAATTATTTTTATATAAACCATAGTATGAAACGTTACGTAATATACGTTATGTGACAAATTTTTCTTTCAAAGAAGTGCTTATATTTTTTAGTTTTATTTATTTAATTGAACTAGAAAAACATGTAAAGTGTAATTCAGGACCTTTACAATCAAAAACTGAAAAAATTTGATTAAAATTTGTATTATACGAGTATTTATTAACTTATAAAATTTCAACTTTTGTTAAAATTTTTTAACTTTTGTCACCATTGCTTAACTTTTCGTGCCATTTTTTTAAATTCAAGTTGAGATCAGCTCTCAGTACTCTCACAGTATAAATTTAAACATGTTTTCTTTATTATCGCGGATGAAACAAATTTTAAGTAACATTTAAGTAACATTTTTCATTCGTGGTAGACTTTTTGGCGGAAATGCCCATACGTTAGCAAGGGATACCTAGAATAGAAAAATAAACAAAATTTATGCCTCTACCTGTCCGAACACCTGAGATAATAATGGGGAAAAAATGTTACTCCCTTCAGGTAAATCATTCATAATACACAGGTGAAAACTCAGTTTGATATCAAAATTTCATGAATTAAAGTCACATTCATTATTTCTCACTTAACAAAATTTCAAACAAAAAGCTAAGAGCATTTGGTCTAGAACGTTAAAAAAACAAAAGCCTGTTTGAAAATCCGAGATAACGATGGGACGAAATTCATAAATTTCAAGTAAATCATTCATAATACACAAATGACTGCTTCGATTGATACCAAAATTTCACGAATTAAAGTCCCATTCATTATTTCTAACTTAACAAAATTTCAAACAAAAAGCCACCAGCAAAAAGCTAAAACGCCAAAAGAAAAAATACCTAAACAATTTCACCACATCCGGCTGGAATGGGTTAAACTACTTTTTTTATATTTTTTTTCATCCTCAGTGGTGAATTTTTCAAAATTTGAATTTATTTCATATAAAAAAAAGTTTCACTTTGTAGAAGCTCGAACTCACTACCTTGCGGTTATAAATCAATAGCTTTACGCTATGAGCTACAGAACTCACACCAAAACTTATTCTAAATGAGGTAATAACTTCATTTCAGTGGTGAATTTTTGAAATTTAAAATGTCTATGAGATTTTCAGTATTTTTGTTTGATTTTTAATATGTAGGTATGTATGTATACATCAAATAATTTCGCATTTTAGCCAATCAAATAAACGTACAGACAAGTCATTATTGTGTTGTCATCCAGTTTTGAGCTACACTATAAGTTTCAAAACTCTAGCTCATCGGGAAGTTGGTTAAAAATTGATTCTAAAATTTGTACGGGACACACAAGAAGTGAAGCTCATAAAAACGTGTTAAAATGGAGTAATTTTTTAAGTCCCAGTATTTAAGAATAATTATATATTCAAGTCATTTAACAAGAATTTCGGAGCTATTAATTGCAACAAGTACTTGTTAGGATGTAGTTTATACGAGTGTCTAAACTAAGTAAGATATAAAAAAATGAAACAAACAACACACAGTTTAAGCAAACAAAAATTAAATTTGCTAAATTTCATTAATAATTAAAAAACAGGAATTCCAACAAACTCCGTACAAGTTCAGAACGTAGGTCGCATCGCTGCTGCAGAGCTTGTTAAATAAATAAATACGAATGCATAAACCTACATAAAAACTTAGAATAACAGCGGTAGCAGCAGTAATAAGAACAAAAAAAAACCAACAACAACTTTACACTAACAGCGTTAAGTCTGTTTTATAGCTCTTTTAATTGTACTTAATTAATTCTGATTGTTAGTTTTGTTTGCTTTTTTTCCATATTTTACCATGCGCTCAATTCTAAGGAGGTTTCCCCACTACGTTGTAGTTGAGTGGCCTAACTTGAATATCTAGAAGTGCAAAAACTATCTTAAATGCATTTGCTTTACAGCAAATTGATTATGCTTTGAAATTGAAATTTAAATTTAAGCCCATTTAATTAGCTTGTTGGCCCAGCTTGTTATTGAACTGCGCTGCATAGAGTTCAAATTGAATTCATAAGTTATGGCAACAATTTGTTATAAGAACGGATTGAATATTTGTTTTGCCTTTTACTTTTGATATTTTTTTTTTTATTAATTTTGTATGACATGATTATTGACATGATCAGTATTTTTGATCGTACAATTTTCTTATCACGATTTGTTTTCAAAACTTACACTTTGTACTAATTGTGTAAGAAATTGTAAGAAATAAAGTTTATATTATTTAATTTCATAGTTATTATTATAATTGTTAGTTATTTATAACTGATAATGATTAAATAATAGTTGCTTTCAATAAAGTTATTTTATTTCAATAAATTGTATGTTATGATATTTATGATTATGTTATGTTATGAAAAATTTTTATTTAATTAAAAATTGTAGAATTTTTTAAATTTAGAAAATATTAAGCAATCGTAGTTGAGTTCTGTAATAAATAAACTTTAAAGGAGAAAAGAGGAATTGTATTATATTTCCTGATCTAAGTTATTAAGGACAGACATCTCCGCAGGCATTAGCTGCTACAGTGCGTGGAAGATATGAGTGATGTTAGGTTAGGTTAGGTTAGGTACAAGTGGCTGAATCGGTAGACGACTCTTACACTTAGGCACGAGCAGGCCCATTGTGAAACCACATAATCTCTTTTAAAAAACCTAATAGAGATTTCCCTCCTCAAACCAGCTCGAGAGGATAATGAATATAAGGATATGCTTGATTTCCAGGCATGAGACTTCGGCAAGTCCATTTAAAAAGGAATGGCCCAAAGTTGCCATTCTCTTTTTAGCTAAAGCCGGACATTCGCAGAGGAGGTGCTGAACATTTTCTACCTCCTCCTCTCATTTTTTGCTTCTGCAGAAATCGTTTGATGCCAGTCCCAACCGAAAAGCGTGCGCTCCGATCAGCCAGTGATCCGTTAGGACTCCTACTATTTTTGACAGGTTTACACTTAACTCAAGCAGTGAGGTGGTGCGTTTTAAGTCGTAGGTAGGCCATGTTAGCTTAGTTAACACCTACATATATTAAGGTGTTCCCAGCGTTCTTGTGCAAGACTTAAGGATCTGTTCTTGCACTGGAGTTTATAGGAGGAAATGGATATACCAATAAAGTCCTCATTTAAAAGGGTGTTAGAGGTCGTACAATTCCTTGCCAATTCGTCAGCCATATTATTTCCCTCGATATCCCTATGTCTGGGTACTCATATCTAAGAGATTTTCGGCACTCAGTGAGAGTTTTAGAGTTGTCAATATTTGAGTTAAGTGCCTTCAGTGCAGCTTGGCTATCTGAAAATATGGAAATACTATTTCCTTCAAGGTCTTTTTGATCTAGAAACATAGAGGTTTCGTGAATAGCCATCATATCCGCTTGGTAAACACTACAACAGTTTAGACGTCTAAAGGACGCCTCGATTTTGAGATCCTGGGAGTAAATACCTCCCCCTACTTGTTCTCGAAGTTTGGATCCATCTGTGAAAATTTTTATGCCGGAGGTTTTGAGGGGGATTTTGTTTGCCCAGTCTAGCCGTGAAGGGATGAGAACTACGTAGTTCTTTTCAAGATTAAAGCTAGGCACACAGTTGTCTGTTTTATCGGGTGCAGAGGAGTTCAGAATAATTGTGTCGCCGAAGTTATTACCTATCCAGTTTCCAGATTCTCTCAGTCTGAGGAAAGGTTGCCAGCCAAACTACAAAATTACAATTCCTACAAAAATTACCTTTTTCCCAAAGTAACATAAATTAAATACCACCACAATTCCCATGCTAAAGGTAAACAAAAAAAATTCCCACATCATTAAAAAAATACCAAAAAATATCCCACGATCATTAAAAATTACCACGCGTTTTAAAAATACCACCAAAAATCCCATATACATTTAAAAATCCCACAAAAAATCCCATACGTAATAAAAAATACCACGAAAAATCACTCAAAATATTTTTTAACTTTTTTTTGGAATTTTAAAATAATTTTTGTAAGCTTAACGCTTACATGCAGAAATGTAGAATTTTCAGAAAAGGTCAGAATTTTAAGGTCAGAATTTTGTTCAGAAAAGAATGCGCTATTAGTTTTTATGCAATTTTGTGATGTCAACTTGTTCTTAAAACAAATATGCAATTTAATCGTTTATATTAAGGGTTAGTTCGAAGAAATTTACAGCGTAAACTTATAGCTTTACTCTTCTATATATATATTTCGATCATCGAATACTATGATTAAGATTTTGCTCAATAAAAGTAAAAAAAATTTTAAGAAAAAATTCCCAAATTCCCATGCAATTAAAAAATACCACGCTGAATTCCCACGCCAATTAAAAAATACCACGCTGAATTAAAAAAAAACCATGGGAATTCCCAAAAATAAAAATTCCCAAGATCAATTAAAAACTACCACGAATGGGATTTTTCCCACAATACTGGCAACCTTGGTCTGAGGGCTGCTGTGTTAGCACGTTCCCTGGCAAAGATATCGATAAGAGGAAGGTAAAGCATGACATTAAAGGTGCTGGTTGGTGCTGAGGACAATGCCCCAGTAATACATAGACCTGCACTTCTTTGTACCTTTGCAAATTTGTGAATTGCAGTTATCTTATCAAGGGCCCTCCACAATACCAGTGAGCCATATATATGTATAAATCCAGCGTACTATTTTGGGGGGAAAACCCCATTTTTACCTTTCGCTTTTTTACAGGCAAATGGTGCTATGTTTACCTTTTTAACACGTTCCTTAATGTTAACATTCCAGATAAGCTTCTTATCTAGAAAAACTCCTACGTATTTCGTGCTGTCACTGAAGAGCAACCTCGTGTCGTTCAGACGCGGAGGTTCTAAGTTAGGGATTTTATATTTCCTAGTGAAAAGGATGAGATCTGTTTTCTCCAGGTTTTCTTAATCTCGAAAGGATTAAGAGTGCTCTCTCCATGAGTTGACAGAGAGTCTGGAGAAATTTACCGCTAAAAACGATTGAGATATCATATGCATAAGCAACAACCTCGTAGACTTCCCCCTCCATGATACGCAACAGCTGGTCAACCGTCACGGACCACAAAAGCGGATACAAGACTCTTCCCTGTGGAGTTCCTCTGCTTACATGCCTGCGAATAGAGGATCCCCTTAATTTTGAGTTCACCACCCTGCCCAAGAGCACCTGGTGTATGTAACTCACGAGAAAATCCTCCACCCTAAGTTCCGACAAGGCCGAGGTGACCGAACATGGAAGGACGTTATTGAATGCTCCTGCTATGTCTAGAAAAGCAACAAACGCGTATTCTTTGTTCCCAAGTGATTTTTTGATGTTAGAAACAAGAGAGTGGAGAGCTTTTTCTGAAGATCTGCCTTTAATGTAGGCATGCTGAGGTCTTAGACGCCCATCAAGTTTCGGCTTAGGAAGCAGCCCAATAAGCCTCTCTAAAAATTTAACCAAAAAGGAAGAGAGGATTATAGCTCTGAAGTCATTCGATTTAGTGTGAGAGGACTTACCCGCTTTCGGTATAAAGATAACTTTTGTCTCTCTCCAAGCTGTTGGGATATAGTTAGGGAGTAGGCAACCATCGTAGATGGCCTGAAGCCAGGATATTATTGCATTGAAGTTATAGTGGAGTTGAGCTGGTATAATGCCATCGGGACCCGGAGATTTATCTCGTTAAAATGAATAGATCGCCCATCCTAACTTCTCCTTGCTGGTCAGTTGCTCAATTTGTTGATGTTAATGTTATATATTGGAGATGCGTACTGCGACCTAAATGAGATTTATTCCTCCTTCTCAAAGCTCCGCTGGGTTGGCGGTTTACAGAATTTCATCGAGACCTAGTTCTCTGATGAATTTAAGAATGTTCTTCTAGACTCAGCTCATAGTTCCCCAGTGCTAGTTTACATCTGCGAGCCACGGCGTCGCAGTTTGTAAGTAGGTTTATTGGAGTCTTCGTTTACAGAAACGGCAGTTATTATCGGTTTCTATGCCCAATTTAATGAGGTGATATTTAAGTTTGCAGTGTTCTGTAAAGAGCCCTGTTAAAATTCTTAGATAAGGTTTACCTAAGCTTATGCACAATTTTGCTCTCCGAGTGTTAAAATCTCTGAGGAGCAATTTGGATTGTCTTAGCTTTGGAATGCGTTTCCAAAGGTTTGAACGTTTGTGCCTCTCCTCCCTTCTTAGCTCTTCTTTTATAGAATGTGTGCCCAATCCGCAGAATGGTTCTGCTACTATAAAATTTGTGGCTGCACCTTGTCGCGCGAAACCATCGGCTAATTCGTTACCTTGTATTACTTTGTGTCCTGGGACCCAGAGTATAGTAACAGTGCTATTCTTGCCTGTTCATTGAATTTTGTTAGGCATTCTCATGTTATTCTCGATGATATCTCACAGGAAACTAATGCTTTAATTGCTGTTTGGCTGTCTGACCTCACAATTATATCCTGACCTTATGTATTTCCGGTTCATGTTGAATTGTGAACACAGCTGTATTGCTAGGTATTGCACAGCTGTATTTCTGCTAGGAAGATACTGGGTGTTGTCTCCATAGGTACAAAGTGCTTGGTTCTTGGCCCATACACCCCTGCGCCTATATCTTGCAATGTTTTGAAGTCATCCG
This sequence comes from Dichetophora obliterata, assembly GCA_963920525.1. Classification (NCBI taxonomy): domain Eukaryota; kingdom Metazoa; phylum Arthropoda; class Insecta; order Diptera; family Sciomyzidae; genus Dichetophora; species Dichetophora obliterata. The sequence goes on along the minus strand of OY986438.1, from coordinate 203,261,089 downwards.
TATACCATGATATGCTGTGTGGTTTCTTGACTTGCGATATTATCTCGATGTCCCACTCTTTCTTGGTACTAAGCTTAATTTTGAAGTGTATTTTGAAGTTGTACCTTTTTACTATATCGGCTCTTGATATTGCTTTGCAATATCCTCTTTCTCTCTACTGCTGATAGTTTTACCTAAACCTGTCTCCTCTTTAGCAATGCATAGCAGAGTTCACTTAGCTACTCCCTCTATGACAAGGTGTATGGGTTTTAGGTCCAGAATTACTTCTAGTGCTGCTGTAGGGCAGGTCTTCATGGCATCTGTGATGCGTACGCAGGCCAGTCTATGCATCTTTGTTAGCATATTCCTCATTCTGGTCAGCTTGGTTTCCGCCCATGCTATTGCTCCGTAGGTGAGGATGGGTCTCACCATCATGGTATACATCCAGCCAAGAATTGTTGGGTTGCAACCTTAGCTTTTACCCGCCAGGTTCCTACATACCATAAGTGCACGCTTTGCTTTGTTTATAGTTTCCACTGCATGTTTTCTCCAGAGAAGCTTTGAATTTGGTGTGAGTCCTAGGTACTTTACTTCTCCTTTGAAGGGAATTTCCGTGCCATCCATTCTCATAGATCGGAGATTTGCCAGGCTTCTTTTGTAAGTAAAAGGTACTTACATAGTTTTCGCTGGTTTGATATTTAATCTCACTGCGTTGAACCATTCCTTGGTTACTGACAATCCTTTCTGTATCAGATTACAGAGTGCATCCTCAAACTTCCCTCTCGCTATTAAGGCGTTTTCGTCTGCGTAACCCTGACATTTTTATGTCATTCTCGATTAGCTTTCATAATAGTTCGTCCACAACAAGACTCCACAACAGTGGATAAAGAACTCCGCCTTGTGGGCAGCCTTTTGTTGTTTTAATTCTTATCGTGGTGGTGCCCACTTTTGTTTCTGCAGTTCTAAGCATTTTTTATATCCATCTGATGGACATATGTATATGACTGATAGAGTATAACTATTTTAAAAGGTGAAAGGTTACGTCGAGCTGAGCAAAACATTGCTTGGGAGGTTCTATTTTCAGACCCTTAGTAGCTACAGGGTTAACTAGTACTTTATGACTTTGATACACATTATTGCTTCTAGCAGAAAAACTAACTCAAGAAAAACTAATTTTCAGAACTGACTTCTTTGAAAGACAGTAAATTTACGGCAACCTGTTGCTTCATGAGCTTATTTGGCATTAAGCTCAAATGTAATTCTAAAAAAAACATATTTTTTTAGAATTACTTAAAAATATCAAAAGATAGCGCTAATGTGAGTTGATTCAATCTTACAAAAGTTCTTATTGTGAATTTCCAAAAGCAGAATTAAGCTTTCTCATTTTTCTTGAATGATAACACAATTCGACAATGATCAAATTTTTCCATAATACCAGGCTTTGATCATCGTTTGCTTGTCGTTGGTGTACAAATTGGAGCGATTGTAGTGAAAAATTTCAAGGAACATTCTTATAAAATATTTTAACTCTCTATGAATAATTTTTAGGGCAGGAGAAAGTGGGGCAGATTTGGCACCTTTTTTGCAGGGTCATATTTCTCGGATATATTTGGGCAAAAATTTAGAGTTTAATAATTGGTCGCAAACATTCATAATTAATTTGTAACCAATTGAGTAATCAGTAATTGAGTAACCAATAACCTATAAAAAATCATGTATCTACCTTATTCAACCATTTTTAAAAGAAAAGTAAATTTGTCAAATGTGTCCCGCGGCAGGGGCACCCTTGACTTTTGAAGACGAGCATTTGACAAGTATGTTTATTCTCGTTAAGAACTCGAAATACCAGCTTATAAAGAGTTTATACTGAAACTTCATAATATTATTTAAACAAAAATTTAATACATTTGTGTATTTGTATATTGTAAATAATGAAAAAATGCGATCAATGTAAAAAAAATAAAAGTAACGAGACCATATTTATAATAGGTTGATTATGCTTAAGAACACCAATCATATCCACTTATCTTAAATAATAGTTTCCAAAATTTGTTTTAAAAATGTACTTTGTGCGGCATCGTGATGTGGAAGATGGATTTTCAGGATACGGCAACTTTAATTCAATTTTGTTGCATCAACAATCTTGTCAAAAGTTCTTCTTTTAAAAATGTCAATTGTGCTCCATAAGCACTCGGTGACTTTTTATATATTTTTTTCCCCTTTTCATTTAGTTAAATTAAGATTCATTAAGATTAAGAGTTTATTTAGGACTTATTCTTACCTTTTTTAATAAAACACTTTGATATTACGGCTAAGATCACTTTGAAATCGTATCTATACCATAAAATTACACCAGCGCAACAAAAAACACAAAAACACTAGTTGCTTTTTTTTTTGAGTTATGTAAAAAGTGTCTAACTTTGTGACACTTATGAGAAATCACATGCTGTCAAATTGCACAAATAAAATTTATTAATAAATATTATGGTGCGTCCACATCGAAAACGCTAAAGTTAAATCAAAGAGTAGTACTACTCTTTGGTTAAATGTGCCCCAAAGTCAAATGTACCCCACTTTCCCCTACTTTTTTAACTTTTTTAAAAAGCGTCAAAAAAGACCCATAAGAAAGTCGCTAGAGGGTTAAATATTATGCAAAAATATTTCTAATAAAATCTTACTTTAGGTCCTGTGAACACAATAACTATATCAAAGGCATATATTTAGTAGTTTTATTACTTTTTATGTTAGTACATAAATAGCTTAATTTAGAGTGAACTTAAAACCTATAGAATTTTAATACTACTTACTTAACCCATTAACCGCGGCTACCAAACGCTTTGTCTGATTTTTTTAAAATTGCATGTGCTTTCTTATAGTGTTTACAGGAACTACCACATCAAATTTCAACTTTATATCTTTCACCGTAGCCGAGATATAAGGTAGGTATAAAAATACCCAACAGTCGTTAATGTGGTCTAAATGGACACAAATTCTTTCTGCAACGACAGCACAGTTTTATATCAGGAATTTTCTATCAATAGCAGGTATAGTTAGTTAATTGTCAAAGAGAGCTTTTAAGAAAATGTAGTGTTAACGTAAAAATTTTTTGACCCACTCCAATAACAATTTCTAGCTCTAGGTTTTCTTAAAGCAACAAAAAAAATTAAACACTTAGCTGTTACCAATTCTCAGATATGATCAATTCTGCAGAAGCATTTTCATGGGTAAAAAAACACCCAACCGCGGTTAATGGGTTAAACGAAAACTATTAAAATTCCGATGCACGTACAGTATAGTCTCGCTAATCCGGACACTCGCAATACCGGACTTCCCAGTAATACAAGCATCTCTACACTTCGGACATTTTTGATATTTTACTTCTATAGTTCGGACAGAAAGCCAAATCGAACATGTTTGGTTTAGAAATTGACTGTCGCTACGTAAATCAAGTCAACGTTTTCTTTTCAAGAACAAGGCTTATTTGCATGCATATTGTCATTCGATTCATTTAATTTACGTCTTGAATTTTTATCTACACGTTGATAATGGTGTGAAGATTAAAATTTAAAAAGTTTAAGATTCTTAAAATGCCAGCGACAAAAAGGCAACATAAAGCGATAAATCTTTCAGAGGTGCAAAATTTTAGATTTTATTGAAACTATGAAAACCAGTACGATGTTCAGCAAAAATTCAAATTATCTTAATCTACAGTTTTTGATATAAAGAAAAATAAAGACAAAATTAAAAAATATGTGTCGCAAGCATTCCAAGGATCAGATAAAAAGAAATTTTAGCAAAGAAAAGGCAAAATGATTAAACCAAATTTGTTCCAGGGAAAAGAAAAAATATCAGGCAAGGCATTAAGTAAAAGTAATTTTGTGAAACAATTGTAATTTATTATTTATAATTTTAACTTTAAAAATTAATTTTTAAGTTTAAAAACATAATAGGTCGGTTCCCGTAGTTTTTGGACTAAAAATAGTAAAACTGTCAAAAGCGTGAGCATAAAAAAAATCTCTCAAAAATAGATAAAAACACAAAAAAGTACTGGAACGTTTTTCGGATTAAAATGGTGTAAACTGTCAAATGAAATCATTTGTCGAAATGAAGAAACATTTTTACATTCATATGCATTACAATATTGAAATGAATTTTTAAATTATCATTCATATTTAGTTTTTTACAATTTAGCATGTTTCTGGTGGCCATTCCAATAGTTTTTATTTATATCAAAGAACTTTTTATGTTTTCCAATTTCCTTGCTAACTTGTAAACAGCTGTTTTTAAGCAGTTTGACACTTTTACAATTTTTACCAGAACAAATTTCTCGGACTAAGACTTGGAACTTTTGACAGTGAGGGGGAATTTTGTACTCTCTCTATCAACTGCACCCTCTTTTACCATTTTTTCAAGTACGGAAACGTTTTACGGACTAAAACCTGGAAAGCTGATAAATTGGACTAAAACTTTAGAGTACGGGAACAGACCAATTATTTATGTTCTTATATATAATTTCTTTACAAAAATTTCTTAGTAAAAGCGTTTCAATTAATAAGGCTCAACTATGCATTCAAATATGCTCAAATTTGTTTAACAAATTCTTCTACTTTCTGTATTCCGGACACATCCAGTAACACGGACATACACCGAAACTATATGTGTCCGGATTAGCGAGACTGCACTGTATAGTATTTTTATTTGCTACAACGTACTGATCGCATTCTATAAATATTTTTGATGTTGGACTGTGTAATTGCAAAGAAGTCGCAAAATATGGCTCCGCAAATTTTTTCTTCAAGTGCACATCTTCCGCCAGATGCTTGTCCGCCCATAACCCACAACAACACTGTGCTTCTTTGTGTTACTTAGGCGATAATAAACTTCAAAGAATACTTCAACAACAGCAACAACAATATTAACGCCTCGATTGCATTCCACAAACAGACAGATCGATGATGATCAATAGCAGCATCGCCGAGTTTTTTCCTCTTGTGGCTCTTTAGTTATTAATTTTATTGTTGTTGTTGTTGTTTTTATTGTTATTGTTGTGGCAGTTGTTATAAAAGGCAGCAAAACGCTGCGATCAGTGTAATAATTATTGCTTCAAATGCGGTAATAGACGATGTCATCGTCTCAACCAAACACCAAACGAATCTTAAGCTAACGTTAAAGATCGCTGTATCGATCAGCTGTAGTGTAAATCTTACACTACAGGTTTCCCCCATTTTTACTGCTGCTGCAGTGCCTCAGTAACACCTCAAGACTCAGATTGTCGGAAGCAGTGAGTCGAAATACATCATAACTTGTCAGTCGTTTGCCTTCCAAAGAATCAAGAATCGTTTTGATCATGCACTGAAGATGCTGAATACCGCTTCATAAGGCTTTGTTTTGTCGTTGTTGTAGTGTTTTTTTTTTCATTTCTATCTGCCTTTTTTGCTTCAATACGAACTGTTTATTTAATACATCGCACTGATAAGATAACTAAACTTAATGAACGCTAATCATTTTGGTAAATAAACTAGAACAACTTGAAATGATTTTGCGACAGTCAAATTTTAAAAGTGATCGTGTAAGGTTTGAGGCTTGCGTTAAATATATTAATTAAGAAAACCCCAAAAACATACATAATTCACATATTCAAATTTCAAGTGTTGAAATATTCGCTATTGATTGAACTCACAGTTTCAGATCGGCTCATGACTCAACGCTATACGAGCAGCAGCGCAGCGTGCTCGATCAGTAGAAAGCGGTTACGCAGTCACGCTCTTCTTCTCTAGCATGTCCGTATTCTCTATGCAAAAATTGCGCTCACTGCTGCCAGGTCAACATGCAGCTAGTGCCGGTGCACAGCGGCATTCGGTAAGCTTGGAGCCGGAGATTGGCTTTCAGATCTCCATTGAAATGAGCCAACAAACCACAACAACAACAATGACGACAACCACAACAACTGCTAATAACAGCGATGTGGCATTTACAGCATACCAGCGAATAGCAGTGCCGGAGCTTAATGTACACCTCATAGCGGCGCGTCATCTGCCGGCATTGTTTGGCTTTAAAGTGGTGCAGGGGTATTTGATCAAAGTGGGTTGTATCTGTAATAAAATTAGTGCGTTCTTAAACCTTTTTATCACATTTTGTTGGCAGGTGAAGCTTTTCCCCGGCTCGAAACGTTTGGACAGCAGCATACAAACCAATTCATGGCCAAAATTTAATGAAACCTTCAAGTTTCCGCTGGCACCCGATATCAAGTGAGTGACAATTAGAGATATTCAAAGAGTAATGTTTTATTATTTTCTGTAATAGACCTTCTTTAAAGCACTCTTCTAGACGTGGTAGCAAAACGGTGTTTGCCGAATTCACACCTGAGGAACTGTTTGCCGGACATTTTGTTGTCTTCACAGTTTATGCACTCTTGGAGCTACCACCAGCGGTACGTTGTTTTGGATTTTCTCCTGTGTTTTTTTAAGTTTGGTTTAAGCCATTCCTATTTACCACGCATGGTCACTTTTATCGTTTGTCATTTCATTTTGGTTACTTTCTTATGTTTTGCTACTCCATAGAGCTTTAATCGTTTGAATAAAACGTATCGTTCGTTGCGCGACAAAAGCACCAGCTTAGTGCAAAAGGTCGTCGAAAGTTCCAGTGGCAGTGGCAAGGAGAATACCCACACCAGCAGCACCTCAAGCAATGGCCATGGATTGAACTCAAAGCAAAATGGTGATACCCAAAAAGTTAGAAGAAAACCCAGTGACGCAAATCCAAGAGATCCCATGCCACCACTAACCATAAGCGAATCACGCAGAAATATTGGTAGACTTGGTTTTTAAACTGAGAAGTTTTTAAATTTTAACCTCTTTTTACTTGCTTGCAGGTTCTGTTACGTGCTATTTAGAGCCGAAAATATTTCAACGCAACTCCCGCACTGGCCTGTACTCCACTGAAGAACTTTGGCAGCCCATCAAGGATATAACATCGACTGTTCCCAAGGGTCCCACAAATAATGTGAGTACCTAAAGTTTGATTACCAGTCCTATCATGAATAATTTTGCACGCGAAATCGGAAAAGGGTGTTTTCATTTTAAAGATAAAGCTCAAGCACATTTTGGAAATTTTTAATGCAAATTTGTTAATCAACGATTTAACTTAAAAAAAACTTAAAAATGAAAACTCCCTTTTCCGATTCCGCGTGAAAAATAATTCATAAGAGAACTGGTACATCTTTTTTTTTGTGAGTTGGGCATTACTAAAAAGAATTCCATGCGTTCTACTTAATAACCGTCTTTTAAGATATAAAATATTAAATCACATTAAATCGGTGATTCCATGTCATATCGAACGCTTTTGTCCAAAAACTAATTTTGACAATTCTGATTTCACGTCGATAGAACTATAAAAACAAAAAGTATTTGCATGCTTTTCTACAATTTTTTTATTTTTTTTGTGCAGCTATACACAGTGAAAAATTAAGAAGAAAAAGAGAAATTGTCATTCAAACATGTAGTCAAACAACTATATCTTCTAAACCGTTAGTCCTACAAAAAAATTTTCAGGATATATTTTAAAGATCTTGATTTGGTCTTCTTTGTGGTGTCCTTTTTACAAACACTTTTGTAACAATTTTTTATTTATTTGACCGCTAAAAATTTTATTCACATTTTTCATGGGCAGCAACACTATTTTTTTGGGTCTTTGAAAATATTATCGTATTGAGGCATTCATTTTAAATGCATTATCAAAATTTGATGTTGGATAATAAATGTTTACTATTTTACTTTTCAAAATCTGGCTACACAATTTTTAAATACAAAATACTTTTACTTTTAATTAAAAATTGAATTTTTAGTAATTTTTTACTAAACTAGGTACATATCGTCGCTGCGCCAACAAAAACAGTTTTATGTTTTTCACAAACTTTTTAGGAGAGCAAAAAAACAAATTTTTTTAGAGCATATCTAGTACTGCGAGCAGTGTTGTGAACATTTACAAACTAATTATGACGATTTTCTTTCATTTATATGCCAAAAATTATAATGCTAGTTTACTCGTTTTTGTTACAATCAAAAATTTTTGGTGGCAATAGATTCAAGTTCAGATTAAAATTTAACTTCAACTGAACAAAATGTAACAATACTGAAGTGTGTGAGGTTTTATGTTTTCTTTGTTTCTTGCTGTTTGCCTCCAGTGCGGTTCAATTTAAATATATTGTTGTTCACAAAAATTATTCTATCCTGCAGTTTTTACTGAAAAATTAAACTTTTTTCCGAATCTTGATATAAATTACCTTGAGATAAAATAGTACCTTCAAATTAAATTCTAGTCAGAGTCTTGTATTAATTTCAAACTCTAATTGACTCAAATAAATTTGTACCCTTAATAATAAATCTATTCAATTCTATATTAATTATTCTCTATTAATAGTCAATGAATTTTTAAAGATTTTATTTAATGTTTTATTTAAAACTACACAGTAAAAAATATGAGCATAAATTTTATACTATTTCGTAAACATATAAGTCCAAACCAAAAATGTTTTAAAAGTTATACCATCAAATCTTATAAATTTTTCTAGACCATTTTTCTCCTCAGACCAATCGAAACCACTATATTTTTGAAATTTCCCAGAATATATTTTGATTAACACATGATATCCATATGAAATTTTTAAATTATATTTATTTTATTATTTTTATAATATTGAGTGGTATAAAATTTATTAATTATTTGGAATAAAAAACGTTTATACCACACAAATGTTATAAAAAGATAAAATTTACTCTCAAATTTTTTACTGTGTATGTATACTTATATAAATAAATATGCTTTTGAAGAAAAATTTATTGTATTGTAGTACTGATTTATAGTGAATGACGATTTTGACGGTGTTAAAATTACGATTTCTTAATTTTTTCATCTCAGCCCTGTCTGCGAACAATAACTGGGTTTGATGCATTTTAATCAAAAGATATATAAAAAGCTGCAAATGCAGAAATGTGGGCAATATATAGTGTGAATAAAATATGTATAAAAAAAAATTTTATAAAAATCTTAAAACTATAAAACTGCTTTTGTTGGCGCATAGACGATATGTAAAGTCACATTAAAAACTTTTATCAACTCGTTAAAATATTCTATTCCTCGGCAGACAGTCTATTTTTGAAATTTGCTAAAATATTTCTTGGCTGTAATGCCGTGATGTATCCCTATGTTAATACTAAATTATGTAAAATTGTTTTAACATTTTATTTATAACATTTTTTGTTCTTGTAAACTTAAACAATAGTTGAAAAAGATGATCTTGATGTAATGCGCATATCAATTTTTCCTTTGCCCCGTGGTACAAAGGAATGGTGGGTTAAAGTCCCGCGTATCAGTTTTGCTTTTTCGAATTGCTTTTTGAGAGATTGTTTTTCAGAGTTGTACTGCTTTGATGAAAAATGTTCCGATTCAATACTTGTCATGTTGTTTGAAACCCAATTATAAAATACTACAGGAGTATTTGTCGGATTATTAATGTTTGCAGACTAGCCTTTGCCGCAATTCTTTTTACTGTACCTGCCAAACCATCACATGGCCCTTTGCCGTGAATGCACGCAGTACTAGAAATGCTTTGAAAAATGTTTGTTTTCAATTTTTGCTCTCCTGTAAAGTTACTGAAACAAATATAACTGTTTTTGTTGGCGCAGCGACGATATGTACCTAGCTTAGCAATAAATACTAAAAATTCCATTTTTAATTAAAAATTAAAGTATTTTGTACTTAAAAATTGTGTAGTCAGTTTTTGAAAATTTCGTTTAAAATAGTAAACATTGATTCTCTAACATCAAATTTTGAGAATGCATTTAAAATGAAAGTCCCCAATACGATAATATTTTCAAAGTGCCAAAAATATAGTGGTGCTGACTATGAAAAATGTAAGAGAAAATTTTAATGGTCAAAAAATTTTAAATTTTTTACGAAAGTGTTTGTAAAAAAGTACACCACAATAAAGACCAATTCAAGATCCTTAAAATATGTCACCTACTTTCTCTTGTAGGACTAACGGCTTAGAAGATTTAGTTGTTTGAGTATATGTCCGAATGATAGTTTTGTTTTTATTTATAATTTTTCAAAAAAAAAAAAATCAAGAAATCAAAAAAAAAAAAAAATTAAATTACAAAAAAAAATATGCAAATATTTTTCTTTTTTAAAGTACCAAATAAAGTATTAAATTTTTACAAAAATATGAGTTTCGAAAAGCGTCCGCTTTGACATGGAATGACCGATATACATATAATATGTGCGATTGGAATGAAAGCAATGGGTTACACAGCTAACCGAGTTCAATCGATATGAACATTTTTTCTATTATACTTAAAATTGTGCAGTTGGAAAATTAATTAAGCTGGAACATCACTGGATATAGCAAATAACTAAAAAAAACATAGCTAGAAGTTGACTACTAATGTAAAGGGTCCGCCAAATAACTTTTTTTTTTGAAAATTCTTTTAAAAAAAAACTACTCGATATTTTTCCAAATTTATTTTTTATTCGAAAGTATAATCCTTCCGGTTAATAATGGAAAATAATTTGATTCAAATGGCTGCCTCGGCTGGCCATGCAGTAGCCTACACGATCGGTCCAATTTTTAAGCACATTATCGATTGTGTGCAGCTGTATTTCACCAATGGCTTTACGAATATTGTCCTTTAAAGCGTCAATTGTCTCTGGCTTATCGTCGTAACACTTATCTTTGAGGGCACCCAACAAATAATAGTCCAACGGTGTCAAATCGCAGCTCCGAGGTGGCCAAACGACATCAGCTCTGCGGCTGATAATGCGATCTTCAAAAACAGGGCGCAAAACATCGAGTGTAGCTTCGGCTGTGTGGCACGTAGCGCCGTCCTGTTGAAACCAAATGTTGCCAATATCCTCCTCTTCAATTTTTGTGAACAAAAATTCGTTCATTATGGTACGATAACGATCGCCATTGACTGTAACGGCCACTCCTTGCTCATTTTCGAAGAAAAATGGCCCAATTATGCCTCTAGACCAAAATCCGCACCAAACAGTGACTCGTTTTGGGTGCAGCGGCTTTTCAATGTATGCGTGCGGGTTTTCTGTGCCCCAAATGCGACAATTTTGCTTGTTTACATACCCGCCAAGATCAAAATGAGCTTCATCTGAAAAGATGATTTTTTTGGCAAAATCGGGATCTTCTGTAAGTCGATCGCAAGCCCACTTCCCAGCGTTGTTCAAGCGTATACACAACCATATTCGTTCAGCGGAAGGATAAAACTAATTATCTGTCAAATCAGACATGAGCTAAGTGTTACCATTCACGAAATAAGCACTAGTTGAAAAAAAACGTTAGATGGCGGACCCTTTATTAATTTTTCATTTAAGGAAAAGTGTTTTTATTTCATGGGTAAATATTTTAAAAAATTTTGCTGCCAAAAAAAATTTGACGAAATTTATTTATCTTTAAATAAATTTTTTAAGTTAATATAACATGTCATAATTTTTATAACATTTTTTATGATGCGAGGATTTATTTGCTCGACACGATCACAAAACCACAAAAATCGTTAAAATCATACAAATTGAATTAAAATGTAGCAAACCTGTGATATTTTTTTTTAAAAAATGTTATTTTATTTCTTGTTTCAATTTGAAAAAATTTGCAATTAAATGTTGTTAAAATATTTTCTGAAACAACACTTAATACAAATACAAAAAATTGTGTTACTCCATTGCTTACTCAATCATCAAAAATACAAAAAAGCAAAATTAAAAAAAAAAATACTACGGGGTGAAATAGCGTAGTTTTTAGCTATTTTGTGAAAAAATATAACAAATGCCAAAATTCGGATCGAAAAGTTATAAGTAGCTGTTAAAACTTGATTTTATTTTCGAAAATCGGCAATCATTTAAAATTATTTAGTTGGAAATGAGTTTTCACAGATTCTCGAGCGGGAGAGTGACTGAAAATTTGTTAGCAATTTGATTTCAAACAGCAATTCGGAAATCAAAAGTTTTTATTGTTTTTATAAGTTGAAATGCGAGAGACGATATTGTGGTATTGCGGAATTCGGTTGCAATGTCTAAAGCTTCAATAATAGCATCTTGTAGCTTTTGATAAGTATTTATGGATTCATGTCAACCCATCTAGTTGAAAGAAATCTTTACTTTTTTTTATAGGGCAAGTATGCCTGTTAACACATTGTAATTATTTATTTATTTATTCATTGTTTACGTCTTTGGAAATAATCCTTACAGACTACTTAAAAATAAAAATATCTTAGCAACTATTATAAAAAATAACAAAAAAATTTAACAAAGAGTAAAAATTAATTATTATTGGATATAAAAAATTATATACGAAACAAATTATTTAGCAAATTCTTAAATGAAAATTTCGAAAAATAAAAATTTAAGTTATTTTCACTAGACAGTTCATTAAACAATGATAAGGCACGATTTTTATAGGCTCATTACATGCGTAAAGAGTTCTATGAGTTTGAGAATGAAATAACGCGTAATGCCGGAACATTCTAGCAGGAATATTAAAATTAACAAATTGCAATAATTGGTCACAGTCAATTTGACCTGATATAAGATCGTGAATAAATAATAACGACTGAATCTTTCTTCTAGTTTCGAGAGTTTTTAAGCCAAATAGTAAAATGCGCGTTTCATAGGAAGGTAAAGGTTCTTCAAAGTGTAAAGAACGAAGCACAAAATGTGAAAATGATTTTTGGATCTTTTTCAATCGAGCGCAATGGATTAAATAGAAAGGACTCCATATAAAAAAAGCATACTCTAACCTTGAAATTACAAAAGAATTATAAAGACAAACCAGAGTATAAGGATCAGAAAATTCTAAATTATGTCTACGTACAAAAGCAAGCAAGGAATATGATTTAGGAACAACATAATTTATATGATCCACAAAAGTGAACTTTGAGTCAAAAATAATTCCAAGGTCCTTAATTGAATTAACCTTTTTTAAGGGGTTACCAGAGAGGGAATATGAAAAAATTATAAAACTGTTACACTTCGTGTATGTCATAGCAAATCACTTATTAAAATTTAACGGTTACAAATTCAATAAACTCCATCACAGCAAATTACTAAGATCAATCTGTAAACGAGCAGCATCATTTAGATTAGATACTTTACTAAAAAGCTTTAAATCATCAGCATAAAGTAAAAATTTTGCCGAATGAAAATATTTACTAACATCATTAATAAATAATGAAAAAAGTAAAGGGCCAAGAATGCTACCCTGGGGGACTCCAGAAGAAGCAATGAAGTGATGCGATTTAACACCTTTTATTTCCACAAAACATACTCTCTATTGAAGTTAAGACTGGATCCAATTCAAGAAATTGGAATGGAAACCCATTTTGGCAAGTTTAGCTAATAATACATTATGGGGAACCTTGTCAATGGCCTTGGAGAAGTCCGTATAGAGGACATCAACTTGATGTCTTAGTTCAAAAGATGAAATGCAGAATCTTGAGAAAACTGCTGAGTTAGTTACAGTAGACCGACCAGCAAAAAACCCGTTCTGTTCAGGGCAAATGTGTCGCTTTACTAAGAAGCGTATCATTCTTATTACCACATTTAAAAACCGGTGTTATAGAGCCAATTTTCCAACAGTCTATAAAAGTGCCAGTCATTAAAGATTTATTGAAAATTTCACACAAAGGCCTAGATAAAAACAACGCGCATTTATTAAGCAAAATAGATGAAATACCGTCATTATCAAAACAACAGACAAAACAACAGTACCCAGGTTTAAAAACCTTTACTTTCTCTCAATTCGTTCGTCGTTAAGTTTCGATCAGTTTCGATCAAATATTAAGCGTCAAAAACAAGCTTGAGCTCTTTCTTCCGCAGCCAAGAAGAACAGAGAGATAAAATAGTCACGTTGCGGAGATGTAAAAAATTGGCACGATGCATGTTTTCATCCTTTTCCAACAATATATATCTGTCTAGCTCACGTGCCACTTCTTTTCAGTTTTTGAAATTGGTCAAAACAATGAAGTATCATACGGGCTTTAGCAGCATCTCTGTCCTTGCGATAAACTTGATAAATATTAGGATCAAAGAATTCACCATCAAAAAAAAAAATCTGCATTCAGCCACGTTTCAACAAAGATTATTATGTCAAAATCAGTATAGACAAAATTTGGACAATTATTAAAAAAGCCAAAAGAACGGTCATCAATATTAGTACACGTTCTATGACTTCCCTCATTGCACACATTACATGGTAATGAAACCTCCGCGCCCAAAATAGTTTTACTGCAAATTAAGCAACGAGAACGCATGACCGAAGCGAACGACAATCGAATATAAACTGAAAACATTGTTTCAGTTTAAGCTGTTGTTTGGGAGAATAGAACTTTTTAAAAATATTATGCTTTAAAATCCCAAAAATCGTTTCGAATACAGCTTATATCGCATGAGTTTGATAAAGACAGGTTTGGTGAATTAGACTCGAAATCAAGGTACTTGGCAAGATCACATTCTTTCGCTACATACGCTTGTGCTCCTTGTAGTGTATCATTCATGGCTGCCGCACCATCGGTACCCTTCGCTAACATAAAAGTTATAAACACAAGACAATGCCAAGAATCTCATCATCGATACATATCAACCAGAGCTGTAAAATCGGCATTCCTATTCAGAATTTTAAGTACAACTGAATAACGACATAAGAATGCATTCAACGAATGCAAAATTGATTTATAAATGAAATTTTAAATTCACATTAATTTTTAAAAACAATGTTTAATTATTCATTTCAATTACTCATTTTCGTTATTAAGAATAATGAATAATTTTTTTTATTCATTTGAATGATATTCACAAAGTTTTTAAGAATTTTTAATTATTCCTTCTTTATTCATTATTAATTTTTTATTCGCTTGTTATAAATATTTTATTTATGGCTTAGGACGAAAGTGAATAAAAAATGAATAATGAATTAAAAAATTAATAATGAATAACAAATGAATAAAAAATTAATAATGAATAAAAAATGAATAATGAATAAAAAATGGATTATGAATAAAAAGAGTAATTGAAAATTCTGAAATTCTTTGTGAATAGCATTCAAATGAACAAAAAAAAAAATGATTTATTATTCTGAATAACGAAAATAAATAATTGAAATGATTAATTAATTATTTTTTTAAAAATAAATGTGAGTTAAAAATTTTATTTATAAATCAATTTTGTATACATTGAATGCATTTTTATTTCGTTATTCACTGTTTAACTTTTTTGTGAATAAAATCAAATTGAATGCATTCTTTTACAGCTCTGATATCAACTATATTTCCTAATCAACTATTTAATTTTATGTGACTCTTTGTTTTTTTTTAAAAAATTTTAATTCTATCTTAAGATATATGACTCACTATCCAAATCAGATTTGGTTACTGAAAAAAATGCATTCAATTTGAAAAAAAAATCAGTGGACACTTCCAGCATTATTCTTGCAGTTTTAATATTAAATAAAAATAAACTGGCCATTTCAGCCCTTGGAAGAACTTTGACCTAGCTTCTATTGATCAATTGTGTTGTGCGTGTTGTTAAATGTTTGATCACAAATGACCGAGAACTGGACGTACGTGCTTAATGCCGACTCCGAACAAGAAGCTTTACAAGGCAATTTTTACTCTCTGAGGTTTGCCATTGTCTGCAGAGAGGTGACGACCGAACAGAAAAATGAATTCAATTGAAAAAACTTTCTGTCTGAGCTGGAATTGAACCCGGGCTACCGCAGTTCTTTAGCTTAGGAGCCACGCACTCTACCCACTAGGCTACGACCGTCACAGTTTTAATATTATGAATAGATATTATGATATAGTCATATCGATTAATTGGTAAATTCGATAACACTGTTGCATTGGATGCTGTATAAATTAATTGACAATTATTTATTTACAATTCAAATTATTTTTATTTGTTTACCTTAACAAATGGCAGCATTATCTTTTTTGTTGTAAATATTTGTAACTTTTTAGTGGTAATTTTGTCAAACAGAGAGGTTTCATATAGATTTGGCTGAACTTAAACAGAAGTTTTTTATCTTATCTATGTCACAAACCAATGGTAATGTCAATACGCAGAGGGCATTTCTGCGGGGAACAAATTATAATTACTTGTAATAGTAACTGAAATCATAAAATAATTCATTTTCTTAAAAGACACTTCAAATTTAAGTTGTGAAAAACCTTATAGATTCATTACTTGTTCGCTATTAATTTTTAATTTTTACTCATTATTCGGATTTTTTTTTTTTCATAATTAACTTTCAATTCGTTATTAATTTTGCATTCATGCTTAAGGTTTGTGTCAATGTTGAATAATGATAGTTCTCAGCATTCATTTTATCTTTTCATTATTTCTTTTTTTTTTTTAGCTAAACTGTATTTAGCGAAAGTTAATGTTTAGTATTAATGTTATGAAATACGACATGGCTTTAATAGTTTTCTGAAAAGTTTCATAATTGCTTATTTCTGAATACACACTCAAACCTGTGCATATGTACATTAAAATACTGCTAACATAGACAAAGCCAGGTCAAGAGATGCATTAAACGTATCACGTAATGCGAGGAAAATGATTTCAACTACACAGAAATAATAACAATTAAAAGCACGATTTTCACTTTTAACGTTTCCCTTCTACTCATTTACTAACAGCTGGCCAACTCAGCGAAAGGTGTTGTGGAGATCGTCTTGGAACTGCGAGATCTCAGTGATTACTCAATTCATGCGAATGGCGCAACATCGAGAGCATCAATTAGTAACAGTGGCAGCGAAATGTCACACTTGGCTACACCGCCACCACCTGCCACACCAGCCACATCAACTGCCAAACACCCACAATGGAATCGCATGACTTCGGAAATGAAACGTAAAATGGGACTCAGCAATGTCTCGAAATCGCAACTCAATGATCTCGTCTTGCTTGTAACAACCGCGCGCATGCGTTGTTCCAACAAGGTCAAGGACGAATTGGAGGCCAACGCCGGTAGCATTTACGTAAAGACCACCGTATTCGAGCACAACATCTACGTCGATGCCTGGAAATCTTCCAACTTTTTTCCATCGCTTTCTACTAAGTGGGATTTAAGCGAGGCAGCGACGCTGACGATACCACTAAAATCTTTGAATGACCTGGACAACCTTCTCGTACGCACAACGTTGGCAACTAAAACGAAGATGGCCAAGAAGCTTGTGCTGGGCACCGTAGTGGTGGGGACAAAGGAGCAGGCCAGTGGCGTAGAACAGTTGCAGAGGCTACGCGAGGCTGGCGTTGGTGAGCGCATTGCTGAATGGCATAGCTTTGTGTAGCGATAAATTAAAGTTGACCTTAATTTATTTTTTCAAATTTTGTATTTTCTTTATTTAGTTTTTTTGCCATCTAATACAACGAAAAGTATTTTATTTTTTAAAATTTTGAGCAATTATTTTTTGAACTTTTTTTGTTTTTTTTTTTATACAAGTATATATATGATTTTAATAAATAAAAAATAACAAAAAGTAAAAGTATAAAAAAAAGTTTTAAATGTTTGAAAAAAATATTGAAAAATATAATAGAAGAAGACAATTTTCTATAGTACAATTCTGTAGTACAATTTTTTTACAAAACCGCCAAAAACTGCTAAGCCGCTCATATGACTATATGAACATTTGTAAAAATAGGTTACCAGGTATAATGAGTATTTTGGCGCTATCTACTTTGATCTATTTTTAACTGCAGAGGGCGCTGTGGTACAAATCTTTTACAAAATTTCCAAAAACTCCTACATATGATATTATTTATCTTAATCCCGTTAAAATATTTCGGAGCGCTTATAATTCACACTCTGAGAAGAACCTTATTAGAGAGGATTTCATGAGTTCCCTCCTATTTATGAGTTTTTAAAGTGTACACGGTTAAAAATTTTGGACTACTTTTTAATACAGCCTTCCGTCGATCAAAACGTGATCAATTTGATTTTTTGTTTTTTGATCAGGGGACATCCAGGTGGCTTTATGAATATTGAGATGCTTGAATCTAGTGCTACTTACGACCATGTTTCGTGCTGCGGCGAAGTCAATCAGCCTCATTCCATTATCGGAGGTGTTGTCGTCGAGGCTGAACTTTCCGACTGTTGGACCAAAAATATTTTCCTTGCCCACCTTAGCGTTGAAGTCACCAAGCACGATTTTTACGTCGTGGAGGGGGCAGCGCTCGTAAGCATTTTCAAGGCGCTCGTAGAAAATTTCCTTGATCTCATCGTCCTTGTCTTCTGTCGGAGCGTGCGCACATATTAGGCTTATATTGAAAATTTTAACCTTGATGCGGATTATGGCAAGTCGTTCGTTCACAGGTGTGAATCGCAGGACGTGGGGCCGTAGTCTCTTGCCAACTACAAATCCGCATCCAAACTCGTGCTTCTCCGCATGGCCGCTGTAGTAGATATCACAGGGTGCATGCCGAATGCAACCCTGTCCCTTCCATCGCATTTCTTGGATAGCAGTGATATCAGCTTTGTATTTTTCCAAGACATCAGTCAGTTGGATAGAGGCACCTTCCCAATTAAGGGTTCGGACATTCCAGGTGCATACCCGTAAATTATTATCAGTTTTTCGTGCGGTAGTCGTCATCAGATTTGGGGATAATTTTTCTTCTTTTCTTATATGTTTTCATTGAAATTGGTTTTTACGGGTGGGCTTCAAACCCGACGCACAACCTATTTTAAGCCTTGGGAGGCCCGCCGCTCAGATTAGCCGCCAAACTAACGGTTGTCAGTTTTGACGTTGCCCAGGAAACACCACGTGGAGGTTTGAGTCGACTTGAGGCGATTTCACAAAGATTATGCCGGCCTCGCCAGGTTGAGACAGTCAGACATGTTACAGTGTTCCATCGCCCCCAATTTCCCAAGTCTTATTAATACTTTACTTTAATAACAAAATTTTTTTTCACTCTCCAAAGTTTAAGAAGAGACCACCTTAAATTAATAAGAAAATCGTTTTGATCTGCTTTTATAAGATTTTCTTATTAAACACCCTTTTAAGAAGGTAATAACGGTGAAAATGCTACTTATTTTTTGCTTTAGCTTTCAGTCGTAATTGTGAAGTGAATTCATGAAGTTTGTGTGCATTTTATGGATTTAATTTATTTAAAGTAAAATAAACATATGTGATAATGGATTCATCATACTTATGTTCCCGAACTTGTTTTTGACTAGGCTGAAATTCTGGAAACTCAAGCCATATTTCAGTTGTGGGGCTTAAGTGACTTAATTTCGACTTCACTAAGAATTTATGGAGTAAACTCGAAGGAGGTTCTTAAAAAAATGGAGATTGAGGATGTCGCCACTTTTTTTGAAGGCCTCGACAGCGCAGGGTATTTTGGTATTTTTGAAAACTGTCTTGCTTGTTAAGTTAAAAAAAAACTGATTTATTCAATAACTTTAAATTTAATTTTTTTTTGCTTTTTGTGAAATTATATTTTAACAGATGTATTTTATGTATACATATACAAATTTTACATCCTAATAAATTGTAATAAGCCATCAAAATGTCTTTTTTTTAATATTACAGGCAATTAAAAATATATTTCTAGGTAAAAGGTCAATAAGATTCCGTTTTGATTTAAAAATATTTCCTTATTAAAATTTTTAAAAAAATCCTATTAATATTGATTAATAAGATGTCCTTATTAAATTTAAAAAAAATCTTATTAAATCTATAAGATTTCTTCTTAAAAACCTAGAAGTTTTGATAAGATTTTCTTATTGTTTTTAAAAGTGTTCTTATAAAAAACAATAAGATTCTTCTTAAAATTATGTGATTTGCCTAATAAAAAAAGCTCATAGTTGTAATAAAATTTTCTCTTTGGTTTTAATAAGACAATTTTCTTGGATGAAAACCATAGAGAAATCTTTTTGATTTTCTTCTATTTTATTAGGATGTTTTGGCTCTGTGTGGTCATATTTTCGCAGTATATTTGTTTCGACGAGACGATGGTTCATGCCTATTCGATAGGTGCTACTGTTGCCAAGTTAATTAATATTTACACAATACGACATTTAAAACTTCACCCATATTTATGGAAAACAGGAAGCCGCAGAACAACGTCTGCCAGGTCATCTGGCAATTACATATAATTTTTATTAACTACAAGCTGATATACCCGGTGTTACTCGAGAGTTATTTATATAAACATATTAATAGACACTTCTCGATTAAATGTTCTTTAAATTCTGGAATAATGATCTGTCTGTAAGTAGAAAACAGCAAAAATTGATCTGAAGCGTTTTTTTCATAAATGATCTGATCTCCTAAGGGTGTTGTTACGGTGGTTGTCATATGATCCCTGTTCATGACACTTTTTACTCTCTTTTTTCGTTTGACGAGCTGTGTGACGTAAGAATGTTATGCTAGTGGTCATATGATGCCTAAGCACCAGTACACTTTTTGCTAATTTTAGTATTTTTTCAACCAATGAGTGTTGCTATTAAGCAGGTTTCATTACTGCTTTCATACATTTCGTTACTAAAAGTGTACTATTTTCGTGCCTAAACATAAATGTTGTGAATAATTCCACAACGCAACACTGTTTTGATCCCATGGTGGTGAAAATTTACTCTCTTGCTCTCGCTCTCTAATTTTTAATTTACATTGAAACAACAACAATGCATGACCATGATGAGCTCATGACCGCCACCATAACAGGGCACTAAGAAAAAAACGCAGCTATTGAGTCAGCCAAACGTGTGAGGTTAAATTTAAAGAAACTTGTGGTAGACATCATTCGGCTATTCAACGCAAGGTGTATAGTTTGTACCCACAGAAAATATTAACTTTTACAGCATTCTTATTCACGGTTATTTTTTTTTATGAAATGGTGATATAAAACAAAATTTAAAGTACCATCGGAAGAAACTGAGTGACAACGTTGACACAATAGTGAAAAGAAATAGAGTCGTCACAATAAAACAAATTTAACAGGATGGGGTGGGGGTGGGGAGGCGCAAAACTAAGTAGATTACTATAAGGAAGATTTTATATAAACCAAAATGTTTGTAATTACTCTAGACACACTACTGCATTCTAAAAGATAAATGGGGACGTTCAAATTATATAGAAAATTTTAAAATAAAACTCAATTGTATTAATAGTCTGGTATGGAAAAATAGATTTTTATCCATAACTTTTGATTGGAAAGCGATATTGTGGTAATTTTTTCACATAAATTATTTTTGAGACTTGACTTTTTTGTAAAAAATATAAAAACAACATTTTGGAAAAAATAAATATCGCAAAAAAAATCAAAAAACCTTGTTGTTTTGATGACAAAAACAGTAAAATAATTTTTGCGCTTAGCTGGAAGAATTTTTGCAATTAAATGCTATGTCATATGAAAGGTAGCCAGATGTGCAATTTTTTATTTCATTTTTACAACAACAACAATTTTTGAGTCATTTTTTGTGTAAAAAGTCAATATTTTGGACCTTTTGTGGCATACTCATAAAACATATATACACTGACTTAAAGGTACAGTTCAACCTATTTTTGTGAAGTGATTTTATTGAACTTTTGAACAAAAAAAAATT
Source organism: Dichetophora obliterata (assembly GCA_963920525.1). Lineage (NCBI taxonomy): Eukaryota > Metazoa > Arthropoda > Insecta > Diptera > Sciomyzidae > Dichetophora > Dichetophora obliterata. The sequence goes on along the minus strand of OY986438.1, from coordinate 203,239,503 downwards.
TGAATGAAAAATATTAATGGACAGCGGAGATATTAGCATCGAAAGACCAAACTTTGATTTTCATGTCGTTTTTTTCTCATTCTTAGGTAACGATGTTTTATGAAAAAAGTCGTTGTACTGAAAATTTCTCCAATTTTGAAGATATGTGAGTGTTTTTGATGTCAAAATAACAAAAAATTTTTAAAACTAAATACACAAAAATCTTCGATGGTAAAAAGTTTCATAATAACAAAATTATCGTTAGTTGAAAAATTACAGAGCGGGCGTGGCAAAAACTAAGTATGTAACATTTTAAGTTTGGACGCACCTAATATGTATACCTAGTATGAGCAAAATCCGTTGAGCCGTTTAGATTTGTATAACGGCCAAACAAACAAACAAACAGAAAATGAGTTTTATTACTATAGATTTCATTCATAATACAAGCTAAATGATTTAAATCATAATATACTCATAAGAGCGAATTATCCTGATATCTTATTAGATTCTTTAAAGTATTCTTTAAAGTACTCATTGAGGTCTATTTTGAACCATATAATTGATAAACAGTGATTTTGCTACTTTCGAATGTGTCCTCTAAAACACTAAATGCAAAATTTTATTGTCACCTTGACATGAATACAGAAAATATCTGCAATTATAAAAAATTGCATCAAAAAGTGTAAACTACTCAATGAATGCGCTTAAATAATGTACACGACGGTTTTCAAGTGTAACAATTTTCAATAAAATGCAAATATTGAATATCAATTTGCGAAGGATGCCAATTTTGTGACTGCGAGCTGCAGCGAAATGTGACATAATTAGTGCGAACAGTAAAATCAATTGATTGGATAAGAAAAACTTAAAAAAAAGAAGAAGAAAAAGACACAAATAAAAATAACGAATTAAAACTGCTGGTGGTAAACATTGGAAGTACAATAAAAACGTTGTGTTTTGTTTACAAATCTTAAATGTTTACGCTGCGTGTGATCAGGCGATTTTGTTTGGATAACAGCGTCTATATGAATAGATGATGACCTTTTTTTTTTTTTTATTGACTGTGCTAACTTAAGTACTTCAATGCAAGCTGTTGACATTGTTTCAAAATTTAACCAACATTTGTTTTAGAAATATCGCAGCATATGCGATTTGTCTTGCTATAGGCTAGTGAGTGCATTAATTCGGGTTCTATTCTTAGCTCATACACTTATTTAGTCAGAGAGAAAACATAAAACGCATAAAATTCACAAATGTGCTCACTCAATACAAAAAATTCCCACAGTTAATAAATATTTACGACTAAATATCACACAACATAATAAAACGATTAGAGCAACAACATGTTGCAGCAACACGAACATAATAATAAAAATAAAAGCAACTATACTTTTAGACAACTGTTGGTCCGACTCTTTTAGATCTTTTGTCAACATGTTGCTGCTTTATGCTGTTGAATGAAAAACATTTAAAATTTTTGCTTGCTGTTTAGTTTGTTGAAAACATTTGCCGGCTGTGGACGTGTTTGCCTGGGCGAATAAATATACAAAAGCAACAAGATAAAGCATACAATATTAACAAACTTATTCAGTGCGTGCTAAACGGTTTTTTGTTGCTAAGCTAATGTTTAAAAATTATTTAACCAAACAGTCAAGTTGTGCTAAATTCTTTTGTGCGGCTATTTGTAAAGTTGTTAATTTAGAGGTGTTTAAAAACAAAATACACAACAACACATAACACATAATATTTCCTAATAATAAATGCAACCGAAGTGCTAATAATGTATAAAATTCAAGTATCTGCGGAATGCCACCATAAGCAGGAAAAAATTGGTTTATAGCTTTTTAAAATAAATACAATAATAAATGGCAATGTATTTGTTGTAACTCAAAAGCAGCTGTTGTAAATCAAAAAATAGTGGCCAAAAATAAATTTTACAGCCAAAACAATGCAAATACAACTGAAGAAGAATTCAGAAAACAAAAACACAAAATTTCATTCATAAAAAAGTTTAACGCTTAAACATTAGTACGCGCTCATTTGGCCGTTGTAAGCAATAAAATATCTGCTGGATTGCAGCAGCAGCTAAAAATAAATATTTGCTATTGGTGGTGAAAAATTTTTGCCCATTTAAGCTAAGCAAAATAAATAAAAAAATTTAAAAAAAAGCTGAATAACATTTTTACATCAGTTTTGGAGTATCTGTAAAATATTCGTTCGCAGAAGATATTTTTAAAAGGATATGTAACAAAAACATTGGCGTATCAAAATTAGCAGCGGCTTGAGGTAAGTGATGAGCACGAAAATAAGAAAATATTTATCTATAAGATACATTAAATGCTTTGGATAAAATACTTATTTAAATATAAAAATCCAAAAGTATATACATTTTCTTGAAGCTTTTAGAAGTTGTTATGAAATTTCGAAACATTTTTACAGAATTTTTAAAGATAGTTTTAATAAATCGAAAAGTATCTTTTGAATTTTTTTTGTTATAAGCAAATATTTATAAACATTAAATTTAGAAAAGCTAAAATTAAATTTTTAAATACATATATATTTTAAATTATAAATCAGTATGTAATTATTTTTGCCTTAATATTAAATTTGGTATTAAAACGAGAAAAATAAATTTCTAGACCTCAAATTTGACAAATTTTATCTGCAATTTAACGGAGTTTTTGTACTTATTTTTGCCTTAATTATAAATTTGGTATTAAAATGAAAAAAATAAATTTATAGACTCAAATTTTAGCTAATTTAATATGCAATTAAATTCCGTTTTCGTTTCTTGAAAAAATGCTACATTTTTTTCTGGCCTTTTCGGAAATTCTGCCCTCTTGAGAAAAAAATAGTAACCTCTAAAATTGAATCGTGTTCTTTTCTCGAAAATGTTGACCTCAAAAGTATAAACAATTCAGAATTCTCAAAAAGGGCAGAAGAAGGGCTGAAAACATTTTTCGAGAAACGAAAACGCCAAAAGATATCTGTAATACTCGAAAAGTATCTAAGTACCTAAAATTGTAACAGTGGTTTTATCTTATGGCTGAGGTCAGCTCAGCCGTGCCGGGATCAAGTGAAAGATCCACAAACTTTCATCAAATAAGAACGCAGTCGGAGTTGGTTTTATAATAATAATTTTAAGTTTTATTGATATATTCTCCTTAAGATTACTTAATGCAGCGTAACGTCAGCAGTTTGGGTAAGAGTGAATGTAAGCGGTCGAATGGTCGGAGTTTATAGGTCCAGCTGGCGGCAAAATCGGTGAATCGGTAATCGGTTATTCGGTAATTCGGTAATCTGTATTCGGTAGATCGATAGATCGGTAAATCGGTGAATCAGTGAATCGGTGAATAGGTGAATCGATAATCTGTAATCGGTAGTTCGGTAAATCGGTGAATCCTGATAGGGCCCCTAATCGGTAGATCGGTATTCGGTAATCGGTAGATCGATAAATCGGTGAACCGGTGAATCGGTGAGTCCTGTCTGGGCCCCTGAAGCAAAGCTTATTATTAATATTAGAAACAACCAGAAGGAGTCATGGTGGAAAAACCTTTATGAGGTTCGCACCATGGAAATATATAGTCAATAAGAAAGTTAATAATGTATGCCGACTGCGTTGGACGAACCAAAGATTAGTTCTCCCCGCAAGTGCGACTTTTAAGCAGAGACTCAAAGGGAAGAACCTGCAGGCTGGCTCGCCATCGAGTCCCTGCGACAAAACCCAAGCAAACCTCCATTAGAGTATGCAAACTGCGTTGGATGAACCAAAGACTGGTTCTCACCGCAAGTGCGACACCTCAAACAGAGACTCAAAGGGAAGAACCAGCAAGCTAGCTCGCCATTGAGTCACCAAAAATATAGAGTATACCGAATGCGTTGGACGAACCACGGACTGGTTCTCACCGCAAGTGCAACATCTCAAGTAGAGACTCTAAGGGAAGAACCAGCAAGCTGGCTCGCCATAGAGTCACTACTTCTTACGCTTACCTGAAGCAAAGCTGCTTTGGTTGGTTTTGTGTCGCCCTTTTATTTGATATGGCGTGAAAACAAGTTGGGAATTATACTTTCGGCTATTAGCTTTCTTTATCTTTGGCCTGCCTGGCTATGCATAGATAGGTGGTGTGTGTATGTTATGTTAATTAGTGGCTTATGCAGTAGTGCGGTTGTGTGTTGTCAATTAGTTTTATTTTATGCAGTCATGAGTAGGTATGTAGCGTGTGTCGGTATATATGGTCTGCTGTCGTAATACGGTTGTGTGTTGTCGCTGTTTTGTCTGGAATAAGTGATGTGTGTCGGTCGGTAGCTGCTTTAATATTTATATCATATTTAATTCTTATAATCGAAATATATTAAGTAATAACATATTATATGAATATAATTCAAATTTATTCTATTAATAAGCAGCAAAAGCTTTAAAACATGCATTTTAAAAAATTTTAAGAGTATTTGAAAAACTATCTATCAATCTATGCATTTTAAAAGCAATATTTTTTTGACCCAAATAGAAATATATTCCGATATGGGCCGCAAAAAGTTGAAAAATTCAATATTTAAAAATGTCTTTAATGAATCTTTAAGTATTTAGGTACATCAACAACAAATAAATGTTATTTTTTTTAAAAAATTCGTTTCCTTAATGATCAAAAAATATTTGAAAATGTCAAATTTTACAATATCAAATAAAATAAAAAATAATAGAATAAAACCGCAAGTATCTTCACAATAACAAAAAGTATCTACGTACTTTAAACAAGAATTTTATAGTAAGTGGACAGCTTAAACTAATAAATATAAATAAAACGAAATTTCAAAAGTATCTGCAATATAATAAAAGTATCTACATACTTCCCGTGCAAACATTTCTTACTTAAATAACAGCATGTTCAATAAATGGGCATCAAAAAAAAACTTTAAACATTAACTTTCAAAAAATATCTTTAATCGCTTTTTAAGTTTCTAGGTATAGGAAATTCCAACATATGTGACATTTTTTAAAATACAATTTTCAAATGATCAAAAAATGTTTGAAAACATAAAACTTTACAATATAAAAAAAAAACTGCAAAAAAAGTATCTGCACAATAACAAAAAGTATCTAAGTACTTCAAACAAGAATTCTATAATAAGTGGAAACAGCTTAAACTAATAAATACAAATTTAAAGCAATTTTAAAAGTATTTGCAATATAATAAAAGTATCTACGTACTTTCCGTGCAAACATTTCTTTCTTAAATAACAGCATGTCCAAAAACTTTAAGCGTTAAATTTAAAAAAATGTCTTTAATCGCTTTTTAAGTATCTAGGTATAGAAAATGCAAAAATATGTGACAATTTTTAAAATACAATTTTCAAATTATCAAAAAATGTCTGAAAACATAAAAATTTACCATATCAAAAAAATAAACACCACAACAAAAAGTATCTTCACGATAACAAAAAGTATCTACGTACTCAAAATACAAGTATTTTAAGACTTATTGAAGAATTTTATAATAAATGAACAGCTTAAGCTATTTAATATAAATTTAAAGATATTTCAAAAGTCAAAAGTATCTGCAATATAGTAAAAGTATTTACGTATATACAGTGCAAAAATTGTTCGATAAAATAAAAATATGGCATTAAAAATTTCAAAACATAAATTTTTTAAAAGTATCTATAATTTTCTATAAGTATCTAAGTATTTTAAGTTCAAACTGATTTTTTTTTTTAAATACGGCTTTCAAATGGGCCAAAAATATTTTAACATGTTATATTATCAAAAAAAAAATTTCACCATAAAAAGTATCGATAATAACAAAAAGTATTTCGGTACTTAATATACAAGTATTTTTAGAAAAATTTAAGACTTTAACAGTAAGTTGACAGCTTAGACTAATAAACATCAATTCAAGGAAATTTCAAAAGTATCTGCAATGTAGTAAAAGTTTCAACGAACTTTCCGTGCACACAAATTTTTCGATAAAATAAAAATAACTTCAATAAATGGGCAGCAAAATTTCAAACCATAACTTTTAAAAGTATCTGCAATTTATCTACAAGTATCTACGTATTTTAAATACAAACTGATGTGACTTTTTTTAATTGCAGCTGTTAAATGGGTCAAAAATATTTGAAAACATACAATTTTATATCAAAAATAAATTTTTTTTCACAATAAAAAGTATCTCGATAATAACAAAAGGTATCTTTGTACTTATCTTTGTAAACAAGTATTTTTAGAAAAATTTAAGACTTTCATAGTAATTTGACAGCTTAGACTAATACACATCAATTCAAGGAAATTCCAAAAGTATCTGCAATGTAGTAAAAGTTTCAACAAACTTTCCGTGCATACAAATTTTTCGATAAAATAAAAATACGTTCAATAAATGGGCAGCAAAATTTCAAAACATCACTTCTTAAAAGTATCTGCAACGTATTTTAAATACAAACTTATGTGGCTTTTTTTAAATTCAGCTATTACATGGGCCAAAAATATTTGAAAACATACAATTTTATATCAAAAATAAATTTTTTTCACAATAAAAAGTATCTCGATAATAATAATAAGACTTAGAAAGGTATCTCGAAATAAATTTAAGACTTTCGATAAAATAAAAATACGTTCAATAAATGGGCAGCAAAATTTCAAAACATCACTTCTTAAAAGTATCTGCAATTTATCTATGAGTATCTACGTATTTTAAATACAAACTTATGTGGCTTTTTTTAAATTCAGCTATTACATGGGCCAAAAATATTTGAAAACATACAATTTTATATCAAAAATAAATTTTTTTCACAATAAAAAGTATCTCGATAATAATAATAAGACTTAGAAAAGTATCTCGAAATAAATTTAAGACTTTCGATAAAATTAAAATACGTTCAATAAATGGGCAGCAAAATTTCAAAACATAACTTTAAAAAAGTATCTAAAATTTAGTTATAAGTATCTACGTATTTTAAATACAAACATGTGACTTTTTTTAAATGCAGCTATTAAATGGGCCAAAATAATTTGAAAACATAAAATTTTGCAATCTCAAATAATAAAACCACAAAAAATAATGTATCTCTACAATAACAAAAAGTATCTACGTGCTTCAAACACAAGTATGTTTCGTCTTTTATGAAAATTTCATAATAAGTGAACAGCGTAAATAATAAATATCAATTTAAGAAAATTTCAAAAGTATCTGCAATATAGTAAAAGTATCTAAGTACTTTTAGTGCAAACAATTCTTACCCAAATAAAAATATGTTGAATATATGGTAGTAGAAATTTCAAATCAACTATTTCTAAAAGTATCTACAATTTACTAATAAGTATCTACGTTTTTATAATACAAACAGACTTTTTTTAAAATGCAGCTTTTAAATGTGCCCAAAATATTTGAAAATATAAAATTTTTTAGAGACAAAACATTTTTTTCCACAATAAAAAGTATCTCCATAATAACAAAAATTTTCTAAGTACTTTAAATCATAGCCGTTAAATTTCGATTACGATTAATAATCAATTATATTATATTTGAATAAAAGGAATTGTATTCAATATATATTCCTTGAGGGAGAAGTTTATGATTAGTTATTGAGTACGATAACAAATAATCAAAAAATAATTGTGTTTGCTTGAAATTACGAAAATAATCAAAATGTAATCAAGAAATAAGAATCCGACTACTTTAAGAAATTATTTAAATGATCAAAAAGAATCAAAAATAATTTCAATAAGTAGTCGAATTTTTTTTTTGTTACTTTTGATTCTTTTTGATTATTTTTGTAATCTGAAGTAATCTTAATTATTTTTTGATTATTTGTAATCGTAATCTAAAAATCTAATAAAATAAAACAGAAAACAGTCGTTCTTAATCAATTATTTCACCTTTAAAAAAATAATCGAATTACCAATGATTACGATTAGTAACAGCTATGCTAAGTATTTTGGGCAAAGTAGAGAATTTTATAATAAATGGAAAGCTAAAACTTGTCCACATGCATTTAAAAGTTTTTAACAGTATGTTTGAATGAGAGAATCTTTACTCAGCTGCAAATTTGTACAATAAATTTTTTGAATAGTTAACATTTCATAAGTATCTTGAAAATTTAAAGCATTAATTTAATCAACTGTTAGCATTTTATGAGTATCTAATTATTTATTAGTATCTTAAAAAGTATCTAAGCACTTACAAACTGATAAAATTGACTGAATTCAAATTTTTTTTTATATGTGCAATTAACACTTTGAAGCAGGCTTATAGCCAGGGGGGAAAAGGGGGCAATGTTCCCCTACTACAACCGTTTGCCCTCCTGGCCAAATCAGACAATGAAAAACTTTAAATGAATAATTATTAATATGCATTTTGTTTATTGCTTTAAGATTAGTTTAGTTTAAAATAACAAAAAATATACACATTCACCTTATTCATGACTTGAAATTTGTTTAACAAAACATTTCAGACAAATTGTTACAATTTTTAAAATTTCTACTGGATCGCCAACATTTGCTGCCAAAAAATAAGATTTGAATTTTAATAATTTTTTTAACCCGCATCCATAGGAACTTTCTAGAAATGAAAAGCACGTTGTGCACCGATTTGATGCAGATACAAAAAGAATATATAATTCATTGAAATGTTTTTCATTTTTAAATTTTTTTTATGCATGATGAATGTTTATTAATTTTACAATAAGAAAACACTTCAAATCTTAATTCTAGCAAAAATTTAAAGAAGCAAAAGATTTAAATCAAAACATGCATGTTTGTTCTTAATATATAAATCTGAATAAAAAATTTGCATCAATGCAAACGACGGATGCGGGTTAGTTCAATTTTTTTATTTGTTTTACTTAAAAAATGTCTTATACATACGTTAGCCCATTTCGCTACTCTTTCTTATATTTCTAGCCACTTTAAATATCTCTTGTATTTTTACCTTAATTTTATTACAAAGTCCTGAATTAATTTTTATATTATATTTTATGTATTAATCTCATGTATAAAAACATCTACATATCCATGTAAATATTTTAAAATTAACTGTTTTTTAATAAATATGTGTAATGTATTCATTTCACACGTTAAAAAATTGTTTTTTTTTTTATTTAAATGTCTTCTTGGTCTGGCTACAGGCCTGCTTTGAAGCAGAGGTTAAGACTTGTATGACTTTTTCCAAATAGTCTCTGATATAAGAGTAAAACTCTTTTATTATATAAGAGTTATTATTAATATTCGAAAGTAAGAGTTACCAAATAAGAGCTATTTATAACTTAAAGTCTTTTCCTAAATGACCTCTATATTTATTATGTTGACTTTATATGATTTAAATACAAATTCTAAATGTTTGATAGTTTAAATCATACTTGATTTTAAGTACAAATTCTAGTTGTTTGATAGTTTAAAATCAATTAATTGTTCTAACTTTGACCTTAAGCTCAATAAACGATTTTAAACTATCAAACAACTAGAATTTGTATTTAAAATCAAGTATGATTTAAACTATCAAACATTTAGAATTTGTATTTAAATCATATAAAGTCAACATAAGTTATTTATAACTTTTATTTTTAACTCTCACTCAATAACTCTTATTTTTAATTGTTATTTTTAACTTTTATAAAATAAAACTCAACTTAAGAGTCTTTGAAGACTTTTAAATTATTAAAGACTTTTATTTAAAAAATCTAATTTTAGGAGTCTTTTGAGGCTTTTATTTTATAAAGTTTTTTTTTATAAAAAAAAATATTGTATGTTATTTATTTTTTAAACATGAATCTTTCCCAAAGTCGACAAGATTAACAAAATTAATCGGTGGAATTAATTTGTTGCTTAAACCAATTCATAAATAAAAATTTTTTCGCAGGTTTTTTATTGTAAGAATTATTTTATTTTTATTGTTTTTTATTTTATTATTAAGACTTGCATACAATAAGAGTTTCGAGAGACTCTTAAAACTAACTTTTTAAAATAAAAGTTTTTTGGAAAATAAAAGTCTATGGAGATTCATAATTTTTGGAAAATAAAAATCTATGAAGACTCTTAAATTTTACTTTTAAGTTTAAAAGTTAAAAGTGAGAGAAAACTTTTATTTTTAAAAGTAAAAGTCAACTCTCAATTTATATTTGTATAAATAAAAGTTAAATGTAATTTTAAACTTTTTTAATTTAATAAAAACGTTTACATTCGTACTTAACTTACAAAATTAAATTATCAAAAGTTATTTTCAAGCTCTGCTTTGAAGACATGAATTTTGTATCATTCTAAAAGTATCTCCTGTATCTTAACATTAACATTATCTACTTACTTCATTTATAAAAATTTTGGGCTAAACGTAAAATTTGTATTTAAAATGGGTCATAAAAACTAGCTCAAAATTTTGAAAATGTTTTGAGTTTTTCAAAATGTATCTTTAATATTAAAAAGTATCTATGCGCTTCAATGATTTGCCTTTTTAAAATTTGTTGTTAGAAGAACAGTAAATATTTGCATTTCTTATTACAAAAATATTTTTTCAGAAGTATCTGCTATACATGAAAAGTATCTAGCTGACTTAATAAATTATTTTCATAAACCAAAATTGTCTAACTTTAGAATTTGTGCTACATTTTTTGGCATTCATAAAAATAGACAAAGAAATCATATAAACTACATTACATTATAGCATTATATAAGAGAAATATTTAAAATGAAGGTGACAATTTTTATAAATTTTTTAAAGTAATTAATGTGCACCAGAAAGTATCTACGTGCATCAAATTAAAATGCATTATGCTGAATTTTAGTTTAATTATTAAATATTTTCAAAATTGTGGGTTATAAGCAATACGTAAACAATTTATGATGAGAAAATAAATAAAGGACTTTTAGCAAAACGGTGATAAGTCATATGATCTAATTAAAAAAAATTGGCTTATTTTTTAAGCTCAATATATAACTTTTTTAATATCCAACACTCACTGAAGGGATTTTGACTGTTCCCTATTAAATTTTAATCTAATTAAAGTTTTCTATATGACCCTGTTATGTATTATGTTGATTTCCTATGATTTAAATACAAACTAAAGTAAATCAAAAAATACAACAACATCAGAAAAAAATGAAAGGGAAAAAACTGAAAAATAGACACTGAAATTTCATTGCCTCTGTGGTGTAGCGCGCTAATGCGCTTGAACGGCGTGACACTTCATTTCTGATGAAGCCTGAAGCAGGGCCGAAATTGCAATAAAATCAGCTAGTGATAGTGATCTTTTTCATATTGAAAAATGTTGTTGTTGTTGTTTCTTTGGAAAAATTCGTAAGAGCAATTAATTGTTCTAACCTTACCTAAAGCTCCATAAACGATTTTAAACTATCAAACAACTAGAATTCATGTTAAAAATCAAGTATGATTTACACTATCAAACATTTAGAATTTCTATTTAAATCATAGAAAATCATTTTAATCTAATTTGTAGAAGTTTTCTTGTTCCATTCCATTATTTCACAAAAATATACATTTTTGTCAAAACAACAATAACACAAAAATAATGTTGTTAAAATTATATACGTGCATAAGAACTAAATTGTTTGACTCAATTTTAAAAATACAAAAACTAAAATTATCTAAAGAGACATTTTTAAGCCACTGTAATAGTTTTTAATTTCCTTTTATTGGACCAAGAATATATGTGGCTAGTTGTGTTAATAAATAGCTTTATGTTAACGAAATTTTTATTTAATACATAAAAGAAATTACAGATACAAAAATAAAAGATTCCGGGTATTAGATACAATTTCAAAGAGGAAAATCTTAGAAAGTTGAGCTCTTAAGATAACTTTAAAAAAGAAGAAAGATGAAATTTCAAAAAATTATTTTTAAGTATATGAAATTATTCACAAAGCATCTACTTGCTTTCAATAAAAATATTTTGGATAAATATTTATTAGAAACGGCTTTAATGAAATCTAAGAAACATTTTTGTTACATACGTCCAGTTTTGTTAGATTCCTAAGTATCTGAAATTATATCTTGGAAGAAGATGCCAAAATCAGAAAAGTAGAAAGTAATTGTAGAAAGTTCAGCCTTGAGTCCTTTATAATCATATTTTAAAATGATTATAAAGGAATAATGATAAAATTTTTAATACATAACTTTCACTACAAATATTTTGGATAACTAAAAATGTACAGAAAATTAAACAGTTTTGTTAGATTCTAAGGAAAATCTGAAATTATGGCTTGAAAAAAAGTGCCAACATCGGAGTCTTGAAAAATCAGTTTATGCTTAAAAATAAGTCCATCACGTCACCTCAACTCAGCTGCAACCCAGCCTACATCAGTGACTTAAAACAACTTTGTATATCATAGATACTATTTGTTAGTTACTTTGTCAGAGCAGCTGTAAAAATTTGCAAAATGTATTGCTAACAAATACTTTCCTAATTATTAGCGTTTACTGCGAATGCTAACAGCTCACAAGTTTCTATTCAGAGAAAACAAAAATAACTCAAAAATTGTAAACAAACGATGTTGTCTTCACAAATATTCAGATGTGATGAAAAAACAAATGCGTGGGTGTAGCTTAGAGATGCGAACGCTACCAGACAGTGACATAAAAGGAAAGCATTAAGTTTTCATTGAGCTGTAATTTAAACAAACGACGCCAGTGACAGCCACAAAATATACAGCAATAAACACACACGCACTCACACACACACTCAAACACAGATACAGCTAAACATAATTGTTTTTGTATCACTTGCTTAAGCTCCAAACAACTATGCAAGTATATAATTATTAATTATTAATCGACACGTCAAATTCATTTAATTATTTTTTAAACGCTCATCGATCGCTCAGTTTTGCATTTGTAACGTACAATTGAACCGTACTTCCGACGCTAAGAGAACGCTAGTTGTCTGCTTTACGACCTACCTACTTAAAAAAGTCGCACGCCAACCCTCAGCGTCGAGCCAAGTCAACCCATGCAAAGAGACCATAATAAACAGTTTTACATAACTATTAAAAACTAAACAAAACAACTAAAAACCAACGATGTTTATGGTCAAATCAACAACGTCGTTACTAACAACAGCGACAACAACAACAGCAGCAACGAGAACACGTTTTACAGCTAGTTGTAACCTAGTGTAACGCATCCATCCATTCATGCAGTTTCAACAATCAATCGAACGTGCTGCCACCTACTCGTAAATTAGGAAAGAAAACTTAATAAAAAAAAACAACATAATATCGACATATATCTAAATACTAAATAAATCGTTATTTATTACCGCCAAACTTCCACCTAGTTAAAATGTTACTCTTTTTATTTTGTGGTATTCATGCCTTGCGGTGCATCATTTAAATTTGTTTCGTTTTTATTGGTGGCTGGTATCTTTTTTCTATTCGATTTCGTCACCTGCAGTGCCCACTAGTCTGATCTGGTCTGGTCTGGCCCGTAGTAGTAGTTGTTTTGGCCGCCAATCGGCAAGTTTTGCCAGACATTGCGTCCACAACATTAACAAATTTTGTACCATTTGTATTTCAATTGAGAAAAACTATAAAACCAAATAAATAAAATAAAATAAATAAAAGTGCAGTCGGATGGACAGCTTTAGATACACACAAACAGACATACAGATAGTCGTGCGGACGTTTTTGTGCTGTGCGCGTTGGCCTAAACGCTATGCAACTAAAATTGCCGATAAGTTTAACGCTGAAGTTGAATGAGTGTGAATGAGTGTTGTTGTCGCCGTGTGTATCTACGTCACAGACTGCCACATATTGGGTTCATTCATAATTTTCGACTCAACTCGACTCGGTAACATATGGTTGGTTGTGGGTTGTTTTAATTTTTGTATTTTTATGTATCTGAAAGTTTACGGTGACTTTTAATATGTTTATTAATATAAAATTAATTGCCATATTTAACAAAGTCAGCGTCAACAAACGAGTTTCGCAAAGAGAAAAACTATGGTTTTTTTTATAAACATATTCAAATCGGTGAACATGTATGGTAAATTCTTAGATTTATAGAGTCTTAAACAATCTTGATCTAGAGCCAAATAACTTGAAATTAAAATAAATTCTGTATAGTTAGAAGATGAACTTCTTTCACATAATTGTGACACTCCAGAGTACTTATAAATCTTGTTGAGAAACAGAGAAAAGCAGAGGTCTATTCAGCTGTACAGACATTTTTAACTCAACTCAACAGTTCTTTATTACCAGAAAAGCATAAAGAATACCCACTCAATAGTTTCAACAATACCCTTTTACATTTTGGTTTGATCTCAAGTCAAAGCTCACAGAGATCTTAACCCTAGAATATGAACCTACGTAAAATTTACTCACTCCTTGTGAGTAATTCTTAATTTTTTTTTTCAGTTAAATACAACATACGGGCATTTCCATAGATATGGGACAAAAAAATTAAATCTTATTAAAAACTTATTATTTTATTATATTATCTAAGAGAAACCGTACAAAAGACCCTTTGTAGAATACCGCCTACTTTTTTAGATGGGCACCCCCGTATTCAATGTCTCTATCTGTTGACAAAAAAACTACAGCAATCGGCTAAGTGAACTGCAACGAATCACATTTTTGAATCCATGAGCCACTTACTCAAAAATGAGTATGAATAAGTATAAGTAGTTTTCAAAGTAATTTAATATGTGATTGATTCAAAACTACACTGGCAAGTGCACTGAATCGTTAAGTTTTACTAAGGGTAAGAAACGTACTTTTCTAATTTTAAAAAGCAATAATGCGTATTTTCAATTATCAAAACAAATTTATTCTCCTTAAAGCTGATTCCAATTAATATCAAAAAAATTTGTGAACAAAAAATTACTCTACAAAAAAATAAAAAAAGTAACGTAAAGTTAAAGGCGGGAAGCAGCCTTGAGGCTTGAGACGAGCAGCCAGAGACTAGCAGCCAGAGACAAGTAGCTGGAAATAATAGATTTTTGGATTGGTAGCACTTTTTAGACAAATAAAAGAAGAACAATTTTTAAATTAAAAAATGTACTTTTTGAAAAAAAAGCCTACTTTTGTACTGGAGGCAGTAAAAGTGTACCTCAAAAAGGTACCTCAAATTGTACCGCTTGCGTCATCACTGATAAAAATTCTCACGTATGATTTAAAACAAACACACAAATAAAAAAAAAACAAATGCGTTTTAACCCCAGTGGTAAATGGACACATGACGTAACCAACTATTTCTTTAATACAATTCAGCTTCGAGGCCTCCGATATCTGTTTACAATTCTGAATTACATTTGTTCGGGCATGGCCGCTAAAACACTGATGACATCTACCTTACACCGCACAGTGCGCTTTTTGAAGCGAAGCTTTTTACGCCTCGTTTTGTGATCTGCTTGAGTGAAATCTGAAAAACGACACTTTTGTCCATACACCTTTTCTAAGAATTGTTGTTGTTTTTTTACTTGCGTTTATTGCCACAAGAGTATATAAAATTAAAAATATTTTGTTCACGCCACTGGTGGACGCCCGGCGCTAGCGCGGGAGTGTCGCTCTCTATAAATTTTTACTCTTTTTATATTTCCTTTTGGGCAGCGCTTCTCGCTGCCTTGTTTTAAAACTCTGTTTAGTTTTAAGATCACTAATAAAACAACGTTCGTACAATCCACTTCGAATTCTCCGTGTTTTCATTTTAACCAAATTTCCCCAGTTTTTATTAAAAACCATTTAGTTTTCCAAACCCCGCTTTATTCTAAAAGTTACATATTTCTTTGCAAGTAAGCAGTGAGAATCGAACGCGCACCCTCTCGATCGAGAGTTCTATACACTAACCACTACACCAAAACCTTTCTTATTTCAAAACCTTTCGCACTGAGTTAGATTCGGTGCGTTCAGAATATGCTCAACTGTTGAACGAGATTTTATTGATTATTTGTTATATTATTTTATTTCTGTCACTGCGCTGACATAAAATGTAACAAACCATTCAGCAGGCACACAAAGTAGCGGAAACTAATACTGATTAAGGACTCAACATGTTTAGTAAATTTTGTACCTTCTGAACGCACACATTTATACAAAAAATGTGCAAAACGTCAAACGGCAAACAGCTGTTAGCCATTCGTTGTTTTTTTTAACATCTAAAATCTGTTTATACTATTGTGCATTCGTTTCACACAAGAAATCATTAATTAACAGCTTTATTGAAGAATGATAGAATAATCTTCTCAAAATTAATAATTATCTATTTTTACTTCACAGCACAACTTCAGCAACAATTAACAATTTGCAGCCATGTTTTTTTAGCTGTCAAAATTAAAAGAGCATAAGTAGCTCAACCAAAGTAGCATACAATTTTTCGATACCTAAGATGGCGACCGCTCGGGGAGCATGTTGTTTGAGCGCATTATGATACATACCATTCCGCCCGAAAGTTGTGAAACAGCTACGTAGCAAATTTTCCGCTGAATGGGGCCAATGTTGCGCATGGAAAAACTATCGAGCTAGAAAAGCCATTTTGTCAACTTGACGAAAACCCAACTCAGGCTCAATTCGCCATGTAAACGTAGTAAAAAGCATTGTGCATTTAGCTATCCAAACAATAAAAGTAGCAAGATTCCATTGAATGGGTTGACAATTATTACAAGATGCCAATTGTTTTAGGTGTCGATTTTAATTGCGATTCAGACATGAATGTTCATAGGCACTTAAGGCAAGACCGGTGGTCTAGCGCTCGAAAATTTAAGGTATTTTTAGGATTTTTTTAAAAAATTAATATATTGAACAACGATAAACTTTTAAGGTATATAGTAACACTTATTCATCATAAAAAAAATATTTTTTTAATTTAAAAAATTGTTGATCTGGCTAAAAATAGCGCTCAATGAGACGCTCTTAAGGAAAAGGGGCATGGGCGGTGTTGTAGATTTTGACTTTTCTATTTATCTCAAAAATAAAAACCAAAAATATTATTAAGCACTATGAGTGTACTATAGAGTGGACCTTATTTAAAAAAGACCTCCCCAAGGGCTCCAACTGTTGTAATTGATGATGAATTACATGATGATGATGAAATCAGCGCACCAAGATTAGTCGAAAATAATACAAATATTCCTAGGAAAATCCAAAAATTAAAATTTTGTCCCCTGAGTTATTCAAGTAATTTGAGGTGAACCCTTATTAAACTGAAAAATTTTTGGAAAAAACAAAAAATCTTAACTGTTCCCTTATTTCAAATGGAATTGCAAATGAAAATATTAAAAACATTTTTTTTTTCTCATGGTCCACTCTAGTGCACTCGAAAAAAGATATGAAAAATTGACAGAATGACACGCTATTGAAAATTAAGTTCTTAAAACAGCTTGTTTTTTACCAGTTATTGATGTTATGAATAGCATATTTAAATTCAAGATGGTTCGGCTGAATAGTTTTTGTTTTCCTACAACACCATGCCGAAAAAAGTAGTTTCGAGATAAATGAGTATAAAGAGAATGAATCTAGACGAAACACTGTGGCTCGACACCTACTAAAAGTAGAAGTGAAAATAACGTCAGAAAGACTATACTTTTGAAATATAAAAAAAAATCAATTTCATAAAAATTGTAGGAATTAAACAAGAATGTTGTCTTAATAAATATAAGTTGGGAATGATAAGCGATCCAAATATTTGCACACCACGATTAGGACAACTATTGATATAATATTTGCTAGAAATATCGATGACATAATATCTATATAAAATACGTTTGATATTTTAGATATTAAAAAAACACAATAATTTCATTAACAATTACAAAAATAATTCAAAATTAATGCAAAATAATAATGTAAGGTAATAAAATTTACTACTGGGAATATGTTTTATACCCCCACGTTTAAAAAACGTAATGGGGGTATATTAATTTTGTCACTCTGTTTGTAACGCCGATAAGGAGGCATGGCCGGTATAGAAAAGTATATATATTCCTGATCAGCATCACCTCCTGAGTCGATTTAGCCATGTCCGTCTGTCCGTCTGTCCCTTCCCATAAAAAGTGACTTAACCAAAACGGGAAAATCTCTTTAAATATATTTAACAGTTTGCTTAAGACATTATATATACTCTAATTCGGCCGTGGGCATTGGCGTCGGAAGCGGGGGACAAGGGGGGCAGTTGCCCCACACTTTTTTAGCTAGATAAGCAATTTAACAAGAAAACTTCAAAATTTATTCAAAATATCATTTTTTTTTACATCGATAATATTTTTGTATTATATATTTTCCTCTTCTTTCTCTCTTCTTCATAAGCATGCTTGCGGATAACCATTTTCTTTCTCTGTGTTTGCAAAAAGATAGAACAAAATGTAGAGTTTCTACTGCAAACCCACGACTTCAGTTTAAAAGCTCCCTTAAGTATGTAGCTTAATGCTTGTTAATTTTGCAACTCTGGTAAGAAAAAATTTGACATGTTCTTAGGGGCTTTCCATATTGGACGACATGTTGTA
The DNA here is from genome assembly GCA_963920525.1 of Dichetophora obliterata. Classification (NCBI taxonomy): domain Eukaryota; kingdom Metazoa; phylum Arthropoda; class Insecta; order Diptera; family Sciomyzidae; genus Dichetophora; species Dichetophora obliterata. The sequence continues at coordinate 203,221,086 of OY986438.1, read as the reverse complement.
CGATAAGTTAGATGGAAAACTAATGGGACTATTTTATTGAGCGTTCAAACGATCCCACTTGTAAAGCAACAGCATTAATTGCAAGCTCTCAAGCAGACTACATCCGGCTAATAGCTAATTTTACATAGTTGTACAATATTGTACAATCGGCAGAAAAAACCAAAAATTTCGACTATCGTTTTAGCTTACACATGGTACTACATGTTGTACAATCTGCCATGTTGGTCCAATGTTTTGGACTAAGCGAAAGCCCCTACTGTGAATTAGCTGATTGTAAAAATATAATTCGATATTTTCTAATCAAAGCTTTACGCTCGGACAAAGAATATCAAAAAATTATTAATGAACGAAAGACGCTGCTGTTGAGCTGAAACTTGAAACTCACCAAAACCGAGAATCAAAAATCCACCTCGACGCTTTGAACAAACATCAAATCCGGTTCCTTCAGTACAGTTGCCATTATATGATCGGCTACGAAAAGATTATTTCGAAATTTTAGATCTTCTCTCAAATGAGATAACGGCTAGATTCGATCAAACAGGTTGATATTTGACATTTTTTTTATTTTTGCATGTTTACACCAGCTTCACTCAACCGACTCACTTTGATTTAACATTCGGTGAGTCGGTTGAGTGAAGCTATTGTAAACTGGCACTTTGTAAATCTTATTGTACATTTAAACAGATCTTGATACTCTGGAATAGTTGGAAAATATTGTAATCGAAGCCTTCAACGGAAAAGTGCCTTCTGAACAAAATCTAAAAACAGAACTAGATCTTTATGCAGATGACTTTGATGTGAGCGACCTCCACGCGCAACTCAAATTGCTGAAGCAATTGCCTGGCCAAACACCTTCAAATTGTAGTGGCATTGTATCCCAATTTGCAAAAAATTCGGATACTGTAAAAAAAATATTAAATGAAGTTGAAAAAGTTATTGCTTTGCTTTTAACTGTGCCTGCATCTGCAGTTTCATCTGAGCGTTCTTTTAGTGCACTAAGACGACTTAAAACGTATCTTCGAGTAAATATGACACAGAAACGACTCACTCATGCGGCACTTATACACATTCACAAAGATAAAACCGAAGAATTGAATTCGATGGAGGTGGTGAAAGAGTTTTTTTCTCGCAAGGACAGAAAGAAACATTTTGGAATAATTTGTACCTTATTGCATTTAAACCATATAAAGATATACATAGTCTTGCTTTTTAAAAGCAAACATTATTTCTTATATTTTCATATTACCATATGAAAGATCCTTTAAAGAATGATCTCTAATATTGAAATTGGATGAACTTTTAAAAATGATGAAATTTTAATATTTTTTATATATTTTTATATTTTTTTTATTTTAAACTACAATAAAATAAAAATTTTTTTTTATTCACATTCATGTTTCTTTGAAGAAATTTTGGTGAACTTTTTTTGCACCACCATTTGTACTGCCCCCCAGATGAAATTCGCTTCCGACGCGCTTGGCCGTGGGGGTATTTTAACTTCGGCCCAGTCGAAGATAATTCCCTACTAGTTTTTAGTTAACATTTTTTTTAGGTATTTAAAATTTCCGATTTAAAAATTTTTTATTAAAAAACCCATTTACATAATTATCAAACGTATGAAAATGCGAAAATGCTTTGCTACTCTCGTGTGTCCAGCGATGCATCTGCTTTTTTTTAATTTTAGTATGACATATGTGTTTATTTTTTTATCGATAAATTTTATAAAAAATATTTTTATTCGTCAGATTATAAAACATGTATTATGAATGTGAATAATAAAAAATAAAAATTTATTTATTGTATGTTTTATTTTATAAAATTCGTCAAAGTTGAAACTTTTTTAACAAAAATAAGCTCAATAAAACCCAAAAAATAAAGTCAAGTTTAAACAATAATAACTTGGAGCACATATCAAGGTTTTGTTTTTTGGACTTTTTAATGTCTTAATCGCCATTGAATTTAATATAAAATACAATAAAAAAGTCAGTAAATAAACATAGAAAAATCGTTGAAATATGACTGTACATTTTTCTAGGAATGAAAATTTAAGTAAAATTTAGTAGAAAATATCTAGCTAATTAATCATTATTAAAGTCGAAGGCTATGACTATCATAAAATATCGTACTTCAACCTTCTGTTTCTGTAAAAACCTGCTGCATCTAGCTGCTATTAAAAAAACCACTTCATTTTAAAAAAGTCTTAAAAATCAAATTTTGCCCTAAAATGCACTGATTTCCAAGACGATTTGTAGGTACTCTTAAATTTAAAGAAAATTAAAATAGGTACTCTTATAGGAAAATAGGAAGATATTTGTAGGTTCTCTTAACTTTAAAGAAAAATAAAATAGAACTCATAATTAAAAAGTAGTTGTGACCTTATTTTGTATAAACTATTTTTAAAAAAAAAAATTAAATTCCGTGAAATTGGTAAAATTGTTTTATAGGAGATATATTTAAAAGTCATCCGATTTGAAATATTTTTAGCATGACGTTTAAGTGAAGTTAAACTAAATTTACTCTTTAAAAACATGAATAAGAAATTTTATGCGGGTTTTTTTATTAAAAAAATTTGGTTTGTATGGGAGGTAGGCGATGCAGTTGACCTAGAATTCTAATTTTTTGTGCTGTTACTTAATTCAAGCTTAGTATGCTGTAGAAGTGAAAAGAAATCTTCCGTAAGAAATGCATTGCGTTTTGACAGCGAAAAGGTAGCGAAATTAAATTTTTCGTTGGTTAGTACGCTGTTGAACCAAAAAATTTGTTCAATGCAGCCAAGTTCACAACCATGATTGGAGGCTTAAAATGTCAAAATTTCGCTGTATATGTCCGTACATTTAATTGGCATGGAAATTTGATATTCAAGAATAATGTTCAATAACATTTAATAAACTCGTAATGTTAAGCATGTGGTAGTGTTGAGTCTACACCGAAAGTTGGCGTGTAGAATTAAATGCCTAAAAATTTTCGTTGCTACAGCATACTAAGCTTTAGGCTAAAACTCATTTCTACAAAATTTCATGGCCTTAGCTATTATAGTACTTGAGATAATGAAAATGTCATCCGTAAATCGAAAAAAGCGCACTGTGCACCGTAAGCAACGATGGAAGTATGCACAATATAGGAGAGAACAAAAAATGCCACACAAAACTGGAGACACCACAAATAAATTGAATGAAAATTTTCTGTTTTACGCCAAAACAGGAAAAACACGAAGAACACACCGAAAAGAATCAAACTAAAGCAAATAACGCCACAAATTGTTTTCACAAGAATTTTTACAAGTTAATAAACGAAATTATTACCTTTTATCGAGTATTTCAGAATTAATATTTAATAACACTTACTTAGTTATTTTATACATACAACTTTGTTCTGGCTTAAACAAATATATTAATCATTAGTTATCACAAACACACTTCACTGCAAAATTTACTGCTAGAAAATACGATGTATCTACAAGGACGAATAAAGTCCAACTGTTGCTTGAACAATGAATAGAAAATAATTTGAGCACAAACAAGAATTTGTCACACCCCGCTTATGGCTTTGCATTACAATGTCATCACCGACAAATTTTTACAAGCGGGAGCGAAATTTAACTGTCAGAAACAGAGACACAGAGAGAGAGAGGGAGAGATAGATACATAGAGTCATGGAAAAATTAGACAAGGTAGTGTTAGGGCGGAGAGCCGGTAACTGAAACTGTCAAAAAGAAGTTGACATTTCATACAAATCTGCAACCAATGAGAATGCAATATGAAAGCAGAAATTGGCAAAATTACCAAAATGGCTGAGTTAGGGTTATGGTTACAGTTATGGTTACTAACCATGACAGTTATGGTTACTAAGAAAGAGAACACATTCAGCCATAACACTTCCTTGTCTAGTTCTACTATGGATAGAGTGAAAGAAATCTCTAATTTCAATACTCGTACGCACACACACAGCGCACTCGCTTGATAGTTTGCAGTCTGCTTCCTAGTGGGCAATTGCAGTAGTTCCAAGGCCTTCCAGCAGCCTTATGTTAGGTTTTTATAGCCCTTCCACACTCCTTGCAAAAACCATTGTATTGCTTGTATTAAATGGGAAAATTTGTCAGGCCTTTCGCTCCCCTTGCTTAAAAGAGACCTGCCAGAAGCGCTCTTTCGAGACGTCACGTTAGAAGGAAAATTAATATAAATATCAACTTCAAATAAAAAACGACAAACAATTTCGGATTTGAACCATGGTCCTCTCATGCGGCGGTCCGACATCTTACCCACTCGTCTATCGTGGTTGTTAAGAATCAATCGCTTATTTTGGATCAATACAAATGAAAGTAAGCTTTCGGGAGCCAGGGTTCGAGACCCAACTCGGACAAAAAATTTTTTTTTTTGTTTTTTTGAATTCTACATTTTTTTTACAAATTCTGTGTATTTCAAATTTTTTTTTTTAATTTTTTTATAAATTATATAAATTATATAAATAATATAAATACTTGGAGTTTTTCCATATAAATATTTTCATATAATATAATATGTAATGTGTTAGTTTTCGGTAGCCCGGGTTCGAGACCCAACTCGGACAAAAAAAATTTTTTTGTTTTTTTTTAATCTATATTTTTTTACAAACTGTTCTGTGTATTTAAAATTTTTTGGAATTTTTTTTTTGGAAATTTTTTCATATAAAATAATATGGAAAGAATCAGAACCTTCAAAAGATGGGCCTTACAGAAGTACTCGTCAATGCAGTGATTATGGAAGGTGTATTGCCACCAATAATAGCAGTGGTAGCATGCCGTCTTTTGCGGAGCACTCGCTAAAATGCCCACTGGGATGTATTTGACCGGTATGTATATTTGTTTGTATGTATGTATGCTCATCTGTTTCACTCTCACTTCTAAACTACTTATCTTAATTTGACAAATGAAGTAGCGTTGGGAGCGTTTTGATAGTCTTCTGGTTAATGGCCATGTGACGTCACATTCAATTTAATATAGCGCCCTCTAGCGGACATAAAGTCATGAGAAAAAATTTTTTAGTGACATAAGCAAATGAGGTATCGTTCGAAGCGTTTTAATTGTCCGATGAAGAAAATTTATGTGACGTCACATAAAATTTAATATAGCGCCCTCTAGAGGACAAAAAGTCAACTAAACCCCTAAGTTCTAAACTACCCTAACTTCTAAACTACTAATCATAATTTGACAAATGAGGTATCGTTAGAAGCGTTTTCACCGTGCGCTAGCTATACGTTATAAGACGTCACATAAAATTGAATAAAGCGCCCAAATGAAATATCGTTGGAAGCGTTTTGATCAACCGCTGGCTAAAGGCCATGTGCGCCGTCTGGAGGACAGAAAGTCAACTAAACCCCTAACTTCTAAACTACTTATCAGAATTTAACGAATGAGGTATCGTTGGAAACGTTTTGATCATCCGCTGGTTATAGGTTATGTAACGAAACATAAAATTTAATAGAACGCCCTCTAGAAGACATAAAGTAAACTAAACCACTAACTTCTTAAGTACTTATCATATTTTGACAAATGAGGTATCGTTGGAAGCGTTTTCCTCGTCCAGTGGTTAAAGGCTATGTGAGGTAAAATTGAATTTAATATGGCGCCCTCTAGAGTATAGAAAGTGAACTAAACCACTAACTTCTAAACTACTTATCATAATTTCATAAGTCAGGTATCGTTGGAAGCATTTTCTTTTAGTCCGCTTATTATAGGCTTTGTGATGTCACATTTAATTGAATGTGGCTTCTTTAAAAGGACATAAAGTCATGCACTAAAAAAATTTTTAAGTGCCATAATAAACATCTTTGTTTATAAATAGATCATCAAATAATTAATTTGTAGTTAATACTTTCGATTTAATAAAAAATGTATTCCCAAAATAATGTAAATAAAAAATAAGTTCAAAAAACGAAAACCCGACTACTAAAAAGTGCTCTCTAAAAAGTATTAAACAAGAAAATATTCTCACCTGAAATTGTTATGTACAAACTATTAAAGTTTTTTCTTTGTCTATTAGATAAGCAACTTACACATAATATATTTTATAGCAAATAATACTTATTTATAGCGATTTTTAAAAGATCGTATGCTAAGATATACTTCTTAGAATATAAACTTCGTATAAAGTTTAATCGAAGCTTAAAAAATGTCTCGTGATTTCGTGTGTGCTTTTCGCTTTCCTCAAAACAGCGGACAACAAGTGAAGAGACGAAAGTACGAAAAAACCTATGCTGAGATGCACTTTAAGCCACTGTAAGTCGCTTTAATGCACTTGCTGTTCCAGCTTGGTCGACTTTTTTGCAATTGTTTTCCGCTGTTTTTTTGTTGCTTTGTTGCTGGGTGTTTTTTTTTTTGTTAGAATTTTCAAAAAAGAAGTGCGTAAAAAGAACATATACATGCATACACGCACATCAATCTCACTGTTACGTGACGTTTTCTACCAAATCACACCACCCGCAAGCCGCGTAAAGGAACTTCGTTCCAAAACAACAAAAAAAAAAACCAAAGAACTTGAGAGGAGGCCCTCCTTTTTGAAGTCGGTTAAAACAACCTTAAAGTTGATTTACTCGTAATCGTAAAAAATATTTGCTGCCTTCTGTTATTGTATGGGAGTACTGCAACATCAAGATGGATGGAGTAAGGAGATGGATTGAAAACAACGATTGATTAAAAACAACGATTGCTTAAAAACAGCTGTGGCCTGCTACTCTGATAATAAATAAAATAAATAAATAAAAATCATTAATATTTTATAAACTTTCTAGCAAAATCTCTCATCCTTGCCTTCTTTGATGAGTTGACTATCACTGATTCACTTTCAAAATTGCTAGAAAATCAAAAAATATTTTATTCACAAAATTTTTTCAAGCCACATACTTTAGTTAATCCTAACTTAAGTCAAGACTAGTTCCGGTTTGTAGATTTAAAAAATCTCGACTTTTACACAATGGGTTAAAAAGCATCTCTGACACAGCAGGCTTCCGCGTAGGTGGCTCTGTCTTCTTCTGATTTGATACGATATGACAACAGCAAAAACAAGAAACTACATTTACCTTATCTTATTTATGTAGCAACTGAAATGAAATGAAAACTTTATCGAAAACCATTTAAGCTGATTTTTTGTTTGGCTCCTGATATTTTTTATTGTGTTACTATTAAATGCTACAAACGCTGACTACTAAATGCTTCCGATCACTCGTTGGCGATCAGTGAAAAGGTGCGCTACGCTCTTTAATATGTTAATATCAATGTTGTTGTTGTTGTTGTTGTTGCTGATGATATTGTTATCATTCAAACGAATTGAATTTAATCGAACCTGGTTCGCAGTCATGCGGCATCTTATTCAAATTCACCGATTTTAGCCACCAGTCAAAAATGCTGCAGCCACCGCCCAGCACAGCAGCAAAGAGCATTTATAATGATCCATTCTCACTGACTGACTAACTGACTGACAGAGTGGCAATGAGTGCAATCGTTGACTGGTTCTTTGTGCGCTACATCGTCGGCGTCATTTTCATCGCTTGCACTTAATTTACAAGCTTAATGAATTGATAGCGATCGATGAATGGATGGGCTTGAGTAGCTTTATTGACTTGCATGCGACTCACATACGATGCGATATGATGCTTGTGCGACGTGTGGTTTAATCGTTGCCGCTGCTTGGCAGTAGCTATTCCATTTGACAAATGCGATCTTGTCATATTTGATTATTTGACATTTGTAATTAATGATTGAGGTTATGTAGCTGTTGGATTTGTTTTGTTAGAAGTTAATGTATTGCTTAAGTTATTGTAATTTTCCTTAAATTCAGCTTCTCCATTAAGAATGTTCTGAAGCTTACGAGAGAGAGAGACTGCATATTTAACGATATTTTCAATATAGATACAAAATAATTACCCATTTTTACTGATGTTTTGAGGTTACTTAATTTAAATAATAGTTTAAGCAGAGTAAGTTCAGATAACATAATTAGCAGCAGCTAATTTTAAATGTTGGATTGTCTTCACAAATTTCAAGGGATTATTTTTGCTTACAAGTGTGAGATAAAAGCTCTTAAATTTTCTGTCAAAATTTGTCATTTATTTCATTTTTAAATTAATACTTCCGTGGTTAATTAGCCTTGAAGTGTCCCAATTTCGGGACTGGTTTTTGCATAGTTGACACTTTTGTCTGTGCTGTAATTTGTCTCTTGTCAGATATTTAATTTTTATTGTATTTATGTCATAAAGCTGTCTAGATAACCGTTTAAATGTGTCCCAAAAATAGATTATTTTTAGGTATTTTTAAAATGGAAATAAATAAGTTGTGACCAATTATGTTCCATAACGTCATAATGTTGTGGGCACTTCTGTGACTCAACGGATAATCAAACAACATATAAAAACTAAGTTTGCATCAGCAGCGAAAATGCGTTGATTAAAGTTTTGTAAGTTTTTGGATTTGAAAATTGTCGAACAGTATTCTTTAATGTTTTATAGTTTTGACCACTTAGCTGATTTTGCTAGTTAAAGGATAAGGATTTTGATCTTCCATTCCTATTTTTTGATTTTTTAAAAAATTTTGACAAATTTACAAATTTTCAGGTTAATGTTACCTTCTAAGGGCCGTTTTCTCAATGTCCGGTTAGCAAAGCTCTTAACCGGGAGTTAGCTAACCGTACGATAACTAAAAAAACAGTTTCGTTTTCACCAAGTGTCGGTTAAGTAACTGTCGGTTAAGTCATTAATTGTGAATTTTTTTCAATTGTGAATACGCTAAACTGCATATCAGCTGTTTACGCTTGTTTGTTATTTTATTTTTTATGTGAAAGTTGTAAATATCTAACAAGGATTAATTAATAAATAATTTAAAAACGCAACAGAGTGCCGAACTTCAGTGCATATGAAGAAAGTGCATTACTCTTCCACGGTATCACGCCTATGCGCATATGTCCTTTTTATATTTTGAATCGAATTCAAGTTAGAAAAAAACGAAATCTTCGAAATTCTATCCATTTTTAATTATAAAATATATAATTATTTTTTACACTACGCAGCTGTTCTTCCGATTAGTAACTAACTGGAACCTCAACTTGCTGTTAACTTAACCGGCACTTAAGACCTAACCGAACATTGAGAAAATGCTTTTTTGCTAACCGCCAGTTAAAGTTCCGATTAGTGCTTAACCGGACATTGAGAAAACGGGCCTAAATGTTTTAAAAAAATTCAACTTACAATTGAGATAAACGAAGTTGTAAGGAATTCAATCTTATTTAAAGTTTTGAACTATTTGTAGTTCAGAAAATACAAAAAATTAAAAAAAACGCATCTTCTTTGTAGACATTTTAGCTCTAAAATTTTGCTGATAAGCAAAATATTTATTTACGGAAGCATTAATTTGCTTAAGGAATTCCACAAATTCGCTATTTAACTTATTAATTAAATAAAAAAAACACCTGACCTGGCTGTTAATGTTTTGATTATATAATATTTAATAATAGTTTCATTACTATGCATCTTTAAAATGTTTATGCTTAGCTTAATAGCAAAAATGTGTGATAAGAATTTTGCGAGTGCTAATCTAGTCAGATAGATACTACTTGTCAATGCTACGGCAAAATAATTTAAACTTTAAATTGTTCACTTGTCACGCCCACCAGATCTCAAAAAGAGATATCAATTAGCTTCAAAAGTTTCAAAATAATACCATGTAAAACAATCAGATGATACGAGTAGGCATCTTAAGCTGGCATCGAAAAATTATTGCAATCACAAAGAGCAATACTGATGTAAAGCTTAACAAAAATGGCAAAAAATAAACAAGTCTGAATTTAAGTATGATATGCAATACCTGAGGCCCACCTAGGCAGCATGCGCCAGCATGGACATGGATCTCTTCATGACAACAACAAAAAGGAAAGAAACCACTGATGCATTAAGTTAAGCTTAAAGATATTAAAAAAGAAATCATTTGACATTGTCAACAATTTAATGCAGCAACCTAGGAGAGCAATCCTTAAAACCAGTCTGAAGCTCTTGACTTCGAAATCGACCAGTCAAACTGTCAGTTAGTTTATTTAAAATTACGATTTAAACTGATCGACAACATAAATGCCCTCTAGACAAAAATATACTTAAGAGTGTAAAAAACAAAAGAAATTACGAGCAGATTTAAAAGAATTTTAGTACACTTGAAAGAAGGTAGGCAGTTTGTGATAAATTGTTGATGGCAAGGTATTTACAAGGCTCAGACGGGAATTTCTCAAGACTATTTTTGAGTAAGACGCATACCAAAATTCGTGTAGGCGGCATGAAGTGTTTGAAGGAAATTCCAAACATATGTTCCTCGAAAGGATGAATAGCAGATATGAAGGGAAATCAAAGAAATTATTTATAACTAGCTGATATACCCGGTGTTACTCGAGAGTAATTTATATAAACATTTTAACATACACTTCTCGATTAAATGTTTTTTTAAATTCCGGAATAATGAAAAACATGTTGAATTTTATTTGTAAGTTACCGTTAGAAAGGTAATTGAACGTACTTTAATCCAAAAAAGTTTTGGAAAATTTTTGTTGTTGGTGGTTCCAACTCTTGCGGTGAGCTAATTGAATTTAAAGAAGGGGTACGAAAAACATATTTTAAAAATTAAAAATAATTTTTATATTTACTGAATCTTAAAGCGAAATATCGTATCTGAAATCCTCTTTAAATAAAATTTGATGCTAATCATATGAGTAGTTCAGGAGTTTATGGCTGCTTACCCGATCGCAGCGCCACCTACCGGGTCCAATTTTTAATCTAAACCATCTAAAGACTACTCAAAGAAACAAAAAATTTCATAAAAATCGGTTCATCCCAGTAGCGTAACTATAGTTTGTGCGCCCGCGCACAGGTAAAAGCGCCCTGCTATTTACTTTTAGAGTAAAACTATGTTATTAGCAGTGTGACCAGAGTGGAATATTATATTCCACTTTGGCATATTTTAGCTTCGGGAAGCATATTTTTTTATATAAAAATATGCAGCATAAAAAGTGGAATATTTTTCGTATGGTTATATTTTTCAAATTTCACAAAAATTGCAATAAAAAATGTCTTTTTGGTTACTAAATGGGTTTTATTTGGCTATCGACATTTGTTTTTGTTTATCTCTGAACCACCTTGTAAAACGCAATATAAGGAATTCATTTTGTGGTTAACTTTGGTCAATTTTATTGCAATTCATGTAATAACTTCACGCAGCTAAATAAGTGAAGTAAATTTGCTTATATGTTTGTTTAGTTAAATTTTTTTATGGATTATGTTACAGCAGTCAGTAATTTACTTAAGAAAACATTAGGGGTATTCACGATGTGTTGTATTTTCCCTTGCATTGTGTATTTTTGATAAATTTGATATTTGTAGTAAATTTTTTAATATAACAAAAACAAAATTCAGTTTTCAAAATACAACCCTGTGGAAAAAATACAAGTTGTGAATTAGATCAGCTGATTGTGCAAGCATTTCTACTCAGCATGGAGCAAGCTAAAGGCTATGCTGTGAGTTTATTTGATAAAAATTAATATAATTAATATAATTGATTTTAAAAATACAATATATACTTTACTGAAGGTTCGATCACAATAAGTTGTAAGTATTGTAAATTTTGCAAAAATTTATCACATATGCACCACATCGTGAATACCACTATTATTGCCAACAATAGCTATTTCTTTTAACTATTTTAAAATGTGGATTCAAAACAATAAAGCAGAAAAAAAGTTATTGATCAAAGTTCGGAATCTGAAGATTTATAAAAATTTGTGCTTTTCTCGCTTAGTTTACCATTTAGCAATGCTGAGGTTGAGAAAATTTTTAGTTGTTCTTATTTAAACGAAAATTCGAAATAGATTGCAAGAAAAACTCTTAAATAATTTGTTGAATGTAAAAACATGGCTGCATGCTCAAAAAAGGTGTTGTAATGCCTATCAAATACCAGATAGCTTAATAAAGAAATTGAGAAATGCGAATTTCTATGATAATAATACAAGCAACAATTTAAGAATTGACCTCGAAGATGTGCCTGAATTTAAGCTTTGTATATTGTTTATCGTTACTTCAAATTCAAAAAACCATAACAATGTTTATAATTTTTTATAGGAGAAGAAAATAAATTTAAGTGCGATAGTAATCAAATAAATAAATATTTTTAAACTTGCTTCTGTGTTCTTTTTTATATGCATATTTAGACTTATTTAGATATATATCTTTGAAATTGAAAGTGGAATATTTTTGTGGAATATAAAAATTGAAAGTGGAATATTTAGCATATTTTTTTTTAACAAAAAGCATATTTTTTCAAAAACCTTCTGGTCACACTGGTTATTAGTAGGTTATTAGAAGCATAGGTTATTAGAAGCATAGGAGAAAACAAGATAGCTCTTGGCAAAAAAAAAGAACAAGAGACTTTTTAATTCAATAGTCATCATTCATTACAACAGTTATATATTAAAACTAGAACGGAATTATCTTTGACTGGGCCGAAGTTAAAATACCCCCACGGCCGAATTAGAGTATATATAAAGTCTTAAGCAAACTGTTAAATATATTTAAAGAGATTTTCCCATTTTGGTTAAGTCACTTTGTATGGGAGGTAGGCGTGGTTTTCATCCGATTTTTACAAATTTAATACTTAAAATAAATATTCAATATTTAAGACACTGTGCGAAATTTTGAGTCATTAAATTGATTTTTGTGGAATTTAAAGAGATTTTCCCGTTTTGGTTAAGTCACTTTGTATGGGAGGTAGGTGTGGTTTTCATCTGATTTTTACAAATTTAATACTCAAAATAAATATTAAATATTTGGGACACTTTGCGAAATTTGAAGTCATTAAATTGATTTTTTGTGGAATTTAAAGAGATCTTACCGATTTGGTTAAGTCACTTTGTATGGGAGGTAGGCGTGGTTTTCATCCGATTTTGCTCAGATTCGAACTTGACCTCCACTTTTGTATAAAAAGCTTATATTTTGAATTTCGTTATGATAGCTCAAAAATTACGGCTGCTATCGTGGACACAGACGGACAGACGGACATGGCTAAATCGACTCAGGAGGTGATGCTGATCAGGAATATATATACTTTTCTATACCGGGCACGCCTCCTTATCGGCGTTACAAACGGAGTGACAAAATTCATACACCCTCATTACATTTTTTAAACGTGGGGGTATAAATATCTTATTTTATAAATACATCTATATATGATTTTAATAGAATTTGTTAATAAAAGCAATAACGTAAAAAGCACTTTTTTTGATATCAAATATAATAAAATTTATAATAAATATTAAGATTTTATCACAATGTAGGTAAGAAAAACATATATTAATTATTTAAAAAAGTTAAACAAACTTTACTTTTAACTAAAGAACTTGCTAACGTCACAAAATATTACCAACTGACTGATTAAAATAACATCAGTAGCGCTGACTTGCTGAAAATGTGAAAGCAAACGTGTAAATCGACTTCGACCGCACAGTAAAAAATTTGAGGGTAAATTTTATCTTTTTTATAAAATTTGTAAGGCATAAACTATTTTACCAAATAATTTATAAATTTTATACCACTCAATATTATAAAAATAATAAAACAAATATAATTTAAAAATTTTATATGGATATCATGTGTAAATCAAAATGTATTCTGGTTCGAAAGTAAAAAATTCACCGAAATCGGGAATCTTAAAAATATAGTGGTTTCGAGTGGTCTGACGAGAAAAATGGTCTGGAAAAGTTTATAAGATTTGATGGTATAAATTTTAAAACATTTTTGATTTGGATTTATATGTATAGCAAACAGTATAAAATTTATCCTCATATTTTTTACTGTGCGTAATCGAGTTTTGCCAAATAAAGACGACTTTTGCTCAAAATAGTCGGCTTTTTTTGACGTCGATTATTGCACCCTGAGAAGTCGTCTGTACTGGACTTAAATTTTATTTCAGCACGTATTATTAAATTATTTTTCATTTATTGTTGTTCATTTTAAATAATAATATTTTGCAATATTTTGCGATGGAAATAAATATTTAAGTATATCTTAATTTTTTTTAGAAACAAACGTCGCACAGTGTAACGTCACCATTCTTGGCCGAAAATAGAAGGAGTGATCGTTCTTGACAAAATAAAAAAATGTTGAAAAAGTTATACAAATCCGCCACCTGCCACACCCACTTCTCATATTAGCGAAACACATTTTTGCCTGAAACTTCATTGTCTTGTCTCGAAACAACGAAATTTGCTACATCAATTTTTTTTGTGATTATAAATAAATGGAAAATTTCGTGGGCGAATGCCACGCCCATTAACTATATTTTAGTAGCTCAGCCTTGGTAAATATTACCAACACAAATTAAGTTTTTTTTTATATTTGTAAGCTTTTTTGATTAGAGCAAGAACATTTAAAAAATGAGTTATTTTGTGTTTGTAAATAGGTCAAAATTTTGAAAAATAATCAGCTGGCCTACATCAAATATGTGTATCTCACATTTTAATAAAACAGCTCACCATAAAAAATGTATATCTTATGCATTAGCAAGTATTAGTAAGAATTTTTTTTTTGGTTTGGTGTAACGAAGTTCTAATGATGTTTCGTGAAAAACTTATCTTTCTCAAAATTATATTTTAAACACTTTTAAAAATTTAATATTTGTGTCCCGCTTTTAGTGTTTACTTTTATGATAAGCTTAAAACCATATATTCAAAATGTAAGCAAAAACAATTATGTTGCCAGACAAAATAAATTTTAAACCTTATTTTGATATACAAAAAAAAGTAAATAATATGTAAATAACAAAAAATTTGTATTTTAAAAAAAGGCAACTTTGACGGCTTGTCATAATGAAACGGTTGCTTCTAATAAAAGATGTCATTTTGATTTTTTTTACCCAAAATATTTTCTATTGAAAGCCATACAAATATTTTAAAAATTCAAACATCGATGTATTAGAGTTTTTGCCGCTTATTTTACATTGTGCGTTGTTTTTTCTCCACTTCATTTATCATTTTTATCAAAGTACTTGAAGGCGCCCCTGGCTTAGTTGCGCTCTGCGGGCCCGCTTTTTACGCCACTGGTCCATCCATTTAGAAGGAGTTCAGTAACATACACACGTACAGAAGAATTATAGTGTATATTAAAGATTTTAGGCATTTCATGAAAGCAAATTATAATTTTTACTTTTATTAGGTAAAGTTAATTAGAAATACTTTCACTCATTACATAATAAAGCATTTATCGGCATTGCTTGTTTGAGAGAACGTTGTTGTAAGACTCATATTAAATCTGTGCTACCTCGCTAAAGTGGTGATGAAACATAACCTAAAAGGATATAATCTCAAATTTCAAATTTGGAATTGTGTCACCTCATTTTGAGGACAAAAAGTGGATTTGACTTATGACCGCTTAATAAGCCAAATGGTGGTTCTGACCTCTTGGGAGATTTGCCCATGTTTGGAATGGTGATAACAACAATCAATTTTTTATGGGATTACGTCCTCTTTTTTTTTTGGCTTACCACTTTGTAACTGGCCATAATCCCAAATCCAATTTTTGGGATTGTGTCCTCAAGAAAAGCAAACATTCTTTATATTTGGTACACAAATTTAAATTTGGGACTATGTCCCTTGGGGCTATGTCCCGTCACCGCTAAAGTTTATAAACGACCCAGTACCCAATTTTCCTTAAGTTTGCAAGCAAAGTTGATGAGTCATTCTCAATGCCGCCGCCATTCATAACTTTGCTGAAATTCTTCTCAATTCAAAAGCTATTTTTAAAAGATCCCAATAAATTAAGAACAATTTCATAACATCACATCACATCAGTCATAAATCAGTCATCAGAATCATGTGTGGCAGATTGTTAATAAACAAAAAATTATTATGCATATTTTATGTTTTCGAATAATTAATTTACCTGGCAGCTAAATTAATTGAGAAGCTTGATAAAATATGCTGTAAACCAGTCAATTTTGTGAAATTTTTATTCCCCCATTCATGGTCGCGGTATATAAATACAATTTTTTAAAAATAAAATCAAACGTTTGAATGCTTCTTTTACACACTTTAAATGTAAAAATTAAGCAGAAATTATTGGTTCTAAAATTCAAGCGTATTAAATGTTTATATCGACAATTTATTTATATATATTGCAAATAGTAATTTATTAAAACGCAGCTTGTTTCGTTTTATTGATGTTATGCAATTTAAATAACAAATACAAAAAATTGCTTTAATTTAATTAGTTTTAACATCAAAAATTAACACTTCCTCAAATGAGTTGCTCTTTTTTATGCCAAACAATTTGCTGTTGAATGAACAGATAGATGTACAAAAAAAAAAACCAAAAAATTGGCTGATATTATGCTAATTTAAACGTTGACAGCTTAAGCATCAGCAAATAAGGCTAAATCGCATAAACGAATTGTTGATGATGGACGTTGTTCATACATGAAATGGTTAATGTTTAATAAATAAATTTATGCAAATATTTTCTTATTTTATGCCTACGCATACCATCATTAAAATTTTTATGAACATCGTTCCTAATAAATGTTCTATGAAAATATAAATAAATTAATTATAATAAGAGGAATCGCTTTAAAGTTATTCAAACTATACAAAATTAAGTCATAAAAAATTTGGAGTTATTTTTTCAAGAATTTGTAGCAAAAATAAATTGCCATGCCTGCGTTAATTAGTTCCATATTAATTGGTGACATCTTTAGAAAACGCATTTGTCAAGACACTTGAAAATGCACTTGTGGTCAATTGTTAATTTTTCCTTCGCGCTATACAAAAAAAAAACTAAGTAAAAGATTTTTTAAAACTAAACTTTTATTTAAAAGAAAACGTGAACTAAAGAGAACAATATAAATTTAACTGAAATTTGTCATATATGTATATAGTTGATATATTATAGATTCAGAAGAACTCCTCTCTTGGTTACTCATCATCATAATAAAAGCGTACTACAATAATGATAATTCCTAAATATATATTCGTCCCTTGAACTTACTTATTTTGACGGACATACGAACGAAGCAAGTTAAATAAAAGCTTATAAAAAAATGTACCAACAACAACACAAACGCATTCACATGAACCAAAAAACACACCTACTTAACGATGCTGATGACAACGTGTAGCAGGGTGCATCATTCATAAATAAAAAAACTGTGCAACTGTCCACAATTGATTTCTTCAGGTGGCGCCATGTCCTAGAACGAAAAAGAGTAAAAGTACATTTCCACTGTGGCACCGTGTATTCAATTATCATAATAATCTAAATACTATAGGAGTGAAATTAAAAAATATTAATTCAGAAATATTACTTTAAAATCGATAAAATATGTAAAATCTTACATTCTACGTATTTAACTCTGGATTTAAAATATCCAAAGATGAAAAATGAGCGTTCGCAGATCTGAAAACTCTAGAATTAGTAAATCTTAAAAATACTATAACTTTGATTCCAGAGCACTTAGAGATTTCTAAAAACTCTTAAATTGAAGGTATTGAATAGTACTACTACAACTTATACTAAATACACTTTTTAGTTGGCGCACTCTTTCAGAAAGTGCGATATTCTCACGAATTTGAGCAAGTTTTCCTAAAATCTGTTCAAAATATCGTCCTGAAAAAATAGAATTGTATATATATTTATGATTTCGATTTTTTTTCACATAGTCTACATATACTTCAGTATTAAAAAAATTATTTCACTGATCTTCAGTGCATACGCTTTTATCAAGATCAATATTTATCAAACAACTACAAAAAAGTAGCATTTTTACGATATGCGGACATTCTAGGGCATGGCGCCACCTGAAGAAATCAATTGTGGACCTTCTCCTTGCACAGGTTTTTTATTTATGAATTAAAGCATCAGAAAAATGCTATTAGAAGTGAATTTTAAAAAAAGATGCACCCTAACGTGTAGTAAGTAGAAGCAAAATTTTTGTTATTTTTTGCTACTTTTTTAGTTTGAATCCTTTTAATAGATTATTGTGATATGCTGCAACATAGCTTCAGTTAATACTTAATTTTGAATGAAACACTTTGCGTAATAAAGGGTTTTGTGGGTAGCGTGCAGAACTATCAATCGAAGGGTATCACAGCGCACAGTGTATCGAGGACTATGGAATGAGGGACAAAAATAAAAGGAATTATCGTAGGTTCATAAAATTATGTAATTTTTTAGAAATTATCCAATAATCAATTTTTAAAATAATCTTTCCTAGCTACCGGCATAAGAAAATAATTGATTTGAAAATTTAAATTTTCGTAGCCCATCAATTTTACTGTTTAATATTTTGATAACTATATCTACCTACTAGTGCGGGACGATTTATTTTTCGACAATTTCCATATGATTTCCGTATTCTATGGGTTATTCCATGAAAATTTGCCGAAGGAACCATACCTCTATCGTTAAAATCGAGTCCCCTACTTTTTGTTGGTAGATTTTTTCCCAAATTGACGTTCGTATGAAATATTACCTACACGTTCAAATCCATAACTCAAAAACTATCGATCGGGTTTAATCGCCAGTAGGCGCGTTGGAAAGCTCATTTTGATCAATTTACAAAAAAAAAAATCTCCAACATTGGTCCAACGGTTCAAAAGTTACGGGCATTTTTGTCCAAATTTGGGAGCATTTTTCCATTTTTTTCATGATTTTTTCCAAGATTTTGTCTTTTACTACACTCAAATTGAATATTTTTTTTTGATAATAGGTTGATAGATACTTTATTATCTCTTAATTTGAATTTTTGTAGAAAAAAAAAAATAAAAAGGGAAAAAAATCAAAAAGTTGGTTTTATGTGTTATTTTGTTTTAGCAATATCGCATGAATTAATCAACAGAATTCGATAAATTTGGGCTTAAACTCTTCGTTTTGAATTGTAAATTGAATTAAATAATGGATTAAGCCAAAAAAATGACCATGAAAGTAATATTCTTGGACAAAATCATGAAAAAAATGGAAAAATGGTCCAAATTTTGGACAAAAATCAAATGTAAATTGATCAAAATGAGCTCACCTTTCCAACGCGCTAACTGGCGGTTAAACCCGATCGATAGTTTTTGAGTTATGGATGTGAACGTGTAGGTAATATTTCATACGAACGTCAATTTGGGAAAAAATCTACCAACAAAAAGTAGGGGACTCGATTTTAACGATAGAGGTATGGTTCCTTCGGCAAATGTTCATGGAATAACCCATAGAATACGGAAATCATAGGGAAATTGGTGAATTTTTCACTCCCTACAAATCGACCCGCCCTACTACCTACTTTTTATAAAGTTTTTTTAAAATTCTCTCAATATGTTTAATTAGACTATAGAAAATCTTTAATCTCTTGAATTAGAATTCCTTTAAACAATTAACTTTAATAAAAAATTTTTTTCTCCTATAGCCCTTCCTTAGAAATAAAGATTTTTTTCGTTAAATTATGTATTAAATGTACTTACTTACTTAGTTGGCGCTACAACCGTATGTCGGTCTTGGCCTCATCTAAGAACTTGCGCCAGCCATTTCTGTCTTTCGCTTGCTGGCGTCAGTTGGAAATTCCAAGCTTCGTCAGGTTGTCCTCTACTTGGTCTTTCCAACGAAGATGCGGTCGTCCTTTTCTGCGTTAACCGCCGCTGGGTACCGAATCGAATGTTTTCTTCACTGGAGCATCGTCTTTCATGCGCTGAACATGACCAAGCCATCAAAGCCGCTCGATTTTAATGCGCTTGACTATGTCGATGTCAGCGTACAGCTCATACAGTTCATCATTCCACCGTTTTCGGTACTCGCCATTGACGCAGATTGGTCCGTAGATCTTACGAAGAATCTTTCTCTCGAATGCTCCTAAAGTCTTTTCATCTAAACTGCTCAGCGTCCAGGATTGTGATGCGTAAAGTAGGACGGGCATGATGAGCGATTTATAGAGCGTGATTTTCGTTCGTCGAGAGAGGGCTATGCTTCTCAATTGCCTACTGAGCCCAAAGTAACACCTGTTGGCAAGAGTTATTCTTCGTTTGATCTATACTATATCTATATACTATAATATAAAAAGGTACTCACCTAAGTTTGGGTCCACAAAACTTGAAAACGGCGGGCGATATTTCAATAATTTTATTCTATAATTTTTATTGTACCCAGTTGGGACATAGACTATATAAATTTGCTCATCGTTATTTAAATTATTAATCAATTTTAAAAGAGCATACCTATACAATTTCTTTATTCTTATACTCAGCGAAAAATTTCTTTTTCTTTTTAAGCTCTATTTGATCAACATAAAGGTAGTGTACAACACTAAATAGGCTGTACGCAAAGCTAACACTTGCTACACCCCTGAAAATATTTTATAGGAGTTGGACAAGGGGGCGTGGCACCTACCATATAACCCAAATTTGCTTTATCGAATAGCTTTGGAATTATGAGCCGCACAGTCTCGGAATTCAGTATTCGACTACAAGATTCGTTCGTCGAGAGAGGGCTCTGCTTCTCAATTGCCTACTGAGCCCAAAGTAACACCTGGTGGCAAGAGTTATTCTTCGTTTGATCTCAATGCTGATGTCGTTGGTTGAATTAATGCTGGATCCCAGATAAACGAAGTTCTTCACAACCTCGAATGAGGTATTGTCAACGGTAACGTGGGTTCCAAGACGCTGGGACTGTTTGTTTGTTGACACTAAGTATTTCGTCTTATATGCATTCACTGCCAGACCCATTCGACTTGACTCTCTTTCTAATCTGGAAAATGCTGCATAACACTCTTGTAGAATATTGTGCCACTACGTCGCAGCTCGGATGATCTTTTCCATCATTAGGTTCAAAAAGTCGCACGATAAGGAATCACCTTGTCTGAAACCTCGTTTGGTTATAAATGGTGAGGAGAGGTCCTTCCCGATTTTAACTGCGCTGCTGGTGTTGATGTATTAAATGTATGTGTTATTAAATCATAAATATTAAACGCCACACAAACTTTCATCATCGGCCACGCCCTTCGCCTATCCCTTATACAAAATTAACAATAAAAGTGCAATATCTTGAGTTGTAGAAAGTATAAGAAAGGAAATGAACTTGTTTATTTTGAACTTGTTTCACTTAATTATCATATAGCTATTTTATCCAGATTGGCCACGCCCTTCGCCCGCCTCCGACACAATATTCAATGAAGTTTATTAATCAAAAAATAATTGTATATTAATTCATAGGTTTGTTTAAATTTTACATAAATCTTACGAATGAGAGAAAATAAAAGAAAATTATTGACTGTCATCAGAGTAATTCGTAGAGTCACTCGACACAATTTCAGAGAATTCGAGATCAGAAATTAAATCAATTATTTCATCATCCGCATCATGATCTTAATTTAAAATGAATTCATCGACTTCATTATCATTATTCCTTTTTTCAATATTTTTCTATGAGAAGCTATTGAAGGATCTGATGAAAGCAGTAATCTACAGAATAAATCTATATTGGATAGTTCTCAAGAGTCTTTACGGGTATGATTTAAGCTAATGTTTCTTAGCTCTAATGTTTCTTCACAACGATTCTCACCTACGCGGATATTAATGGTTGAAAATAACAGCGTTTTTTAAGAAGTCACGCGGGGAGGGCCAAATTATTACAAAACTTAATAATTCTAGTGAAGGTTTTAGTCAGAACCTTAACAAACAATTTGAGGCGATCAAATCAGATGCGTACAACTCGAGAAATTTTGGCTCTGGATGAAAATTACTTTTTTTGGACTCCACTTAGCAAGAAGAATATACATAAAAAATACAAAATTTTTAGAATATTCCCTATAGAAACAAACTAACTTGTTTTTAAAAACAACTAATTAAAAAACTTATTTAAAATACACTAGTTTATGAACTACTTTGAATTTTATTAAGGCGGCATACACTTCAATTTTGAATAGTTTTTATTGCATTATATATGAAGTAATTAAAAAACTACTTCAAAACAAGTGACTTAAAAAATACTTTGAATTATATTAAGGCGGCGACTACTCTGATTTTGACATGTTTTTATTAGATTACAAATTTTTATTAGATTACAAGTTTATATATATTTAACCATGCTATTTCATCAAATATTATTAACTTTAGGCTTTCACTAATATGAATTTATGTATATTGTATTATAGTCTTTGCACAATACAGTTTTAAATTAAGTCCTTATTTTGTTTCAAACGTGGGATGTCAACTTGTCATGTATTTTTTGGTACGCAATTGGTGCTCATTTTCATCAAAACATGCTTAGTGATCAAAAAATGTCTATGGTAAAGTCGTTTTAGACCAACTATAGGGAATGTGTTAAAAAAAGCATATCTTAAGACATACTTAAAAAAACAAAAATTCCCTTTTTCTAAAATTGTACACGGTTAAAAATTTTGGAGTACTTTTTAATCCAAACTTTGGTTTAAAAGATTCTCTAATCCAAACAGTAATATTTTTTTAATTTCTACTTTAGTTTAATTGTCGGCCTTTGTAGTCTAGTGGAGAGTGTGCTGGACTATCAACTCAGAGGTGCCTGGTTCGAATCCGGGTTCGGGTATGATTTTTTCCCTTTCTATGTTCTTTCCTACATTAAAGAAGTATGGAAAACTAAAAATCCACAACCAAATTGTGGAATTAAAGGACAAGGAACACAACTAAGGGCTGGAAATGCTTGCCGGGGTTAAAGCATAACACTAGCCTCGGTTAAAAGCAATTCAAATTGTCTTTCACGGTTGTTTCGCCTAATCAATAATTCGCGTATGGTTCCAATCAATTCCTCTAAATAATCTATCCCTATAATTTCAAGTCTAAGACCAAACCTTGTTTGTATAAGGCGCACGCCTTGGTTCTTTGATCTTTTTTAATAAAAATTTTACTTGCATTTGTAATGATGCAAAATAAACGAAACTTTGCTAACAACTGAGTTGGACGAGTGTACAAGGTGTTGGACCAGAACATCAGAGGGCGTGTGTTCAAATCACGAACTGGTCAGAAATTTTTTTTATTTTAAGTTGATATTTACATATATTGCTTTTTTTAAACTTTTTTCGGACGAAAAAGTAATTTTTTTATTGGATTAGAAAATTTTAAACTTTTCTTTCTACCAAAAAATATTTGTTTTTTGTTGTTGTTCTACATGTAATGCAATTAAGTTACAAATTTAGTCCAAGATTTTTAACCGTACATCGGTTATTCCATGTCAAATCGGACGCTTTTGTTCAAAAACTGATTTTGACGATTCCGATTTTTTTCAAATTTTGCACGTCGATAGTACTTTTAAATTAAAAAATATTTGCTTACTTTATTATAATTTTTTATTTTTTTTTTTTTTGCAGTTATACACACTGAAAAAGTGTCATTCAAATATGTACTCAAACAATTATATCTTCTAAGCCGTTAGTCCTACAAAAAAAATTGTAGGACTAATTTTTTCAGGACTAACGGTTTGGAAGATATAGTTATTTGAGTACATTATCCGAATGATAATTTTTGATTTTCTTTATAATCTTTCAATGTGTAAAGCTGAAAAAAATTTTTAAATAAAAAAAAAATATGCAAATATTTTTCTTTTCTAAAGTACTATCCACGTGCAAAGTACCAAATTTTTACAAAAAAATGTGAGTTTCGAAAAGCGTCCGATATGACATGGAATGACCGATATATAGAAATTTTAAGTTTTTTGGATTTCTAGGACCTTTTTTGTGGTAAATAAAAATTTTTGTATTAATATTTTTAATTATATTTTTTTTTATCAAGAACTTGTAAGATGTACCTTTTTTAAAGTATTGTATATGAATTATATTAAAATGTTTGCGATTGTGTAAAATTTCTAGTTCAAAACTATAAAAAACTAAAATTTTTATAAATTTTTAAGGCAACATAATATATTATAAATTAAAGTTTTCTATATGACCTTGTTATTTATTGTGTTGATTTGCTATGATTTAAATACAAATTCTAAATGTTTGATAGTTTAAATCATTCTTGATTTTAAATACAAATTCTAGTTGTATGATAGTTTAAAATCGTTTATTGAGCTTTAGGTCAATGTTATTTTCCTTTTCATATTGAAAAAAATTGTTGCTGTTTCTTTAGAACAAAATTCGTTGGAGCAATTTATTGTTCTAACCTGACCTAAAGCCCATTAAACGATTTTAAACTATCAAAGAACTAGAATTCGTATTTAAAATCAAGAATGATTTAAACTATCAAACATTTAGAATTTATTTGTAAATCATAGAAAATCAACGTTATATCTGTGGTCACAAGGAATAACGACTAAACTCAAAGTATCGTAAAAAACGATATTTTAATTTCACGAACTACGACCCATTTTTTTGAAATATATGAACCGTTACAAACAAAATATGTGCAGACATACGTGATGATTAATTCTGAGAAAAAAATGGATATCTACATACTTCCAATTGGCAATAAATTAAATTTCATATCGCTTTTTTACGATATTTTGAGTTTAGTCATTATTCCTTGTGACCACAGATATATTTTATTATAAAGATCATAACTATCATAAATGGAAAGATATCGCAATATTCTTTTACATACACATAATTAAGACTCTTAACCTTTTATAAGGCAGAGCTGATATTTTACTACCAAAGTTTTTGGTGAGATACGCTATGAAAATATAATACATATATTGTATACTTGAAATGTGCCACTTTTGTTGGTGGGAAAAATATTCCCTCTGCCTCATAAAGGGTTAACTATAAATTTGCATACATACTTTTACAAATGTCCGACATTTTTTTCATACCTAATTTTGTCCACCTCGTTACACTGTGCGGCTTACAAAGAAATATTTTCAATGTTATATTTCCTTAATGTAATAAACGTAAGCAAAAAGCAATATCAATTCTAAGAAAACGGTGTCGTTTTTGATGTCCATTTATTTAGGTCCCATATAAGACCAACTAACCCAATTATAACAAAATCCAGAACCTGACCCAAAGATGAAAATCCAGAACCGTTATACAAAAAAAAATTTTTTTCACTAGAACGATTTTTTTTTAAATGTTTTTTCGACTTGTCATATTTTGATTGATTTTTTTTTAACTTCAGACTCTATAAGCGTTCTATTTTCTTATCCCAATTTTTTTTTAGTGCTTAATAGCATGGCTTCTTTACAATCATAAGGGCATAATTTGAATAAATATTAAGTTTACTGTGTTTTTAATCTGCTAAGCAAAATGGTGCTTAAACTCAAATTAATTCTTGCTATCAAGTGCCAACTTGGAACGCCTTCTTTAAACAAATCTCTTTTTGGTATTTAAGATAAAACAATTTAAAGAGCTCAAAACATTAAAATTTGTTCAAGCATCAACTGATCATTCAAATCATTACATCATTATATTTAGATAAGTAACAAACTTTTTATTCACTTTCAAACCGAAAAGTAAGCCCAAACTACTGCCATATAGGGAATAATTCAACATATGGCAGTAAGATTTTCAAAAAGGATTAGACCAATAAAGCAACACGATAAACTCCATATAAACTCAGATTAAAGCCATTGAATCGTTTACAGCTGTTCAAAGCCATTAGACAAAAAAAGTTTAAAAAAGAAATCTCAAGATTTTAACGATTATTGGGCCATTTTTTTATGCAAAACTAAATTTAACACACATCGTAAATACAACAAATTAAGCCTCATTGCTTCCGAAAATCATAAATAACAATATAAAAAACTTCATACTATTTGAGGAAAAACTAAAGATAGAAGTAAGAAGTTGAGAATAATAAGAAAATTAAGAGAAAAAAAAAAGAAGTAGGAGAAATAAAACCAAAAACTTGCCATGACCTTATATTGACAAGCGTGATCGATGAACGATCGCGACAATACACACACATGCACTCACGCCAGAACTATGAGCACAAGTATAAATACCATGAGTACGTTAAATATTGTGTATGTTGAATATCATATTAGATAAAAACGAGGTTGACTCCATGATGAGCTTCCAGTTGAATGCAATGCGACAGACACAGCCTGGACCGGAGCTTAGCGCAAGCGCCGTAAATGGTTGAAGTACTCGTTTGGAACAGATTTGGAAACAAGTAATGAGCGTAAAGAACCCATTCAAATAAATATTAATATAAAAAAAAGTCGAGGATTGATGCGCGCGATTGGTAAGCAAAGAAAAAAAATCGAACTTGCAGCAGCTGAAAGCAGTTTGGAACGCACTTGTTTCGTGCAGCAGAATCACTTGAAATATGGCAACAATTGCGCTTGCTGGTCATGAGTCAGTCCAAAAAAAGAAACCTCAAAAACTCGCATTACTGCAGGAAATAATGCCATACACACAGATGAGCAGCAGATCTTCTTTTCTTTTGCACTTGACTGATAGCAAAGTTATTTCCTTTAATGCGCTTATTTATTCTGTTGCTTGGCTAAGATTTAGTTGATTTTTCTCCTGTAAATCGCTGAAATGAGCATCGATTGTGTGGAACAAGAAAAGACAAAAAGTTTACATTTCCAAATATACAAAAAACATTAAAAAAGAAGAATAGCTCTCAGAACTGAGGGCTCATGTTGATCGCTTATTTGTTGTCTTCACTACTCAAAGTCTGACTGCGTCTGAGTGCTGCAAACAGACCCTTAAAAGTATCTTTTGTTTTGTTATTTTTTTTTTGTTGTTTTTGTTTGTGGCATTTACCCTCGAGGGATAACAAGCTGCGTTGCAAAAGAATTGAAGCTCTGTGCGATCGCGATCATTAACTTTTATACCCAACAAATGCATCCGTCAGACAAAACGTCTTGATAATTTTTTGCTTCATTAAATTAAGTCAAATTAAGCGGTAGGTTAAGTTTTGTCTTCCTTTTTCCTGTTTATTTTTAGCGTATCTTTTATTTGTTTTGGTTTTATATGTTGTGGTTGGGTATTACTTCGGCATTCCTTAGTTCCTATTTTAAAGGTCCTGAGCATATAAAAGATAGCGTTTGTTGTTTTTCTTGATGGAAGCAACAATGCTTCTTTATTGGCAGCCACTTCGGGCTGTGTGGAAAAAAGTTGCGAATTTTAAGATTTCTTTTCAGCTCTTTTTTCTTGCAGTAACAGCGGCTCAACTCGGTTAATAATAGTTTATTAGCGGGCTTAATGTAGCTTCTGTGCGGCTGCTGCTGGCTGTGTTGAGCCCTTAAATTTGTTTAGTTTTTTTAGCATAAACGTTTTTCTCATGTGCTTTTAATTTTTTTTATCATTTTTTAATCTAATTTTAGTATCGATCATAAATCCCTGTGCTGCCTACAAATTTTAGCTTATATCTTTATATTTTTTTCTGAATCATAAATATAAAATACGCAAAAGCTGTATCAAAAATTTTCTTCTGTAGTAAAAAGTTAAAACTTTACTTTTTTCTATAATTTTGATGACCATAAAACAGCATATAAAAACACAATTTTAATTATGATTAGTAAAATTTTTTTAAAAAAAACAATAAACGTCGTATTGGCCATGCAAACAGCGCATGTTCGGTTAGCTTACAGCAGCGTAATTTTCAATAACAAAAATGTAAGGGATTAAACATACGCATCTTACGGCACTTAAACGTGGTGTATGCATAATGCTACCAACTCATGTTATTAAAAAATAAGTATATTTGCTTCTTAGAACACTGAAAAGTAAGTATTAGCAAGTATAATATTTTAAGATAAGCATAAGTAAGTATTTTACCTTAGAAAAATAAATTGAATATTTTTTTGATACAATTTACTAATTTATGTTAAAATCAATAGAACCCACAATATTCTTTAAATATTGTCACACCCTCTTTTTGTTTTCCTTAAAAAGTTTTGTGTATACAATCTATCTAAAACCAAAAAGTCTTCAGATAAAAAATAAACAAAATATTAACTTTATATATTTGAAATTCATATATATTTCTAATATATAAAATAGTTTAAAAACAAACAAAAGCATAACAAAAAATTAAAAGTTATACGCACTTTCAAAGTAATTAAATACAAAAAAAAATAAAAAAATCACATTCAAATGTATACAGAGACCAAAGAAAAGTTATCATTATTCGCTCTCACTGTCACTGAATTGAAGCGCTACATTAATTTGATTTTTTCTTTTTGCTTGAAATCGT
Source organism: Dichetophora obliterata (assembly GCA_963920525.1). Taxonomy (NCBI): domain Eukaryota; kingdom Metazoa; phylum Arthropoda; class Insecta; order Diptera; family Sciomyzidae; genus Dichetophora; species Dichetophora obliterata. Next base: position 203,192,950 of record OY986438.1, on the reverse strand, counting down.
ATTTGTCTTGGCTGTAAATTTTATTTAAGGGTGATGTCTAATTGGTCACTTTCGAAAGTTTTTTCTTTTTTTTACAATTTTTGTATATGTACTAAGAATATTGTATTAAATTTTTATGAAGATCCGAGCAGTATAAGTAATTTTTTCAACCCAAAATTTTCTGTACCTGAACTCATGTTAGAACGCATTTAAAAAACTTTAAGAGCGTTTTTCTCAAAACTACGTTTTCACGGACGCCCCACACTATTTCTCCGGTGGGCTTATCCTTCTGAAATTTTAACCACAAATTTAACACAAAACTACTTACAAAATAGACTATAATCGTGTTAAAAAATTTATGTTTACTATATTTTTTTACAAATAATAGCGAAAAAAATAATTTTTTAAATTTTTTTGGTTTTTGCTACTTAAAGCTAACAACAATTGCTAAAAATTAATATTAATAGTCTATTTTATAGTTCTTGTCATATTGAATCTAAAACACTTCGGTTTTTTGTTTCAGATAAACAGATGCCGAGATATCGTGTGGGAGCCGACCTGCCTCCAAATTATTAAAAAACATTAATAAAATTTTTTTATTTTTATAAATTAAGACTTCATTTATCATTCCTTACTACTTATATAAACATATCTTTCATAGCAAGCTCACGAGAAATTCCCAAAAATAGCCTATTTTTTATGGCCATGTCTTTACAAAAATGTACAATTCGACACAGCTGTATTCAATATTATTTTTTAAAAATAAAATTGACTTCAGAGTCTGTATTTTTAACGCTGTTGGTTACAATTTTCAAACTTTTTCCACTTTTACAAATAAAAACGTTCAACCGAAGCTGAAAAGTAAGCATTATTAAGTATAAATCTTAAAAGTAAGTTTACTTATAAGTATGGAATTTTAGTAAGTATATGAAGCTGAAAATAAGTATGATACTTACAAAGTAAGTATAGTTGGTAACATTATGTATGCAGTACGTATAATCAGGCTCGTAGAGAGCCAAGTTCGGGCCCGGAGGGTTACAACATACGGGCCCCCTGAAACACTTAAAAAAAAATGCAATAAGAGAAGTATGAACCAGTGCAAGCTGCGAGATCTATGCGAAAACTATGATTTTGGTCTTTGTGATTTTATAAAGTACAAAGTGATTTTTAAGGCATGCGCCATGGCTAGTTGAATATACCCTATTATCGTTTTTGTCTGTATTAGTTGTCTCTAGACTAAATTACGAGATCAATTAAGTTTTTAAGAAGGCAACAACAACAACTCTGTATAGAGTCAATCACTTAGCTGACTAGACAGTCTATTGATATATAAATTCTCTGCAAATTTAATATTTTTATATATTTAGTGAAATAGTCGATAAAATTTTTAAAGTTAAAGGGTCTATTGTGTCACTATAATTATGTGACAAATTGCAGTTTGGAATTTTTTACATTTATTGGTATTTTATTTTTTCAACAAAAAATTTACACTTTCTTTTTATACTGAAGAGAATTTCAACATATATAAAAAAGACAAAAGGATTTATTTTTACAACTAGTGTCAAATTAAGACTTACATCAAGAATTATTCAAGGATTTTTCAAAAAACTTTTTAACATCCAGAATATAATTGGGCATCTTCAAATAACTTAACAAAACAACCTGACTTGTATTATATCGAAATTAAATATATGTCAATATTTCTGTGTCGATATGCAATAATCGCTTAAGTTGACTTAAGACAGAAATGAGTTATTGATGAAGCTATGTTCCAAGCATATAGCACTATGAACACACAAGATCTAGAGCTTCTTGCGTGACCTAAGCTAAAAATATGACATGAAAACAAAATATGCTTTTATATAACTTGTATGACGATTGAAAACTTTTAATCAAGATTTCTAGAAACTTTAAAAATAGACTTAAGCTGTTATTGCTTATTGACACAGATTTGTAGAATAAATTTAGGAAAAACTTATCTTTGAATAAACGCAAGGTGTTTTTGTAACGAGTTTATTTGATTTTTCGAGAATTTCCTTGTTATTAATGACAAGCCTGAATAAGTTTGTCATTTCAAACTTAACAAATGGTATCTGCTAAGCTAAGACACGGTGCTGATCTTGTTAACTTCACTCTAAAAATTATTGGCTGAAATTTACTGCTATAATAGTAGGCAATCGTTTTGCTACCAAAAAAGCATTAAAGTAAGTGCCATCACAATTTACTACTATAATAGCTGTAAGCTAAAAATTTGGTAATACTACTACTTTAGCAGTAAAATTCTACAAAATCACTATTATTATAGTAGTAAAATTCAGGGACCGTGTACTAATTTTACTACTATTTTTGTAGTAATATTAAATGAAAATGTGATAATTTTACTATTACTTTTGTAGTAAAATTAATCTAAATTAGAGAAATATTACTACTTTGTTGTAATTATTTAAGGCCCTGTTATATATAATTAAAGACTTGTTTGAAGATTTTCAAAATTTTTTTATTGATAAAAGACTTTTTAAACAACTTTTTAAAAACAATTTTAAGAATTTATTATTTAAATTTTATATAGGAAATTGTTTCAATTTTTTTTTTCCTGTTTCGAAACACGCGATAATGTTTCTCTTTGTATATATTTCTTTTGTAAATGCTGCCAAACAATTCGGTATTGGGCAATTTATGTTTTTCGACAGGAATTCATTCCTAAGGACATGACGATAAATTTCATAAAAATTTGATCCAATTTGAAATTGCATTCGCAAAGTGAAAATTTTATAAATTTCGAACGAGAACTTCTTGTAACAATTGCTTTATTCATTTCAAAACTTTAACAGCACCACAAAAACAGCAAAATATTGAAATAAAAATACAAATAAAATTAAATGAACGCGATGCAACGCTCTGAATGAGCATGCACGCGTCTAGCGGGAGTCATCTGCATCGATTGCTACAACTATAGCATTAAACTAAACATTTTACTAAAATTAATGCAATAATTGTAGTAAGGCTTTAAATTACTGCATTCATTACAGTAAAATTACTCTCCGAAATAATTAGGCAATTCACAGTTCGATATAATATTGTAATCTGTTGATATTGTATTGTGGGTAATTTGATAATTGTGAGCGCGACTTTCTAGGACGTTGTAATTTTTAGTGTTGAGTCGGGTATTTTCTTGAAAGAAGCAAAAGAAAATAACAAGTTAGACATTTGTTTTCGCATTGGAATCAACAAAAATAAAGCTTGAATCTGAGTATGAGTGAAAAAGAAAAGTTATTGTCCGAGTTGTGTCTTATTTGCGTAATTATCAGTTTACACGCTGCAATGACATGCCTAAAGGCTTGATTTCCTAATCGTAAGGTAACGTAGCGTGACGTTGCCAACTGTCAAGCTAAAATCTGTTTAATGATAAATGTGTACAAGTCGTTACCGAAATCGTAACGTGGCGTGGCGGAGCGTAACGTTACGATTTTTGACAGTTCGACAGCTGTGGGACAAGCGAACAATTTTGTTTGACTTTACAAAATTGTAAATTTTAATACTATATAAGAAAGGATGCAGTATTTTAATGAAGAGGAGAAGTTGGTAAGACTACTGGAATAAAATGAGTGCCCTTATAACAAATTTTCTTTGGGCTACAAATCGGCGCCTGCACTACGTTTGACTACGATTTCGGTAATCGTTTATCCTCGAGGCAACGTCGCACTACCCTACATCCCGCTGCGCCACCTCACGTTATGCTTGGGTAATCAAGCCTTGAGGGCATGTACAAATTAATCAGACCTGTGTAACTTGTGTTTGCATTGAAAACAAAAACAACAAATTAATCAAAGTTGTAAAAAACCAAAAATTACGCTAATACGCATTAATCAGTCCAATTTACAAAAAAAACTGTGAATTGGCTAAATGATTTTACTGTTATTGAGTTAGCATTTTCAATATTTGTTTGTAGTAATTTTACTGCAATATTAATAGTATAAATAAGAATTACTGCCATTTTTGCAGCAAAATTGAGCAACCATCAAGTAAATTTAGTTCTATTGACAGAGAGAATTTGCAACTAATTTTGTAGTCATTTTAGAAGATTCATGTAAAATTTTTATTTCGTTCAATTACTACTGATGAACAATAATGTTACTGCAGTAACAGTAGTAAAAAGTTTTTTACTATCAACTTGGCAGTAAAAAAATGTTGAATTTTCAAAAATTGAGTGAAGTTACTTATTTGTTTTTACTGCCAACTTCACACTTAAGCCTCATAATCATTATATACTTTAACAGCTGATATGCAAGCAATGCTTGATTGTGAAAACGTTGGATTGATTGTTTGCAAAAAAATGCAATTGACTGCTTGTTTGTGAAAAGTTTAATTGATTCTATGCAATAGTTTTTGGTAGGTGTCCATTCAAATATGGAAAGTAACAAACAGCATTTTCGGCATAATTTACTTTTTTAATTACAAAAAAGTTAAAATGCTGTTTAAGCAAGATAAAAATGATCCGATGTATATGGAGAAGATATATACGGCCGTGCCAAAACTGGTTTGCAATATTTTGATACGGCATTTTTAATGATGAAGACGCCCTACGTCCTAAAAAAAGTCGAATAAGCTGATGAAGACAAAAGAAAAACAATAATTGATGCAAATCGACGAGAACCGAGTAAAAATAAAAGCTTTTTAACTACAGTTGCGGTCAAAATAATAGCAGTGATCTTATATTCAGACATGTTTGGATAAATAATACTAGTCTACCAATTTGGGAGCCGGTAAACCTATTATCTGGTTACAAATCTGTACTCAATTTCCTCCCATATTGTAACATTTTCAAGAAACAGGGTGTTTAACGTTTACAGTATTTTGTTGGATAGTATCAAAATTTTTGCTCCGCTACCGCACATGACATGATAGTGTTGATGTAAAGATTTAAAAGCTGATATTTTTTCTAAAATACAAAATAATATTTTTTATTTTATGGTGAGTAGTTAAGATTATACATCAATAAAACTAAACAGGTGCCAAAAACGTAAAACACCCTGTATATTGAAAATGTTACTATATAGAAGGAAACTGAGTACAGATTTGTACAGTGGCCGTACAAATTTATTTAGGCCTTGTACGGCCGTTGTTCGACCCAAATTTCGGCCGCTAGCCTTTTTTGATTATTTGTAGGTAATATTTTAACCTTGTACGGCCGTGCGGCTCATATTCGACCGCTGTTCACACGCTAATATTTTTACTCGGGAGATCATATCATGGTAAATTAATTTATGCATAAATTACTTTTATTAATGAAATTAAAATGTTTATCTTAGATAATATCATCAAATAAAATAAGTTTTTAATAAGTTTTATTTTTTTGGTCACGGTAGACTTTTCTGTGGAAATGCCCATTTATAAAAATGGATCGTGGTTTGTTCGAATGCTTAAAAATTAATGGCGAATGGACCTACTTGGATACTTCCTTCTGCTCGTAATTTGTTCGTAATTGCTACGCGAAGGCTTAGGAAGAAATAAAAGTTGAAACATTTTCAACAGGTGGCGCTGTAGTCGCACATTTTGTTGTTCAGTTCAATTTGGACGTGATATTGTATAGCTTTGGAGATAAAGGCTGCCTCGGAATTCGGTATTCGACCACAATTTACACGTGCCGTTTCACTAATAACATTTAATGGGCGTTTGGCAACGAGGATGTGGCAGTAACCAATTTTTGTATGCGTGGTGGTATAAAAATATGTCCCACAGAAGACTTTCTAAATAAAGAAATTAATTCGATGATTTTGTGATCAAAATTTATTCTCTGCTATGTATATGTAAAAATGTACATAAATTATATTTATAAAATATATATACTAAATAGTTTTAAAACACCGTATGATAATTTTTTTATTTACATAAAATTTTGTGAAAACATTCGATTGTTAAAGCCATTCAACACAAAATTTAAAAAATTCCAAGTTTTTAAAAAAATTTATATAAATTTTCTCAATATTTATCTCTCAAAATATTTATAGCCATTTACCTAACTAAAAGTGGTCACAATATTCATTAATGAAACCACAAATTATAAAAATCGTTAAATTTTAATAGCTTTCAAGAAATGAACTTTATGAGAAAACTTGCTCACACTTATTTTCAGCGATAAGAAATTTGATTTTAATGGTTCGAAAACATTTATTTTATGATGAATCAAATATTTTCAAAATAAATGCATTGAAATATATTTATAAATAAGTGTGTACGTATATCCAGGAGCAGACAAAGACGATGTAGCCAAAGTTGTTATTAGAAATTCTAAGCAAACACAAGAGTGTTTTTCTATGCATTTTTTTACCTCTGGAGTTCCATATTATTTTGAATGTGAAACAAACAACAAGAAAAACCCAAAAACTATTTACAATTTTGTTCGAAAGTGTGTTCAAAATTACACATGTTTGCAGTTGTGTTAAATTTATATGCATGTATTGAATTGCATTGCTTAAATAGTTGTGGTTTTAATGAAGGTGGTGTTCACAACTAAGCCACTAATCATAAATGAGTTTTCTATCTATCTACATAGTATGCATAAACTTTATCGTCTGTATTCCCGTCGGAAATTTAGTTTAGTAAAGTTGAGTCTGACGCATGTGAGGAAGCTGCAAAAAAATGAGACCAGCCACAAGATAAGGGTCTATTTTCGTCGTTGCGTAAGTGTTTTCTAATTACCTTAGTTTTTTGTTGTTTTATTTTTGTTTTTTTGTTTCTTTTTTTGCTGAAAAATCTTTCTCGTTTGATCCGACTGACTGACGCATAAGTCCGTTAAATAATTTTTTCAATTAAACCTTATCTAATGAATACGCTTTACTTAGAGCTTTTTATAAAGATGTTGCTATTTTTACAAAAAAAAAAAAAAAAAAACTATGCCTAAAATTCAATTGTATGCACGAGTACATGAAGAATAATAATAATAATGAATGTTGATGTCGATGCCTCTGTCGCTTCATGTTAAAAATGAGGATGTGCCATTTTGATTCTGTTCTATATCCATCGGCATTGTATTATTTCTCAAAAAATTAATATAAAAATTATTTAGAAAATGAAATATTATTGTAAAGATATTTGTTTACTTACTCTGAATGCTGCGTGCGGCTACGCATTACTGCAAAATATCATAAAAAAATAACAACGCAGTGGTTGGGTTAAATGTATTTTTGTTTTGGTAAAAAAACGCATTTCTAGGTATTTTTCCTTACGTCAAATTTTAATTGAATATATTTCGTCAAATTGTAGACGTTGTTCATGTGCTTTTCTTATAAATTATTTTGAAATTCTTTAGAATTTTCATGATTCAATTAAGTTGTGCATGAGTGCCGGATTTTAGTTGCTAAATAACTTTGTGTCTAAGTGGTAACATTATTTCGAAGGTGGGTGGATGGGTATTCGCAAGAAATGTGTAATAGTGAAAACTCAGTTTTGTGTATTCCGCTCCATTTAATATTGAATACTGAACAAATCTAAATATCTGTTTGATATTTAACATCTTCAGTGTCAACTTAACTTCCAACAGCATTGCTTTCCTCTTTAATAGAATTTTCATTTTGAAATTCTTAACAAACATTTCGAATGCTTGATACATAAAAAAAACGTAAAAAAACGTGCGAAGTCATTTAAATAAAGAAATAAAGATAATATCTTACAGTCTTTTTTAAGCATATTTGAAGTTATGAATGTTTTATAATTTTGATGACTTCACTTCGTCATAAATAGGCGTGGTTTTTAATTTTTTTAAAGTTTAAATTCAGAGTAACAGTCGAAATTCATTTATGTTTGCTAATCTTTTGAAGTTTTGCAATTTTGATGGCAACACTATCGAAGTTGGGGACACAAGGGTAGATGTCCCACCCAAAACATAAGAAACTTCTCCCAAACGAACCGCGTTAAATATAAAATTTAAATGCTTATTTAAAAAATAAACATCAAATATGAAAATTAACCAAATTATATGAAAACCATGCTCATCTCCCATATAAAGTTGCTTCATCGAAACGGTCAAATCTCTCTAAATTCAATTCAAAGTAATCTTAAGACTTTTATATGCTTTAACCCAAAATATGCGCACTCTGAGTCTGAAATATATCAAAATCGAACAAAAAAAAAACACCTAACTCCTATACAAAGTGACTTTATGAAAAAGATAGACTTTCTTTTAATTCCTCAAAAATTAATACAATGACTTAAAGTTATTTTGTATGTACTCAATGTTTGGTATTTGTAAAGAAATTAGAAAACTCTGTCTACCTCCCATACAAAGTGATGTCATCATTATAGCAAAATCTTTATTAATTACACGGAAAGGAAAATTTAAGTATTATGTGCTTGACCAAGCTATAAGACTAAAGGTTCTGACTCAATTTCCAATTTATCAATTTTTCTTGTATCGGAGAAAGAATAAAATGTCTTGGTCTTAGAAGAAACATTGTCTTAAAAACTCAGTACAGTGAAAGCTCCCATAAGCGGACACCGGTGGTTACCTACTTTTTGTCCGCTTATGAGAGATGTCCGCTTATGGGAATGTCGTAAAGAATAATATTAAAATTCAAATTAAAAAAAAATGGCCATTGCGGTATTCTAATTTAAAATAATGTTTGTTCTACTAAAAACAAAACAAGTACAAAATAAATTCAGATTTAAATATGTGCATAAGAGTGGTCCTTATTTTTCTTTCGAAAGTAATGAGTTACGGACAGGCGTTTTGTTTCTTCACAAAACAGAAGTAAACTGCAAAATTTTTAGAAAAATATAATGATATTTAAACATGCCGCTTGGCAATTGATATGTGGAAAAAAGTGCTCTGTTTTTAAACATAATTCCAATAAGAGTTTTTAAGGTGCAAATTTTAAAAAACCGGCACTCTTCCCGTTTTTATTTAATTTTTCTTTTAAATAAGCTATCTACCATTAAAATTAAACAAAAACTACTAGAGTTGTAATTTTTTACTTTTCGAAAATAATCTAATTTTTTTCCTTGTTGTATTTACAAAAATTGCAGAAATGCAAATTAAAAAAAAATTTCATTGAAATGTTGTGGAAATATTTTCTTAAACTATATTTAAAACAGATACAAAAAATTTTGCGATTGCATTAAATGACCTGCTCGCTATGAAATTTTTTGCTAGAAGTGTATCTTTTTGGAAATTTCGAGTTTGGGTATTTTTGCGAAAAAAAATCCCAAAGATTTAAAAATTCTGGTTTTGAAAAAAAAATAGAGAAATGGATATATAATAGTTTTAGTTTTAGCATAAGCTGTCAATAATAAAATATTATTGGCATAAGTTTCTTGGATGCGATACAAGTAAGTTTCTCGGACTCTGATTTCTCATTCAGAGTAAATTCGTAAAAAGAGAAAAAAAAGCGTCGAACTATCGAAAACATTAGAGCCTCGCATCCGCTTAGGGAGATTTTTTTTTTTCATAAATAGACATGTTTGTGTGTCCGCATCCGTTTATCGGAAAGTCCATGTATGGGAAATTATTTTCTATGGAAAAAAATTAAAATTGATCGTTCCCAAGAATGTGTCCGCTTATAGGAAATGTCCGCTTATTAGAGCGTCCGTATATGGAAGCTTTCACTGTATATGTTTTCTTGATTCTGCTCTCTTAGTTTCTTGAAATGATAACATTTTGCTGTCCCAGGTAAATCATTTTTTAGAGCATTTTTCTTGATATAAGAAACTTTTTTTCTAAAAAAGAGAACAATATGGGAAATGCCACTCCCAATTGTCCAACGCCCATAAAATGTAATCAGAGGAACGGCATGTGTATATTGTGGTCGAATACTGAATTCCGAGACTGTGCGGCCTATAACTCCAAAGCTATTCGATATAGCAAATTTGGATTATATGGTAGTGCCACGCCCCCTAGACCAACCGCTATAAAATGTTTTCAGGGGTGTAGCAAGTGTAAAATTCTCGCACAAGCTATTTAGTGCTGCACACTACCTTTATGTTGATCAAATAGAGCTTAAAAAGAAAAACAAATTTTTCGCTGATATAAGAATAAAGAAATCGTATAGGTATGCTCTTTTAAAATTAACTAATAATTTAAATAACGATAAGCAAATTTATGTAGTCTATGTTCCAACTGGGTACAATAAAAATTATAGAATAAAATTATTGAAATATCGCCTGCCGTTTTCAAGCTTTGTGAACCCAAACTTAGGTGAGTACCTTTTTATATTATAGTATAGATCAATTTCGTATTTATTTTATAATTTACATTTATTTCAAAATGAAGTAAATTGATTTCATAATTCAAATGTACTAATGTACATTTGTTTCGTTTCATAAATACAATTTAATAAAAATTATACAACAGGAAAAAATCGAAGAATTGCATTTATTTTGATTTAAAATTTGTTGTTTTAACAAAAACTTTATTTAACTTAGAGAAGCATCGATCTAAATCACATTTTTGAATTCTTTGTTAAAGCTTAGTATGCTGTAGAAGCGAAAAAAATCTTCCGTAAGAAATACATAGCGTTCTGACAGCGAATAGGTAACGAAATTTTTTTTTCGTTGATTAGTACGCTGTTGAACCGAAAAATTGTTCAATGCAGCCAGGATTTTCTAGTAATGATTACTTTCGTGTAATGATTACAAAAAATTACTGATTACAATTAATCACACACAAATTTATTACTTGATTACTTAAAATAAATCATTAATAACTTTAAAGTATTCAGTGATTTTTTTTGAGAAATCAGTAATCATGCAAAAGTAATCAGTGATTAATTTAAGTAATCAATCACTTTCCAGTAATGAATGAATTCTTCTGATTATGAAATTTATCAGTAATCAGGGTTAACCATTCGTTGATTGCAGATTTATTTAACTAATAAGTATATTGTTTTTATCTGTTTTATATATGTCGTTCAACTGTAAAACTGAGACAAGTAAAATACAGAAAAGGTTTCTGAGCACTTTTGTTACCACTTCTTTAATAAAACCAGTCTAACAAACATTAACATCACTTATATCTGCTTCTTTAATAGCTGCGAAAGAAAATATTGTATTTATGGTAAATAGCAACTACTGGAATAATAAAATTACAAACAAATTTTGAATTTTTTGTTTGACGAGAAGTAATCTGTAATCACCCAAAGCTGGGTCTGATTACTGACTACTTGATTTATTAAAAAATTATGTAATTCCATTTTTTTAAAAATCATGTAATCAACCTGCATGATAACTTTATTTTTTATAATCTCATGTAATTACCTTACCATGATTACTTAATTGAAAATATTTTTGTTTGGTTTTCAATGTGATTTTTCTGAATATTTAGAAAAATCAAGCAATCTGTGCAATCTGAATACATGTAATCATAATCAGTTATCGTGATTTGTAATGTTGGCCATCCCTGAATGCAGCCAAGTTCACAACCATGATTGGAGAGTTAAAATGTCAAAACTTCGCTATCTTGTATATGTCCGTACATTTAATTGTCGCGGAAATTTGAAATTCAACAATACCCAGTGGGCAAAATCAGGTCTTTGAAGCGCTTCTAGCAAGCCATCATATGGATTTCTTAGCCTTTCCGTGCTCGTTTCCAAGCCCATTAACTTTTTTATATTAAACGAGAAAATTTTCTAGGCCTTCCTCTCTCGCGACTCTAAAGAAGCCTGCTAGAAGTCCTTCTTGAGAATGTACATTAGAAAGAAAAGCAATATAAATATCAACTTAAATAAAAAAACTTTTGACAATTTCCAGATTTCAACCAACGTCCTCTCATCTGGCGGTCCGGCATCTTATCCACTCGTACACCGCAGTTGTTAACAAATTTCAGCTTATTTTGCATCATTACATATGAAAGTAAGCTTTCGGGAGCGTGGGTTCGAGACCCAGCTCAGACCAAAAAAAAAATTTATTTTTTTTTATTTTTTTTAAAAATCTACATTTTTTTACAAATTTTTCTGTTCATTTAAAAATTTTTTTGGAATTTTTTTGTAAATTTCTTCTCACAAAAATAATAGAAAAGACTTACGATTTTTCCATATAAAAGTTTTCATATAATGTGATAAGCAATGTGTTAGATTTCGGAGACCTAGGTTCGCGACCCAACTCGGATAAAAAAAATTTTTTTTTGTTTTTTCTTTAAGATTTGATTATTTTTTAATTGATCTGATCATTTATAATTTTTTAAAAATTTTTTTAAAATTTTTTTCATATAAAATAACATGAAAAGAATGTTATAACAATGCAGCGATCATGGAAAGTATATCGACGCCAATAAGAGCAGTACTAGCATGCTTTCTTTTGCGTATCGCTAGCTAAAATGCCCACTGGGTAATGTTCAACTAACACATTTAACAAACAAGTATATGTTAGTGTTAAGTCTACACCAAAGTTTCGCGAGTAGAATTAAATGCCTAAAAATGTTCGTTCCTACAGCATACTAAGCTTTAAGCTAAATTACATTTTTTAATATACGAAATATGAGCGAAATAATTTAATATAGACAATATTGTTTATTGCTGTTTCAATGAACGTTTTCTATTTATTAAATATTTTCATGTATCATAAACAGTGAACTGTTTCATGATTTTAATTATGAGCTTTTTAGATCAAGTAAGTTTTGAAGAAGGCAACAACCACAACAAATCCCTGCTAGAGTTTCAGGCTCGGCCTAAAATAAAATGCTTGCTTTCAATGTCATATATTTCAGATGAGTTTATTTAAACAAGTATCAAATCATATAAGATTTGAACAGTCACAGCTTGGTCACAGCTTGGTCACAGTCACAGGTTGGTCACAGCTTAATAACTCAAGACTACTGAAGATGGAAGGGTAGCTCCTTCCGAAACAGTCTGGCTTGTCTGATGTGTGAGTGACTCTATAAAGAGTTGTTGTTGTTGTTGTTGCCTTCTTAAAAACTAACTTGATCTAAATAGCACACTTTCACACAATTACTATTTGGGCATTTCCAGAAACTTAAAACTTTTTATTTTATATTATTAAGAGAAACATTTTAATTTTATTAATTTAAAAAAATTTCTATATAAATTCATTAACCATAATGATCAAATCTTCTGCACTGTTTCACAAATGTAGTTTCGTAAAGGTTTAGTAAATGTTTCGTAAGCTTTTTGTTTTAGTAAAAATGGAAGGCATTGGCTAGAGATAATAGAAAAGTGGTTGAGGCAAGAAAATGACAATATATTAAATTTGTTTGTTAATTACTAAATTACATAATTACTTTACTACCTAATTACTTAATCACCCAATTTAAATTTAAGGAAATTTTGTCGCGTGGGTTATGTCGCGTGAGTTACGAAAATATTTTTTGGAAACTCAATATATTTTTAAATAAGCAAAGTCCATAAGTAAAGTGGGTTTAATATGAAACTTCACAGTTTTTCCATTATTTAAAAATTAAAATAAAAACAAATTATATGGGAAAATTCGCTTACAATCTAAACTTGCTTGTAAAACAGTCTTCCTTTTTTTGTCGCGTGAGTTACACCCATATTTACCACTGCCATTCTTAATTAGTTACAGGAACGACAATTTGGTAGATCATACCATTACTACGTCTTGTAAGACATATGTACATAGGCAATTTTTTACATTAATAACATAAACTTCCGAGGAAACGAAGCTTTAAGTCGTACTCATGTCGCGTGAGTTACGATGGAAATGCCCATTTATTTATTTATTTATTTATAGTACGATAAGAACTTAGTTCTTTTAATGTGCAAGTTGGAATAATATTATTAGGTTTATAATAACTAAAGATTTTCTTAAACCTTATTTAAACCATTATACTTATTATAAAATAGAGAAATCGAGATAGAGTATAAAATAGAAGTAATTAAAAAAAAAAGTGACAAGAGAAAGTATAGATTTAAAGAAAACTGGCAAATTTATTAATCAGTGAATATTTTTTTTAAAATACGTTTTTGTAATGTATCTTAAACACATTTTTGTAATCATAAATATTTTTTTTTTTGACACAAATGAGAAGCGAAGCTTTTTAGCAGTTTCATAGATTTGCTAATTTAATAGTTTTTTTTAATAAAATAATTTTAAAATTCAAACTTTTTAAATGCCATAATGTTAATTAAAAAATACACGTTAATATTCACACCAGTAAGTTTTATTACATTTCATTAGTAATTTATTTTATAACATATTACATTAATTTTGAACTGTTTTTAGAAATGTTTTCAATTATATTTATCAAAAAGGCTTTGTTTAAGTGCCTGTGAACATTCATGTTTTAGTTCGCAAATAAAATCTACACCAAAAACAATTGGCATCTTGTGATCATTTTCACCCAGTTCAATGGAATCCGCTCGTGTATAGAATAAAAGCAATATGTAAGTATGTGCATACTTTCAGGCTGAACATTTTTGAGGGCAGTATATGTTGTAAAAGCACTGTATCAATTGCAAAAATTAATTACAGTTTGAGCGATATTGGAGTGAAGCAGCATACTTGCCTTTTATGTATTGATATGTGCATATTTTCACGCTGAACATTTTTTTTTCTTTTTTTATTATTAGTCAATGAACAAAAAATTCTTACCGACTACAAAAGATACTTCATATATTATAGAGTTCTCATATTTTGTACATCAAATTTTATAAATACAATTAGATACTTATTAAAACATAAAAGATTGTAATATTTTTACATTTCAATAGTAATTATTTAAGGAAGTCTCAAGAGAAATCTTTAAATAAGCAAAATCTTTATTGCAGTATAGCATACAATTATTAAACCCCAGGCTAGATATACACATAGGCGAGTTTAAAGCATAATTGGATCTACACGTACCCAAATAAAACACGTCAAAGTGTCGTAAAGTTCTTTGTGGTACATTAAAATTTATCATTTCAAGTAAGTCAGGACAATTAACCATACCTGCTACAATATCATATACAAAAATAAGCGATAAAATGGTTCTTCTATTTTGAAGATTTTTTTAGTTTTAATTGACTGCAACGAACAATATATGATGGAATCTGATCTAGAGAATTATTGACTTTATAAACAAACCTTGTAAACGCTTTTTGTACCCGTTCGAGGCGCAGTAATGATCAGAGATGCATAGAAATGATTCCACACAAAAGAAGCATATTCTATCTTCGATCTCACGATAGAGATATAGAGACACTTCAGCGTTAACGGGTCATTTAAATTTGAAGCATTCGGTCTAACTAACGCAAGTAGAGAATATGATTTAGGAATAATACTATTTAGATGTGAAATGAAAGTAAATCTAGAATCAAAAATAACTCCAAGATCTTTTATTTAGCTAACATATTTCAGTGGCTTGTTATCCAAAGGATATTATGTTTTTAATGGAACCAATGGCCCATTATCATAGTCAAAATAAAGTCCACTTTAAATTTAGTATAAGCATTTTTGGCAGTTTTTTAATATAATATGTTGCCAAAAAACTTGCACTAAATTTAAAGTCGACTTTATTTTGACTATGATAATGGGCCAATGACTTTGTAAAGGTAGAAAACATACATTTTTCACAGTTAAGAAAGAGAGAGTTTTTAGAGCTCCAAGCAATAAAAATTTCCAATCTGCAATAAACAATCCAGAGAAAAGAGATTTATTAAAAAATAGTTGAAGTGGTTTTCTCAGGGATATACAACATTTTTTTAGCACGATACTAGATATTCCATCAGCATCCGGTGTAGTTGCCATTTTAAGATTTAAAATACCCTATTCAATATCTTCTTCTGATATATAAAATTAACCGAAGTCCAGCGATGAAATAATGTTCTCGGAAAAATCATCCGAAAAAGTAGTTGTTGGTTCAAAATTCGTTTCAGAGAAGTCGGCAAAAAGATTCGCGCTTTCATGAGCATTTGTAGAGACTTTATCTTTAAAGAACATGGCAATAGGAATGCTGAAGCTTTTTTTACTAACTGACCCTTAGTGCAGTAGCGTGTGTCTATGAAACTTTTGACACTGGTAAAAAATGTATTGAAAAAACTTTTTACGCCTCGTTTTGTTATTTGCTTGAGTGAAATCTCAAAAACGACACTTTTTCCATACAATTTTTTCTTAGAATTGTTGTTGCTGTTTGCTTGCGTCTATTACAACAAGAGAAAAATAATATTAAACATATTTTTTAACAGTAAGCGTAAGAATCGAACTCGTAACCTTTTGATTGATAGTTCTACACCCAAACAACTGATCCAATATCCTTTCTTTTAATTTATTTAAAATTCAGTATTAACTGAAGCATATGCTGCACAAAAACCGAGTTTAAACGTCCGATTTTGGTGAGTTAAGCTCGGTTTAATTTGACTAGACTTTAATCTCGTACTAAAAAACTGGCCCTAAGCTGACCTCAGGTTCCTTACTATAACAATCTTAAAATATAGTTTTTTATAAAACATTAAAAAAATTGGTTTCGGATAGTTGCGAACCTTATTTTAACAAACAAAAGAGAAAATGCAAAATCGTCCAATATAAGGTTAAATAAATCGAAAGCTCCAAAGCTAAAAAAGAAATGCATTCTCATTTAAAAATCAAAATAGGCGAAATTCAAACCGGAGGTGTACAAAAAAATACAATCCTGCGACAACTCCACTTACTTTAGTTCAACTTTTAAATGCATGTTAATGAAAAGTTTGTATGAAACGTGGGCGTGGCAACAACTATTTTTACACGAAGTATTTCTTTATTTTATGCTATGTTCACACTGAGAGCTAAATGCTCTCATTAGAGCATTTACTATATATATTTGTCCCTGTTCCTCCTACAACGAGTAAAGGGCCATTCGTAAATGTGGATTTCGTAAATTCGCATTTAGCTCTCAGTGTGAACTTAGCACTACACACATATTTTAGATTCTTGATGAAGTTGTTTGAATATAGGTTCAATACAAAAAAAAATTTGAGTTCTAAATATTTGTGTTTTATGGTAGCTAAGTGTGGTAGTGGGAAAATTTAAAATAGTTTTGTCTTTGTACTATATTGAATCATATAGAATTGGCTACACGTGCAGCCAATTGCGACACATGCACAAAATTAAATTGGTCCACTAGAATTTCTTAAATTGTTCCTAGATTTTTGTGGGATGACAGTGTTAAAGTGTAAACATTGCAAATACTAACTAATATCGCAATATGTAAATATTGCATAAGCATGACGATAACGACTCTTAATTGTCTTGTCTTTATTAATGATATTTTTTTTTATAAGCAATAATAATAAATTATGATTTTTTTCCCCTCTTAATCAATAATAATTAAAAAAGAATTTTCTTTTAGCAAAGTGATGGCAACGAATGCAACTATAATTAACTACAGCTTCCCAGTAAACGATCTTCTCTAGTCAACACTTGCGAAATACATACTCACACGCACGGTCACAATCCATTCATTACGATCGAATGATTGATATAATAATTAATTGCAAAAACTTATTATTTAAAAAAAAATATGAATTTGGAACAAATACTGAAGCTGCTCACATTATTGCAAATAATAAAAATAAGTCAGGTGAGTTTGAGTTGAATGCAAAAGTATATTTTTTTTAAAAATCACAAAAAATAAAAAAATATGTACACTAAAAAGTCAATAACGAAAACTGTTGGAGCATGAAAATAAAGCACTTAGATTTATATACAAAAACGTTTACGTACAAAGCGGACAGATCAAGGTTTGACTTAATCTACTTAATTTGAATGCCAACGAATTTTAGATTAATGGCAACAGACAAGCATTTGATACAATGTAAACGTAATATCGTCATCGATGACTAACGGACTTAAATTAGTCGAAATTATCCATAGAAATGCATTGTTTGTTAAATATTGTAAAAAAAAAACCAAATAATACGGAAAATCCGGCATTTGACAAAAGCTACAAATTATTTCCGCCTAAAGTGATGAGAATTTTTTAAAACATTTGTTTCAGGAATTTCGATGAAAAAAAATAGTAAAATTTCTCTTTGAATTTGAAGTGTTTTGATCAACAATAAGTATCTATGCCTTCAAAATAGACATTAAATAACAGTTAGTTAGTTTGTCGTGGATCCATATGCACAGCTACCCATAGGATCTAGTGTGCATGTCCTTGATATATTCTGCATGTCCTCCAGATATAGGCTTTTTAAAAATTTAAGCAGTGTTGCTGGCTTGGTGTCCAAAAATTTTTAATCGAGGCACTTGTGATGTATAGTATTATAGATGTATAGTATTATATGTATAGATTTAGATGTATAGTATTATAGTTTGTACTTTTTATGTTCTTACAAACTTGCAGTATCAGATAGAGTATAGATAGATTCTATCTAGGGATTAGACATTTTTTAACTCCTCCACATAAAGTTGATGGCTAGGTCAAAGTGGTGGTAGCCCGAAAACTGCTTTCTTTGTTTATTTGTTTGTTTATTGTGCGACGACTGTTGTAACAAGACTGAATTCTTATGGCAAGCGCAGTAACATAAGGTTATGATTCATAATGATAATTCAATTTTACAGTTTTTTAAAAATACTATTTGCGTACAAATTTTTGGTTCTTGAAAATCCTTGAAGGATATGAAAATATCAAAGTTTTGGCTTTGGATATATTTTCAGATCGTATAAAGTCCATTTACTCCAAAAATCATAAAAAAATTCTCAGTGGCTTAGCGTCAGGTCTGAAAGGGATAAAAGATGAACAAACAAACAAACAAACAAACTAACAGTGTTGTCGTTTAACACCCGTTGAAAGTAGTCTTTTAAACTTTTTTTAAATAGCACTAACATACCAAATTTATTACATTTTATACATTTTTGGCTAATACGTCTAAAACTGTCTGAAATATGGCATTTCTCTTAATTTGTGGATGTCGTGTCATGAGTAAGAGTTTCGTTAAAGTAAAGATTTTCCTCTACACAAAATTACTAAACGCTCCTGAAGAATTTTTCACTTCAAAAACTCAATTATTAATTGAAAAAAAGAAATCATTGGTTACGTCATGTGTCTATTTACCACTGGGTTCATTGAATGAAATTACTTCTTTCGGTTCAGGTTATCAGTTCGAGAGAGTAATTAAGAAACAGCAACAACAACAATGCCACACAGCTCAGGGATGATAATTCCAATTTTCGGTTTGGTACTTAGCAGATTTTAAAAAGTACTAAAAGTACTGAATAAAGAAATAAAATAAAAATGTGCAGGAAGTTTTAGAAGCTCGGAAGGGTTTTCAAACGTGAAGTTTTTAGTGCCTGGTTACAATGAAAATAAGTGATGAAAATTTTTTTAGTAGCGTACAAGGCGTTTACACAAGTACAGCAATAGTATCGTTTAAAACTTTTTAGCTATTTAAACTCACTTTTGGAACTTTTTTGAAGACAGTTCACGAGAAAGAAGCTAAGACAGTAATGACATCATGTATATTAAAGAACAGAAAAGATCACAATTTTAAAGAATTAATTGGTAATGTACAATATTTTAGCTTGAGCGTATTATTTAAGAAAATGTATTCAAAATATAAAGAAGTCAACAAATTTTAACTTGTATTAACTGTTTTGTCAACTGTCATGCCAACTGCCTGTATGCACTTCACAGACTTAATTTTGAACAATTTTTGACAATACGTACATGGGCATTTCAACAGAAAAGACAACCGTGACCAAAAATTAAAAATTTATTATTTTATCCGAGAGAAACATTTTAATTTTATAAATTTAGGCAATTTATGCATTAATTCATTTACCAGGATGATCAAATCGTCTGCACTGTTTCACAAATGTAGTTTTTCTTTTTCGTAAATGTTTCGTTAATTTTTTTGTTTTAGTAAAAATGGAAGGCAGTGGCTAAAGATAATGGAAAAAATGGTTGAGGCAAGGAAAAAAAATATATTAAATTTGTTTTTTAATTACAAAATTACATAATTTTTTTAACAGACTAATTACTTTATTTCTCAAGTGAACTACAATAGAAATTTAAGGGCAGGTTCTCAATTCGAGCTCCGAAAACACAGTAATGTTGTTTATTTGTTTTTTCATAGAAGGAAGTAAATGATTATCTCGAGTTTTTTGACAGTATTATATTATATTTATTGATTCTTAAAGTGTAGGAAAATATTTTTTGGTGCATAAATGTGTCAATTGCCGTCAAACGTCACGTTGAAAAAAATGTACCCAAACGTTTTCCATCCAACGGCACGTTCATGTCATCCGATATAAAAAAAGCAAACCATTTTATAAATTGTATTATATTTATTGGAGCTTGAACCTATAATATCAATAAATAATTGAAGGTAGCAAAAATGGCAAACATTTGAATTTTAGGTAGCGTTTTTTCACATTTTGCGCTCTTTAAAGTTCTAAAAAAAAACCGACCAATATAATCTAAATTTAGGTTTTGGATCCAATAAATGTTATCTACTGTAAAAAAAATCCAAGTCAATTCATAGAGTAGTTCTTGAGATATAGTGGAGACCAGTTAGTAAGACACGATTTTTAGAAAACGCGTTTTAAGATTTGGTTAACGATTGTTTCGAGTGCGTTAATGAAAATATGGGTGCGTTTCGTATGCGATAACTTTTTTAAGCTATTATTATAGGCCAAATCGCTATGGGAACATATGCTACACATCAGAAGCTATCGAAAAATAGAAAAATAAAAATAAAAATTAAGTTTTTGGTCGAGCTTCATAAAAACCTGTCCTCAAGTAACGTCACGCCAGATCAAAAAGCCTATTAATCCAAAAATTATTTTTAAATTTGATCTTGATATTCAAAAAGTCTTGCTATGTTAAACAACTATGTTAAAAATCACTTCTGTGCTTTGTAACGCACGTCAGCACATATTTTTGCTTATATCTTTAAACCCTTAGGATCGATTGTTGTCATTGGTTTTATTTAATATAATGCTACTTTATTACTATACAAATAAAAAAAGTTCATACTATTAATATATTAATTTAAAAAAAAGATTTTTTAATTTTTTTTTTTAAATTTTATTTTTACTATTTTAATAGTAATGCCTAGTGTAAACTATGTGCAAGATAAAACAGCTGAAAAATGTCTTTTACAATATTTGTAAAAAGTACTGAAATCATTGTGGGGTACTGCGATACTTTTGAAAAGCGAAAAGTACTGAATTCAGTACTTTAGTACTTCAGTACTTTAGTACTGAATTTATCATCCCTGACACAGCTCTGTTGAAATGTTCTGAGTCACTCTCTTCTCTCTTGTGTATGATACAACAACGACCCAGTAGTTCCAGTCTTGAAGAAATCTCTAATAAATCATGTCGATTTTTCTTGATCCTTGACGAAACATGCTGATTTGGCCATACATTTCATTGACGAAAATTTCATATAACTGTTCCAAATTTGTGCAAGACGCAATGTAGAAACGTCAGGATTAAGCATGCACGAACCCAATATCGAAATATTGAGAAAGTTTCGTTAGCGAAAAGTAGACAGGAATATAAAGAAAATTCGTCCAGGAATTAAAATCGAAACGTGTAACAAAATTCGTGAAGGAATGTTATACCGAAACGTTGAAGAAGTGAAAACGCTGTATTGTTGCAGTTTAGCCTCTGAACAATTCGGTGAATTACAACAATCATGAATATTTTTAAGTTGTTGTAATAGAGTGGAAAAAGCTAGGCGCTGCCAAACGCTGCTTTGCATTATATTTTGTATGAATTTTTTTTAAGTCCAGCAGCTCATGCAGAAACTTCCTTCAAGAAATCATCACGAAAAGTTCGTCAATGATGACGCGAACTTCTGGGGATGTTCAACAGAGCTGTGTTGATATTGGTTTGCACTGTCCCATTGGGAAAAAGTTTTTACATTTGCTTAGTTTCACCTATCTTAATGACAACTTATTCGAATTAGCACAGGTAAAATGGTACCACAATTTTTTTATTAGCGTAATAATATATAGATAAAAGTAAACAAACAATGTTTAAATCGGCTTATTAACTCTATAAAGGACCACTTGAATTTCTTTGCATTAGAAATCAGGATAAACCTGAATGGGTCGACATAGAATCCGATGAAGAATTTGAAGAATCTTCAACAAAGCTTCTAGTTTCTCAATCCCAGTGATTGAGAGCATCGACTCTTGACTCGAAGATGGAATAGCTTTAAATGATGAATAAATAATTATTATTTTTTTATATGGTACCTTTAATTTATATAGTCACATATATTTATTTATATAATCAGTAATACTAGTGAAAATTCTGAGGGCTATTTTACACATAATATAATATGTTGAAATCAATTAATTTTTTGTTTCATATGTAACGTTACTTTATGGAGGGGGGGAGGGGTTTTGAAATGCACAACGAAAAGTAACGGAGGGGGAGGGGTTACAAAGGTACTAAAAATCGGTAACGACCCCTTAACTCCAGCGAAAATAGACGTTAGGTCTGTTTCAGTACTGACTTCAAGTAACTTGAAGTTACTTGTAAGCGTTTCTTTACACATTTTTTAAAGTTCGAGAGAGAAGAAATACAGGCAATATTTCGCTTTCTGTTCTATTACAATTACTTGAACTTTACTTGAAAAATTTCTTCGAGCACTAGAATTAAGCTACTAACAACTAATTAACTAACAATTAAGATCGTTATATAATAAGATCAATATTTTTTATTGTTTTGTGAAATAAAAATTATTCTAATCATTAAATGCAAGTATAATTGTTATATATATTTTGTACAAAGTGATTTTTGAATCAAAAAATTAATAATTTCAAGCAAAATAAACTTTTTTGTACTGCAAAAAGGCGTGAACAGCTATGGTGCTTGAAACTAATTTGAAGTCGTTTCCGAACTTTTTGATAAATACTCTCATTTTGACAGATACTTTACTCATACGTTACTCGAAGTTAGTACGGAAACAGACCTGTTATATTTTCTACTGGATAAAAAAGTTTTTTTTTAACTAGACAAGCAAAAAATAAATATCCCCACAACTATTTTTGCACTGTAATGTTTAAGATTTATTGGTTCTCTTAGGGCCATAGGCAATTATATCCAGAATAATATTATAGATATTACCGAAATTAAGTCAAGAAGAATAGATGCATCGAAGACATTTAAATGCAAGATACTTTTTGATTAACTGACGAAAATTTTAAAATAAACAACATTTACAAACATTCCCGACTGAATGTCAAAGCATTCTAGTAAATGCAACATACATTTTACTCTGCCAACAAAAAAGTATAACACAAAAAATGCCATTATAATTCTTCCATTTCCATCATTTATAATTTTAAAATGTGTGTGCTTCCAACATTTCATGGATTGATAAACAACAGAATTAAATGTAAAGGTGGGAGAAAGAGTTACACAGCGCAGCATGATAATAAATCTTTGTTGTGCCACAAATGCATGAGATTAATTTATGTGATTGTCATTGGCAAAAGACGAAAAAACCCAAACATAATTCAAAGAATAAAACTAAAAAAAAAAACAACAACAATAAAAACTGATGCATACAGTTTTAAACGGATACTACGACTACTTTTTCAGACATGCTTTATTTATATCGAACGTGTATGTAAAAAGAGGAAACAGCGCTATCTAAGTACAAAACAAGCATCTTATTGCAGATAGATTGGCAAAGAGCAAGATTTGCACACGAAAGCAGCGACATCAGACATGATGCAGGACTACTAACTGACCTGTCTGTATATTCGGCATCCACCCACCACCACCACCACCACTCTCGGCTAACTGCTGCGCAAGACTTGAAACGGTAGCTGTAGCGTTAGACGCTTTGCACGCCTAATGAATGGCAAATGGATTAGATGGAGTGGTGTATAGAATGGCATAGAATGGATTGGGATGGTTTGGGACATAGGATGTGTCTGTGTCTACGGCAGTCGTCTTGGAATTGGTGCCAAAAACTAACAAACTTAAAACTGAACGGCACAGACGCATGCACCATAGAGCGATTCTTGACTCCAAATTGGCACAAAAATAGCACAACACAGACAGACAGACAGACAGACAGACAGGCAGGCAGCGGCGGTAAGACGTACTCACAAACTTACTTAGATCTATTCTGTCTGTTTTGTGCGTAAAAATTATAGTGCATCCATCCATCGGTTTTTGCAATGTTTGTTTGTTCCTAATCCGTCCCAGTTGTAATTTGTTAGTACAACAAACAAGTGCAACTTTTTTTACACTTTTCTGCCATAACATTAGATTGTTTGCAAATGTATCTATCGCTCAAGAGTTGAGCGCGAAACGCAAAAAAATGTTATCATAAACAGATGTGTTGTTACAACAACAAACTAAGAATAACACGCATTTAAGTGCATCTATATTAAATTGAAGTTCATAAAACTCATAATTAGCACACAGCTGAATAAAGTGAGGCAAACTCAAAAGGAGAGGGGAGGGAAAATAGGGTATATTTGGAAAAATGGTACGAGTATCCACGACTTAACTTAATTTTTTTATGACCAACGTTAGCGCTGAAGCATATCTATTGCAGCATCTGTGCGATATGCATCTCTTAGCAATGACAACAAAGTTCAGATACTGTTGCAGCTAGAGTATCTCATCCAATTTTAAATTATATCTTTTCGTTCTTTCTATTTGTGGTTACGTTTTGCCCTCACCTCACATTCAACCTCTTGGATGAACATTTATTTGTTGTTGCTGCTTTTGGCTGTTGTGCCGCTTGTCGCGTGAATTGCGCGTGACACAGCCACATCCACAAATCACCACTTTAGGGAGTTGGTTCTTTTTAGTGTGAGTCGGAGCCATTTCCCCCCCACCACTTTTTTTTTGTAGAGCAAAAAAGTTGCTTTATTTTTATTTCTTCCCTTCAGCTATTTTTATTTCCAGGAAGATCTACGATGAACTTTTCCCCCACAGTTAATCGACGAGCATTGACTTGGCTTTAGAGTTCAAAGGAGGGAGGGGCGGGGGACTTTATTTCAAATCGGATTGATTTAACTTCTAGAGGGTTATTTCAGAACGTTTTCCAGAGAATGGCGATAAACAAATTTTGCAAAAAAGTAGCCATTTGAGATAAAAAAGATGAGAGATAAGAGATATTAGGGGTATTCTCTATGTCAAGCATAATTGCATGAGAATACGGATGGTAACAATCCTATACTAAAATATCCAATGAGAGCGCCCTGTTATACGAGTGTATCATAGTAAAATCAACAGTTTAAAGAACTCTATAATGAGCTCTTCATACTCATTCTACTTTCTGCTTGGTTGCTCTCTCATTATCAGCTCTCTCTCATAACAAACATAGGGTGGTATTTCTTAAACTATACTTCCTAGAATCGCCGTAAACATGGTCTTAAGTGTAGCTTACATTGGAATTATTTTACGGTTTTTTTAATTGTATTTTGTTGTTGCGGCATTGGGCGGATTTCATATTTCCTATTCTTGCATCGTGCAACGGCATATACCAGACATAGGGAATGCCTCTCTTGTGTTTTTACATTAATCCATTAACACCGGCTACCTTATCCATGGGCGTAGAGGGTTGAAACTTAGAGGCGGGGTCTGGTCGTAGGATCACTCGTATTCGGTGCACAAAAAATTAACCCCTACACCTATAATTGTTTGCCTCCGTCGGTGACTGTGAGCAGTCCCGGCAAATAATGTTGGTAATACCCACATGAAATTTTGTGGGTGGGTAATAACCCACACAACAAATGCTTTCAATAAAATCAAAACTTATCAAATTTGCTGCAAAAATTTGTATGGGTCTCTTTCACCAACCATAAATTACTTCAGTAAAACTCAGCGATTGAATGAGTCGCTTTGAAAACGACTCGGCGATTTATTTAACTACAGAGGGATTTGCTGTAGAAGAATGCAACGATGTCTACAGTGTTAACTGTAATGGACTTCTATAAGAGGACTTTGAAAAAGAAAGACTAATGAGCGATAAGCAAATGTTCATGGAGTTATTGAAGAGGCAAAACGAAGAAGCGTTTTCATTGAAAAAGGTTGTGGACTTCCTTAAAAATATGCAGCGTATATTCATAACATATGCATATGCATACCAAGGTCGTCATGTTGGAATGAAAGAAGTTTTTCCGTACTTTTGCTTCATAAAACGTATCTAAGGGCAACAATGTTACAAAATCGTTTAAATTACATAACCATTTAACATGTTTATTCAAATCAATGTGAAAAAATCTATTTAAAATGTTTTACTTAATCAATTCATAGCAAAATGCTTCAAAAGGAGTGCAGTTTTTGCTTTAAGCTGACATGTACTTCTAAAAAAAAAAATTTTCAATTTTTAGCATTTATTGTGAATAGGCTATAAAACATAGAGGCTTAAATATTTATTACGCAAATGATACAAAAAACAATGTTCCAAAAAAATTGTGTTTTTAATGCATCTTCTTCTCGCTAGGTCGCGTAAAAAAATGGTCGTCTTCAGCCGGTGTCAAGATATTTTGATTCTAATATATCGGATGCAAAAAAAATCAAAGTGCGTATTAATAAAGACGACTTGTATCTACAACTTATACTTGAAAACTACAGTTTTTTTAAAAAAGACAGGACAAGTTTTTCCAATTTGGTCAATTTAAATAATTCTAGCATGGGTTGTAGCGACAAGTACCCTTATTTACATATATGTACTTTGATTTTTTTTTGTATCCGATAAATTGGGACCAAAATATCTTGACCCCGGCTGAAAACGACTCCTTTTTTTGGCGCCTCCAAGCGAGAAGAAGATAGATAGATAGTTAAGTGAGGATGGAGCTAGTCACCTATTTACTGCGTCCTCAAGGGCCTCTTGTAACATACCTCTATAAGTTATAGTTCATCTTTAATCGTTAAGTTCGTTAGGAACAGAGCGATGTACTTGGGTGAACTATCTGCTATTAGGTGCGGTTCTAGGTACAATGCACCTAAGTAGCGAAGTCGGTTCCTAATTAGACCGTTACAGCGACACAAGATGTGCTCTGCTGTTTCTTCATTTTCGTTTCATAATCTGCACAGATCTTCTTGGACTATACCCATAGTGGATTAGTGCTTATTTACCTCGCAATGTTCAGTTGGGAAACCTGTGACAAGTCTGATAGATGTTCCACTTAAAGTAAGGAATTGTTTCGTTCTTCGGAGCGAAGTGGTTGGCATAAATGTTTTTGCCTGTCTGTTACCTTCGGTTTTCCTCCATTAATGAAGTGCCTCTCTCTTTAGCCACATTTTATTGTTATGGCGCATAATGCCTCATGGTAGCCCGCAGAATGGTTCTATGCCTGTGAAGGAACTTGCAGCTCCTTTCCTGGCTAGTTCGTCTGCGTTTCCTAAATAGCCGCTATGGCCTGGTACCCAAATGAGGTGGACTCTGTTATGGGTAGACACTTGGATAAGCAGCTGTAGGCAATCCCATACGAGTTTGGACGTGATTGTATATGCGCTAAGTGCAAGTAGAGCAGCTTTGCTGTCAGTTTTTGTTCCTAGTGGGACTGTTTACATACTCTCTTAGGCAGATATCAATTGCATGGACTTCAGCTTCAAAGACTGAGTTGCCTGTGCCCATGCTGGCATATATCGATTTTCCCTGCCTTGAGCCAAAAATGCCAGCTCCCACGCCTTCATTTGTCTTTGAGTCATCAGTATATCAGGCTTGATAGTCACCAGTAAACCGTGGCCTTTCTGTTTCCCATGTGGTTCTGTTTGGGAAGGAGACTTGGAAGTTTTTGCAGAAGTTGTATTTTGAAGGACAGAGATCGCAGGGTAATAACCTTAGATTCTAGTATTTAGTTATTTCATCTAAAAGCGCTTGAGAGTGTTAATTGGCATACACAAATTGTTGTCAATGAGCCTGATTGTGAAGATCAGAGCTTCTTTCTTGACAAGAAGATGTAATGGTGGTACACGAAGCAAAATCTACAAGGCAGCAGTTGGAGCAGTATGCATTGCTCGTGTGATACAGACACAAGCTAGACGTTGCAACTTGCTGAGCTGGGCTTGAGCTGTGTTTTTGGATCGTCTTACTCCACCATATTGGTGCAGCATAAAAGACGATAGGTCTCGTGATGGAAGTTTACATCCACATGGATTGTTTGGGGCTTAGGCTCCAGTTTTTACCTGTAAAACTTCTGCTGACCCATATGAGGCTCTTGCTCTTGTTTATGGTCTTGTTTAGGTGTGGGTTCGATGTGAGTTTATCATCCAGCTCGCACGCTCTAAAGGCTTCTTTTTTGGTGAACGCAAACTGCCGGGTTTGACTGTGAGTAAATTTTTACTAGTGGAAAGAGTGGTTATGAAATATATTAACTATAAAGGATAATGCATGGATTAAGTTGGAGTTAAGATTGTATTTATTTAAAAAGGAGATATTTAATAAATGCATGTCAGAATATATTAATTCATTATGTTCGCTAAAACATAGTAAACATTAAGTCATGCATATTGACAAGGTTGCACGTCCTTTCTGGTTGTCGGAATGATATATTCACAACTATTTCGGATGCACAGCTACTTTGCACTTGGCACAGTATTAGATGGTGTGCGAGGCACAGTGGCGACAGCGATGTCATTTGGTCTTTTTCTCAATGTTGTTGTCTCTATCGTTTTTGATAAGGTTTATCTCGAGTTTTGGGATTACGATGATGTGTTACTACCTCACTTTGCAGCAACGAATCAGTTACAATATTTGAATTGACACATCTACTACTACTAGTAAAAATGTACTCACCAGCGTCCATGGGTGCGAACAAGGGCGTCCCCAGGATTTGTTCTAGGGGGGAGGGGTGGCAAAGGCATAAAGGAGTCTAGAATGAACATAAAAAAATTTAACCTATATAATTATATTTTCCAAAATTTTTGGTACTAATTCTGTTCTCATGATACGCTGGTTGACACGCGTTTATACTGCCGTCATAAGGAAGAGTGCGGCATCTAGCATGAAAATCAAAATCAGGGCTGGTATCGGCTAAAGTGATAGTTGATAATTGATGATCAAAATCATCAATTTTGCTCCACGTGATGTGATTATCAAATTGACTGTCGTTTTTAGCTATCGATTTTAAGCGATTTCTAATACGCACATTTATTGCATTCCCTGCAAAATGATTTTTTTGCACGTTTAAACATGTTCATATCTGCATCACGATGCAAAAAAAATTACTTCGATTGCGCATCTGTGAAGCGAGTCAACAACGTGGTTTATGTAATATTGTGCTCGCAGTAAAAGTCCGTTATTCTACGAATTAACTATTGCCTATGTCCAGCTTTGAATTAAAAATCAAGAGAGGTATTTTAACGAAAACAAAAAGGTTAATTGATCAAATCTAACTGTGGTGTATTCCGAGAAAAACTTGATTAATGAAATGATATTGAGAGCGCCAAAAAAGGCCCAACAAATTTTTTTTCCGGCTTTCTTTTTCCGATCTCCACACCTAAATCTACCAGGCAGAAAAAACTACCAGAAAGAAAGCCCTCCACTATAAAGGCCAGCAAATTACTAAAATTCTTTTTAAAAAAGCCAGAGTAACTTTATTTTTAATTTTATTTTAATTTTAAATTTTAAAATAAGCTTTTGGCAATAAAAGTATCTTTCGAAAAAGTTTTTATAAAAAAAAGCTACAATATAAACATCATTTATGTTTAGTATCAATGTAAACCAACACTTGTAATAACAATATGTCTTCTTATTTTATTGTTTTCTGACTGTTTTGTTATGTTTCTAATCCATTATAGATTAGGCCTTATTTAGACATGGTAGTCCTAATATGGCAAAAATCAGACCTTTTTAAAACCTTCTGAGCTGGATATATTTTTTACTTTTTCATGCTTTATTTTTATGTTTTTGAAAAAAGAATTAAATAAACAAAAATACAAAATTGCAAAAATAAGTTTAAAAAAACTCGTTTCTCTTCTGTCTGGTAAAAACCGTTAGGTTGGCCTTATTTGGGTAACTGACCTTATTTATTGTAACTAACGGCTTTTTTGATTTTATATGACCATATTTTCATTATAAATGTGAATATAATTTGAAGAGAACTCAAAAATACTTTTTTTAAAGTATATTTTTAAATAAAGCTGAGCTAAGCCATGAATGTATTTTTAAATAATATGTTGTACTCGTCGCAGTGATAAGTTACGATATCATTTCATTTACCTTTGTTTCACAGGCCTGTTCAATACGTATTCTTACACTCAAAAAATTTTGTGTGTAAATATTACTATTAACTGCGTCCATTCTAGGATTCGTAGATTGGACGTAGTTTGGTACATATTACAAATATTTTATTCGTTTTTGTACAAAAACAAATGTATATTGTACGAATACATTTGTTACATTTACCAGATCTGTAAAAGATTTGATCAATTTGATTTTATCCACAAAAAAGTGAATCAGTGAATAATGAAATAAGAATGCATTTAATGAATGCAAAATTGATTTATAAACAAAATTTTTAATTCACATTCATTTTTAAAAAAATGATTAATTATTTATTTTCGTTATTCAGAATAATGAATAATTTTTTATTCGTTTGAATGATATTCACAAAGAATTTCAGAATTTTCAATAATTCTTTCTTTATTCATTATTCATTTTTTATTCATTATTACTTTGTTATTCATTTTTCATTTTTTATTCATTTGTTATTAATTATGAATAATTGCAATGAATAATAAATCATTTTTGTAAAAATTAATGTGAATTAACAATTATATTTATAAAACAATTTTGCATTCATTGAATGCATTCTTATGTAGTTATTTAGTTGTACTTAAAATTCTGAATATGAAAGCCGATTTTACAGCTCTGACATTTACTAATAATAAAAAAACCCTTCTATCTTAGCTGGGGTTTGAACCACGGTTACTTAGTTTACGGGCCTTGTACTCTTTCAGTAGACTACGGCCACCTTGGAATCATACATTTCCTTATATTCGGTTGTACATTTCCTTATACCAGGCTGAGAGATTTCGGTTGTAAATTTTTTAAACTCAACTAATACTTCGTACATTCTATGCGAATGAATTTTTGAATTTTTTCTACTAATATTTAATTTTAATTCGTAAATAATACGAAGCCATTAGTAAATACTACGAACGTAATGGAAGAAATTACGAAGTTATTCGTACGAGACTTTGAGAGTTAATAAAGAATGTATACCTATTAGTCGAAGATCATTCTTCAGAGCAACAGATGGTAAGGGCCATTAAAGCCAATAACGCGTATGAGCTTGGGCGATAAGCAAATTTATATTTTAAAGTAATTAAACACAAGAAGAAAACAAAGTAAAATAAATTTAAAAAACTTAATGTTTTCCCAAAAGTCAGATTAAAAAAGTCGTTTTTCTGTCATAAAGATGATCCAATTTGGATATTTTTTTTTAATTTTTCGTAAACTTAATAAAAGTGCTAACAATCTTGCAGCATTCAAATTTGAGAAAATTGCAGGGATCTAGGCAAGGGCAAAGCTTCTAATTTAAAATCGAAAAAACATTAAGAAATTCTGAATAAAGTAGGCTTTTTAGATCAAGCACTAGATCATTTTAGATCAAGCACTAATTTAAAAAAAAATCTGATGGCGAATTCTTGTCAAGAAAACGCTTTTACATTAGAATATCTTATGGTCAAAAGTTTTTTATGACTAGATTTTAAATAGGAAACTCGATTTGAAACATTTATTTTATACTTTTTCAAATTCACGTTTTCGAACAGATGTCCACCTATTTTGAGAATTTTCTGGATTTTTTCGAGTCACGTGCTTATATTACCTGCAGGATTCAGAATCAAGCCTTGCAGGGAGTTTCTGGAATATATTTAGAAAATGAATGGAGCCCAAAACCCATCTATACATGTACCTCTTTACATATTTATTCATACGTTTTGAATTAAAAAAAAATTTTAAATAATTCATATAATACTTAGGTATGTTTTCGAAAAAAAAATCTATTTTATTGGGGGTTGGAATTAGTTTTAAAGGTTTTCTAAGAGATGGCGTAACTATCAATAGATCGCATCTGGCACACCTGTGACTATATTCATTTCAAAGCACATTGTGTAAGCTTCAATTTTTAGTTTGTGTCATTGCACTGAAGTGTAAACAACATATATTTTTTTCTCTGTGAACATGTCGACTTTCGTTCCAACAAAACGCAAATTGGAGGCTTTGCTCGATGAAGACCCGCGTCAAACCCTTCAAGAATTGTCAGAATCATTGGGAGTCGACTTATCAACGGTCGGCAAACGCTTGAAGGCCATGGGAATGATTCAAAAGCAAGGAAATTGGGTGCCGTACCAGTTGAAGCCGAGAGACGTTGAACGGCGATTTTGCATGTGCGAACAACTGCTTCAACGGCATAAAAGGAAGAGTTTTTTGCATCGTATTGTCACTGGCGATGAAAAATGGATCCATTACGATAATCCTAAGCTAAAAAAATCGTGGGGACCACCCGGCCATGCATCAACATCGAGGGCCAAGCCGAATATTCATGGCGCCAAGCTTATGCTGTGTATTTGGTGGGATCAGAAGGGTGTCGTGTACTATGAGCTGCTAAAACCTAACGAAACCATCACTGGGGAACGCTACCAACAACAATTGATGCAATTGAGCCGAGCATTAAAGGTTAAACGGCCGGAATATGCCAAAAGACACGACAAAGTGGTTTTTCAACATGACAACGCACGGCCACATGTTGCAAGAACCGTCAAGGAAACGTTGGAGGCGCTGAATTGGGATGTGCTACCCCACCCGCCTTATAGCCCAGACATAGCCCCTTCCGACTACCACCTATTCAGATCGATGACGCATGGCTTGGCTGAGCAACGCTTCACTTCTTACGAGGATACCAAAAAATGGGTCGATTCGTGGATTGCCTCAAAAGACGAATCGTTCTTCCGGCGCGAAATCCATATGCTGCCAGAAAGATGGGAAAATGTTGAAGCTAACGATGGACAATACTTTGAATAATATACATTGTACCAATATATAAATCCGTAACGCAAAATTGTTTTTTCAAAAATTGTGTTTTTTCAAAATTGGACACCCATCATATTTTTGTGGTCCGCTACACGTAAAATGCACTTTATACAACTAGTCCTAATCACACACGTAATTGCTTCTGTTAATATGTTTATTAGGACACATCTCTTTCTCTCTATCTTTTCCATATCTCTCGCATATTTATTTACTTTTAGCATTATGTACATAATTAGAAATAGTTGTCATTATCCATATATGTAATTAATGCTAAATAAAATAGGGAAGATGTATTCTGTTCAGCGTGTTGAATTTTATAGTAAATTTTAACAATTTAGACAAATCGTGAAGAGTGTAGCGCTGCATGGTAAAAAGTACTGTGACAGAACAAAAACGTCAAAGAATGGCAGCGTTGCAACCTGAACCAGCTCTCAAGGTTCAGACACACTCGTACTCGCATAAATTGGAAAACCCTTTAGTTTGGAAGAGATATATTTGAAATTTTATTAGCTATTTTTTGGAAACATTACTTGTCAAAACTCATTTGCCTAGCATCTAACATAAAAAAACTCTCACAAGCTGTCATTTTCAAGCCAACTATCTCAGCTCTAGTTACCATTTCATGTACTAAGTTCATCATCCCAAAGAAAGCCACAGAAACATAACTAAATCTGACCACATTTTAACATACATTCAAATAAACCCCAGCATCGATGACTTGGGAACCCGCGGCACAGTATAACATGACAAACGTGCAACATGAACTCACCGCTACCCACAACGACCTCAACGAATACGAACAAAAACAACAGCAACAATAAGAAACGCGTGACTCGTAAATCTCTTTGCTTTGCCGACCAGCTCGCACATCTTTGATTACAATAGAGACAAAGTCGACGACTTATATTCATGCAGAGCATTCCTTTTGGAATGGGGTTTTCTTTTTCTTTAGAACAGTCATGTACAGCAGGCCAAACAACGCATCCGCGCGGATGTGAGGAGTGCCATTGGTCGCTCAAGTGGTAGCTGGCCACCGCCACAACCGAGACAACATCATCACAACCACCAGCGTAGACAACATCACTGGCACGCTGGACAACGTGTGCATCGTTGGCCTAGTCATCAACATCGTTGGAGTGGTGGTCGTGGCAAATCATTGGAGCAGCACCATTACTTTACCGCTTGGACAGCTTGGTCAAGGTGCAGCAGCGATTGTGTAAAACGACGTGAACGCTATTGCAAGGTGAAGCGGAAGTGCGGTCATACCAAGCAACTGGAGGAACAAAAGTGTTGGGGGTGAGTAAAGAAAGTTTGAACTAAATTGCTTCAATATTTCGGCATGATCGCACACCATGCGATAATGGCATGTTTTTGTTATAAAAGACAAGCTAACAGTTAAATGTATATTTTCTTTTTATTTAACTTAATTAAGTTGTCATCCGGCACCTGTCTGGCATGACGCAACATTAGCACACAAGGATGCGCCACAGACAACACATCATAGCAGCAACTCACCGGCGATCATTATCAATGCGCCGCACACAGGGCTGCAGCCACAACTGTGGACCACACAGCCACCAGTATTAGCGCCACACGTACAACTGCCGGTACTTCAGGAAATTGAGAGTCATCATCGGCATGCTCTCGCAAGCCAAGAGCATTTGGACGTAGGAAACGACAACGACGGCGATTATTACATCATCAAATCGAAGCCAAAGTACAAAAAGAGACGCAAGCCCATCTACATCGATGTTGATGATTACACAGATCTGGAAGCCGAGGAAGAAGAAGAGGAACGAGATGAGTTGGAAGAGCGAAAGCGGTATGTCGGTCCAGTGCGCTCCATACATATGCGAGATCAGCGCAGATTAAAAGCGACAAAGCTAGAACGACAACCGCAAAAAATACGACCTAGCAGACACTCGTTAGACAGGGTAACACCACGAAACCTTCCGTCTGTTAATGATGGTATTGAGGGTGATGTTTTCCAATACGAAGACTTTGATTTTGAGCACGATGCGGCAGCTCGTGCCACAAACGCTGCAAACGATGATCAGTATGTGGATTCCTATGAAGACTTTGATTATGGTGATATTCGCAATGCCAGCTTGGTGAAGGAACGTGCTACACCTGATGCACTCATACCGAGACATCGACGCATCTACTCGAAATGGAGTCGTTGGACCAAGTGTTCGCCAAAGTGCACCACGCGACGTTACAAGTAAGTGGTTTTTGTTTCATTTCAAAGAGCCCCTTCCTAACCCACTAATAAGTATAGAAGTCAGTTCTACCCGAATATCTTATTATCTTAGAAAAAAATCTCGATTGAGCTACGAACTTTGTGATAAAATTAATATACCACTTTTGTGGAACATATAGCCTCGATAGTCTAGTGTTAGCGCGCTTGACTGTCACCCTGGGGTCCAGGGTTTAAAACCCGACCAGGTCATGATCCTACGCACTAACCTTTATTTTCTTATTTCTTATCAAAACAAATTTAAAACACATCAAATCTTCAAGATAACACTTTTTCGCGTTATCTTGACGATTATGCGTGGTTAAGTCTTAAGATTTGCAGTACGTGAATACGATTTAGGGATAGCCAAGAGCGGTTTGTATTTAAGAGTAATTGGTTTTTATTTGCAAAAACCGGTGTTTTTCGGTGTTTTTTTTGGAAGTAAAACTACCGTAACACCGGTGGAAAATGCCAAAAACCGACAACGATAATTTATCAACCAGCAACCCCGACAAAAAGGCGGCGATAGTGAATGAACATTGCAATTTGCAAAAATAGAACAAAATAAGAAATTTTAAACGTTAATGAAGAGTAAAGTGTGGCAGTATTTTAAAAAAGTGGAAAATGGTTTGTCAGAATGTAACCTCTGCATAAAAAGGTCGAAAATAGGAGCTGGCACTTCAAACTTGCGCCAGCATCTACGAAAGAGCAGTGCTGCCGTTTTATACTTTTTAAACGTACTAAAATTTCAGTTTTTGGGGAGAATTTTTACAGTTTTAGGAGTACTTTAGTAGTTGAAAATAAAAACAAAAACAAAGTACACAGAAAAAACAAATTTAATGAACAGCATACGTTAAAATTAATTCATTGATTTTAATGAAAAATTCATTGAATTTTAATGAATTGCTCATAGTTTTTAACGTACTGTTCATTGAAATCAATGAAGTTATATTCATTAAAAATGTCTAAATAAATATCAATGTTTTGTTTTCATTATTTTAATGTACTTTTCATTGATATCAATGAAAAGTACATTGATTCCAGTTGTAATTCAAATTTTAACGAACTATACGTTGATTTTTAAGAACAGTTCATTGAATTCAATGTTTAGGTCATTAAATGCCATGTATAATTAAATTCAATGTATAGGTCATTGAATTCAATGTATAGTTCATTGAATTTAATGTATAGTTCATTGAATTCAATGTATTGCTCATTGATTTCAATGTATAGTTCATTAAATTCAATGTATCGTTCATTAAATTCGATGTATAGTTCATTTAATTCAATGTATAGTTGAATTCAATGTATAGCATTGAATGTATAGAATTCAATGTATTAAAATCAATGCATAGTTCATTAAATTCAATGTATTCAGTTCATTTAATTCAATGTATACTAATTTATTCCCTTCCCAAATTTGTTTGAAGTGAAACGCGAAGTTGTGAAGACGTGTGGCAATTGTGTGTGTAAATTTTAGATAAAAGGTGATAATAAATTAAATTAAAAGTGAAGAAAATGTTGTGCTTTGAATGTAATAGAAAATTTAAATCTGTTGAATTACTATTAGTATTAGTAAATAGTAAGAAATATACCTGGCATTTTAAGTAACTGCTGCCATCATTTTCAAAAAATGTTTACATTTTTAAAGGATGAAAACCTCATAAAAGATAAAGCTGTGCGGGCAAAGTTGGCAGAAATTGAAGATTTCGCTAATTACAGTGGTAAGCTTAATTTTTCTCGAGGCTAAATAAATAAATAGTTTTTTTTTTCAATTAATATCTTTCCAGACAGTACTGCTATGAAACTTATTTGGAGCCTTCATGGGTATTTGGTGCCCACTCAAAAAGTATGCATTAAGGACAACTTTGGAAGAAAAACCTTCCTAAAGCATACAATTTCCAGTTCCCAAGAGGCATTCGTTTTTGTTGGAAGCAGCATTCAGGAAGTCGAGGAGCATATTGAGTTTTTAAGAACTAAAGGCGAAAATATTCAACCATTAATCCTTGCTGTTGAAGAGAAGAACTTATCCTCATTCCAACAATTTTATGTGTTCATGGATGGTGTAAAATTTCAATTTGCTAGTTTTATTAGAGCCGTAGATGTGTGCTTTAAAATTTTTCAACTATTTCAATTAAAATATCCTGCGGCATGCACTCTCGTGTGGGAGTTTATTCCCGTGTATTTTTATAAATTTAAAAACTATTCAAAATCTTCGAAAATTTGTATATTAATTGACTCTTTAAAATAAAAAAATATTGTTGAAATTGTAATTATTTCCTTATTTTAAAAATGTTTAGAGAGGGATTAACAAATAATTCGTTGAATTTAATGCATAGATCATTCATTCCAATAAACTAAATAGATTAAATTTGATGAAATATACATGGAATTCAGTGAACTGAATACATCAAATTTAATGAACTGTACAGTGAATCCAATAAACTAAATACATTAAATTCAATGAACTTAATACATTAAATTCAATGAAATAAACATTAAATTGAATGAACTATACATTAAATTCAATGAACTATACATTGAATTCAATGAACTATAATACGTTGAATTCAATGAACTATACATTGAATTCAATGTAAGGTTCATTGAACTATACATTAAATTTAATGAACTATACATTGAATTCAATGAACTATACATTGAATTCAATGAACTATACATTGAATTCAATGAACCTTACATTGAATTCAATAAACTTTACATTTAATTCAATGAACTTTTCATTAAATACAATGAAAAAATCATTAATTTTGGCATTTTTTTAATGAACGTGTTCATTGAATTCAATGAAGTGTACATTGATATTCAAGGAACCATTCATTGAAAATCACTAAGTTTAATGAATTATTCATTAAAGTATGAAGAAAATTCATTGAAATCAATGACCACAGTTCATTGGACCAAAATCAATGAATAATTCATTGAAATTAATGCACCTTTTCATTAATATAATGTTTCTTTTTGGTTCAGTGTAGTACTTTATCAAAACACACTAATAATGATATGAAATTTAATTATTGAAATTTTTTAATATATGAAATAATGTATTCATTTTATAAACAAAATTATTTTGAATATGTGAAACTATTCTAACATTACAATTCAATATTTAAATTATAACATACCAAAAAAAAAAATTATAAAAAACTTAGAGAAATATTTAATATATAAATATTAATATATATTCAATAAAGGACCTTTTTTCAATCGTTTATACTACAATAACTGATCAAGGTAAAAAAATTTGTTTCAAAGAAGACATATGCGCCTTTTTATTAGCTTTTGAATGATGTTTACGAAAACTTAATCATACTATTTTTTGATTGCAAAAAATAGAGATTTGCAACAAATTGTTTTTTTTTTAATTTGAACTTAATTTTTTTCTTTTATTTATTAGTATTCGTTATCCTTCGTCTAAGGCCTTATCTGCCGCTCTAATAAAATTTGGAAAAAATGTCATTAGTTGCACAAAACTTGGAGCTAAACTTTTTGGATTAATTCCCTTCAACGAAATTAAAACTTCATCATTGAATTTTAATCGAGATACAATTTGCATACAAATCTCTATATAATATTGTCGACATATTTGTTTGATTTCAGATATTTCTGTTAGAAAAAGAAATATTAGAAAGAAAAATTCTGTTAGAATTGCTGAATTTGATCTAATATATTTTTAATTTAAATCTGAATAAATTTCTTTATCATTAAAATCCAGTTTTTTTAACCCTCATGTGTATAAGAAAAATTTCCCCCTTTCGTGTATACGAAGGTAACCGGGTACCTTTATACGATCTGTATGAGAGAAACTATATGAGAATGAAAAAATCATATGTATACAAAAAATGTCCCCTTTCGTGTATACGAAGGTACCGGGGTACCTTTACACTATCTGTATGAAAGAAACTAGATGTGAACGAAAAAATCCAAAGTAACTTTGTAATCCTTCATCCTGATTGCATCAGTACATGATTTTATAAACGTAAAAAATCGACAAAGACCATAACAGTTCAAATTCGCATGTATTTTACTCGGAGGTACCCGGGTACCTTCGTATAAGACGAAGGGGTAGTACTTAAAAATCTTTCATAAAAACTTGCCAAAACATTTTCTTTGCAATATAAAAACTTTATTGAATAAAAAAATAAATTTTAGGAAGGTACTAAAGATTTCAGTATATTGTTCCTTGGACGAAAGTTACCCTTTTTTGCTTTAAAATTGCAAAAGGTACCCGGCTACCTTCGTTAAAATGGGTACCCGGGTACACAGGAGGGTTAAAATGACATCGGAGCAGTACTTAATTTGACAAAATTTTGTAATATGTACTATATTACTTTAAGCAAGCCCCTTTATAATTGGAACTAAAACATGTTCTCTGATAAAAACACAAGATTTATGTTATAAGTAATAGTTAAAATGTATGCGACAAAACTGAAATATATTTTATTATATCATTAAGTTCATGACATATAACTACTTTGAGCGAGATCTAAATTAGCTTTTAGTTTATATTGCAAAACATAATTTTGTTTGAGCCTATTTTTTGTTCAAGCCAGTTTCATTCGATTACCCAAACTGATCAAAAATATTGCGGTTTTTTTCTTATTTGTCGATAGTTCTTCCTCACCAAATTCATCAAAAATTTGCTTTGAAGATTCAAGAGAATCAGTTGTAGATGAACAAGAAAATTTAACGAACAAAGTGAACAAAAAAAGGAGACGCTCATAGAACTTTTTTTTAGCAGTTAAGCATAGTACTCTGTTCAGTTTCATTTGAAATTCCACTGAAATCTTCATACAAAAAGTGACAGCTGCGAAACAAGCGTGGAAATTTTCACAACATGTTCTTCAGAGCAGAACTCTGTTTCGCTGCGTGAAATTATTGCAACATGTTTCTGAGGAAAATTTTTTCACGACAATTTAATTGTACTGCCTATTTATTTTGAAGTGAAAAGAGAGAGACCATATGAAATCTCCCCAACTTATTCTCTGAGTCTCTCTGAGAAACGTTGCCATAGGAATTTCTCGCAACAAACTTTAAGTCAGAAATTTCACGCAACAAATAAATAGATGTTGCCAGCGAAATTTCACGCAAACGAACAGAGTACTAGGCTTAACGGTGAGTTCACATGAGGCCGTTTTCTGCTATTTAGAAATAGTAGTATTTTTTATATTCGGGGAGTATAGTAATACTTACGATTCAAAAGGATTAAAATACTACAATTGCAGTACTTTCGGCAGCGCTACAAAAGAGACACTCGGTAAAGATGCAAACAAGGTTTCCTTATAAACGGGTGTTCTTCTTCGGTTTTTAGTTTCGGTGGAAAACCCAAAATTTACAAAACCGGTTATCCGAAAAGGAGTTTTTTTTAAAAGAGTGGCCATCCCTAATATTATTTAATATTAATAAATCTAATAGCTCGAGGCAAAGAGGAACGAAATCGAAAAATTGGATCTGACACTACCAATAAAACTTTCATATTTCAATTGCGAAATATTGATGTTGATGAAAGCTGCATTTTCGACATTTTGGCCTATAAATGGGAGAGGAAATTGGCTCAGAAGAAATTTCGGGGAGAAAAAATAAAATGACCAAATCATACATTTGAATTGACAAAAGTTAATTAACTTAATTTTTTATAGGGTGACCCCAGAAGCGTGGAAAAAAGGGAGCCCCCACCGGAAAATTTGGAAGTAAGCAAATAA
This sequence comes from Dichetophora obliterata, assembly GCA_963920525.1. Classification (NCBI taxonomy): domain Eukaryota; kingdom Metazoa; phylum Arthropoda; class Insecta; order Diptera; family Sciomyzidae; genus Dichetophora; species Dichetophora obliterata. The sequence goes on along the minus strand of OY986438.1, from coordinate 203,152,119 downwards.
TAAAAACAGGTTATATATTTGAAATCCTTTGGGGGGCTATTCGAAGGAGATATCAACTTTTTATGACATTTTTGCTCATTTTTTGTTTTTTTTTTAAGGAGAATTCCTTTAGAAGTATGACATATTGAGGATAGGTGTATTTAGAAACGTTGGGGAGGATAAAAGAATCAGCTTCTTGATTTGTCCCCTCCTAAACTGTTCTCCATTCTTAAGATTTTTGTAGTACCCCCGAAGTATGGTAGAAGACGGTTAGGTATGTTCCAAAGAAATGTTGGGGTAGAAAATGAACACGGGCTATGCCCGTACAAATAGTAGCTTACACACTAGGTTAGTTAAAAAATAGGATTATAACTCTTTTAGGGCCATTTTGTTCACAAAGGGCATAAATATGATTTAATTCGGGAATAACTACCTCTAGTTTAATTTTATACGAAGCGTATAAATCGGGAGATAAAAAAGTGGTTTTGTTCACATTTTATCCCAGCTTTATGCTTAGAGCATAAATTCTCTCTCAGTTTATATCGATTTCCATTGGAATGTTAGAGTATTGCTCATTAATTAAAAAATGTTTGGGGATTTTTGGTTTATTTTTGCGAATTTGGGGGTTGGAGTGAACACTAGGTAAAAATGGATCGCTGATTTTGCATCTGATATCAGAATTTTAAAATTCTGAAATTTTTCTACACAGGGCTGCCAGCTAAACATTTTTTTAAGAATTTTAAACATGAAGAAACAGTATTGGGGGTTACTTCTTTCGAATCTGGTGTCAGAATTTTAAAATTCAAGATGGCGGATAAAGTTGCCACCTAATTTCTTGTTTATTTATGCGAATTCAACTCTGGGAGAAACACTAGGTAAAATTGGGTCGCTGATTCCGAATCCGTTGTCAGAATTTCAAAACTCGAAAATTTTTCTACACGTAGGGGTGCCACCTAAAAATGTTTATTTTAAGAATTTTAAACATGAGGAAAGAGTATTGGGGTCGCTAACTTCGAATCTTATGTCAAAAATTTAAAATTCAAGATGGTGGATAGGGTTGCCACCTTAATTTTTTGTATTTTTATGAATTCGGGGCTGGCAAAAAAAAATGGTACATCACAAATGGGTCGCTGAATCCGAATCCGTGGCCAGAATTGGTACAAAACAGAAACAGAACAAAATGATAAAGTTTTAAAATAATAGGGCTGCCACCTAATAATACGTATTTTTTAGAATTTTAAACATCATTTAACAGTATTAGGGAGTCACTGATTTCGAATCTGAAGTCAGAATTTTAAAATTCAAAATGGTGGATAGGGTTGCCACCTTAATTTTTTGTATTTGTAAGAATTCGGGGCTGGCAAAAAAATGGTATGCCAAAAATGGGTCGCTGAGTCCGAATCCGTGGTCAGAATTTCAAAATGATAAAATTTTACAATAATAGGGCTGCCACCTAATAATTTGTATTTTCAAAAGTAAAAGTAACCCTATTATTTCAAAACTTTATAATTTTGAAATTCTGACCATGAATTCGTATTCAGCGACCCATTTTTGCTGTACCATTTTTTTTGCCAGCCCCAAATTCATACAAATACAAAAAATTAAGGTGGCAACCCTATCCACCATCTTGAATTTAAAAATTTTGAGTTCAGATTCGAAATCAGTAACCTCCCAATACTGTTCCTTCATGTTTAAAATTCTTAAAATAAAACATTTTTAAGTGACAACCCTATGTGTAGAAAAATTTTCGCATTTTGAAATTCTGACAACAGATTCGGATTCAGCGACCCATTTTTACCCTTTAGTTCACGCCAGCCCCGAATTCGTAAAAATAAAAAAATAAGGTGGCAACCTTATCCAAATTTTAAAATTCTGACACCAGATTCGAAATCAGTAACCCCCAATACTGTTTCCCTATGTATAAAAATCTGTATTTTCAATATTTTGACACCAAGTAAATAAAAAATATTAAAATGAGAGTGATGAGAGCGAATTAAAAATCTTTACTCACCAATTTTCACGAGTTAAATATTTCTGGGGTTAAGCTATCTCGCCACCATTTTTATCTCCAGCTTGAAGAGTTAAATGCTTAACACACTGTGAACAAATGAAAAACTGGAAAAATCATGGAATTAACTCGGGGATAAATTTATCTCTCTGTGAACAAAATGGCCCTTAATGATAATATTGCTTGAACTTAAATCCATGTGACTACCTAGAATATTACAGTAATGAAGACAACGTATTAACGGATCGCTATTTCCGTCGTTTGTTCTGTGAGATTGAACATAGAACGGATATTGGTCTCTTAGTGACCTTGCGGGAGCATGGCATTGAATTAGGGCAAGAAGATCAGCACAATTGATTCCATTATCGATGATGTCTTTTATAAAAAATACACTGCACAATTTTTGTCTTATAGAAAGCGTTTCTTACAGCGGATATCGTAAGTTGGCATGCGATCGAATGTAAATGTCTGACGGAGAGCAAATTTTGTAAATTTCTTTTGAATTTTCTCGTTTCGATTGATATTATTTTGGTAAATCGGATACCATATTATGTTGGTAAATTCTATTAGGGATCTCACTAGAGAAATAAATAAGGCTCTGATTGTATATGGATTTTTAAATTCTTTGCAGTTACGTTTCAAAAAGCCTAGCTGAGGATTAGCTTTGGATATTACATAATCTCTGTGTGCGGAGAAGGTGAGTTTATTATCAAAATAGATGCCTAAGTCCTTATGTGACAATCCTCTTTCATATTTAAGATTGTCGTATAAATAATCAAAATTAATCGGTAAAATCTTGCGGAGAAATAATAAAATCTTACACTTAGGGATGTTTAATTTAATTCCATTAATATTACACCAATGTATGAGTGCATATATGTCTTCTTGAAAACTAAGGCAATCTGATAAATTTTTAATAGAATTAAACAATTTTAAATCATATGCATATAATAAACTGTTGCAAAATTTGAAAGTTATAACAACATCATTAATGAATATGTTGAACAAATGGGGACCTAAATGATTTCCCTGCGGAACACCTGAATTAGCTTCAATAATTTTGGAGAGGTATTCGTCTAATCTAACTATAAGTTTTCTTTTTGACAGATAACAAGCAATCTACTTTAAAAAATTAAAATGAAATCCTAGCCTTTCAAATTTATATAAAAGGGGTTCTATGAGATAGACTGTCAAAAGCTTTCGCAAAGTCTGTATATAGAACATCAACTTGTGAGCTTTTTTCAATTACGTTTACACAGAAATTTGTGAAGGTTGAAAGATTGGTATATGTAAATCTTCCAGAGATAAATCCGTGTTGCTGTCCTGAAATACGATTTTTTACTAAATTGAAAAGTTGTTTGTTGACTATAGCATCCAGAATTTTGGGTATAACTGAGATTTTTACAATAGGCCGGTAATTCTCAATCATATTTTTAAACATTTGACTCTCCTAAAGCCCAATCGGGAGGATATATAAACTTATATCGGCATTTTCCTTAATTTTTTTAACTTTTATAGGGGGACCCCCAGAAATGTGGTAGATAGGGAGAATAGAATCAGAGATCTGCAACGAATCATTTTTTGTGACTTGAAAAACCAAGTAGTATTGCGTACATATCAAACAACAACCACCACTACTACTGAAAGCACTCATGCTACAGAAAGAACAATGTTTGAAGAGTCTGAATAGCTTGTCCCCTTTTCCACACGGCAAGTTTTCTTGAAAGCAAGTCGACGGTACAGGCTTGATTTATCAAGTTGCTGCAAATTGTTGCCACCATAAAGTGTTCAAGTCAACCTTTCACTACATATATAAAACTTTGACAATACCTGAAAATATCGTTACTTTTCTTCTATGAAAGACAAACACGATTCTTAAACTTAATCAAAAATGCCTGCACATTTAAAGAGTCTATCCTTAAAAATTACAACATATACAAAACAATTTTATTATATTTTATGACAAGCTTACTTTGATGTTGATTTTCCATACCGAAATTTGGTAGCACATCAATAAAATAACATATGTTCAAATATTGACAACTTCCACATTAAGAAAATATATAATGTTGACTTTATATGATTTAAATACAAATTCTAAATGTTTGATAGTTTAAATCATACTTGATTTTAAATACAAATTCTAATTATTTGATAGTTTAAAATCGTTTATTGAGCTTAAGGTCAAAGTTAGAACAATTAATTGTTCTAACGAATCTTTCCAAAGAAACAACAACAACAACAACAATAAAGTTTTTTCAATATGAAAAGGAAAAAATCACTAGCTGATCTTATTGCACAATTTCTGCCCGGCTAAAGGCGTCATCAGTAATCTTTGTGATACCCGTGCAAGCGCGCACTAACGCACTGCACCACCGGGGCGATGAGATTTGAAGTGTCAATTTCTCAGTTTTTCTCAATTTTCATAATTTCACATTTGTTGTTGTATTTCTGTTTTGCTTTAGTCTCTATGCTTATGTTATTATATGTAGTTCAACAGCCTGCTGGAAGTCTGCACTAACAAAGCATGTTTACTGAAGTTGTTTTTAGACTTTTGCTGATTTTGTTTTTAGCTGTTTCCGTTTGGTCGAGCTCTACCATTTGATTAAAGTTTTTTCCTAAATGCCCTCTATATTTATTATGTTGACTTTATATGATTTAAATACAAATTCGAAATGTTTGATTTGAAACAATTAATTGTTCTAACTTTGACCTTAAGCTCAATAAACGATTTTAAACTATCAAACAACTAGAATTTGTATTTAAAATCAAGTATGATTTAAACTATCAAACATTTAGAATTTGTATTTAAATCATATAAAGTCAACATAATAAATATAGAGGTCATTTAGGAAAATATATAATTTAATAATATTTAAACTATTTCTGTTAAACTTATATAGTTTTTATAGATCAGAAACTGTCAAAACGAAATTGACAGCTTATAGAAAATCTGAAACCGATGAGAAAGCGAAAATTGCAAAGGTTTTTCACTCAAATTTGCAGCGTTTTTTAGTGTTTCAGCGAATTTTAACACAACAGCCATTTACCAACTGTTGACTCTGCTGAATGTGGCCATTAATTTCTTTTTGTTCTCATTCTCAAAAAGCCGACTTTGACAAATTTGCAGAGCTGGATCAAAAAGTACTCATCACAATTCAATTCTAATTCCTTGGAGTTGGTAATTAGTCCTCCCAATTTCTCAGGAATGTAATTGGAAAAAATCTTCAATTCCATTACAGTAATTGTAATTGGTAATTGAACACCCCAATTCCTTTTTTTATACTGAACCAACGCTCAGGAGATACCCCCTAAAAATGTGCAAGCATTGTGTTGATTCGGAAGATGGGTGATAGTTAGTTGGAGGGTGGATAGATGGAGTAGTGTCGGTGAAGATTTGTTTTAAATTTGCACAGCTCAAAACTGCCGGGAAACATGCTCGCAGGGAGACTATTCCACAACCTTTCTGTGCGACTAAAAAACGAATTATCTCGGTAATGCGAGGTTCTGATCGACATCGAAGCAATGGTAAAGGGGTTGGCTTGGACAGTTGCCCGAGTGGACCTGGGAAACACACGAGCTGGTGGTGTCAGGCCATGTATCTTCCTTGAACGCTTCCCATGGTAATACCTACACAGAATGCTTAGACAACCAACATTACGTCGATGCCCAATAGAGCTGAGAGAGGATGAAATACCTTCAACCCCTATCAAACATATCGCACGACGTTGAATTCGATCCAGAAGCTCCAAATAAGATCTTGAAGCCCCTGACTAAATGTGCGAATTGTACTCCATTTTCGGCCTAATATTTGAGGTGTAGATCATGCGAAGATCAGGTGAAGTGAAATATTTTTTGCAACGTTTTAAAAAAACCTAGGCACTTGCCCGCTTCTTTTGACACATCGAAAATATGATCATTCTAACGATGATCAGATTGGATCGATATGCCCAGAACGTCAAGAGCGGCTGATTCCACAAGATCCACACCATTCATATTAAGGGGAGCTAAGGGGCAATCCATCCGCTTGTGGGTTAACAGACAGCACTGGGTCTTGCTTGCATTGAACTCTACTCTTTTAGCAAGACCCCACTCGGAGATTTTTTGTAGATCATTAAGGAGTGTGTCTTTCATAATTTGCCTCTTTCTCTCAATCTCCATCGGCTTGGGCGTTTTTTAATGAACATGAATGACAAATGCTGCTGTCATCCGCAAACGAATGTATTGGGTTATGCGTCAACGACCGAAAGTCATTGATAAAAACCAGAAACAAGGTTGGCAATAGGACTGAACCCTGTCCAATTTCTTGAAATGGAATTGGAAAAAAATGGTCAATTCTATTACAGGAATTGCAATTGGTAATTGAACACCTCAATTCTTCAAGAATGGAATTGGAAAAAATCGACAATTTTTCCATTACAGTAATTGTAGTTAGTAATTGAACACTTTAACTCCTCATAAATTGAATGGAATAAATCGTCAATTCTATTCCATTCACTTTTTCATTAACTCAAAACTACTTCATTATGTATTAAAAAACTTTATTTGACTCCCACTGTTAGTCGGTTAATGAAATATTTGCAAATAAATGTATTATCGAAGATACCAACTTTTTAATTTAATACCACATTTTGAGCCAGAGCAAAATATATAGCTGCTACGCTGCTTTGTTCAATCCCACTGACTTTTTGCAAGGTGCTCGGTACACAACTTCCACACCCCTGTACAAAATTTCATTAATCTACTAACAAAGCGATGTTTTATAATTCTGAGGCGTTCAATTACCAATTACAATTCCCGTAATAAAATTAACAATTTTTTTCTATTCCATTCCTGAGGAATTGAGATGTCCAATTACCAATTACAATTCCTGTAATGTAATTGAGAAGTTTTTCCAATTACATTCCTGTGGAATTGAAATGTAGAATTACCAATACCTAATTCCAAGGAATTGAAATTGAGGTGGAATTAAATTAAAAAGTAATCATTACAACCCAGCTTTGCAATTTTGGATATGAGAAAGAGCACGCAGTCTGAAATGCATCTACCTTCTCTAGTTCTGCCATGCTTATCACGAATCTGAAGTCAGCATATGAAAATTTTAAAATCAAAATGGCGGATCGAATTGGCGGATGTAAAGACCAAAAAATTATCAAAAATTTCTTATTTATACCGGAACCTGTTACTTTGGCTTGAAAATTCTAACTACAGATTTGTGATCGGGGACCCCAAATCCTCAAGTAACAATATTCAGGCCATAATATTGTCTAAAGAAATGTATGATTTAAAGGGTTAAGAGCCAAACCCTTTAAGCCAACCATATCTAAAGCTTAAGCAGGAGGGAAGGGGCTGACATCAATATCATATCAATGCTTTGGAACAAAATAGGTTCAACTCGCATTTGAATCCGCCTTGAGATATGTCTACAACATTTCAAAGCAGAAATAAGAAACGCCTTTCAACTGTTTGTGTCAAGATTCGTGAAAACCAAACAAATTAATTATGCTCCAAACTTTCATGGGTTAATTCAAAAGCACTTAAGAATAATTCAACTTTTGCTTTTAGTACTTTTATGCTAATCCCAATGTTTGATCCCAATCTTCTAATCCTCCGAATTTATTTCTACTCACAACAGAAAGTGTCGCATCAAGGAACAATGCGGACGCGAGGTGCTGCGTGAGATTGCTTACTGCTACACCGAGGGCAGCTTCTGTCAACAGTGGCTGCAGGCACAAGTGCAAAAGACCCCACCCTATGAGCTGCGACCTGTGGTAGCTAATCGCAGACGCGACATCAATGCCGGCGATGGACCTCAATCGAACGCCATTGTCAGCGATTATATCATGAATGGCAAAGGTTATCGTGGGCCCGAATACACGCCGATGAAGCTGAAGTGCGGCATCGCACCAATACGCAGCAACAAGCGCAACATGTACAACATGCTGAAGATTATTGGCGGCAAGGCGGCACGCAAGGGCGAGTGGCCCTGGCAGGTCGCAATATTCAATAGATTCAAGGTAAGTGCATGATGATGATGATGTGGTTATTGCTAGTTTTCATAACCATATCTCGTTATTTTGTCTCGCGCGCGTAGGAGGCTTTTTGCGGCGGCACTCTAATCGCACCAGAGTGGGTGATCACAGCGGCGCATTGTGTGCGAAAGGTGCTCTACGTGCGCCTGGGCGAGCACAATCTCGACTATGAAGATGGCACCGAGCTGCAGCTGCGCGTGCTCAGAAGCTACAAGCATCCGAATTTCGACAAAAAGACGGTGGACAGCGATGTAGCGCTGTTAAGGTGAGCTCTTCATAAGCATCCAAAATATTATTTTATACAATTTTCTCATTTTCGTTGTATCCACTCAAGACTTCCCAAAGCGACAAACATTACAACCTGGATTGGCTACTCTTGCCTACCGCGTCCCTATCAGCCACTACCAAAAAACATGGACTGCACCGTCATTGGTTGGGGCAAGCGTCGTAATCGCGACATCGCTGGCACCAGCGTGCTGCATCAAGCCGAGGTGCCCATCATACCCATGGACAATTGTCGTTCGGTCTATCACGATTACACCATCACGAAGAACATGTTTTGTGCCGGCCACAAACGCGGTCGCATCGACACATGCGCCGGCGACTCGGGCGGTCCGCTACTGTGTCGCGACACAACGAAGCCCAATCATCCTTGGACCATATTCGGCATCACCTCATTTGGCGATGGCTGTGCCAAACGCAACAAATTCGGCATCTACGCCAAGGTGCCCAACTACGTTGACTGGGTTTGGTCAGTGATAAATTGCAATGGCAACTGCAAGCTGCATCAGCGTAGTTACGGTAACTAGACTTATGTCGCTGCATTGAGATGGAGTTGCTATCAGAATCAGCGCTGTGCGCCACCGTTGATCATGATTTATTATTGTTCGACTAGGATTTCTTTTGTGAATGGAAAATTTTCAAAGTTATTTATCAGCATTGTAGATCGGATAAGAGAAACCAAGTCAATCGCTGTAGTTGTAGTTCATGGCACATGTTTATACATATATATGGCAGAATTCAATATACACATATAGCATAAGCCGATCGTTCCAATTCGATAAATAGTTCGCCATGCAGTTGATGCCAATGCATTAGCTGCTAACGACAATCAACGAGATCGTTGCTTTATAATTTATTAATATAGATAAATATTTAATATTTAATGCCACGAGTGAGTGCATAAGTAATTAACAAAAATGATATAACTTGTTATTTAACTAGTAGCTGCTTAGTTTGTTTTGTTGAAGAGGCTGTGAAATTCTTTCGAATGTTCGTTTTAAATTTTAATATTAAACTATAAAGAATTGATTAATGTAATTATATCACTTAATAATCCTTTAGCCAGTTTATAAATGTATCTAAAGGGTAATATTAGTATTAAACAATCTAGATGTATTCTATAAGAACTTTTATTTATTTTAATTATTAATTTTATTAATTTTTGATTTTAATTACACTTGTACAAAGCTACTTGAATAAATAATTATTTATTGTGATTACATTTATTTATTTGATAACCCAAAAGATTTTTTGATTAAATTTCAGATTGGAGAAATGAGACGGGATGGAACAAACTTTAATTTTTATTTTAATATTAGGCCATAGATTTAACATTTTCAGATCATTAGCAGTCGAAAATCTGTTTTTATCAAACCACAAAAGTAATTTAGGTAATATAAACTCCTTCAATAAAAAAGTAAGGAATTATCTTCAACTGGGCCAAAGTTAAAATACCTCCACGGACGATGATTTTTCCAAATTTCATGCCTAAAGTTTATATTAATTGTTAAAGGTTTTGTGCAAAATTTTAAGTCATTAGATTTATTTTTGTGGAATTGAAAGAGATTTTACGATTTTGGTTTTCATCCCATTTTTACAAATTTCATACTTAAACTTTATAAGAAATATTAAAGACGCTGTGCATAATTTGAAGTCATTATATTCATTTTTGTGGATTTTAAAGGAAATTACCGTTGTGGTTAAGTCACTGTGTATGGGAGGTAGGCGTGGTTTTCATCCGATTTTTACAAAATTTTTTACTCAAAGTTTATATTAAGTATTAAAGACAGTTTGCAAAATTTTAAGTCATTAAATTAGCTTTTTGTGGATTTTAAAGATATTTTACCGTTTTGGTTAAGTCACTTTGTATGGGAGGTAGGCGTGGTTTTCATCAGATTTAGCACATTTTCGAGCTTGACCTCCATTTTTGAATAAAAATGTTATGTATTGAATTTCGTTTGGATAGCTAAAAAACTACAGCTGTTATCGTGACTACAGACGTATCGTAATCAAGAATATATATACATTTATGTACCGGCCACGCTTCCTTATCGGCGTTACAAACGGAGTGACAAAGTTGATACACCCCTGTTACGCTTTTTAAACTTGGGGTTATAAAAATGTAAAATTGTTCATACACGGTTAAAAATTTTGTACTACTTTTAAATCCAAACTTTGGTTTAAAGGAATTTTTAATCCAAAGAGTACTATTTTTTAATCCCAACATTAGTTTAATGCAGCTGGGTCTCAATACCACGTTCCTGAAAAGAACTTACTTGCATTCGTTTGCAAAATAAGCGAAACTATGTTAACAACTGAGTTGGACGAGTGGATAAGGTATTGGCCCATCACATTAGAGGACGTGTGTTCAAATCACGAACTGGTCAAAACATTACTTTATTTAACTTTAATTTAGCTGGGTATTGAACCCACGTTTCTGCTCGATTGCTTACTTACGGCAAGCTTACTTGCATTCGTAATGATGCAAAATAAGTGTAACTTTCTTAAGAACTGAGATGGACGAGTGGATGAGGTATTGGACTTTTTGGACTGTAAAATTTTAAACTTTTCCTTGGATTAAAAAGTAACCTTTTTTTGGTGTTGTCCTATATGTGATCCAAAAAAGTTTAAAATTTAGTCCAAGATTTTTAACCGTGTACTAGACTATTGTCTGTACAACCATGAGTTGCAAGAAGAGGGTTTTATGCTAGCGAATGTGGGTGAAGTATCCTCTTATGTTTTACGTAGACCTTTGCCATGTTAGCTTAATTCTACGATGCTCCATAGCATGGAGCCAGGAGCGTACCCAGAAAAAAATTTCGATGGGGTTTGTAATTTTCTTTTTGTTTAGACTTATTCCAATTTTTTTTTTATATAATAAAGGGTGTCCCAAGAAGAGCGCAATTTTTAAATTTTAAATAAAACACAGATATTTAAAAAAAATCGTGAAACTTTCCCACCGGGAAAAAAGAATCAATTGTGTATGAAAAAAGAATCAATTCACTGTTCCAATTATTGATTCTAGAATTGAATCTTTTTAACATTGTGATGTCCTACAAAAAGTAGTACATTCTTTTCTGCCTTCCACTTGAATCACTGCTGAAATCGATTCTTTTATTCGCTTATAGAATGGATTCTTTTAAATGAAAAAGTATGCATTTTTTGAATATGAGAAAAGTATGAATCGCTAAGAAGCCCTTTTGGAATAGATATACATGAATGAATTCCATAATGCATAGGTTTGTATGGCAGAATTGAAAATCTTTTATTCTTTTTTAAACAATTAATATAAAATGTTATTATAATAATTCAAATTAATAGAGATAATTATTAGGTAATTTGAAAGAATAAATAATATTTAGACAGACGAGATTTAAATTACAATAATACCACATTTATTGCAAAAATATTGATGTTTATGATGCAGGTTGTTCCTTCCGTTTTGCTTTGAATGTATTCTTATAGTATTTACATTTTGACTTGCGTATAGCTTCCTTCATATCTTTTTGGGACTGTTCCTGGTTGTATCTTTTCTTGCAAATGCACTCTGCATTTAAAAAACATTTAGAAATTAATTAAACAATTAAAGAGCAATGGTTTTTCATAACTTACCAAACAATACATTATTAAAATTTTCGAGCCTTCTGAAGCAGTTTGTTCCTTCAACGCTGACAAATCAAACAGAAAGTAAAATTTTTAAGAAACGCGTGAAAGGAAAACTACAGAACAATCGTTTTTCAAAAATATCTGACAAAAACATCAACAACAAACAGAAAATACAAATCATAACTGATTGATTCTTTTTTCGCTTATAGCAGAATTTGTTTCAGAATCAATTCGCTTTTCACTTACCATAAAAGCAAGCAAGGAATCTAACAACATTTACTTTATTATATATTGTTATATACTTCATAATCGATTCCTGCAACAATAAAAACGAATCAATAAATTTTTTGTTTATTGATTCCAATTCAAAGGTTTTGCTTTAAATTTATATATTCTTTGGAATACATTCTAAAATGCATCACAAGAATCCATTCAATTCCTGATTTTTTTACTAATTAATTCTCATTTTCCCGGTGGGTTACTATATCGCAAAGTAGACAGAATGAGGTTATGTATGGAACAATATATCGTGCAGATGGCCTCCGCGGCTTTGCTGGCATACACGCGATCTTTTAATGAAATTTTCAATGACCGTTTTGCATAAATGCTGCGGTATTTCATTAATGTAGCGTCTAATTTCCTCTTTTAAGGCTTGAGTCGTCGTAGGCTTATTCGCGTAAACCATAGACTTCAAAAAACCCCAAAGAAAAAAAATCGAATGGTGTTAAATCGCACGATCTAGGCGGCCAATTCTGATCTCCAAATCGCGAAATAACACGACCGGGAAATGACTGATGCGGCAATTGAATTGTTTCTCTGGCTGTATGACATGTGGAGCCGTCTTGTTGGAACCATATGCCCTCCACATTCATTTCTTCAATTCTAGGCAAGAAAAAACTGGTTATCATTTCACGATACCGAACACCATTGACTGTTTGCGCTTGACCTGCCTCATTTTCATAAAAAAAGGTCCAATGATTCCTCCAGCCCAAAAACCACACCACACAGTGACACGTTGAAGATGCATTTGCTTCTCGTGAATCACTCGAGGATTTTCCTCACCCCAAATGCGACAATTCTGCCTATTGACGAAGCCATCAAGATGGAAATGGGCCTCGTCACTGAAGATGATTTTAGCGACAAAATCAGCATTTTAATGTTGTCTCTCCAATACCCAATTAACGAACTCCCTTCGCTGCCCATGGTCATCTGGCTTCAGTTCCTGAGTCAATTGAACTTTGTATGCATGAAGATACAAATCTTTCGTCAAAATTCGCTGCATAGTGGATTTGGAGACACCAATTTTCTGAGCTCGGTGTCGAATTGAGGTGGATGGAGTTTGAGCGACATCATCACGTACAGCTGCGACATTTTCGGTCGATCGACCTGGTCGAAGGCGCGTTGTTGTCTTTACATCACTAACAGACCCAGTTTCGGCAAATTTATCCATTAATCTCTTTACAGTTGACTCTTTTGGAGCATTATAATGACCCCAAATTGATCGCAATTTGCGAACTGTAGCCGCAAAACTTTCACCATTTTGGTAAAACAATTTCACAATGAGAATGCGTTGTTCATTCGTGTAGCGCTCCATTTTTACTAACCTCGTACCTTCTACTAGCAAACAATAACAATTGTTCAAATGTCAAACAATGACACTTCGAATGGCGCCAAATTTAAAAATTGCGTTCTTGTTGGGACACCCTTTATATAATAATAGAATATATTTATTTTTGGGCTAATGCATTTAAAATTTTTTCCCGTGGTCACTTCCACATCCCTGTGAACATTTAGAAGAGCTAACCGTTTTACTTCTCATGCATGTTTTGGGTCTTCGAAGCGACGAAAACGGAGGTTTGCTTGAAGCGACTGAAAATGGCGACGTTGCACCAATCTTCAGGAATCAGCTTTTTGATGGATATATAACGTTTATATATACATAAACGTTACAGGTCGATTTGTCTGTTTCAAGCAGTGCCTACAAATATGGGATACAAAATATTGATCAAAATCAATTTATACACTGGAAAAATCATCACGTTTTTAAATTCAACACAATGCCTTTAATACCAATGCATGATTTTTCATACAAAATTTAAAAAAAAAATTTCAATTTTTAACCCAATTTTTAAAAATATATTATAACAAAATTTTCATTAAACATATTTCGTCCAAGTAGGAACAAATTATTTCAATATGTCGCCCATTTCACATTGAAAGGCAATATAAGTTGCACTGACCATCTCCGATTTGGCTCAAATATTGAGCTTAGATTTGTTTATTGTTTAGGAAACCAAATCCGGAGTTTGAGATTTTGAGATTTCTTTCGTGGATCCATAGTCATGTGAATGCCAAAATAGGCTCTATTTTGAGACAACGTAGCTCAGTCAATTTAAATGTGATTTTCGTAAATAGGGTATCATTGAAAATTTTATTTTGAGGAAAAATATTAAACTTTTTAAAAAATTGCAGTTACACGACCCATTATTAATTTCAAAGTTGAATACCATGCCAGCAACAGGCGCTATATATTTTTTTTTTCATCTTCATTATTTTAATTTTTTTTACGTTCAGATATGGAATGAAAGAGTGTTCTTTAAGGGTTCAGAAGTTACGGCGTAAAAACGTTTTCAAGGAATTCAACTAGCGTTGATATTTATTGTAAAAAGACTACAATACAATGAAACTTAAAAAATTTTTTACGTAAATAAAATAAATTTTTTTTTCAAAGTACATTTTTTTCAAAGTACCTACAAGTCGTCCTTGTCAGCCGGTGTCAAATATTTTGGTCCAAATTTATCGGAAAAAAAATCAAAGTGCATATTAATGAGAATACGACAACCTTTACTACTATTATAAGGTTTGGTTACAATTTTCCCCCGCTACGGGGATCAAAGCGTTGAAAATTATAGCGTTTTTTAAAAAGTCGTGCTAAATTTTTCCTTTTGGGCCAAATTTAATAATTCTAGTGAAGGTTGTAGCTACAAGTATTCTTATTAACCCATTAATGCTCACTACCAGAACACGTTGAGCTTAGCTTTTGAAATTTTCAGCAAAAGCTTGTATTAATATAAGACGGAAAACTTTGAAGTTTAAAAAAAATCTAAAGGATTTCGGTGAAATAAAAAAGAGAAATAAAAATAATCTAAAAAATATTAGAAAAAATTATAAATTGAAAAATTTTCATTTCGTAGCGTAGGCGTTCACTTTAACCTAATGCACTTTTTTAATTATATTTTTTTCTTGAGGTTTATAAATTAAAATAACTCACCTGAGTGGCATTGTTCACTTTTTTTTCTCTCACTAAATCAAAAGCTTTACAGTGGCTGAGGATTTTTGAGGAATTTTCAAAAATGCTTTTATCGCGTATGATGTATCATACGTTATCATTAATGGGTTAAAATGCACTTTGATTTTTTTTTTTTTTTTTTTTATAAATCGGGACCAAAATAGCTTTACGCCGGCTAAAAAGGACTGCTTTTTTTATGCCACCTATCGAGAAGGAGATGCAATTAAAAACAAACAAAAAATTCATTTTGGAATATTTTTTATATTATTTACACTGAAAAATTAAACAAAAAATTTTAAAATAGAAATTTTACGCTTTTGCGTTTCTACAAAATAAAATTTAAAATAAGCGTATTAAATTTTCAACTAAAAATGCATTTATATTTTTTATAATTTTCTCTAATTATTTCTTTACAATAACAAAAAATACAACGCTATCTGAGTTTGAAACAACCAAACTGAGAAAAAGCCCGATTTTACATTTGATTGTGTGAAAATATTTTTTAAATTGGTTTTACAAGTAATGTTAAATTAGATAAAATCAAGCGCGTCGGAAGCGAATTTCATCTGGGGGGGGGGGGGGCAGTACAAATGGTGGTGCAAAAAAAGTTCACCAAAATTTCTTCAAAGAAACATGAATGTGAATAAACAAATTTTTTAGTTTAGTTTAAAATAAAAAAAAATATAAAAATATATAAAAAATATTAAAATTTCATTTTTTTTAAAAGTTCTTCCAATTTCAATATTAGAGATCATTCTTTAAAGGATCTTTCATATGGTAATATGAAAATATAAGAAATAATGGTTGCTTTTATAAAGCAACACTAGGTATATCTTTACATGGTTTAAATGCAATAAGGTACAAAAAATTATATCAATTTAAATTATTCCAAAATGTTTCTTTCTGTCCTTGAGAGAAACAAACTCTTTCACCACCTCCATCGCATTCAATTCTTCGGTTTTATCTTTGTGAATGTGTATAAGTGCCGCATGAGTGAGTCGTTTCTGTGTCATAATTGCTCAAAGATACGTTTTAAGTCGTCTTAGTGCACTAAAAAAACGCTCAGATGAAGATGCTGATGCAGGCACAGTCAAAAGCAAAGCAATAAGTTTTTCAACTTCATTTAATAGTTTTTTTACAGTATCCGAATTTTTTGCATATTGGGATACAATGCCACTACAATTTGAAGGTGTTTGGCCAGGCAATTGCTTCAGCATTTTAAGTTGCGTGTGGAGGTCGCTCCCATCAAAGTCATCTCCCATCAAAGTCGCTCCCATCTGCATAAAGATCTAGTTTTGGTTTTAGATTTTGTTCAGAAGGCACTTTTCCGTTGAAGGCTTCGATTACAATATTACAGTATCTTTTTGCAAACACAGAGAAAGAAAATGGTTATCCGCAAGCATGCTTATGAAGAAGAAAGAAAGAAAAGGAAAATATATAATACAAAAATATTATCGTTGTAAAAAAAACTGATATTTTGAATAACTTTTGAATTTTTCTTTTTAAATTGTTTATCTAGCAAAAAAAGTGGGGCAACTGCCCCCCTTAGCCCCCGCTTCCGACGCCATTGGATAAAATAAAAACTTACTTATTGCTTTAATGTTTAAAATATTTAAATATTTTAAGCCACAATAAGACTGGAAGATCATCCATCGAATGGAGTTAAAATATGGTATTCGAGAGATTTATGCGGTCGCTAATTAAGAATATGACGTCGGAAACTCGAAAAAATTAAAAAAATCGAATCGAAAAAATGGCGGTTTAGCTTTACTGTTTTTAATTTAAGAACGATATTTTAAAATTATGTTTTAAAATATTTGTTTTCAATACTAAAGTTTTTGTTTTTTAAAATTTTACTTAAAACAAATGTTTTTAAACTGTAAATGTTTACTATAAAAGTATATTTAAAAACAATTTTTTGGAAAAAACTTTTGTTTTTAATTGAACTGTACAAACATTTAAGTGTAAGTTAAATGACATTTTTTTAAGCTCTATTTAAAAAACAATTTCATTTAATATGAAGACAGTTCCATTAAATTTGAACACATCGAGCCATATCCGCACAAAAAGCTTAAGCGCCATTTAGAAAATTTTACAGAAGAAGGTTTTTTAATTATCTCTGTTGTATTAAATGGTATTTATGTGGAAATAAGGTATATAACAGTTGCTGTTCAAAATTTTTAGATTTCTAGAAAAAAAATTTTTTCTGAAAATTTAAAAATTTTCACTTATTACTTTTATGCGCTTAAGCATCGATAAGCAAATGTATCATTGCAAGGTCGCCGTATTCTACTGGAAGAGTAGCTGACTTGTAATTTAAAAATCCACGGTTCAAACCTGAGCTCAGACAGAATGTTTTTTTTCGTAATTAGGTATTAGGATATTCGTAAATGTAACAAATTTATTCATACTATATACATACTATATACGAATACGAATAAAATATTCGTAATATGTACCAAACTACGTCCATTCTGCGAATCCTATTCGTGGCTTAAAATTACGAATAAAATTTGTCGATTTAAAAATGCATGGTTTAGATCAGCTTTATTCATATATTAACATAAAAAAGGTATTTTTGTAATTTCTTCAAAATATATAAACATACATAATGAACATATCGTCATATGAAATCAAAAAAGCCGTAAGTTTCAAACAATTTAAAATCGATTTTCTGATTAACTATGATGCACATTATCAAAATACAAGTTGCTGCAAAATTTTACACTCCTACAACTAAAAGTGGCGTTTGTATAAACAAAGCTCTAAAAAACCCAAGTTTAAGTGCAACTTACCATTTAGAAAGTCTTTTGCTTTTCCCGTAAAATTTTTTAAATGTACTTTACAGCTTTTTTTATTTAATATGAAGAGGTATTAAAAGTTTTGCTTGCTTAGTGGAGGGGGGCTCACCCCCCTTATTCGGGTAAAATATCACCAATAATTTAATACCAAAACCATGCCTTCTTCAATATTTGGCAACTAACAAACAAGATTTAAGGCGGATTTTTCGTTCTAGAGAAATCAGATGAATCATTAAAGAGCCATGGTCCGTGCCCTATGAAGTTTTCTATCAAATATACAACCATAACTTTTTATCGTTTATTTTAAACCATTTTTTTTAACCAGCCGGTGATATTGTTCCGCCTCTTTTCTAGAGTAGGAAGTAAATCCAAACGATTTCAGCTGTTCTCATTGACATTAAAAGCATTTCAATTGTAACCATTTCAGGGAAATTTTGGATACGTCAGAGAACACTTAAAAATCCATTCATTAATGCAAAAAAACAACAAATGACTTTAAAAAAAAATCACTGAATCTATTTTAGCAAAATAATAATAAAATAAAATTAACCACAAACTTGCGATTTTTAGTGCACAACGACTCCTTCTTTATTTAAGCAAACCTAAAAATAGAGATGCCAAAAGAAAAATGCGCGCTAGGGAAATTCATAATTAATGTTATGAAAATATTTCAAAACGACACGAAGAATATTTGGGAAAAGCCGGAAAATCAAATCATGTTGGCGCACAGCATGTGCTGCTTAAAGACGCGGTAATAAAAACAAAAAATATGTCTACAAAACATGAGATACAAACAGTCTAAAAAAGCATGTCGCCTTATGTCATATTCAAAAAATGATTTAAAAAACAAACACTTTATAATAAATAATAACAAAATAACACAAAATGTATTTCTAACAAACTATGAGAAGAAAAGAAAGAAACATAATAAAGACGACTACTATGGTGAAGGGGGTAGACTTTCAGCACGTACGTTAAACACCTGACACACTTGCAGCTAATTTTGGAAACACATATAAATTGAATCGAATCCCTTGAGTGTGGAAATGCCAGACAGTGAGCGACAAAGTTGGCGGCACATCGTTTATGGTAGCAGTCAAGAGTTTTAAGTATCTTTTTGAACAAGCTATGAACTCGTTAATTCGATGTAATTATTTTGAGGTTCATAAAGTGCGCAACTTCAAAACAGTGGTGGTTTTCTCGTCAAAAATAGCTCAAAACCAGGTCCCCTCGAAGAGTTTGCGTGATTATTTTTAGTGAATTTTTTAATTCATTCTTACTTCTATCAACAAAAAACCTCTTTTTTCTAGCAGCTTGGTGTATTGAAATAGGAATATATTGAGTACATAAATTTAGTTCCGCTATTTTTGGTTTATGATTAGAAAAATAGTTTATGAATAAAATACATACAATTATTTTTTAAACATAAAAAATGTTTGCTGCGATGTGTTTCGTGTGAGTGTGCCGTTATGAGTCCTATTAGAAAAACAAATTTATTATTGTGGATTCTTTTTTATAAAGTAGTCAGGGAGCGAAAATAACTGTTATTTTACAATTTTCAGATGAAAAAGGCATAACGAAAAAGTTGCCGGAGGACTTTTTTAAATAAACAATATAATCGTAATGGTAGCAGCTTCGAGAATATTAAACACCTTTTAAATTTTCGACTGTTACTATAAAAGTTAAACTTAACTGTTATTTTATGCCTTTTATTTTTCGGACAAAAATAACTGTTACTTTGACTTTTATTTTTTAGGTTAAAAATAACAGTTATTTTGTGCCTTTTATTTTTTCGGTCAAAAATATCACGCAATTTGTTTTTTTCAAAGACCGCTTGACTATATAAAATACTATTAAAACTAAAAAGTGTAATAGCTCAAAATGTGCGCGCTGATGAGACAATGAAAATTGCACTAAACTTTTTTTTTGTCGTTCAAGCAGCCTTTAAAAAAATTCCGAAAAATAACCGAAAAAATAAAAGGCACATAATAACTGTTATTTTTGACCTAAAAAATAAAAGACAAAACTAATAGTTATTTTTGCCCTAAAAAAATAAAAGGCATAAAATAACTAATATTTTTGTCGGAAAAAATAATAGTTTAATGATAACTGTTAACATCTGACTTTTTTGATAAAAATCATAACCGGTACGGTCCCTGAAAGTAGTACATTTCTGGAGAAAGTTTGAAGATTTGCTTATATTTTTTAAAAATTAGGTTTGTTCCAGTCCTTTTTGGACTAAAAAAGGTTAAATTGTCAGAAGTGTGAGAGTAAGAAAAAATCTTCCAAAAATCGAGAAAAACACAAAAAAGTACGGGCACGCTTTTTGGACTCTAATTGTGTAAAGAGTCAAATAAAATTCTTTTTCAAAATTAAGAAAAATTGCTTATTAATTAAAATTTAAAATTTGTTAAATTTGTTTGTTTTTTAATCATTTTTTAAAAAATCAATTAATTTTCGGTTACTTTATCTGTGGTCACAAGGAATAATGACTAAACTCAAAATATCGTAAAAAAGCAATATGGAATTTACTTTATTGCCAATTTTTGGAAGTATGCAGATATCCATTTTTTGCCTAGAATTGATCATCACTTATGTATGCATGTATTTTGTTTGTAACGGTTCATATGTTTCAAAAAAGTGGGTCGTAGTTCGTGCAGTTAAAATATCGTTTTTTACGATACTTTGAGTTTAGTCGTTATTCCGTGTGACCACAGACATAACGCCTTAATAAATTAAAATTAAAACGTAAACATAAATAAAAGCTGAAATTGTCACTTAATAAGAAATAAATTCTTAAATTAACATTTACATTTAGTTTTTACGCATTAACCATGTTTTTAGTCTTTATTTATTTCAAGGAACTTTTTATATTATGAAATTTCTTTGCTAACTTGACAATTTCAATTTTTACCAGAAAAAGTCGTGTTTCTCGAACTAAGACTTGCAATTTTTGAAAGGTAGATGAAATTTTTTACTTCCTCGATTGCACTCTCTTTTACCATTTTTTCGAGTAGGGTAACGCTTCTCGGACTTAAACCTGCAAAACTAGTCAATTGGCCTTAAACTTTAGAGTACGGGTACAGACCTATTAGATATACCTTCTAGATATTAGAAACAACAGTTGTCATAAAGCTAATCAGGGTTGTTGTGGAATCCATTAATCGCCGGAATCGGTTTTGATTCCGGTAGAAATTTACATTCCGGTTTTTAGTTCGAATTGGTTCGAATCGGTTTGAGGAGTTTCAGAAACCGATTTTATCGGTTTGATATTCGGAAACAAACCGGCTGAAAACTTAAAAAAATGCCAGTAAATTAAATTATTTCAATGGTAAAATGATAATATTTATACAATTACTTTTATTTGATGGAAAAACACTAAAATTCAGCACAAAATTATATTCTGCTGGGTGAGATTTCTGCTAAAAATCTGAGCGTTGCGGCTAAAATTTAATAGTTTCTAACACCAAAGTGAATGAATCCTGGTTTAAGCGATATTGGGTAACAAATCTGCAAAAAGTCCAAGTTTATCTCCGTGTTTTTATTAACTACGAAGATTGTTCTTACGCCGACTCAGGAAGCTCTAGAGAATTGCTACTTCTTAAAATGCACGTTTTTACTTCATTGCTTTCCTCATCCAGAAATAAAACGGCCAACACAGCAGAACCCATTTTATACACAATTTTTCTTTTCACAATTAAATTTATGTAAATACGCAATACGTAAAATAAAATTATTCAATTCTTGCAATCAAACACAAAACTTCAGAAAACAATTTAGTTGAACAGCTGATTCGAACATAGGATTTGTTTATGTTCGAAAGAAGTAAAAACCGATCGGATTTCACAACACCTATTAATATCAGAATCGTTTTGATATTCCGATAACAAAAACATTCCGAAACGGATTTCGCAACAACCCTGAAAGATTTGTTTTTTGAAGGCTGGTAACACTTTTATATGCTTTAAGTTTTAGTGCGATCTGCCACGTAGTATCTTTCTTATTGCTTTGTAAACAAGTTTTTCTCGAGTCTGACCTGCGAATTTTAAAATAAAAACAGTTGAAATTGTGTTTTACCAAAAGAATTTATTTTCTGGATGCATTGAAAATGCTCCAGAAAATCTATGGCTGCTCTATCACGTAAGCAGGCATTTGAGTGGTACAAATTGTTTAAAGCGGATCATAGATCAGTTGACAACTTGCCTTACTCTTCTCATGGTAGAAGAACAGAGGTAGTCGCACGGCTGAGAGCGAACTACCATAACTGTCAAAAGGCAACTGACAGCTCATACAAAATCTGCAACCGATGAGAATGCGATGAGAAAGGAAAAATTAAAAACAATCTGTCATGGCTAAAACTATTTTGATTTTTTCATTTTTTATTGATCAATCAATTAAAATAGGATTTTGTGCAGCTGTTGAAGTAATTTATATGATTGTTATTAAATTTGGATGGTGGTAGATAGCAAACAACGTTTTCGTGAAAGTGTCTATAGCAAACACGAGCATCTTTTTAAAATTTTTGGGACATGTTCCATCGTTGTCTTCTAGGCTCGTCAGCTGGAACACGAAAACTCGGCCCATTTTCCTAGCCCAAATGTTTTTGGCACAACACGCATTTCATTTTAATTAAAAAAATAAGTAATTCACTTTTATTCAAGTTTTTAAACACATCACAAATATCCAATGGGAGTAATTTAATATTTCGCTGTTATCTTTGTTTTCTTTAAAAAAAAACTGGTTTTGACAATTCTGGTAGTATTGTCAAAGAGATCAGGATAAGCAACGAGACTACCTGTATTATTCTACCACGACTCTGCTCATCCAGCAACACCAATATACGACAAAAATGTCAAAAAAGTAAAGGCAATTGTGCTTTAAAATCACCGTGTGACCGTAAGAGATATAGCTGGCGAGCTTGATATCAGTGGTCACAAGGAATAATGACTAAAATCAAAATATCGTAAAAAAACGATATGGAATTTATTTTATTGCCAATTTTTGGAAGTATTCAGATATCCATTTTTTGACCAGACTTGATCATCACTTATGTCATCACGGTTCATATATTTAAAAAAAAATGGGTCGTAGTTCGTGCAACTAAAATATCGGTTTTTACGACACTATGAGTTTAGTCGTTATTCCTTGTGACCACAGATATATCGACTGGATCGGCGCACACCATTTCACATGATGTTTAAGGCTGCAAGCAGAGTGAACGCCGAAGCAGTCAGACAGACGCAGGCAAACTGTGTGAGCAAGCGGGATAAAAGTCAACTTGGCTTTATTTCTATCTTATTTAAAAAATTTTCTATAAAACTGTACAAGATTAATAGGTTCTTGTCAACAGTGGCGACTTGTTGCTTTGCCGAGCCGAACTGAAAGCGTGTCAAGCTTAAAGCTGCTAGTAGTGCGTATAGTTCATGCTTACTGCCACTCACTTGATGCAGCATGTTTTTTACTATTTTGTGTTTTTTTTTATATTGGGGGTTGGAATTAATTTTAAAGGTTTTTTTTCGGTTTTTGAGCATTTATTTAGAAACAACGGTACAATGTATATTATTCAAAGTATTGTCCATCGTTAGCTACAACATTTTCCCATCTTTCTGGCAGCATATGGATTCCGCGCCGGAAGAACGATTCGTCTTTTGAGGCAATCCACGAATCGACCCATTTTTTGGTATCCTCGTAAGAAGTGAAGCGCTGCTCAGCCAAGCCATGCGTCATCGATGTGAATAGGTGGTAGTCGGAAGGGGCTATGTCTGGGCTATAAGGCGGGTGGGGTAGCACATCCCAATTCAGCGCCTCCAACGTTTCCTTGACGGTTCTTGCAACATGTGGCCGTGCGTTGTCATGTTGAAAAACCACTTTGTCGTGTCTTTTGGCATATTCCGGCCGTTTAACCTTTAATGCTCGGCTCAATTGCATCAATTGTTGTTGGTAGCGTTCCCCAGTGATGGTTTCGTTAGGTTTTAGCAGCTCATAGTACACGACACCCTTCTGATCCCACCAAATACACAGCATAAGCTCGGCTCCATGAATATTCGGCTTGGCCCTCGATGTTGATGCATGGCCGGGTGGTCCCCACGATTTTTTTCGCTTAGGATTATCGTAATGGATCCACTTTTCATCGCCAGTGACAATACGATGCAAAAAACTCTTCCTTTTATGCCGTTGAAGCAGTTGTTCGCACATGCAAAATCGCCGTTCAACGTCTCTCGGCTTCAACTGGTACGGCACCCAATTTCCTTGCTTTTGAATCATTCCCATGGCCTTCAAACGTTTGCCGACCGTTGATAAGTCGACTCCCAATGATTCTGACAATTCTTGAAGGGTTTGACACGGGTCTTCATCGAGCAAAGCCTCCAATTCCTCATCTTCAAACTTTTTCGGCTGGCCCGCACGCTCTTTGTCTTCCGTATCAAAATCACCACTTTCAAACCGACGGAACCAGTACGCACAAGTAGAAATCGATGGAGCATAGCCCCCGTAAGCCTCAGTAAGCGTGCGTTGTGCTTCAACCGCTTTTTTCTTCAAATGGAAGCACAAAAGTAAACCTTCCCGCAAATTGCGTTTTGTTGGAACGAAAGTCGACATGTTCACAGAGAAAAAAATATATGTTGTTTACACTTCAGTGGAATGACACATACTGAAAAATGAAGCTTAGACAATGTGCTTTGAAATGAATATAGTCACAGGTGTGCCCGATGCGATCTATTGATAGTTACGCCATCTCTTAGAAAACCTTTAAAACTAATTCCAACTCCATATATATATTATTTTTTTTTTCGCAAACGAAGCATTAAAAAAGTCACGTGATTTCTTGTGTGCTTTTTGCTTTCCCCAAACCAGTGGACAAGTGAAGAACGAAAATACGAAAAAACTATGCTGAAACACACTTTAAGCCACTGTAAGTCGTTTTAAGTCACATTCTGTTCCAGCTTGTTTCGACTTTTTTACAATTGTATTCCGCTGTTTTTACAATTGTTTTATTTATTGCCTTGTTGCTGGGTTTTTTTTAATAGAATATTCCAAAAAAGAACTGCATACAAAAAACGCACATTTAAATACGTACATCAGCTGCTGACCGAATATTATGTAGTCGATTCTATTCTTCAGCTGAAACGCACTTCAAGCCGATTCAAGTCACTTGTTTGACTTTTTTGCTATTGTTTTGTTGATTTTTTGCCTTTTTGTTGCGTTTTTATTTAGAATATTTTTGCGGTTTTGTAAAAGAAGTAACAATAAACAAACCGTGCGAGCGAACGAGAAAGCCACAATCGGCATTCTAAGAACCAGCGCACAAGTCTCTTTAGGCTGCTTGTTCAGCTGGCACTATACGCACTTTGAGCCAATTTCATATGATTGTATGTGCAGCGTTTTTCAGCTTTCCCTCTCAGTTCGGTACGGCAAAGCAACAAACGCGAATTGTGCCAAAATTGCTGAATTTTCTTCAATAAGATTTTCGCAAAACTATCCCTCATGAGATCAATACTGGTGACGAGACTTGGGTGTACGAATATGCTCAACGAGCAGCTAAACAATCTGCAGAGTGGCGCTATCTAGATAAGCCGAAACCCAAAAAACGACAACAAAGTCGTACAAAAATTAAGGTGGTGTTGACTGTTTTCTTTGATTCTCAATGTGTAGTGCACTCGGAATTCCTTTCGCAAGGCCAATCGGTTAACGCTTATTTGAGTATTTTAAAGCGTTTGAGCGAGGTATCCAGATGGTGTATGAGTAATTTTAATTGCTCTGAAAGCGGGCTAGAAATATGTATATGGCTTGTAAAAGTTTTTAAGACAATTTCAAACGTTTTTTTCATATGTATTTGTTCAGCAAAGTTGTCAGAATAATAGGAATAATAATAGGAACAACTTTACTGAAAATAAAAACAGCCATATCTTTGAAAATTTCCAAGAACCAAGATTGGCATATAGTAAGAGTATGTATAAGTACTCTGAATTTTGAAAACCGAAAATGGGTGATGACGTATTTTCAGAATTAATTTTCAAAATTTCCAGTTTTTATTCATTATGGCCTTTCGGTGACCTTGAAATTTTTCTTTTGTGTAGTCCTAAACCAGTATATAGTATTAACATAGAAAAACTCTAGACTGAACGAAATCAGTGTTAGTTTGGGTTTTTTTTAATAAAAAGTCCTTTACAATTAATTAAAATTCTTATAAATATTTTTTACTTCTCCACTATTATAATCATTGAAAAATATGTTAAAAAAACTCCCTGCGAACATTTTCAATCTCCTCAGAATCGCCAGCGAATCGCAGGGAAGATGAAACAATAGCCGGCGAGCTGATGTGGGAGTCATCCGGGTATCGCCGACTGTAAGCAGCTGAGGCCATAAAACCGATTCGCCGGGAAGATTCGCAAACGAATCGCGTAAAGGGTGCATAAGAGATTCGCTGGGAAGAGTCGCTAACGAATCGCCGAGAGGGGTCTTAAGCGATTCGCCGGGAAGATTCTCGGACGAATCGCCACAAGGGTTCGTAAGCGGTTTGCTGGGAAGAGTCGCCCATGTATCCGAGAGGGGTCTTCAGCGATTCGCTGGGAAGAGTCTCAAGCAAATCACCAAGAGAAGTCTTTCGCGATTCGCGGGAAGAGTTGTACACGAATCGGCAAAAGGGGTCTTAAGCGACTCGCCGACAAGAGTGGCAAACGAATCGCATTTAGGGTTCCTTAGCGATTTGTTGCGAAGCATATATGTTGAACGTAACAAGTTGTTTTATAGGGGACTTTTCTGCCAAACTGGTAAGAAAACAGATCGACCACAAAAAATCGTGCTGATATGGATATTTTTAGTTTTCATACGGCAATTAATCACAAAAAATAATTTTCTTAAATTTTTTTCGATGATTATTTTTAGTGGAAAAGTATATAGAATAGGCTGCTTCATATTCCAACGATTGATTTTTGAAATTTTTAAAAAGCCACCTTCCAACAATCGCCGGAATAAACTTTCGCTTGGAAAAGTGACGTTCGTATCCATGGAATTCCACAATTGAATGGAGAAGATCTACGCTCGATTTTTCAAAATCTTTGCACTACAGTCAACTTTGGCCCACCTCAAATACAATCCATTTTCCGAATCAAAATAAACAAAAACTTGCACTCGAAAACTGACGCGCCAATATTGGTACGTCTTATGTCTCCACATGCTAAAAATTAACTACTTAAAGCTGTCTACGACTTCAGGCGAACCTCTAATGATCTTCTGCGACTAACAGATGCAGGTTTTGACTCCAACGCTCCTGTTTATTTCAATGAAAGTCTTACCAAAACAAACCATTACATACTGAAATCTGCGCTTAAGTTCAAAAAGCAAAAGCGACTTTTATCTGTTTTTGTCAGGCGCGGGCTAGTACATATTAAGAGAACTGCGAACGAGCATCCCGCCTGTATCTACTCTCTTGATGTGCTAGACCAATATACTCTCTGTGGAAATGATGAGAACGCTACCAACCAACAACATCTTTTTCGTGCTTCTCATGCTAGTACCCAACAATAAACTGGAAAGCTTTGATTTTTTGCGGTTTTTAATCACTGCTCTAATATGTATTACTTATTATATTCTATCTGCTGTTGTTTTTGCTATCCATTTAAATTTCACTATTTTAATAACTATTGATTTCATACACATACTACCTCTTTATTTTTCTTTATTAAATACAATAAATGTACATTCTCTTACTATGGCTAGTATAAAGATGTGTGCCTTAAGACTTATTTTAGCTTATCCATTTAATGTTCCTGAATGCATTACTGAATTAGCACATTTTTTATATTTGTACCTAAACTTTGCCAATGGCTCAAATTCCTTATAACTCAGTAGCCAATGGCAATTGCTTTGAGATGATCCATATTTTAAATGCGAGCCGAAAGGGGTTGAGTATCTGTCACATAAATGCGCAAAGTCTCATAAACAAAATTGATGAATTTCGCTTCCTGTTTCAATGCTCAGGGGTAGATATCATTTGTGTATCCGAGACTTGGTTTGTTCCTGACCTAGACGATTTACTTTATAAACTTAATGGATACAAACTTTTTAGGGCAGACAGAGAAAGTCATGCTGGGGGAGTAGCCATATATGTAAAAAATGGCATTAAATGTAAGTTGCGCTGCAAGTCATCCTTTGGGTGCAGTATCGAATATATCTTTCTGGAAATTTACAATGAAATAGACAAAGTACTTGTTGGGTGTGCATACAGACCGAACCGAAATGTTGATATTGCACCGTTTATGACAGTGCTAGATAACTTACATCTGTCCTTCAATAATATAATCATTACAGGAGACTTCAACAGTAATATCCTTGTTGAAGCCAACCTGCTGAATGAAATGTTGGCTGCCGGACTTCAACCGGCAAATGCCTTGTACCCGACTCACTTCACAAAAACAAGCAGTACTCTTTTGGACTTATTTCTAGTAAGCAACAGACAGCTTATTCTAATGTATGACCAACTTTCTGCACCTTCTTTCTCTAAACATGATTTAATTTTCCTTAAATACAACTTTTGTCTGACATATACTGAAAAATCGTTTTGCTTCCGTGACTTCAAAAACTTGAATTACTC
This sequence comes from Dichetophora obliterata, assembly GCA_963920525.1. Lineage (NCBI taxonomy): Eukaryota > Metazoa > Arthropoda > Insecta > Diptera > Sciomyzidae > Dichetophora > Dichetophora obliterata. The sequence continues at coordinate 203,123,531 of OY986438.1, read as the reverse complement.
ATTACTCTATGAAGCAGCCCTCGCAATTGATTGGTCATACATATATCTCCTGCCAGATGTTGACGAACAAGTGAATTTTTTACAAAGCAACATTTCTGACCTTTTTAATACGTTTGTTCCAATGAAAACTAAAAAAGTCTGCGTTAAAGAAAATCCATGGATTAATGAACACATAAAAAATCTGATTCGCGAAAGAAATAACGCTTACAATAAATGGAAAAGATACAAAACTTCACACCTGTATACAATTTTCAAAAGATATAGAACGCAAGTAGTAAGTGACCTCAAAGCAGCAAAAACTAGATATTGTGAAAATAAATTCAGCTCAGGTATAAATTCAAAACAAAAGTGGCTACAAATACGTAATATTGGCATCAAGCCTAAAGTTTCTACAATAGTTAACCCAGATGAAGTCGATGTAAATGTAATAAATGATAATTTTCTGAAACTACCATTGCCTACGCCTAGGACTAATCGACCCCAAATTATCTCGGTCCAAAATAATGTCAGCATGGAAAATTATTTTAGTTTTTCCTGTGTGAATCAGACAGAGGTATGGGAAGCATTTCAGTCGGTTAAGTCCAACGCCGTAGGTTTTGATGAAATGCATCCAGTTTTTATCAAGGCTCTCTTGCCTACATTATTGCCATTTTTCAAACACCTCTTCAATACCATCTTAACTACCTCTAAGTTTCCCTTAAAATGGAAAATTGCAAAAATCATTCCCACTCCTAAAGGGAATGGAGAATTCCGACCCATAGCGATATTGTCGTATGTATCAAAGGTATTTGAAAATCTTGTTCATAAGCAGTTAAGTCAGTTTCTACTGCGAAATCACTTAATCTCCGAAAGACAATCGGATTTCAGGCCAAAACGAAGCTGCTTGACTGCTCTCATAGATGTGACCGAAGAAATCAGAACACAATTAGATGCGAATAATTTTACTTTGTTGACTCTCCTTGATCATTCAAAAGCGTTTGACTCAGTAACTCATGAAATATTGTTTAGGAAACTCATAAATAATTTTAATTTTTCAAATACCGCGGTTAATCTTATCAAATCATATCTCATCGGCAGATCGCAAGCTGTAAATGTTGGTGATCTAACTTCTGAATTTCGTCTAGTGCCTAGAGGAGTTCCACAAGGGTCAGTACTAGGGCCGCTCATATTTATCATGTATATTAATGACTTACCAAAAGTTATAAAGAATTGTCATGTTCACATTTATGCAGATGATGTTCAGCTCTATGTAAGCGGTGGGCTTAATAATGCAAACTCTTGCTTTACAAAGCTTAATGAGGACCTAGAAAATGTGCGTATTTGGGCTGAGGAAAATGATCTTTGTTTAAATCCCTCAAAATCAAAATGCATGGCTATATATAAGAAGTCGCTTGATCACACGTATTTACCAAGAGTTATGTTGAGCGGCTCACAGCTTGAGTTTGTTAGTACTGCGAAGAACCTTGGCGTAATTTTTAATAAAACCCTTACGTGGAATGACCACATACTACGCGCAATTGGAAAGACATATGGCATGTTGCGTTCGCTCTGGCTGACACAGTACTACACACCGCAAAAAATACGCCATCTACTGGCCAAAACTTATTTGATTCCAGCACTTCTTTATGGATGCGAACTGTATGCCAACTGCGACTGTATCTGTAGGCAAAAAATAAATGTACTTTTTAACAATATCACAAGATATGTATTTGGTTTAAAACGTCATGACCATGTCTCCGCATATGCAAAACTCACACTTAGTATATCTTTTGACAATTTCTTAAAACTGCGTACTTTGCTGCAGCTGCACAAAATTATATACACTAATGAACCGCATTACCTACATACGCGACTAAAGTTCACCCGCTCTGCAAGGGTAAATCAAATCATTCAATTTAGGCATAAATACTCAAAATCGGAACGACATTTCTTCATCTACGCAATTCGCCTTTGGAATTTATTACCATCATATTTGCTATCAATCAGTAATGCAAATCAATTTAAAAAATCACTTCTCAATCATTTTAGTACATAAATTAAAATCACATCTTTAACTAGCCTATTAGTTAAGTTTTTTAGTTAGTACTGTCTAAAGTTCTGTCATTTCATAAAGGCTATATTTATTTATTTTTTTTTTTTTTTTTTTTTTTTTTTTTATTATTAATAAGTACTTAATTTTTATTTCTATGCAATCTAATTTAATATTTACTTATTTTCTCTTTTTTCTCTTTTTAAAAATTTAAATCTTACTATTTTTTTTTTGCTAAATTTAAATTTTAATTATTTTCCCTTATGTTACTTATGTATAATACTTATAAATTGATTATATAATATGTAAATTGTTTTATATTTGATCTAAATCAGCCAATCGTGACTTAAGCTTGTAAAATTTAAGATTTTGTGTCTTGTAGCTTAAGGATCTATATTCAATAAATAAATAAATAAAATAAATAAAATAAATAAAATAAATAAAATAAATAAAATAAATAAAGAAAATCGAAAAGCGATGCATCTTTCAACAATCGCCGGAATGAGCGAAGGAAGATTTTGAAGATTTTTCTTGAATCACGCAATCATCGCTTGGGTGAATCGCAAGTGCTTCACAAAATCAACTTCTCTTAAGAGTGAAAATGTCTAATTTTTAAAAAGGCTTTTTTAATTTGCGTAGTAATTAAGTACTTCTATATCAAGTAAAAATAATGACAATAACAATAACAACCGACCCTAAGGATTTAAAGATATAGGCAAAAATATGTGCTGGCGTTACGTTACAAAAAACAGAAGTGATTTTTGATTTTGATTGATGGATTACAAAATTAACAAAACTTTCTGAATTGGGCAACACCTTTCGTAAACAGCTTTTTGTAGAATGGTTTAAAATACCATAAGTTTATTTTCCAAGTTACTTAAATTTCCATTGTAGTTCAATTGGGTAATTAAGTAATTCGGTAGTTAAGTAATAATGTAACTTTTTTTTATCTTTAGCCAATGCCTTCCATTTTTACTAAAACAAAAAAGTTTACGAAACATTTACTAAACCTTTACGAAAAAGAAAAACTGTATTTGTGAAACAACAGTGGAGACGATTTGATCATCATAGGAAACGAATTTATGCATAAATTGCTTTAATTAATAAAATTAAAATGTTTATCTTAAATAATATCATAACATAATAAGCTTTTAATAAGTTTTAGTTTTCTGGTCACAGTAGACTTTTCTGTGGAAATTGCGCACTGAGTAAGGTATTGCACGAAAATTTACGATTTCATTAACAAAAATATCCCTTATCAAAAAAACAAGAGAATCTCCGAACAAAACCCTCTTTAAGGTCCTACTTCAACGAAAAACGATGAGAAAGTTGTAAAAAACCCGTTTAAATTACTTTATAAAATTTAAAGTATTTAAAAAATGTCAATGTAATTTTACAATTAACGTGACATTGCACGTTGGGAAAAAAAGGACTCAATTTAAAACATTTATTGTGAAAAGACTATAATACATAGACTTGAAATTTAATGTCATTTTCAACTCTTTAGATTTCCGTAGTTTGGTGCAAATTGTAACCAAATTTTGTTTCAGATTAATTAAATTAGACATATTTTAAAACAGACATTTCTTTCCAATTTAACTTTTTAGTGAAAATAAAAAATCAAAACTTTCTTTATATAGCAAAAATGCCCTTCAAACGTAATCTTTCAGAAATAGGATATAGCAAAGGAAAGGATATGACTATTCTGTTGCAGCAAAACTGTTGGACTATCTTATTTTTTGGTTTGTATTGTGTTTTGTATTTCGATTTGAAAAATATGGTCATCATAATGATAGCATATATCTCTTTTCTACACGGCAAGTTTTCTTGCTAGCAAGTCGAAAATACAAAGGAAAGAACAGCACAGCATCAAAGAAAGAGCAGCACATAAGAAACACTTGCTGGTACAGTCTTGCCTGTAAAGAAAACTTTCCGTGTGGAAAAGGGGTCAAACATCACACAGCACACATCACCCATGGTAGCACATAACTTTTTTAGATTTACAAATTGAAAATTACAGAGCTTACTTTACGCACATAAAAAGTATAACTGCATGACTTACCTTCTTTTATTTTTTTTATTTCTTTTTTGCTTAACGTATACCACTGTGTCAGCTTGTCTTGTCAATAAAAGCCGGTTAGCTGTTACTATTTACGAAGCAGCCGAAAAAAAGTTCATTTAAATTAGAAAACAATTTCTTTTTAATCGTGGTCTCGATGGTGAAATTCTTTAAATAAATTTTCAACTCTTGCAGTAGCTACTTTATAATAGTTTATTATTTCATCATTTAGACCTTCAGCTAGAAAACATAAAAAAATTCGATTTTTTTTTTTGTCGTTTGTTCTCTAAAATAATAAAAGTGATGAACACCTTAAAGGGACCGCAAAACAAACATTCAGCTTTTCGTAATTTGTAAAAAAATTAAGTAAAGAAATTATTTCTATTCACTGTGAGGACGACGATAGCGTTAGGTGTTAGACGCTCGATCTTACGTCTGTCGGAATAGAAAATGCAGCAGTATCGAGACGAAGAGCACCAGCAGCGACACGGTGATGCCAAGCATGTACATCGTACGCGTTAAATCGTGTGCTGCTATAGGCGAGTGAAACGAGTCTGACGACTGCACGTCCGATGAAGATTCATTGAAGAGATCATCGTCTGGCAAGCCCTCCAGATCGGCACATATACTTTCGGTATTAATGTCCAAATCGAGTATTTGTTTGGCTTGCGCCACAGCGACAGTGGGTGCTTCGCCACGGAATATGTACTCGGAAAATTGTATGGCATCCGCACCACCGCTCGACGAGTGCAAATTAAAGTAGATGCGCCGCGGTGGTTCACTGATGTAGATAGTTTCATTGCTAACGTTCGTCGCTGTCAGGCCGTCACAATAGACTTGAATGCGTGCCACCAAGGAACGCATTATATCGTCGCGTACAAAACGTTTAACATCGCCGATTGAGTTGCGCGGATTGCACCAAATGCGCGACGAAATGACGCCTGAGAAGCGTATCGTGCCATTAAATTCTTTCACTTTTATGGGATGTGTAACACTGGTCTGGCAACGTAGTGGCAAATAGATTGTGGCACGTATGGCACCTTCTGGCTTATCTTTCTTGCCATGCTTCAGCCTGATGTAGGCCTCTAGTTTCAGAGACTCGTCGATTGTTTCGTTTTGTATGAACACTTCGCTGGCTTGCAGGTTGCTGCGCACTGTTTCAATGGATTTCTGAAATTGATCCTCAATGTTAATCTTTTGTGTGACATCGACTATGGGAAAAATATCGTCCAATTCATAGTTGCACTCAAATGAATACCATTCGAAGGGCTTCTCCACAAAACGGCATTCTGTAGGCGTAAATGAACCGCCGCTGAAAGTGAATGGATGAAATGATATGAATCAATTAACAGTTTTATAAGCTTGCATATTATTTAATAAAAATGCGAACAACTGAAAATGTGTAGACTATAGATAGGCCAAGTTTTGGATGTGCCAATTTATAAGCAAGATTTTTTTTTTATATATATATATTGTACAAAAATTAAAGTAGGGACAAAAAAAAATTTAGAGAAACAGTTACGGAAACTTAAGTAGTTGCTTAGGCAGATGCTGCTAACATAGAATTTAAGACGAATTTGTTTTATTTACCATAGCACGCATTTTATATTGGCCGTGAAGTAGGTTTTCTTACATTCCCTGGTATTGTACGAATGAACGAGGCATGGAAGATGAATTTAAAGAGATTTTTATGCTAGTTATTTTTTTAAAGTTTTATCTTTTTTTTCTAACATTTTTCTAAGAAACCATAGAAAGCATGCAATATTTAAATTGAAGATTTATGAACACAACTACAAATTATGAACAGATTTAAAAATTATCATACAAATAAAATGATAAAAACTGTTTAGGTCACTCTGATTGGCTTGACTAAGAGAAAAAAGAATTGGCCACTTCAGCCTTTGCAAGGACTTTGAGCGAGCTTCTATTGATGAATTGTGTTGTGCGTGTTATTAATTGTTTGAACACAAATGATCGAGAAATTTACCTACTGGTACCATTCTGTCTGAGCTGGGGATTGAACTGCGGTTCATTACCTTACGGGCCACGCACTCTATCAATAGGCTACGGCCACCACATTGGCTTACACTAAATCAGTTTTATGACGACGAAAGAATCACCAAAAAATATAACTTAAAAAAACTATTAGGGGAGTGATTTGCAAGTTGCCACACTAATGTATTTCGACAGACTAAATCAACTTAATTCGTTATTCTCATTGTTCGTTGTCAGATATGGGCATTTCTAACGTAACTCAAACCATAGCTGTTAAATTGCGATTACGATTAGCAATCAATTAGATTACTTTTAAAAAGAATTGTAATGATTATATAATCCTTAAGGGAGAAGTTTATGATTAGTAATTGATTACGATTACAAATAATGAAAAAAATAATAACGATTACTTGAGATTACGCAAAATAGTCAAAAAGAATCAAAAGTAATCAAAAAAATAATCCGATTACTTATCAAGATTATTTTTGATTCTTTTTTGATTATTTTAAGAATTTCAGTCTTATGCCGTGGGTATGCTAGGCAAATATGTTGGGTGAGCTTTTTTGTTGTTAGTGTTTTCGCATAAAATGAGATATAAGCTTTTCTTTCCTGCTCATTACCTCGCTAATTACCTGTTTGAAACAGCAAACACTCCAAACATTTCAGAATCGTCAAATTTCTGTGCCCGTTTTTTTTTTTCTTCAAGAGTCAAGAAATCGTTTTTAATACAACTGAACAGCCAACAAACCTTAAGGCAGGTTGCTGCTTGGCGCGCTTGGTATTTGACTGTATATTGTTCACATGTGTAGTTTCCGTGTGAACTAAAATATTGCAAAAAATTTTATTTTTTTGCACAAAATCCAGAAAAACTTGCGTTTCTTACAAATCTTCATAAATGTTTTTTTTTTTGTTTGCCAAACTTAAAAATTTTAGTTCACACGATAACCATACTCATATTATTTAAGAATTTTTTTAATATTTTTCTAGGTGCTACCAAACTTAAGTTTTTATCTCAGTAAAGCTTTTAAGACTTTTGATTTTGCAGATGATGAAATTGACACAACTGGGTCTTCACAGGACACCGATAAGCCCGATCAGCTATCTGAATTGACACACCAACTCTTCTGCTACTTGAATGACAATTCAAGTGGTGAAATGGTTTGGCAAAAGTATGGCTTGTTGAAGGAACCATTTATTTCATTCAATACGCCTTTAATCAGCGCCAGTTGAAAGATTATTTTCTTTCGCTGGCATAGTAAACACTCCAAGACGGCAATCATTGTCTGATTTTTCTTTTGAAAAATTAGTACTTATGAAGGCAAATAGTAATTTAGAGTAAAAAGGTTTTATTTTTCTTTCGTTTATGTTGTACTATAATACATTATTGTTCTCGTTCTTGATTTTTGTCAATCTTTGTCTTATAATGATATACATAACTTTGTTTTTTTTTTAATAAAATTTAAGCAAAAATTTTTGTACCTAAGACTGAAATTCTTAAAATAATCAAAAAAGAATAAAAAAACTCGAAAAGTAATCGGATTATTTTTTTTATTAATTTTGATTCTTTAAATACTTTATTTTATTATGTTTTTTTAGACGAAAATGTTTTTAGTATTATAGCAATTGTCTTTACTTCAAATGGGCTGGGTCGGACCAGTTTTTGGAGTACCTCTAATAAAATTTAAATTCTTACAACTCAATTCCTTTTATGATCAACACTTCATTTGAACAAAATAATGTACAGAACTTTATTTTTTCCTTTTATTATCCTTATTTTATCAACTAAAGTCTTTGCTAAAAATGGACTGAATTGATTCATTGTTTTGGATACCTTCATATAACCCACGATTTTAAAACACTTTAACTTTAACATTTTATTAAACATTATATACAAAGCGTTTGTCGAAATAAGATTCCTTATAAAATAAGCAAACTAGGACAACGTTTTGGGTTACCAACATGATGCAAACGTGCTATCATTTTTAATTTAGTTAAAAACAAATAACCATTACAAATGACATAGCAAAGGCTAAGCATAGACATTATTCAATATTAATTCAATTCATTTAGTTTGGAAATGTGATGCCGACAATTTTTGCATTCGCATCAGTTCATAACCAGTCGAGTTTTGCAATGAATTTTATTATTTCATCTTATTGGCATGGCTTTTACTGGCTGGTCAATACTTTACAATTTCGTAACATTTTTTGAATATTGCACTTTATCGTTTCAATAAGTACGCGACTTATTCTGACTTTCAAAATAAGTTCGACTAAAATCTCCTATTCACTCTTAACTATTAAGTTAGTTGAGGCAATATTTATCAAATAATTAGGTGGTAATATAAAAGGCTCAAACTTAATTATTATTATATACAGACCAATTCTGAATGATTTTTCTCGGGGAATCGGAAAAGGGAGTTTACATTTTAAAGATAAAGTTCAAAAACATTTTCGCAATTTTTAATGCCAATATGTTTTTCAACCGTTAATATTAATGAGTGTAAACAAAAAAAAAATGTGATATCTTTATCTGCTGTCTTAAAAATAAAAAATCTCTCTTCCAATTTCCTGGGAAAAATCATTCAGAATTGGGCTGGTAAGCTTTTACCTTATTTTCGATCTGAAAATTTCGGTCTGCCATCGTATCATAACGGTACTTCAATATTATTCTATGTTGTTCAGTTTAAAGACCTAGGTATTGCGTTTGGCTTTCAATATTTTCTTGAGCTAGGAAATAATAAAAATATCGCTTCACCCTCCAAAATCTAGTAAAAATATATCTGGATATCTGTCAACAATATTAACTGGAAAATCTATTGTACCGAATCCATATGTTTCCGACTAATCCCGGATTTAAAACCATACTATAAAAATGTTTGACCAAAAGGTGTATATTTACTTGAAATCAAAGCCTTGCTTGTCTCGAAAGTGCCCTGTGCAAAAATGGTGAGGTGTTACATGTTACATACAATATGTCAAACAATCGCACTAAATCTTAAAGCATATTTTGCTAGCTATTTCATTATACTTCTGCATAAAAATCATTTACTCACTTGTTCGAGTGCGTGTAGGATTTGCAAATGACATTTCGACTGGTGGATGAATAGACCAAGAATATAATATCAGAGCGTTGGAGTTCATCAAATATTGGGCTAAAGTTATGGCTTTGTGTAAGTAGACTAAAAGAAGATAAATTGAAGATCACATCAAGAGTACAAAAAAATCTCTATCATTTCACCTACTTGTGCACATCGTAGAGTAGCTTCTTAGCTGTGGCGAATGTTTTCTCAGCAGTATCACTGTTCTTAGTGCTCGCCACAAAAATACCTTTAATTCAAATCGACATAATAATAATGCATTGAATATTCTCAATTGTCAGTCAACTCACCCAACACCTCAAAGGAACCGGGTATCATTTTACTAGCACTTATCCACTGATTGGCTAAGGCTTGTGTATCAATATCCGCTACCTCTTGTACACCCGTCGCTACATGCTCATCAGGTACTGCAGCCAACTCCACCTCCTCCTCACCATTTTTAGCCAGATGCACAACGACATCTTTATCATCTTCTGCATGCTACCGTTGAAGAATCAAAAAAAGAGTGAAACAATAAACAATCTAATTAACGCGAGTCACAAAAAAACGATGACGTCAGATCGAGACCGGTACACTTGCACTTTGATGACACCTTTTTTGCCATTAGGCTTGGAAATGCCATCGACCGTTCACTCACTCACCTGACCAATGATGATGCCATAGGCAAATGTGTGTTCCGTGGCACATTTTTGCAGATAGGCCTCGTCTGTTTTGCTCAGCAGTATGGAACGCATTCCTAAGCAGCTTCACTGTATTGGGTACAGCTGGAAAACGTAGTTGCGCTCTATTTGAAGTGTTGGTGTCACGTTGAGGGCTTTAATTTTTTAATTCGAAGCAATTAACATAAGCAGGCACAAACTGATAATAATGAAATGAAGTCCCTTCCTCCAACAAAATGAGTGGATGCAGTCAATGTGGTTCAAGTAATTTTTTACTCTGCCATGTTGTCAAAGTTTGTTTACGTGTTGTAGCATTTGAGTAAATGATGGTCTCGCCATCTTTTGATGAGTAGTGCAAGCCAACGTTAGAAACAACGTAACTAACGTGTAGACAGGGTGATACAGAAAAAAATAATCTTAAATTTAAAATCAATAGGGATAATCCCAGGTACGGGCGAATTGCTTTGCAAATGAATGCCCTACCAAATATTTGCCATCAATTGTGAGCACGCTTTTTAGAACACTGTTGCAAACAAAACTCACAACCGTTTTGAAAGAACATTTAGCTCAAATGGAATTTTTTAATTTAATTTTTTTCAAAATGTTAATTTGGAGCTAAAAAAGCGAATAGTGAAAAAATTAGAGGTATAACGTTTAAAAGTTATACGGGTCCAAAGTTAGTAAAAATGGCCTTAAAAACATGCTGTAATTTTTTACATTTTCCTAGACAAGTAAGCATTATGGGTATCAAAAGAAAGGTAATACGAACACCTATTCAACGAGGCATAAAACATTAAAATCCATTCATAACTTTTAAGATATAACTTCTTTTATACTTAAAAATTTTCGTTTTTTAGTGTTAAACACAATATTCAGTACAAGGGCAAAGCACCATTAAGCTGGAAGTCCAAATTATATAAAAAACAAGTAATAATTGCAACTTAAGTAACTAAGGCATAACTAGTTACATATACGATGTAACATATATGATGAAGGAATATTTACGAAGTTAAATAGCTACATCAATGATTGAGGAAGAAAGGGCCACACTCGAGAAATTTTTAAAACATTTACAGAGTAATTTGTTAAAAGCCAAAAAATATTTTTTATTTTAAGAATTTTTGAAATATTTTGGAACTGTTAAATAAACGGTGAATAAATAAAGTGCCGCAGACGAAAAATTGTCGCCGCGATTTTTAATAACAATTTTTTTAATATTAACATATTAAATTATATAGTAACATAAGCGATAGTTAAAGAAAGCGCCGCAGGCGAAGAAATGTTATTAAAAATCGCGGCGATTAAAAACAGGGACCGAAAATAACTGTTATTTCACAATTTTCAGATGAAAAAGGCATAACGAAAAAGTTGCCGGAGGACTTTTTTGAATAAATCAATATAATCGTAATGATAGCAGCTTCGATAATATTAAACGCCTTTTAAATTTTCGACTGTTACTATAAAAGTTAAACTTAACTGTTATATTTTGCCTTTTATTTTTTCGGGCAAAAATAACTGTTACTTTCGACTTTTATTTTTTAGGTCAAAAATAACAGTTATTTTGTGCCTTTTATTTTTTAGGTCAAAAATATCAGTTATTTTGTGCCTTTTATTTTTTCGGTCAAAAATATCAGGTAATTTGTATTTTTTCAAAAACCGCTTGACTATATAAAATACTATTAAAACCAGTGATGTTCCTCGACGCGTCGTCTTTAATTGTCGACTTTTTGGTGTCGACAATGCAGAATGTGTCGACAATGTAGACAATGTCGAGAATTATGTAAACAATGTCAACAATATGCAACACTGCAAAAATGCAAGTTCCATTTAGATTATGCTGATTCTTAAAACCTTTTGAAAAGTCGTTTAATTAACACAAATTAAAAAATTTTACAATTAAACAAACAAAAGCCATGCCCAGAAGGCGTAAAAATAAGGAATACTTCGAACTTGGACTCAATTTAATTAAATATTACAACCCAGTATACCATACAACAATAGTTGTTTTGTTTCGATGGTGTTTCGCTCTTGTAACGATATATCTGAAAACACATCTCTAACTACTCACTTCGTCATCTCTATTTTTTATTGCCGATTTTGAAGTAAGTAAACTTTGATATTTATTTGTTATTTTTAAAATTATTAGAAACATAAATTTCCTAGCTTAATGTCAAATATTCTATGAGTATTTTTTGTATTTCAATTTTCTTCTAAAGAATACTAAGTACTTATTCGTTTTTGTTCTTTAATCTGCTGCACCACTTCAATTTATTGAAAAATTTTCATATTTCACAGATTAATGGTTAAAGTGTACGTAGCACATTAGTCAGCAATGGAAAATTGTGCTGCAAAAAACTTTTCCAGGCAACTTTTCCTGTTGAAAAAGAAGCTGCAAGGAAAATGGCAACAACTGCCGCCATATGCTGTAAGTTCTGGTATATTTTTCATTATAGGGACAGTACACACATAGGTTTTTACAATATGAAATTTTTAAAATTGTTTATGAAAGGAAAAAGATATCTTATTGAAACTTCGCATACTATTTTTATGTTAAAAAGAGTGTACAAAAAATTTTCGATTTTTTCAGCGTGTTTTTTGGCTGCTGCAGGCTTTTGAAAATAACATCAAAACACGGCGGGCGTGATTTTGGCTCACTGGAACGTTGGAAAAAGAAATTAAAAACGGATTTTTAATCAGCATCAAAGCAACAAAGCCGCTATAGATTGAACTAAAAGAAAATTTTTTGACCAAAATTGACAAAATGGCGGCGTTTTTTCGAAATTAGCCGATTGTTGGAAACAATAAACCTCTTAAAAACCAAAAAATACTTTACCGATCTTTCTATCCGTTGTTCAATCTATAGATTTATATGTGTACAATAACATATTAAAATTGCAGAACGATCCGTCCAGTAGCCCGCCGTTTTTTGGTAATCCGTTTTTTATCTAGCCCGCCGTGATTTTTTTTATGTTATTTTCAAAATCTTGTAGCAGCCAAAAAATACGCTGGAAAATTAAAAAAAATTTTTTTTATATTCTTTTCTACATAAGAAAACTCTCTTTTCTTTTTCCTTTCATAAAAAAAATTGCATTTGAAAAATTTCATTTTGTAAAAACCTACGGGTGTCATTATCCCTTAAATGACACGGGATAAAAATCGAAGTTTGGAAAAATTGGTTATAAAATGCTAATTTATTTTTTACCACTAAAAGAAAATTAACCGTTATGGGTATTGAAAGAAAGTATATGCTATAACTTATTCAGGAAGCTATTAAACATAAAAATCTATCCATAACTTTTGAAGATATAACTCTTTTTGTGCATAGAACATTTTTGTTTAAATATATGTATTTTTGTCCCGTTGATATTTTTATACCCATGCACTTTCTGTTGCTGGGGGAAAACTGACATATCTTTTTAATATTGATAGCTTTGTTACTAACGTTTTATTTTTAATTCCAGCTGCATTTCAACGGAAGTTTCGCGAAACAGACACTAAAGTTTTTGAAGAAAAAACAAAAACCTTCTTTTTATATGCAAAAGATAGGGAAAACAAAAGTATTAAATACTACCGAAACAAACAAAAATAAATTAATTACATAACATATTAATAACGATTTATGAATACATATTTATTTATTATTATTTGCAAATTAAAATAAAAACCATGTAATTACTGTGAAAGTAATAAAATTTAATTCAATTAATAGAAAATATAAATTTATTGAAAATTTTAATTATTTCAATGTGGTTTCAATATTGCAACGATATCGATTTTCGATATGAAAGTATTTCTTAAAATTTCATTATTTCGATATCGAAATGATATTGGAATCAATATAGAAATCAGATAATATTTAGATGTCGGAACAATATTGAAAAATTGCAGTACTTAGATAACGAAACGATATTGAAAACAATGCTTAAAACGATACAGAAACGATATCGGAAACATTTAAATATTAAGTATTGCAACAATATTGAAACAAGATATCGAAAATGATATTGTAACGATGGGTCTGAAATTTTCGAAAAGTGTATTGTTTTCGTATCGAAAACGATAATCGAAAATGATACAAATTTTGATTGCTCTGATATTGTTTCTATATTGTTGCAATATCATTTGGTAGACTGGGAATTAACATGCAGCCTTTTACATTAATTATCTACACGTCGTTAAAAGCAATTGTCTACACGACATTGTCGACAACGTCGACAATAGTATTGTCGACATCATGTTCTCTACGCCGCACATCACTGATTAAAACTAAAAAAGTGTAATAGGTCAAAATGTGCGCGCTGCTGAGACAATGCAAATTGCACTAAACTTTTATTTGTCGTTCAAGCGGCCTTTAAAAAAATTGTAATTGCCTGATATTTTAGACCGAAAAAATAAAAGGCACATAATAAATGTTATTTTTGACCTAAAAAATAAAAGACAAAACTAACAGTTATTTTTGTCCGAAAAAATAAAAGGCATAAAATACCTAATATTTTTGTCGGGAAAAATAAAAGCTAAATGATAACTGTTAACATCTATCTGATATTTTTGATAAAAACCATAACCGGTACGATCCCTGATTAAAAATCTTTCTTGTCTTTTAAATTATCCTTAATTTTTTACATTCAAATTCATGGAATTAATTTTTGTAATTTTTACATTCGAATTTATGAAATTAATTTTTGTCGTTTTTATTTGAATCTGAAATGCATCTAAAATTTTGATGCAAAATAGTTGGTACATAAGAAGAGTTATATCTTAGAAAGTAATTAATGGAATTTTATGGTTAATAGCTTATTGAATAAGTAATAGAATAGCCTTTCTATTAATAATTTTGCTTAGTTTTGTTTATAAATAGCAAAGATATAGCAAGTTTTTTTAACCCATTTTTCAACCTTGGACCCCTATAACTTCTAATACAAATGAGAGCGGCCATTAACTTTTCAGATTTGGAATAAGAAGTCCGTAATACATATGTTAAAAAAAATTGAAGAAATTTCATGTTAGCTAAAGGTAAAATATTCTAAAAAAACAACACGAACGCTATTTGTGGTGTTTTTCATTATTATATATCAAAGTGTATTATTTATCAAAGTGAGTTCCATTTCAGAGTCTGTTAATTTTGCTATATTAGCGGCGTTTGGTTAAAATGTGACAGCTGATTGATTGGCAAATAAGTGTTGCCCATGCTCGACTGTATGCAATGCGATCTTAGTGTTGCAAATTGGACACAGTCAGGCAAATTCTAATCTGTACATTTTGTTGTTGTGTTGAAAATATTTGCCATCATATTTTGCAAATGTCATGATGCCACGCTATTTGCCTGTAATCGGGAATAGCCCTTATATAGCAAAATGTTAGAAACTATTGCTTTTAAATCCCTATTATTTTATTGAACATATCTATATATATAAAAATGGATGTATGTATGTGGGTATGTGGGTATGTGGGTATGTGGGTATGTGGGTGGGTATGTGGGTGGGTATGTGGCTATATCACGTATAGACTCCAAAACCGCTGAACCGATCTTTATGAAATTTTCAGGGAAAATAAAGCCACATCTTGAGAGTGTTCCTGTAAGGTTTCGTAACGATTGGAGAAGGGGGGGTGGTACCTCCCATACAAGCCAAATTTGCTCCATCGATCACAAACAAAAAAAAAGAAAAATATCTCACAGTTTCAATCGTAAAAAACTAAGGTTTGGTGATTTTGTTCAGATGGTTACTGTCGGTAACTGTACAAAAAATGGGCGTGGTCGTTATATAAATACGCCCACTTTTCGAAATCATGGCAATTCCGGAGTTCTGCACATTTTTACAGTGAAACTTGCTGTTTAGGTGCTCCAAGAGATGAACACAATTTATAAATGTTTTCACGCCCATTTTTAACGCCCACAAATCAATATCTATCTATATATATAAAAATGGATGTATGTATGTGGGTATGTGGGTATGTGGGTATGTGGGTATGTGGGTGGGTATGTGGGTGGGTATGTGGCTATATCACGTATAGACTCCAAAACCGCTGAACCGATCTTTATGAAATTTTCAGGGAAAATAAAGCCACATCTTGAGAGTGTTCCTGTAAGGTTTCGTAACGATTGGAGAAGGGGGGGTGGTACCTCCCATACAAGCCAAATTTGCTCCATCGATCACAAACAAAAAAAAAGAAAAATATCTCACGGTTTCAATCGTAAAAAACTAAGGTTTGGTGATTTTGTTCAGATGGTTACTGTCGGTAACTGTACAAAAAATGGGCGTGGTCGTTATATAAATACGCCCACTTTTCGAAATCATGGCAATTCCGGAGTTCTGCACATTTTTACAGTGAAACTTGCTGTTTAGGTGCTCCAAGAGATGAACACAATTTATAAATGTTTTCACGCCCACTTTTAACGCCCACAAATCAATATCTATATATATATAAAGCAAAACGATGTGTGTCTGGCTGTGTGATGTCTATAGACTCCAAAACTACTGAACCGATTGATCTGAAATTTTGGCAGTCGATTTGTTTCAGGTACGAGATGGTTGAGGAAAAAAATTTGCCACACCCCCCTTTTACCGCCCCCAAATCAATAAAAATGTTATATTTCAGTCGGTTTGGGTCGTATATGGCTAAAATTTTGTAATTTAGTATGTACGGTTACTGTCGACAACTGTCCTAAAAATGGGCTTCCACGCCCCGTTTTACCGCCCACAAATAAATGAAAATGGTTTATTTCAGACGGTTTTGGTCGTATAAGACTTAAATTTGTTACTTTGGTTTGTGAAGTTACTGACAGTAACTGTACGAAAAATTGGTTTCCACGCCCCCTTTTGCGCCCACAAATCAGTGAAAATGCTATATTTCATGCAGTTTTGGCCGTATGAGACTAACATATGATACTTAAGTTTGTATGGTTACTTTCGGCAATTGTACTAAAAAAGGGCGTCAGCGCTATATAGCCACACCCACTTTTTAAGAAACCATCAAAATTGACTACTGGGTCGATTGAGCTAAAATGTTGGCTTAGTTTGTACGGTTACTGTTAGCAACTGTACTAAAAATTGGTCTCCACGCCCCCTTTTACCGCCCACAAACCAATGAAAACGTTTTATTTCAACGGTTTGGGTCGTATTAGACAAAAATTTTGTAATTCAGTACATATGGTTACTCTCGGCAAATGCACTAAAAATAGGCCTGCCCTACTTTAGTTAAACTCACTTTTCGGGGAGTTAGCGTCCAGTGAAGTAAAGTGCGCCAGGCTTAACCTAAATTGAGCTGAAATTTGGGCAGTCGATTTGTTTCGATTACGAGATGGCTCAAGGGAAACATTTTACCGCACCCCTTTTTACCGCTTGCAAAACAACAAAAATGCTATATTTCGCACGGTTTTGATCGTATTAGACTAAAATGTGGTTATTTAGTGCACATGGCTACTTTCGGTAGCTGTACTGAAAATGGTGAATATATTTGACATTTCTTGACATTTTTGTGTATAGCAGTAAGGCGGTCTGTGGCAGAACAACGTTTGCCGAGGAGATAGATTGTTCCTTTGAGGTTTGGTAACGTTTGGACGAGGGGGCGTGGTTCCTCCCATACAAGCCAAATTTGCGCTATCGACCACAAACCAAATAAGGGATATATATCAGACGGTTTCGATCGTAAAAACTAAGATATTATCATTTTGTTCAGATGGTAACTGTCAGTAACTGTACAAAAATAACTTTTTCGTCGCAATATATATACGCTCTTTTTTTCGAAATCCTGGCAATTCCGGAGTTCTACACATTTTTATACTGAAACTTGCTGTGTAGGTGCTCCAAGAGGCAGTCACGATACATAAATGTTTTCACGCCCACTTTTAGCGCCCACAAATCAATATCTGTACATATAAAAATGAATCGTGATTTGTTCGGATGCTTAAAACTTGAAAACGACTAGACCAAATAGGATACTTCCTTCTACTGGTTTGTTGGTAACTGCTACGCAAAGGTTTAGGAAAAAAGTAATGCCACACCCCTTTTATCGCCCACAAATCAATAAAAATGCTATATTTAAGAAGGTTTTGGTCGTATTAAATTAAAATTTGGTAAATAAGTTCATATGATGACTGTCACTAACTTTAATAAAAACGGGCGTTGTCACACTTCATCTACGCCTACTTTTGGAAATATCACAATACTCCGAAACTATTGGTCCGATTGAGCTCAAATTTTGTAAGTGGCTTTGCTTTGAGTACGAGATGGTTTAAGAAGAAATGCCACACCTTCTTTTACAAAACAATTTGTGTTATCGAATAGCGTTATGGGTTGCACAGCTTAGAAATTCGGTATTCGACCACAATTTAGACGTACCGTTTCAGTGATGAAATTTTATGGGAGTTGGACAAGGGGGAGGGGCACCTCTCATACAACCCAAATTGGTGATATCGAATAGCTTTGAATTTATAGGAATTCAGCTTTGGAATTCAGTTTTTGATCTCAATTTTTGATCTCAATGATTTTTTTTTATGGGCGTTGGACAGGGAGGCCTGACATCTCCCTTACATCCCAAATTTGCAATATCGAATTGCTTTGAAGTTATAGGTTGACAGCGTAAGAAATCGGTATTCGACCTAAATTTATACATGCACTTTGATTTCTTACATTTTATCGGAATTCAGTATTTGACCAAAATTTACGCATGCAGATTTACTGATAAAATTTTTTAGAGTTTGTCGGGGGGCGTGGCACCTCCAACTTAACCCAAATTTGCGATATCGAATAGCTTTGGAGTTATAGGTAACTCAGCCTCGGAATTCAGTATTCGACCTCAATTTACACATGCAGTTTCATTGGTTAAATTTTATGGGCGTAAGGAAAAGGGCAGTGGCACCTCCCATACAACCTAAATTTGTGCTATCGAATAGTTTTGGAGATATATGTCGCACAGTTTTGGAATTCGGTATTCAACCTCCATGTACACATGCAGTTTAATTGATTACATTCTATGAGCGGTGATCAAGAGGGCGTGGCACTTCCTATACAACCCTAATTTGTTATATCGAATGGCTTTGTGGATATAGGTCGCACAGTCTCGGAATTCAGTATTCTACCTCAATTTAGACATGCTGTTTAACTGATAACATTTTATGGGCGTTTGAATAGGGAGAGTGGCAGCAACGCGCCGGGTTTCAGCTAGTATATATATAGATATTGATTTGTGGGCGTTAAAAGTGGGCGTGAAAACATTTATAAATTGTGTTCGTCTCTTGGAGCACCTAAAGAGCAAGTTTCACTGTAAAAATGTGCAGAACACCGGAATTGCCATGATTTCGAAAAAGTGGGCGTATTTATATAACGACCACGCCCATTTTTTGTACAGTTACCGACAGTAACCATCTGTACAAAATCCCCAAATCTTAGTTTTTTACGATTGAAACCGTGAGATATTTTGCTTTTTTTTTTGTTTGTGATCGATGGAGCAAATTTGGCTTGTATGGGAGGTACCACGCCCCCTTCTCCAATCGTTACGAAACCTCACAGGAACACTCTCAAGATGTGGCTTTATTTTCCCTGAAAATTTCATAAAGATCGGTTCAGCGGTTTTGGAGTCTATACATGATATATCCACATACCCACCCACATACCCACCCACATACCCACATACCCACATACATACATCCATTTTTATATATATAGATTAAGTAAAACAAATAAAAAAAATTTTTCCTTTTTAAATAAAATTTTTGATTTAATTTTTGTATTTCTTTATCGAGGATATGAAGGTAGTTTTGCGGGTCACCTAACGTTTTCTTACTATATCTTGAGGCGGCTCCAGGGCAAACTCTAACGCCCTACTGGTAATTAAATCAATATTTTCCCCTTTTTATGGATGGCACGAACATAATATTTTTGATTTAATTTTTGTATTTCTTTATAGAGGATATGAAGGTAGTTTTGCGGGTCCCCTAAGGTTTTCGTACTATATCGTGAGGCGGCTCCAGGGCAAACTCTAACGCGCTACTGGTAATTAAATCAATATTTTCCCCTTTTTATGGATGGCACGAACATAATATTTTCATTTGCTCGCTCGTTTTTTCGTAGAAAAAAATTCTGTGAACAAACAACATTCTAATTTCTATTTTCTACAAACGAACGAACGAACATTTACATTCTACATGAATGAACAAAATATTTCTTTATTTTTTTTTGTCAACAAACGAACTAACAAATATTATCTACGAACAAACAAAAGAATATTTCCTGCGAACAATGTATTAAAGCCAGGGTTGATAAATTACTTTTTCATTTTGGTATAAACATTTTGAAAAAATTCTACTTAATTAAAAAAAGTATGAAATAAATTTTTTTATTTTAATTTAAATGTTTTAATGTTTTTAGTAATTCAGTTCATAAACAAAAATGGCAAAGGTTTTTATTAATTTTTAATTAATAATTTTTTTTATAATCAGTAAAAGGAGCACAAGTATTCTATAATATATGAGAAAGATATCACTAAAATCCTGGGCCGCAGTAAGGGGGATTTTTCGGGGTTCAAACCCCACGAGGATCGAAACTTTAATAAAAATTTTATATTTTTGCAATCGGATTAAAAATGATGCTTTTGTTCACACATATTTTTGACATTTTTTTATTTCATTTCAATACAAAAACTATCAAAATTTAAATAACTTCATTTTCATTTTTTTTATTTCTCGCAATATTTTTTCAGAAGGTGTTTATTTTATAAATAATATTTTAGCTTTAATATCTGTAAATTTTAGAAATTTTGATCTTGAATCAATGCAAGCACTCAAAGCCTTTCCAACATTATCTTGAAAGTGACGATTGCATTAGAAACAATGAAATTATTTCAATTTCAGTGAAAATAAATTAAAAAAGAAACCAAAATAAGGCACGAGAAACAGTATTGTCTTCAATGCTCTTGCAAAACTTTAAAATTCTTTGATGCAGAATGGAAGAGTTTTTTCCAGCCTTTAATTTCTGACAGTTTTTTTACAACTATTATACTAGTCAATATGTTTACGAAAAACATTTAGCTCACTGGTGGCTATCGTAACAGTCAATGTATTTTGGGAATCGTTATAAAATAGGCCAAGGCTAATTTTTAGAGGCGTACAGATGCAACTTTTTTCTAATGTAAATCGAAGCACCTTATTAATATACTAATATATAAAAAAACTTAACTTAAAAATTAAATGAAACAAGTACTTATATATTTAAATTTTTTAATGTTGAATAAAAAAATATTAATCAAAACCCCCCCTCCCATGGGTGAATCCTGGCTACAGCCTTAATAAAATCTATTTAAAAAAATCAAATAAGCATAAAGTTTAGGTATTTTAATAATTAAAAAACAAAAATTAATAAAGTGAAAAAAGCAAAAGACGTTTACAACAAACGTGCGAATTTCTTTCGTTACCTTAATATGGAAAGGTCACTAATATTTTTTTGAATCAAATCCTTTGCAGATGCCCCTATGTCAACCACCTATCAACTCGAAATCTGACACAATCCAGCCAAAAAATAGATTTTAAAAAATTATAGGTAGTGCTTTTCTATATTAAGGTAACGAAAGAAATTAATGGGGAAATCTTTAAGTTAATTCTTCACTTTCAGTCAAATTTTCTGAAATTTTTTCTTTTGATATATTACTTCTGATATCAATATTGCGGCATTTTTTTACTAGATTTTAAAAAAACCTTTTTTGGCATTAAAGAAGAAATTGTTGCAATGGTTTTATTGAATTTTGAATAGAAAATATTCTTTTAACTTTTGCTGACGAATAAGAAGTTAAAAGAATTCCTTGAGCAATTTTATATATTTGAAGAATTTTTAAGAATAAATTTTATACATTTACTCTTTATCTTTAATTTTAATAGTTTTTACAGAGTGACAAACTTCAGAAATAAATAAGTATTTTAAATCTTTTAATTCTATTTGCTCACTAAGAGCTCTAAATCCTGTATTTAGTAAAAAAATTTTGAGTCAATAAAATGTACCAAAAACGCTTTGGTAGTAGGAAAAATGTAAAGCTGTACCAAAAAAGTTAAATTGTACCTAAAATATCAACCCTGATTGGAGCAATTATTCAATAAATTAAAAATATATTTACTCATATTTTTAGCATTGCTACACTTTCTATTCTCTTTTACAAAATATCTCATCATTACATCAAATTAATCTTCATTATCTAGTTGTGCTTGCTTATGCCAGGCAGTGTGGCCAAATTGATTTTAACTAAAGCGCAAATCTAAAAATTGTTTTAGTACAAAAAGCGCCTAATCTACAACTCTTAATATTTTAAAGCCCAGAAAAGCGCGTCTTACTTAAACTAAACGATCCACTGTGCGACATCGTTTTGAAATATAAGCTCTTTTAATGTATTTTTTAGTGCTGAGCGATTAGCTTACTAGAGCAAACAGTGCTGCCAGTGTAGCTATTTTGTTGCTATATTTAGCTTCTTTTTTCACTTAGCTCCGGAAATTTCTATTTTCTACGAACCAACGAACATCTATTTTCTACGAACAAAAGAATGAACTACCAATTTCTACGAACGAACGGTCGAACAACTATTTTCTACGTACGAAAGAATGAACATCTACTTTCTCGTTCAATAATGAACGAACCAATAAAATGTTTTAACGAACGAACATTCGTGCAAGGCTCTGCCGGAGAGGGTTAATACGTATGACTGACCCCCCATTGCTTTTGCTTATTTTAAAATAATATTTTTGCATTGCATAAAACGTTTTAATTAATGGCTTCTAAAACTTTACCCGACTTCTACATGACCTACATATCATTTACGGAAATACTTTGAATAATTTGAATACTCTTAGTATTGATTTAAAACATGTTTTTTAAGCAAAACTAATAAGCTAATTGAACAAGTAATTGAACAAGTTTATTTTAAATTGAACAACCAAACTAACAATATAAATACACTTGAAAATTTAGGGTCAAGTTTTAACAAATTGTTTGAAATGCCAAAGTCATTATAAATAAAATACACAACCACAACAGACAATCGACCACAAAATGAGCAACATAAAACAGAAGCTTGCGGGTAAAAAAGTCTAACATGAGGTAAACTAATTATAACTAAACTGAACAAAAATTTAAGTTTAATTTTATTGCTCTTTGATAAATTTCTGTAGAATTAAAAATGAAATTCACTAAAAACTAATGGTAATTGAACAAAAGACCTAAAAAAAGGGTAATTTAATGTATAGTTTAGTTGTAAGCAACGCTTCAAAATGATAAGAAAATATAAATATAATGGGCCCAGTCGAAAGCCTCAGATGCTAGTACTGCCTAATTTCTGTAATTATATATTAATATTTTATTGTATAAATCTTACAATAAATAAATACATATAATGGGCAAAATTAGGTGACGTTCAAGATATTATGACATATTTTGTGCATAAATGTGAAATGAGTCCACCTCGAAAACGTGCAATGACATCATACGTACAAGTGAACGCATTAATATTATTTTATTTTAAATTTGAACCATTGAAAATTGCCCGAAACACTTTATAACTTAAAAGATAGTTGAACAATTTAATATATAAAATATTTGCTATTTCAACATGATTTTTAATCAATTATGCTTAAACACTTTTCAATCAGCAACAATAAATAATAGCTTAATTTTTTATTTAATGCTATTAAAAACATTAAATTGATCATGTAGTTCAGTTTATGCAGACAGCTGGTAAATTTAAAGCCTCAGTTAATGTTACCCAATGACAAGCTAAGTAACAGTATCATTAGAGATACAATTTTAGTGATGTTTTGGTTTTCATTTAGTTTGACTCAATGTCAACAATGATGTTGCTTTTAAAATGAATTGTTAATTTATTATGGCTGCTTGTAATAATTGCTACGGTTATATTAATTTAATTATACAAAGATATGTTAAAATCATGGTTAGCTGATGCATTAAAGTTTGAAGTTTTAGCAACTAATTTGACCAGAGGCAGTTCAAACTTCCTCATTAGCCATTGTTAATTATAATAAGCTAGTCTTATGACTAAACAACATTCAACCTTCATGGTAAAAGATGGTTTGGTATATATTTTTATGGCTATGACCATTGCATACTAATATAATGACCATTGCAACCAACGAATTATAAGAATTTTAGCCATTAAGCAGGTTTTATAAACACCCTATGCTTAGACTGCTATGGTGCATGTCACACTAAGGTGCATGTCATACTTAGCGGACACGGAAAAATTTGTTGTTTGTTGCAGAGACTATAAATACTTATAGACATTGCAACTGAAAGCAACGGCACGAAATGAAAAATTTGCCCGTACAAGACAAGAGACCCGACGAGTAACAAACCTAACGAGTAATCGCTTGCAGCAATTTGTGTTGCTAGCACAATATGTATATGTTGCTTAAAGCAGCCTGACTTTGTTTACATTTGTTTTGCTTGATTTGTTGCTGCTGCATTGGACTTTTTTTGTTACGCTAGGATTTTGTTCAAGTTTTGGAAGCATTTCGTTGATCGTCAGATATAAATCATTTTTTTGCGATTTTGTCTAACTGAAGCAAAGGCGTTTTAGATAAATCGCTGTATCTTTTTTATTTCTAAACGGATTGAAATGCTCTTAAGGACAAAATTTTAGAAAATTGATTAATCTTTCAAATGACATTAAAATTAAATTAATTAAAAATTAATTCAATTATTTATTACCTATTTTAAACAGATTTAAAACAAAAACTCTAATCTGCTGCAGAGTTAAATCCACTCATAACTTTAAATTGTATTTTTTAAAGAAAATGCCGTCAATTTTGTTTTCTTGTTTGTATTTCTTTGTAACGAAATTGTTATTCGACTAATTTGTTAAAAAAGTATATATTTATCTATCTGAAGCAAAGGTGGTTTAGATAAATCGCCATATCTTTTTTGTTTCTAATCGGATTCAAATGCTCCAAAGGACAACATTTTAGAAAATTGATTAATCCTTAAAATGACGTTAAAATGAAATTTTTTAAAAATCTACTGCACAGGATTAACTTATCAACTCCCGCTCTATCGTTCTTGGTAACTAAATTTGAGCTGAAGTGCAAAAAATAACGGTTTTGGTATGAAATTCAGAATTCCACACACCAAGAAACTTTTCCCAAAACATAAGGTTCCATTCTGGATTTTGTGTATGTAATAGCTGATGGCAAATTGATGATTTTAATATTTCTATCTATCATCTTTCATACCGTAAAATGGTAAATAAAATGAAAAATTAATAACAAGTGGATTATGAATAAAAAATGAATAATGAATAAAAGAAAAATAATGAATAAAAAGGAATAATTTAAAATTCTGTAATTCTTTGTGAATTGCATTTTTTGCTAATAACATTCAAATGAATAAAAAATTGATTCATTATTCTGAATAACGAAAATGAATAATTGTAATGAATTTTTTAAAAATGAATTTGAATTAAAAATATTATTGATAAATCAATTTTGCATTCATTGAAATTATTCTTATTTCGTTATTCACTGATTCACTTTTATGTGAATAAAATCAAATTGAAAGCATTCTTTTACAGCTCTGTTTAAGGGAAACATATTAATTTTATTAATTGAAGCAAGATGTACAGGAATTTATTTACTATGATGATCAAATCGTCTGCACTGTTTCACAAATATAGTTTTTATTTTGCGTAAATGTTTAGTAAATGTTTCATAAATATTTTTGTTTCAGTAAACTGGCTAAAAATAATGAAAAAATAGTTGAGGCAAGGAGAGGACAATATATCAAATTTGTCTTTTTAATTACTAAATTACATAATTACTTAACAACCTAATTACTTAATAACCCAATTTAACTCCAATGGAAATTTAAGTAGGGTAACGCCAGATCAAAAAGCCTTAAAAAAAAGACACAGTTTTGATAGTATCGTTAGTATAGACGCAGAATTCATTTTATAGAGTAATAGAGAAAATTTCTGTTTTTTTTTCATTTATATTTCTAAACTATATTAAAGTGTTGCATTTTCTAAATAAAAACTATTCAAAAAAAATTTGTTGATGTTGTTGCCTTCTTCAAACTTACTTGATCTAAAAAGGTGACAATTAAATTCATGTAACGATTTGTTTTGTTTTATAAAAACTTTTCATTTGAAACTAAATGTAATTCAAAGTATTGTTTAATATATGGAAATAAATATCGGAAAAATTTGAATAATATACTTTTTCTGTAGTAAAGAGCATGTACATAAGTATATGCACATTTTAAAAGTAATTCAATATTAAAATTTTAGTTAACAATTATATATTTTTTATATGTGGAAAAAATACTATGCATTGCATAAATAATTAGAATTTATTATGGTATTTCAAAAATAAATAGAGTTTTCAAAGCACAACGCATGCGCAAACCTGCGTACTAGTAATACATACTGGCTAACTTATTTAAAAATCAAACGGCTGGAAGTAGACCAAAAGTAAGACAAAAAAGGGGAAAATTAATTTTTACTTTATTTTAAAATTAATTCTGATTTTAGTTTTTGAAGCACCCCAAGCTTATTATAACATTATAAAGAACCACCAAAGTTTAAAGGAGTTGTTCATTTTGGATCGCTTTCGGAATAGGAATACTTTTATAAAACAATTCAATAAATTGAAATTTAAAAGCAAAGGAAAAATCTTTAAAAATGTCATTGATTTTGTAATTTTTAAATTTTCAAAGGAAAAGGAAAAAATTTATCACAAAAAACTTCAAAACTTATTTTATAATAATTCATGTTTAAGTAATCAATATTATGAAAACCTTAAAACCAGTTGAGTTGTTTTAGTTTTCATATATGTATTCCTTTTTCACTATTTAATAAATAATTCGAGCTTACAATTTGTTAATAAGCCTACATCTTGCCTTAAAAAAACAATAATAACATATTTTTTGTTATTAAAAAAGGGCCGTATCGAAAAATAATTAAAATTAAATTAAAGAAGAAAACCAAATTGTTATGAACATATTTTACCCCGAGAATCGGATTACATTCTAATATTTTTCTTAACATCATATAACGTATTAACGAAAAGTTTTTAAAATCTATTTAAAACAATTGAAGAAGAATTTTATAAAAAATTAGTTTGACGTAATTTTAGTTAATTAATATGTAATCAATAATTCCATCTAAAAGTTTGTTTATAAGCCTAGATTTTGCATTAAAAAAAAAAACAAAATTTATAGTCTTTTCTATGAACAATAAAATTTAAAGGTATGAGTGGATTTAATCCTGTGCAGTAGATTTTTGAAAAATTTCATTTTAACGTCATTTTAAGGATTAATCAATTTTCTAAAATGTTGTCCTTTGGAGCATTTGAATCCGATTAGAAACAAAAAAGATATGGCGATTTATCTAAACCACCTTTGCTTCAGATAGATAAATATATACTTTTTTAACAAATTAGTCGAATAACAATTTAGTTACAAAGAAATACAAACAAGAAAACAAAATTGACGGCATTTTCTTTAAAAAATACAATTTAAAGTTATGAGTGGATTTAACTCTGCAGCAGATTAGAGTTTTTGTTTTAAATCTGTTTAAAATAGGTAATAAATAATTGAATTAATTTTTAATTAATTTAATTTTAATGTCATTTGAAAGATTAATCAATTTTCTAAAATTTTGTCCTTAAGAGCATTTCAATCCGTTTAGAAATAAAAAAGATACAGCGATTTATCTAAAACGCCTTTGCTTCAGTTAGACAAAATCGCAAAAAAATGATTTATATCTGACGATCAACGAAATGCTTCCAAAACTTGAACAAAATCCTAGCGTAACAAAAAAAGTCCAATGCAGCAACAACAAATCAAGCAAAACAAATGTAAACAAAGTCAGGCTGCTTTAAGCAACATATACATATTGTGCTAGCAACACAAATTGCTGCAAGCGATTACTCGTTAGGTTTGTTACTCGTCGGGTCTCTTGTCTTGTACGGGCAAATTTTTCATTTCGTGCCGTTCCTTTCAGTTGCAATGTCTATAAGTATTTATAGTCTCTGTTTGTTGAAAAATTTTGGTAAAAGAAGCTCTTTCAATTTCCAGTTTTTTTATTTTACCCGCGAAAACAACAACAAATTTGTCCGTGTCCGCGCAAGTGTGACATGCGCCTAAGTGGACACGGACAAAGCTGTTGTTGTTGTTTTCACGGGTAAAAGAAGCTCTCTCTCAATTTCCAGTTTTTTTTTATGTTACCCGCGAAAACAACAACAAAATTGTCCATGTCCACGCAAGTGTGACATGCCCCTATGCTGCTACATGAGAACAAAGTTTGAATGTAGTAGATCTGCTATATTCTGTAATTTGATTTTAAAATTTGTCATGTCAGGCAGAATATATCAAAAACGATCTTTCCAGACTTTTGATGGAATTATCTATGTTTAAACTAATAGTTTAAAATATGGTCAGTAGGTTTCCATGTCAAAATGAGGACATTGCTCCAAATTAGCCAAACTATTTGCAGGAAATCATTAGAGCGCGAAATTAAAACGTAGGAAGACGTCAAAATCGTCACGCATTTGCACAAGCTGCACTGGCGATGTTTTCGCTTTTTCACACAAGTTAAATAGGATGGCGAAACTTCACTAGCAACTTAATGAAGATTCATAGAACTACAAACAAACAAACAAAAATAAAAAAAATCCATTCTGAGGGTCAAACCTAGATGAAGCAAGAATCTTGATAGAGCTTTTCTCATAGCGCATTAAAAGAATTCGTAAGCAAAATGCTAAAAGCTAATGCTTCAAAGTTGTTGAAGCTGTCATAGATACGAATCACATGTAATTTTAAGTTAATTTGAACATAATCAAGTGGGTGCCTGCGAAGACCCTTTAACGTGGTAGCGCATTTGCGCAAGGTTATAAAACTTTTTTAATTAGCTGTAGATATGAATAGAAGTAAAAGACTTTATTTCGAATATATTAAAATGTTTAAAAATGCATGATTCTAATTGTTACAAGAAATTGATAGGGTTCTTTGATTGAAAACGGATGAGTTATACCAAAGATGCAGTATATGGTCTTATAGTAGTGACTTTATGGGACACTTAACAACAGCAAGAAGGCTGTAATGCATAGGTATGATTTTTTGATAAAAAATTGTTAATGATGTCAAAATATAAGATTTTTTATTAGTTTAAAAGCATCTTCGTCAAAAATACATTTCAATGACAGTACTGCGTTCTCTTCAATCTTAACTCCTTTTTTAACAAATACAAATTTTGCATCTCGAATACTATTTCTGTAAATGACTTTTTAATTATTTTTTCTTATTTTGTAAATAATGAAATTATTCGTTTATTATAAGTTCAATTTATTTTATATAGTTACTAGCAAATACCCGCTGCTTTGCCTGCGACAAAAATATTGAATACCATGTAAAAATTTGAAATCTTAAAATGAAAGTATTTTGTTGTATCTTCAAATGCAAATATAAAAATAAATGTGTTTGTTTAATAATGAAAATATGTTATAAATATTAAAAAAATTACTTTATTTAATTTGAAATACCTTCTTCAAACAGCTATGGGTATGGTGGCATAAAGTTGCCTTACTTTTTCTGTTTGATAAGTTCACAATATAGGATTATAAAAAATTTGGGTAAAAAAATTTTTTAAATTTGTAATTCAAAATGTGATTTTTTTTAACTTAGAATCTGAACATGAATATATTCTTCTTAAGTTTTGAAAAATTTCCATTATTATGACATCAAACTTATGGCTATATCTCGAAAACTATGGATTTTCTCAGTTTTCGTGAAAAGTTGTTTATTAATGCAAATAACAGTAAACGAAAGAATTTTCGAAAATATTTTGTACGTATGTCTGGTATATTGAAAAAAATTCCCGTTATTAGTCATACAAATTATTTCGATACCTTGAAAACTACAGATTTTCTCAATATAACACATTTTCTTTAGAATTAGAATGAGAAAAAACCGATTGAAATTTCCATTTTTCAATTTGCAAGCAAACACTTCGGCCATTTTCAAATCGATGTTCATCAAATTTCCTTTGTCTGAAAGGTCAATGAAGTGAATTTGGAGAAATGAGAAAAGATTAACCGATACTTCACCAATTCAATGTTTTATATTGTTTTCACAAAAACTTTAAAATATTAAATTTGTGCTCAAAAAATAGGTCAAAAGTTATTTTTGTTGCAACTTTTTTTTCAATTTCCATTTTCCCCAGTCTTTGCTAGTACATATCATTTATTTGAAAAAATTGCTTAATTCATTTCAGTTTCTATTATTAAAAATCATGGGCTACCACCCTATATTATTTTCTATATAAAATTTAATTTTTTCAAAAATATTATTATATTTTTTACAATGCCTTACAGCTTAGGAATTAATTTTTGTGAACAAAAAATTTCAAATATTACAAACTACATTATCAAATTTTGGTCTTATACTACGTGAACATTACGTCAAATGACTCATTTCAGCCCATTCAGCTAAATGAGAGACGAAGTCATTTTATTTTCCAAACAAATTCTCACTTGCAATTCAACCCATTTAAAACAATTGAATGAGATTGGATACGTTCCTAAAACTAATTACAATCTATTTCGAACATATTCAACGAATAATGAACAAAAAAACACCGAACACACTACAAACAAAGGATTAAAACAACAAATAATTTTATGCACATGTATCATCGTGTATTGTCAATATCAATCAGTAAAAGCAAAACAAAGAAGCAGTTGTCAAACGAAATGAGATACTTTCGCAAAAAAAACCAATGTAAGCATTTTTGAATGACTGATTCCAAAGGAGTCATTTGGCCCAATTTAAACGTAGTATGACAAAAATCGTTTGAAATATAGCATTTTTCATTGATTTTTTGGCGGTTAAAGGGGCGCGGAAACGCATTTTTAGTACATCTGTCGAAAGTAACCAAACAAAAAAAAATTACCAAACTTTAGTCTTGTACGACCAAAACCGTCTGAATTATAGCATTTTTAGCATATTGTTGACGTAAAAAGTAGGAGTGGCAAATATCAATAGCCTTTCACGATTTCGTTTAAATAACAAAGTGTTTGTTACCTATATCGTTATAATTGGTTCAGTGGTTCTAACGTGAATTTCGAATATCCGTGCAGTGTCACAACGCTTTGAATAGTATAGATAGATAGAAAGATAGATAGATAGACTAATACAATCTCAAGTTGGGAAAAGTTAGCAAGAAATGGTACACAACATAATTAATGCTTATAACTGAATTTTGGCAGCTCCCCTCAAAACATTTGCTAAGAAAATTAATCAACACTAGGTCTGTTTCCGTACTCACACTGTGTGACTTGTGAGTCGCTATTTTCTGTTTCCGTACTTTTTGTGTAAGGTGCATGCCACACACAGCGGACACGGACAAATTTGTTGTTGTTTTCGCGGGTAAAAGAAAAAACTGAAAATTGAGAGAGCTTCTCACTCATCAAAAAATTTCCAGGCAACCGACAAAAATGTTCACGGCCCAAAGCTGAAAACAATATGGACAACGGTTGCATTTTCTTGATGTTTTACGTTTAGTAGTAATAATACTGCACTGCAGTAGGAAATGTACTATTTGAATTCATCAGTAATGCGATGGCTTACATGGCTTGAATGGTATTTATTTATAAAAAGAAGAATAATACTTGACGAACATGCAAAATGCAGCCCGGCTAGCTGCAGCAAATGGATTCAACTGAACAGTTGAATATTATTAGTGATTGTTGTGAATGCAATATTAATGATTTAATATATTGTTTTTTTAGTGATTGTGTATTTTTTAAAATTAAAAATATGAACGTAAAATGTGTATATGATGTTATTTATAAAAATGTTTACATTTTTTAACTATATTTTCCATTTATAAACTATTCCATTGCATATATGAAAGTAACACGTCATTGTATATAGTATTTTTAGTGCTTGTATGTACAGCTGCAGTTGTCTTTTTCACCCTTGTATTTTAGGACAATCGTAAAGAGAAAATGTGAGCAGTAGATTTACTGATGGTATAACTGATCAAGCTAGTCATACATTACAGCCGCGTAGTTAACAAATAAACTGTTTATATATACATATTTCTTGTAATATCGTTTAAATCGTTTAAATTTACAATATTCTAAGAGATAAGGTTATGGCTATTAGTTGGAGTAGAAATATTACTGAAATGTTCATAAATGAATTTCAAAGCCAACTGGCTTTGTGAGATATTCTTAAAAAAATTGTAAATACTTTATCATTAGTGAAACTTAGCTCCTTTGATAAATTTATCATCCCTTTCTTATGTCTGCCAATTCTCCATGGCTTAATCCAGCAGGATCTTTTTTCACTTTTTTTTAACTCCATCCAGAGTTTCATCAACTCAACAATTGTTTTTATTGTGACCATATCGTTGTCCATCAATTTTAAATGCAAATAAACAACCTATAGAAGGTAGCTGTTTTATTGAATCGATTGCATAAAGGAGCATTACCAGCACGAAATGGTAGCAGAAACGTAGTAAATTTAGCTTCCGCCATTATCGAACAGAAAACTACGTGTAGCATGCCGTGGACAAAACAATGAGGGAGAGGGAAAAAATGGCGAAAATTCCAATGTTTGATGGACAAGCAGACACCGTGTGACATGCCCCTAAGAAATGGGAGAAGGAGAACAAGCATAAAATCGCTTTCTCGAGCACAGAATGTGCACAGAGCGTGCTAGAACTCAAGTCTTCGAGTAAATTAAGAACAAGCATCAATAAGAAGAAGCATCAAGAAGAACAACCATATGTCAAATTTTGTTTATGTTTTTCACAAATATTTACAAATTGTGCTGCTAAAAATAAATTTATATAAATTCTATAAATAAATTATTTAAAGTAAATTTATAACTTAAAAAATAGCTTGAAAGATTTTATAGCTTTAAAAATTTACTTCACAAACAAAATCACGACAATTTCAATTGGCACTTTTTACGTTTCACTCGTCTGCTGTCAGAATCAGCTGTTTTGTGCTCGAAACTTGCTAGAAGTTATTTCCGTACTTTTGCTAATATTAGGGCTGTTCACATTTCAAACCGCTCATCAAATCGATCATCAAATGATTTGACAATTGATTTGACCAACTGAATTTGTATGGATTTGATGGCGACACTCATCAAATCGTTGGTCAAATCGTTTGATGAAAATCAAAATTTTTTGATTTTTCTGCTGATTTGACGAACGATTTGACCAGTGTGAACACTCGTCAAATCATGTAGTACGATTTTGTCAGTTCAAAAAAGTTTTCAACCTGTGCACATCGCGGCAAAAGAAGGAGCGGGAGAAAAAAATAACAAAATAATAACAAATAACTGTTGCAAACAATTTATAATAATTTATAAAATAATTTCTTCTTCTTCCAATACGATTTTAATAACAAAAAGTATTAAAATTTTTCCGTCATCGCGATGTGCTTACTTCGGTGTTCAAGATAAAATGAAATTTGACGAAAAATTTGAAGAGTCAGAACACTTCTGTGGTCAAACGATTAGGGCTGTTCACATTTCAAACCGCTCATAAAATCGATCATCAAATGATTTGACAATTGATTTGACCAACAGAATTTGTATGGATTTGATTGCGATTTGACGAGTGTGAACACTTATCAAATCGTTGGTCAAATCGTTTGATGAAAATCAAAATTTTTTGATTTTTCTGCTGATTTGACGAACGATTTGACCAGTGTGAACACTCGTCAAATCGTGTAGTACGATTTTGTCAGTTCAAAAAAGTTTTCAACCTGTGCACATCGCGGCAAAAAAAGGAGCGGAAGAAAATAATAACAAAATAATAATAAATATAACTGTTGCAAACAATTTATAATCTAATATATAAAATTCTTCTGTCACGGGGTACGTAATCGAACTCCTCCGAAACGGCTCGACCGATTTTCATGAAATTTTGTATGTATATTTTGTAGGTATGAGAATAGGTCGTAAAGTATATTTCAACCTCCTACTAAGAGTGGGCGTGGCACCTCCCATACAACCCAAATTTGCGATATCGAATATCTTTGGAGTTATAAGCCGCTTAGCCTCGGAATTCGGTATTCGACAATTTACACGTGCCGCTTCGCAGATAAAATTTTGTGAGAGTTGGACAAGGGGGCGTGGCACCTCCCATACAACCCAAATTTGCGATATCGAATAGCTTTGGAGTTATAGGCCGCACATCCTTGGAATTCGAAATTCGACCACAATTTACACGTGGCGTTTTACTGATAAAATTTTGTGGGAGTTGGACAAAGGGGCGTGGCACCTCTTATACAACCCAAATTTGCGATACCGAATAGCTTTTGAGTCAATCAAACAAAGCAAACAAAGCCTCGGAATTCAGCATTCGAACTCAATTTACACATGCAGTTTTACTGATAACTTTGTATGGTGTTGGACAAGGGGGCGTGTCACCTCCCATGCAACCAAAATTTGAGAAATTCTACAGCTTTTAAGTTATAGGTCGCACAGCCATGGAATTGAGTATTCGACCACAATTTACATATACAGTTTCACTGATAACATTTTATTCGCGTTTGGCAACGGGGCCGCGGCAGCAACGCGCCGGGTTTAAGCTAGTAATTTATAAAATAATTTCTTCTTCTTCCAATACGATTTTAACAATAAAAGATATTAAAATTTTTCCGTCATCGCGATGTGCTTACTTCGGTGTTCAAAATAAAATGAAATTTGACGAAAAATTTGAAGAGTCAGAACACTTCTGTGGTCAAACGATTTGACAAATGATTTGATGAGCGGTTTGAAATGTGAACAGCCCTATTTGACAAATGATTTGATGAGCGGTTTGAAATGTGAACAGCCCTATTCTCAAATTTCATTTTTACTCTCTCAGTTCGAGCTTACCAGAAGTTACACAAATCTTACACAGTGTAGAGTACGGAAACACACCTACTGTATGACAGCAGTAATCTCCCTGAAAGCAACTACACAACATGGCCGTCGTGTTCAGCGTTGCCAGACTTTTTTTTAAAAAACTATAAGTTCCAAAAAAAACTGTATTTTCAACGAAAAAACTATAACCCTAAATAGAACCTGTATTTCAACAAAAAAAAACTTTTAACTCTAAAAGTTTACGGCAAGTTTAATTTTGTTGGTATTTATTGAAATGAATATAATAAAAAACAACTCATTTACAAAAACATAAACAATAACATAATCAGTTAAAAAGCCAACTTTAAAAAGCATTTGTAGTTTTGAATACATCGCATTTTCTTTTTGAAATTAGATTTTATTATTTTTCCTAAATTTACTTGTCAATTTTTTTGTACATGATGAATTTCATATCAAAACCGATATGCATTGAACCCGATCCTCTCAGTTTTTAATGAAATTTTGCATACAGCTACATTTTACCTATAGGAACACAACCTCATTTTTAGAAATTGAATTTTTGAAAATATGTGGTGAAAAATTTTTTTGCCAAAAATAAAACTTTAAACTTGGAAAACACTTCCAAGATCAAGTTTTTTTTTCCAAAAAAACATTTTTTTAGATAGCTCTATTTAAGATATATAACATATCTGAAAACTAAAATGGGGTTTTTTATTTTTTTTTAATTTATTAAGTAAATGCATCTCTTGTTAACTTCCTTATATTTTGATATCTTTGTGTGACAAAAAAGAATAAAGTAGCTATACTTTGGAAGTTATACAGATTTTTTTGGTAATTCTAATAGATTAGAACAAGAATCGTATTATCAAATTTTTCAGTCACCCCCAAAAACAAAACAAAACACAATTTTGCGCAAGAAATACTGACACGTAGATAACTTTCGTAATTGAATTGCTTATATTGGTCTTAGCAAAATTAATCATTTTTAAAATATACAGATGAACTGGAAAAGGTTACAGATGAAATTACAGATGAAATTACAGATGAACTGGAAATTTTCATTTTGTTTTATTTAACATGAATAAAAAGTTTTTGAAAGATTTATAATTTTCTAAAATCATGTTTTAAAATAAGTAGTTTTGGGTAATACATTGTTTCAATAATTTTGATTTAAAGATTTTACTAATGAATTTCCTGGCACCACATCTAGCAGTACTTTCTTAGCAATACCTATTGACCAATGCGCACACATTTTGTAATAAGCTTTACATTCATTCTCAACCATACCACGGCCGAGCAAAATAAAATTTGCAAATACTTTTCGCTCCACTTTACTGTAAATTCATATGTCAATTTTTGTTCCAGCTTAAAAATATTAGTTTTTTTTCAACTATTCGTCTGCATTTTTACATGTCCGTCTATTTATCTGTATTCCACATTATCCGTCTGTCGGTATGCTTGCTTTTGACAGCCCGTCTACTGCACATTTAATTAATTTTGCAATATAAATCAGAGCACAAAAAAATCACCTAAAGTCTTTTAAGAATACTGCAAAAATCGGTTTACTGTGTAAGGTAGATGTCATCAGTTGCTTAGCGGCCATGCCTGAACAAATGTAATTCAGAATTGTATACAGCTGTTGGAGGCCTCGCAGCTACATTGTATTTAAGAAATACTTGGTTACGTCATATGCCCATTTACCACTGGGTTGTTTTGAGTATGCTCTTTAAAGCGCTCATTAATCCATACTCAATATGGACATACAAAGCTTACCGACACCGTAACAGTGATGCCAGATTGAGGATAATTTCCCTTTTTGAGAGATTTTTCAATCGTTTTTTGAGCTTAAAGGAAAAAAGGGAAACATTTTGCTTGGTAGTACAAATAAAAGGGAATTTTCAAATGAAGAACTAAAGGCGTTATTCTGGTGATTTGCGATTGTAAATTAAAATACAAAGTACTTTTTATAATACTTTTTTTGACATAAAGTTGGAAAGTTCTCAAAATATCATATAATTATATCTTGTCCAGACCTTTTTGTGTGCTGACAGTTTTGTCAAGTAGTTTTCGATATCATTTTATACAGAGATATCCTTATAATTGTAAATGAATTTGCAATTGTCAATTTCTAAAATTAGTAGTAGTAGTAGAATAAGTAGTACATATATTGCTCTGTATATTGTTTTGTTTTTTGTATAGTTTCGTTACTTTTAACAAAATGCTTAATTAATTTAAAAAAATACTACATATTTTTATTGTATTCACTAAGTTTCAAATAAGTTGTATGGAAAAGTTTTTTTTAAAACAAATACTTATGTATTAATCAAAGAATATAGTTTTGTAAAACAGATTCTTTGCTATAATTCTTTCAATTATAAAATCTTTTGTATGCTTGTGTTTACGAACATGTGCTATGTTATTAAATACTTTAATTAAATTTTGTACATAAAACTTTATACATAAATAAGTTATATTTGAAAGATATTTTATAAGTTTTTCAAAATTGTAAAAGGGAAAAAAGGGAACTTTATCATGTGTTTGTGGGAAATTATACATAAATATACTGGCAACACTGCATCACAATGAGAAACAATGAGAAACACTATATCAGAGGAAAAGAGAGATAAAGCTTTATGCTGCTTGTGTGCAAGAACAATATAAAGAAGATCACGCCTTAAGTGCGCAGAAATGGCAATCTACTGCGCAGGTCTACGTCATAAGTGAAAATTCATTCAAACAAAAAAATCACATAAACAACAAACGAAACTAAGCAAATGAATCTGATTGGCTAATTGGGAAACGAACGAAATACACACAAAGAAACAAACAAACTGCTCTCAAAATAAATCGAACAACATAGCTATTTTTTGTGAAGGGGTTAACACGGAAGTTAACACCCCAATAAGATATAAAATTTTTATCAAAGATAGTAATGAAAAATATTAAAATTTTTTCTGTGCAAGCGTTGTTTCTGATTTAAAATTATTTCTTTTAAAAAACCAAGATTTTATAAAAAAATGAGGAGATTTTTAAATCGATAACCCCTATTTAAAAATTTTTACTAAGTTTTTTCAGTCAGTTTGACTCTCTTTTCTCTTGCACTTCTGACGTCACATGCACGTGCTCACAAAGAGAGCGGACATGCGCAAGGCGGAATCTTGAATATATGATTCTTGGCTTGTGTGTCTAACAATTTAATGAAACAATGATTTTTTTATGTTTGGTTTTTTGGCTACTTTATAAATTTAAATTTTAATAACTTTTAATAATGGTTTTAAAAATTAAGGATGCAAGATTTTAAATTAAACCTGTAGCTTTATATTAGTGAAAGAATTACTAAAATTGGTTGAGTAGTTTTTAAGTTTAGCGTCGTCGCAGATACGTGAGAAGCCTTTTAAATAATAGTATAGATATATATCGTTTTTTTCTCTGAAAAATGGCATCATCTTCATAAAATATTTCAATTTAGCATTTATAGTAACCTTTATCATCATTTTTTTACACATTTTTTTCGATTTCGAAAATGTTTATATATTTATAGTAATTACAGCACTTAAAGTAGCTACAGTACCGGATAGTTTCTTAAAGTTTGACATCCCCTACTTTGTATGTATATTGCTTTAAATGAGGCCGAATCATTGTATGCTGATAACATCAACATATTTATTACAATAATTTGTCTTCTTTTTAAATTTTTTCACCCACAGCAACAAAATTTTCCCACGTAAGCTTAAGCTTAACGCTACCCGCTGGGACTTAGCTGTATTGTTTGCTATATTTGTTAAATTTGGCTTAAGAGCTGACCTCAAACTACACACAGATTGTTAGCTAAGCTTAGCTAATGAATGAATTTGTATATTAAATATATTAAGCTCTGGGTGATAAAACTAATGATTAATGCACAAATAATTTAACATACAATTTTTTATATTGCTATTGTTTTAAATTAAATTCATTAACCTTTGCTTGCTTCATGTAATGCACATCTTCGTTTTTCTGCCTTTTTTTAATAAATTATGTAAATTCATACTCATGCGTACAAGTTTAAAAAATTGTTAATGTTGTCATCAATGTTTTGTTTATTTTTATTCTTTTTTTATTTTATTTTGTTCCGGAAAAAATACCCAGAATATAAGCTTAAGTTGTTCTTATAAATATTTTCAAGTTTCTATAGAAATGCCTACATAGTAAACAAACGAGCGAGTATTATTATGAATCACTCGCATTATTTATTCAATGAAGAATGTGAACATCAATGACGTCGCTAAATTCCTCAGCTATTTAATTAATTTATATGCATGCTGCGACTGTCAACACTTATCAATAGTTATGACATCAAAAAGTAATATTAAAACTTTTATATTTGGTTAATACAACATTTAAAATTGTGGATTTTTTTTCTCGCATATAAAAATTGTAAAATGTAAGCTGACAGTAAAACTGTCATCGTTGACTATAAAGTATAGAAATAACTATTTTTAATAGAATACATATTTTTTTCACTTAGATCACTATAGCCTAAAATTCTTCAATTAAGAAATTCAATAGCCTAATAAAATTAGTTAACATTAAACAAAATATTCTAGCTTTAAGCTTTTTACTGTTGAGCAACTTCAAGCAAGTTTGTGTCTTAAGTCTTTTGTTTACATTTATTGAATATGCTTCACTTAAGTGTTTGGGTCGAACATAATCGAACATAATTTTGCCATTTCTCATTATAACTTCAACACGCACTCCAAAACAGTCAACACTTGACCTCTTGAACAAGACCACTTAGTCTTGGTAGGTACGCTTAAATGTCAATTACGGCTGTCATCAATTGATGCTTGAATGAAAATCCTAGCAACTGTTTGCTTATTAAAAAAATATGAAATGTTGTAAAACTATTAATAGAATATCTTAGTAAAAATAGAACAAACAAAAATCATCATCACTAATACTTGATACACGTGCGTGTCTGTTAAATTTTGACCCGGAAGTTTTTTAGCAACAAAATTATAGACTAAAAATTCCTTAGATACTCAAAATGTTGATGATGCTAATGATGGTTTTTTTTTTAATGCGGGTTGTAAACTGGTTAATTGCATTTAACGCTGTTGTTAGTTTCCATTAAAATATTGCTTATGGTTATTTTTAAATTTCAACACATTTATCAATAAAGAATAAACGGCGCCGCAAGAATAGTTAGAAATACTTAAATTATAAATTTTAATCAAGTTGATGTTCATGGACTTTATATTTGTTTTCTTAAACAACTACGGCTCAGAAAATGACTGATGACGTTTTTTGGGGAGGGCCGATGCTGCTGTTAATGGTGATGATAATGATGTCAATGCATGTCTGTTACACTAGAAATCACATTTCAAATCATAATTTGCTCAGAAAAAATTCATAAATATTTCACTTCTAACATTTTCGTTCAAGACGATCCCGGTAAATTTCATAAAGAAGGTAAGGGGTCGTCCATAAACTACGTTACTGATTTTCTGGTTTTTTTAACCCCCCCTCCCCCTGCGTTACTTTTCGTAGTGCTTTTCAAAACCCCTCCCCCCCACAAAGTAACGTGACATATGAAATTAATTCATTCGAATGATTACACAGGGGAACAAAAAATAATTTTTTTCTGCGGCATAAGTTTTTGGAGCCAATTAAGATACATGGTATAAAAAGTGAACCATTTTCAAATCAACACACACTGACCACTGGTGTTGAACATATACAATTTTCTCTAAATAAAGTTTGATACTTTGGT
The DNA here is from genome assembly GCA_963920525.1 of Dichetophora obliterata. Lineage (NCBI taxonomy): Eukaryota > Metazoa > Arthropoda > Insecta > Diptera > Sciomyzidae > Dichetophora > Dichetophora obliterata. The sequence continues at coordinate 203,083,065 of OY986438.1, read as the reverse complement.
ATTATTCTTTAAGTTTTGTTGAATGTGCTATCGGAATTGAAGCTAATTTGTTGCCATTATGCAGTAACACACATTTTAAACTTATTTTTGAGCTATCTATGAAGACCCATTGCATTTAAAAGTCCAGGAATATTCTAACAGTATACGATTTTCTCCTCCTTTGCAAAGTATCGAAGAATATCTCGTTCTATAGTCCGGTAAGTTTTAACTGATACGCCAGGCTGAAGACAACGTTTTTCTTTAAGTCTTGATGCTAGAAGCTCCGCTGATTTTTTGGATAGCTTTATATCTGGAATTTTCCCCTGTGTATTTATTTAGCAGTTTTTTATCAAAATGAAATAACATCATTAAATTTGAATTAAGGAAAAAAACACGCCAACAGATTTTAATGAAATATGGCTTGTTTTCTTTGTAACATATGTGAGTTTATAACTTAATTAAAAAAAGAGCTATTTTGACATATTTGAATTTTTATGAATCATGAAATAATAAAAAAGTTAAAATTTTGCATAAAAAAATGTTTTTTTCAGAAGAACTTTCTGAATATTTCCGAAACTATTCAGATAATCAGAAAACATTGCGCATGTAAATTAGAGGCAATTTAGCTGCAGATTTTCGAATTTTTTATTTAACCAAATCAGACTTACTGTTCTGGAGTTATGTTTAAATCTAAGATGAAACCTCCTTAATTTTTGAAATAGCGGTTTATCGCGAGAGCCGGAGTCAATTCAAATAATCTAAATAATAGGCTAAGATCTTTATCAATGTATATACTAAAATTGACTACCAAATCCCATGCCGCAGAATCAGTGTTGTCCTGTGTTATATTTTTTGACTAGCTCTGACAATTTTCACTAGTATTAGTGACTAGTATGACTAGATACATTAAAGGAACAATTGGAAAAAAATCAATAAAATTATATCATCTGTAAAAGCTATTCCATCTGCGATCCAAGACTCGATGCTCTCAATCACTGGGATAGAATAAGCTGGTAGCTTTGTTGAGGATTCTTCAAAATAGAATTTTTCATCGGATTCTATGTCGACCCATTCAGGTGAATCCTCATTTCTAACGCAAAGAAATTCACCTGGTCTTTGACAGAGTACCCTTAAAGGCTGCACCCGAGCTACACCAAGTTCTGTGTTTTTGTGTAAATGCTTTCTGAAAATTGATTAATTTAAATATGGGGGTTGGAATTAATGTTAAAGGTTTTTTTCGGTTTTTGAGTTTTTATTTAGAAACAACGGTACAATGTATATTATTCAAAGTATTGTCCATCGTTAGCTGCAACATTTTCCCATCTTTCTGGCAGCATATGGATTCCGCGCCGGAAGAACGATTCGTCTTTTGAGGCAATCCACGAATCGACCCATTTTTTGGTATCCTCGTAAGAAGTGAAGCGCTGCTCAGCCAAGTCATGCGTCATCGATCTGAATAGGTGGTAGTCGGAAGGGGCTATGTCTGGGCTATAAGGCGGGTGGGGTAGCACATCCCAATTCAGCGCCTCCAACGTTTCCTTGACGATTCTTGCAACATGTGGCCGTTCGTTGTCTTGTTGAAAAACCACTTTGTCGTGTCTTTTGTCATATTCCGGCCGTTTAACCTTTAATGCTCGGCTCAATTGCATCAATTGTTGCTGGTAGCCTTCCCCAGTGATGGTTTCGTTAGGTTTTAGCAGCTCATAGTACACGACACCCTTCTGATCCCACCAAATACACAGCATAAGCTTGGCGCCATGAATATTCGGCTTGGCCCTCGATGTTGATGCATGGCCGGGTGGTCCCCACGATTTTTTTCGCTTAAGATTATCGTAATGGATCCACTTTTCATCGCCAGTGACAATACGATGCAAAAAACTCTTCCTTTTATGCCGTTGAAGCAGTTGTTCGCACATGCAAAATCGCCGTTCAACGTCTCTCGGCTTCAACTGGTACGGCACCCAATTTCCTTGCTTTTGAATCATTCCCATGGCCTTCAAGCGTTTGCCGACCGTTGATAAGTCGACTCCCAATGATTCTGACAATTCTTGAAGGGTTTGACACGGGTCTTCATCGAGCAAAGCCTCCAATTCCTCATCTTCAAACTTTTTCGGCTGGCCCGGACGCTCTTTGTCTTCCGTATCAAAATCACCACTTTTAAACCGACGGAACCAGTACTCACAAGTAGAAATCGATGGAGCATAGTCCCCGTAAGCCTCAGTAAGCGTGCGTTGTGCTTCAACCGCTTTTTTCTTCAAATGGAAGCACAAAAGTAAACCTTCCCGCAAATTGCGTTTTGTTGGAACGAAAGTCGACATGTTCACAGGGAAAAAAATATATGTTGTTTACACTTCAGTGGAATGACACATACTAAAAATTGAAGCTTAGACAATGTGCTTTGAAATGAATATAGTCACAGATGTGCCCGATGCGATCTATTGATAGTTACGCCATCTCTTAGAAAACCTTTAAAACTAATTCCAACCCCCAATAGTATGTTTTATTCCGATTTATTGTAAACGATTTAATACAAACTTATGACAATTCATAGAAGTTTTAAAAACGAAATACAAGCCGCAGGTAGGACACGACCTTGAACCGATTTCTTTTTTCTGAGAAGGACAGTACATGTCATACGGTATCTCCTTTGATCAAGAACATTCAGGCCTTAACGTCAAAGCCTGTCGCAAAACCAAAGACCCAAATTTTTCAGACGTGTGCTGAGATGGTGAAGGAATACCAAAATTTTCCTGTGTCAATGGAAAAGGCGGTGGAAGAAATCTTTGAAACAAAAGTTAACCATCAATTTAGACGATCAAACATAAACATGTAAGGTTAAAAATTTTTGAAATGATTGTGTTATTAATTATAGGTTTTTCGTCGATTTTTTTAATTTTTGGTAACGTTACAATATCTAAACACCCCCCCCCCTACCGTTACTTATCGTAGTGCATTTCAAAACCCCTCCCCCTCCTAAATTAGTAACGTAGTTTATGGACGACCCCTAACGTGTACCACTAAATATTATATTTTTCAAAAAAATGTCTTGTAAGTTATTTTTTCAAAATAATGGAAGCTATTAATCGATAACTTCAAATTAAAAAAAAACCGTATTTTTTTGGGCCACTCTAATGGAAATTGAACTTTTGCACGCAACACATGATCAACTTTTGGTTAAATTATTTTGCAAATAAACCATTAATTTTTTGGGAAATTTTAATGATTTTAGGTCAGTTTTTTGTTACTTTGAACTTTAGTAAAAAGCAAAACAGCACTGAAATGATTTGATTAATGTTGTATACAAAAACAATAAAGGTTACTTGCTAAGCGTAAAGGCACTGATTTATGTTTAAATTTAAATAATTTTTAATTGTTTTAGGCACAACAACAACAAAAAAGAAGCTAGTGCTCAATGTGTCTGCTGCACATCCTACTTCAAGAGACATCCGCCATTACTAACATCTCAGCATATTTTTAATGCATGTGTAAATTCTATTTGCTAGTTGCTTGTTATTTAGCTTGATATTGTTTTGTTTTTTTTACGTTTCGCCAACGCTAATAATTTTGAAAACCTTTAAATAAACCGCAAAACAAAAAAATTAAAAGTTGTAACGAAAAAACACAATTGCAAAACAACAATTTTATAAAGTGTTTGCGGAGCTAGAAGCCGGATTTGAGTTTTTAGACTTTGCTGTGTGAATTTTTTTTTCACAGGTTCTTTACTAATATAAATTTATGACGGTTTAAGTATTGATGAGTTATTTGAGCTACTTAAAACATACATTTAATAACATTTAACCTACTTTAAATGTAACAATGTGCTGAATAAAATTTTGTTGAATCAAAACTCGTGGCACGCTTTATTTGCAGATAGTTTTTCAAAAAAGCTATTTATTTATTTATTTATAGAAACTAATGAGATAGTTGATGCTTATAAAATAATCATCAAATTATATGCATACTTATTGCATGAATTGTATCATTTAGTAATAACAACATTAAAAAACCTGGGTCAAACAACGTCATTAACAAGACATTACTTTTTTGAGGGCATGTTCAATTTTAGTCTAATAATTGACAAACTTCGTGAATTTCTTGCAGGACACCTTTATAAAAATATTTTATTAATATATCAATAAAAAACATTAAATAAACTGAGAAAAAAACATACTAAAATCAAAGTAAATTTAAATAAAAACACTTTTTTCAGAGTGTGTAATTCATTTAAAAAAAAAATTAACAAAGAAATTTATACTTTTAAACCAAAAAAATTTCTTTAAACAATTGCAAGTACTTTTGTGTCTAAAATAACTTTCCTTAAAACTGAGGCAATTACAGATTTTTAAAACAAAAACTTTTGTTTTTTTGATTTAAAAGTCGAACTTTTTTCTGAGTGTATGTTAAAACGATTTTTTTTAACCGCTGAACCATTTTTTCTATCGTAAAGAGAATAGCTGTTAAATTGCGATTACGATTAGTAATCAATTATATTATATTTTAAAAAGGATTGTTATCATTATATAATCCTTGATGGAAAAGTATATGATTAATAATTGATTACGACCAAAAATAATCAAAAAATAATAACGATTACTTGAAATTACATAAATAATCAAAAAGAATCAAAAGTAATCAAGACAAAATAATCCGACTACTTTTAGAAATTATTTACATAATCGAAAAGAATCAAAATCATTTCTAAAAGTAGTCGGCTTATTTTTTCTTGATTGCTTTTGATTTTTTTCTTAATGTCAAGTAATCGTAATTATTTTTTGATTATTTGTAAACGTAATCTAATACATTTATATATAATAAATAATTGTAAAAATAATCGATTACAAATAATCAAAAAATAATTACGATTACTGTAGATTACGAAAATCGTAAAAATAATCAAAAGTAATTCGTAACAGAAAAGAATCGTACTTAATCAATTATTTCATCATATTAAAAATAAAATTTATTTACTAATGATTGCAATTAGTAATAGTTTTTTAACAGCTATGGTAAGGAATTTATATTGGTTATATATGTAAAATTTTTTAAGGATCATCAAAATATTTAAGGAAAGTATTCTACACATATTAACCAAAATGGGAAAGAAAAAATATTTATTATACTACAACCATAACCATAACCATAACCATAACCATAACCATAACCATAACCATAACCATAACCATAACCATAACCATAACCATAACCATAACCATAACCATAACCATAACCATAACCATAACCATAACCATAACCATAACCATAACCATAACCATAACCATAACCATAACCATAACCATAACCATAACCATAACCATAACCATAACCATAACCATAACCATAACCATAACCATAACCATAACCATAACCATAACCATAACCATAACCATAACCATAACCATAACCATAACCATAACCATAACCATAACCATAACCATAACCATAACCATAACCATAACCATAACCATAACCATAACCATAACCATAACCATAACCATAACCATAACCATAACCATAACCATAACCATAACCATAACCATAACCATAACCATAACCATAACCATAACCATAACCATAACCATAACCATAACCATAACCATAACCATAACCATAACCATAACCATAACCATAACCATAACCATAACCATAACCATAACCATAACCATAACCATAACCATAACCATAACCATAACCATAACCATAACCATAACCATAACCATAACCATAACCATAACCATAACCATAACCATAACCATAACCATAACCATAACCATAACCATAACCATAACCATAACCATAACCATAACCATAACCATAACCATAACCATAACCATAACCATAACCATAACCATAACCATAACCATAACCATAACCATAACCATAACCATAACCATAACCATAACCATAACCATAACCATAACCATAACCATAACCATAACCATAACCATAACCATAACCATAACCATAACCATAACCATAACCATAACCATAACCATAACCATAACCATAACCATAACCATAACCATAACCATAACCATAACCATAACCATAACCATAACCATAACCATAACCATAACCATAACCATAACCATAACCATAACCATAACCATAACCATAACCATAACCATAACCATAACCATAACCATAACCATAACCATAACCATAACCATAACCATAACCATAACCATAACCATAACCATAACCATAACCATAACCATAACCATAACCATAACCATAAAAGAATTTTTTTTTCTTTTCTACATTTAAGTAGGTTTTTCTGATTGTCAAATTGAATTCCTAAATTTCAATTGTTCTTTTCTTAATTTTAAACAGAATTCTGAATTTCAGTTGATCTTTTCTAAATTTAAATTGGAGAGAGGATAAATACTGTCATCTCCTGTCAAATATATCGCACGTTGTTGAATTCCGTCCAGAAGCTCTAAATAAGATCTTAACACCCCTGCCCAAATGTGCGAATTGGACTCTATTTTTGGCCATATATCGGGTGTCGATGATGCGAATATCAGCTGAAATTAATTACTTTTTGCACCGTTTTAAAAAATCTTGCCGCTTGGCCACTTCTTTCAACACATCAAAGATATGATCATTCCAACGTAGATAAGATTGGATCAATGTGCCCAGAACGTCAACATCGGAATCCACAAGATTCACACCATACATAATGAGAGGCGCTAAGGTTAATCCGCTTGTGGGTACACTGGGTCTTGCTTGAGTTGAACTCTACTCTATTAGCAAGACCCCACTCAGAGATATTTATGTGGATTCTTAAAGAGTGTGTTATTCATATTTTGCCTCTTCCTCTCAATTTCCATAGAGCTTGTGCGTTTTGAAATGAGTCTGAATGACAAATGCTGTTGTCGTCCGTAAACGAATGGATTGGGTTATGTACCAGAGACAAGGTTGGCGATATAACCGAACCCTGCGGTACGCCTGCCTTCGAAATATCCAGAGCAACAACCATGCTCTCACCAAAAAGTGAACGTCACAGGTCTCACAGTTAAGAACGCCATAAGGTCACAGGGCCCTAGGGTCACAGGAACCGTATTGACGATCACTAAGCAGTTGTTTGCAGTGGCGTAGCGAGGCTGCGGCAAGCGAGGCGCTTGCCTCGGACGCAATCTTAGGGAGCGCCGAAATTTGGTTTATTTTTAAAATGTTTTCACTGAACAGTTCTTCGCTTCTAACAATCCTATTCCGGTGTGTTGACAATGCTCACCACGTAAGCAACAAAGCCACTTTGAGATCATCTCGGATAATTTTCAGGACTTAAGTTTTAATTTGTGCAACACTTTTCATAATTGTTTAAAACCCTCAAAGTTTCAACCGGAAAATTTATTTTTTTCTCGATGTGTGGAATCAGGTACTAGGTAAAATTAACCGCGTCACTATAGCTTTACAAGCAAAAAAAAGTGCAAGAACTTCGTAATACGGAATTTGAAGAAAATTTTATTCGCGCATCTGCGTTGTCTGATACTCTTGAGTTGAAAAATAAGAAAGAAGAATCGATTGGAGTTGCATGAAGGAAAAGAGAATGGGCCAAATTTTTCAGAAATAGAAAAACTTCAAAGCAATGTCAAGAAGGCAGTCGATATTCTGGTATCTAAAATCAGCCGGAGGTATAAAAAATTATTGGAAGTTGCTGGTGATTTTACATTTTTGTCTGATAAGTCTTTGAGCACTTACGAATTGAAGAAAGCAGCAATGACAATAAAATATAAACAAGATATGAATGTGGTTGATTTTGTTGATGAAATTTCTGATTTTAGACATGTAGTGTTGTCTGAGCACATTAAATCTGCCACTCTCTGAGCAAATATCTCAATTATCTCTGAGCACATTGAATTCGCAACTGATTAAGAATTACTACAACTGCTCCATGATTATAATTTAAGAGAATCGTACCCAAACGTAGAAATTGCATTCCGAATCTTATTGACAATGCCTGTAACAATAGCAACGTGTGAACGCAGCTTCGGCAAACTTAAACTTATTAAAAATTGTTTGAGATCAACTATGGGTCAGGAAAGATTAACAAATTTTGAAATTTTATCGATTAAATGTGATGTTGCCAGTAAAATTAATTTTATCTATATATTTTATAATTAATCGATTAGATGTGATGTTGCCAGTAAAATTAATTTTGATGATTTCATCGATTAATTTGCAGCAATAAAATCACGCAAAATCCAAATATTATCATATTTCAAAATCTTTATTCTACATGACTATGTTATTTTGTTATTAACGTTATTGTGAGTTTTGTATTAAATAAATACATACGTATCTGAACCAAATTTTTTATTTATTTTTAATGATTTTTTTTAAACTTTTTCCTTTTTTGGGGATAGGGAAGGGATAGGTAAAGTGACGCTTGTTACGGCTCTGGTTGCTTGTGCTCCAGATATTTCAAAAGGTTGAAGTTTATTACGCTCTCCATAACTTTGAAAAGCGTAGAGCATATCGCAATGGGTCGGTAGCTTGGAAGGGTTCGTGACATCGCTCTATTTAGGTTATGGCTGAACCTTTGCGACTTTCCAACAATATGTAAATACTCCTGTTCTGTAGAAGAAGCTAAAAAGGTGGCGCAAAAGCCAATCCAGTGAAGAAGCACAATTGGCGCTATGCCATCAGGACCAGAGGCTTAGTTTATGTTGAGGTTTGTAAGGACCCTTTGAACTTCCTTCGTTCAAAAGTAAATCTATTGTATTGCAGAGGATGATCTACCAGCAATGAAGGGCAGTGATTGCTCTCCATGAGAGTGGGATTTCAGAGCAAACCATCCAGCCAATAGGTTCGCTTCATAAACCGAGTCAATGAAGGCTTTCTTATCTTGTATAAGAGTTGAAATCGATGACAATGTCTGATTCTTCACTTTTTTAACAAATGACCAAAAAATATTCCTCTCTTTGGGTAAGAGAAGAACCTGTTTTTAATGGTAGTTTCGTGCAGAAACTTTTCGCTTTTTTAAATTGCATTACAGCGATTTCTTGCCTTGATGCGAAGTCTTTTGGTATCAGTATTCTTGTTAGAACGCCAATTCCAAAAGACTTCCTCTTTGGACCTGACTGTAATCATGCAAGTCTCATTAAAACTTGAGTGATCTCTTGGTTAAATGCTTCTCATTGCTTTTATGTGGAATCAACTTCAACATTTATATAAAGCTAGGATAAGCTTGATAGTCACAGCAATTTGCTTTACTGCATTCTTTAACCTCATCACGTACAGAATATTTATTTTTTTATTGAATTTAAGTCTCGTTTTTGTGTGAATGAAAACTAACGCTTAGCCATAACAACAATTTAAGCAAACATTTAAAGGTTTTTTAACAATTTTCAACACACAAAGATGTAAATTAATTTTTAGCTGCCTGATATAAATGCACTTACTATATATTAGGGTGGGTCGATTTAAAAATCGCCCATTGCTCAGTAAAATTGTATTCTAGGGATCAAAATAAGAAACTTTGCCCGAGGAACTATACCTCTAAAACGAATTCTAGTGCCCCAACTTTTGACTTTTGTCCCGTAGGGTCAAATTTTGAAAAATCCCTCTTTGACCCATTTAGAGTGCCCCAATTGAGTCCAAATGTGTGACCGACCCCCACTAACTTTGGAGGGCCGATCCAGTGGTGACCCTATTTTGCTGATTTTTTCATGTAAAGTGCCAAAAATTGTGATTTTTTGAAATGTTTGTATGGAGAGCCCCAGGGTTTCAGGGGGTGTGCCACTGGCATGGGTGGATCGGTTCTTCAAAGTTAGTGGGGGTCGGTCATACATTTGGACTCGATTGGGGCACTCTAAATGGGTCAAAGAGGGATTTTTCAAAATTTAACCCTACGGGACAAAAGTCAAAAGTTGGGGCATTAAAATTCGTTTTAGAGGTATAACGAACGTCAACAATTCCGCTGTTTTAGAGTAGAGTGAAAAAATTTACAAAATTGTGACAAGAAGAATTGTGTTCAATTCTAATTTAACAGAGCTATTTTTTGATCAAACAAACTTAATTTTGTTAGCAAGACCTTAAGCTTTTCATTTAAGAATATTTTTTCTTTAACATAATAACTTTCTGCACAACACACAAAAGACTTTAAGGTAGGTTTATTGACTATTGCTTAAGTTTCTGGATAAATTATATATTTTTAAAATAATAATAATGTAAACAATCTAAGCAAATAGTGTTTGAAGCGAAGAGATGAGCTTCTTCGAACAACACATTCAGTGCTAAATATCGTGACACTCGTGTTAGTTTTAACAACCACAAATTTAACCACCACAAATAAGTGATTTTGTTTATCAAGGTAAACAACAGCAGCAACCCGGCTTCAATGTTTTTTTTTTTCTTTAGCCTTTGTCTCATTAATGCTAATGAAATTTTTATATTAACTTATTGTCGTTCATTGACCTTATTTCATGTTAAATAAATTTTCTTTGAAAGTATTAAAAATGTAAACTGCTTCAAGTAACAGCAACCAACAACAGCAACAATGCTACTTTGGCTTGTAATAAACTTTTGCAGTAATTAAAACTAACAGCGCGTGGATCATATTTTAATAATATTTTAATATTTCCCATGAATTATTCAAGATTCTTGTTAAAATTTGGCAGCCAAATTTTTGGTTTAACAAACCAACAATATGCGTCATAAGAGGAAGTAAGCAGAAATACGCTCAGACTGAGAAATTTTTGGTAAATTTAAATGTCAATTTCACAACCAAACAGGCGCCAGAAGTGACTAAAAATATAATAAAATGAAGGAATGTGTTAATCATTGTTAATTATGTGGTTTTAAACATTAACCTTTAAGAATAACAAAAATATGCATTACTCATACGCCTGGGTGCACATGTTTCATAGCTGTGTAAGGAAAAATGTTGATGCATTTTTTATTTCATGTTTGAGGCATACATTTCTTACAGGAAGTTACCTCTGCTTTTCATAAATAAAATATAAAGTCTTCATTTCTTAAAATTAACATAAAAACAAGTCACATAGACAGCAATCAAGAACTGTTGAAAAAAATCGAACTAGCTGAAACGGAATAATTGTCAAATCAATAAAAATCATTGAAATGTGCTTCATGTTGGCATACTGATAGATACATGCATCAAGAACAAGTTCTACTTTAAAAATTTTTTAATATATGCGAGCAGATGCTCGTCAAACACGTCATTCTACAGCCTTAACAGCAGATGTTTCATTTGAATAAAAGTCACGTTTATAGAAAAATGCACTTAAAGATTAATTGTTGAACATAATTTAAAGCAAATAATTATTATTGATTTGCAACAAACAAAACGCTTAAATACTGAACTATTTTTCACTTTTGTGTATAAGTTGTTCATTACTTTATGAAAAACCTACATTAAAGTTAAAACTCACAAATACAGAATAAGCTATAACAGCTTAACTTTACGACAAGTCTCAACATATGCAGGCACACACACTTAATTCCTCAGCTTGAAATTGCAATAACAGTGACAGGAACACAATTGTTCACACACATTGGCAATAAATTGCAACAGATGTTTACATTTTAAATATGATTTCAACTCACTACTAATTGATGGATGCCTAAGTCGAATGCTGGTTAAATATGTAAATTGTGAAGTAAGCTAACATCACCAACTGCACCAACAAGAAAAGTAACGACACTAATGTTAATCCTAGAGTGCAGTGCAATTAAGTCTTTAGTAATTGTCGTATTAAATGCTGCACAGCATTGAAAAGTTTAAAGCCAACGTGAAGAAGCTTAAAACCGCAGGGCAATCACAGTGGGAGCGGATACGAAGTCTAATTTTCACACATAGATACATATACTTACAGTTGATATCTTGAGAAAACTAAGAGCTAAGTTATGAATGCTATTCACGTGTTGTGACATGGTGCCAAGTAGTCAAGTCTTTTCTTTGTTTTGTCATTCAAGTGATTTCAAGTGCTGCCGGCGACACGTGCTCTGATGTTAACCTTGAATTTTAATGGCAATAATATATATTTCATGAAAATGTTAGAACTTTTAATGATTCGATGACCTACTCTGTTGGTTGAGGGTAAAATCGGCTAACGTGCACGCCCTATAGAAAGTAATTAAATTTTGCAATAAATCCTGACTATAAATATTTTTATTTTTTTATGTTAGGGAAAATATTTAACCCCTGAGCTGAAATTATTAGTTTAAGTGATAACATTGATGATCTTGGCGATTTCTGCTCACTTAATGTTTTGCTATCGACATGATATGGACTACTCAGTAGAGAGTGTGGGAGGGACAAAAGTATGGAAACTTCTTCTATACTTATAATAAAACTAAAAATCTGTACATTGAATATTTTTTCGAAATTCTTTTTGCACTGAACATTTTAGTTTTTTAAAATATTGACTGTCTGTTTGTCGCGTGAACGCGCATCACGTGAAAACTACTTGATGGATTTTCTTCAAACTTCACATGTAGGTACCTTACGTCCCTGGTTGGGACATAGGCTTTTATCACAACAAAGGACTCTCTTCAAAATAACGGTTCTTTTGTAAAATAATTGAAATTAAAAACACTGAAAAGTGAGTTAAAAATTAGAGATACGTTTACATAACCTATGACAGAGTTTTTGGTAAATAATAGGGCTACAAACAAAACTTATACAGTTTTTGTTTATCTCTAATGAGTACCATACAATATGCATTTTTTATCCAATACTAGCTGATATATCCGGTGTTACTCGGGGGAAAAAACTTACAATTTTGATGTTTAGGTTTTATTTGTTCAGAAGATAACGATTTTTAGCCAGAAAAAATAAGGTTTTGACGTAAAGCGTATGGAAATATGCAAAATGGTTTTTGTCATTCTAAGGAAACGACGTTATTAGAAAAAGACATTATACTAAAAGTTTGTGCAATCTTGAAGATATGTGAATTTTTTTGGTGTCAAAATTACAGAATTTTTTTAAAATTAATTAAACGAAGCTTTTCGCTAAAAAACGTATGCTAGTTGGTTGATTTCCCTTACTTGTGGAAGAGGCGAGTTCAAAACTAATTATCCGTCTTTTATCCGTAGAGTTAAATCCGTTCAGCCGTTAAGATTTGTCAAACAAATAGAAAATAATTTTTATTAATGTAGATAATTAACTTTCATATAATAATTTTCGTGATTTTTCCGATATTTTAAAAGCTATTTTGCTATTTGGGGCAAAGAAAAATCCAATAAATAAGAGATTATTTTAATCGGTCCAGCCGATCTTTGTATGTTATATGTAAATGGTATAAATAACCCGACTTTATTTTATTAATTTAGATTAATGTGATAAAATTAGTACAAAAAAATATTCAATAAAGTATTGAAATATTTCAATAGCGTATCAGCAAGACATTTACTTTACCAATTAATTTACACTTTCGCGACTTACAGCTTACAGTTCTTATTTTACAGAAAATGATTTTATTAATATATATGCATATGACAAACACGATTGGTTTGTGTCTAAGAAAAATATGCAGTGTCTTTAATGCACTGCTGTTGTCATTTAATTTTATAGCAAATTCTATTAGGAAATTATTTTAGTACATTTCAACTTAAATAAATGTTCTTTCGATAGCTCAGTCGGCTCAACCATCAGTTTTGAAGCCATGAGATAGTTTGATCGATTCCCACAATGCGCGGAACAAATGATTTATTTTTAAATTTTTTTTTTTTATTTTAGGGAAAATGCAACGAAACCAACTTTATCAAAAAGTAATTAACTTAACCAAAAAGTAAGTAACTTTACCAAAAGAAGATAAAAATCTCTTTCAGTTGCAAAAGTTACAGTTTTAAAATTAAAAACTAAGAAATTTTTATTCGTTTAGAAGATTTGATTTTGATTATTAAATGCCAGAAAAAGTTAGTTTTTGCAGTAAAGTGTATTGAATTGAATTTAGCTTGTGTGGGCGAAGCCACGCCAAGTTTCCATTGCCCAGTTTTCCAGTAGAAATGCCTCACCAATAAGTAACTCCATACTGAATTTCATTGTTATATGATATTTATTTCCAAAGCTATTCGATATCAAAAATTTGGCTTGTATGGGCGGAGCCACACCCCCTTGTTCAATGACCGTCTCAGTTTTCTAGTAGAAGGATATCACCCAATAGTAATTCCATACTGAATTTCATTGTTATACGACATTTAGTTCCAAAGCTATCTGATATCAAAAATTTAAAGTGTATGGTCGGAGCCACACCCCCTTTTCTAAAGCCCATCCCAGTTTTCCAGTAAAAGGATATAACCAAATGGCAACTCCATACTGAATTTCATTATTATACGGCACTTAGTTCCAAAGCTATTCGATATCATAAATTCGAATTGTATGAGCGGTGCCACACCCCTTTGGCCTATACTTGCTCAATTTTGCCAGTCGAAAGACACGACTAAATAGTACGTTCTAATCGAGTTTCATTAATGTGTGACTTATAGCTTGAAAGTTATACTGAAAATTTGGGCTGCTGAAAAATGGCCACGCCCTACGTCCAACGCCCATAAAATTTTACCAGTACCAGAAGGGCAAGTGAAAGTTAAGGTCGAATACCGAATTCCGTTGCTGTGCGACCTATAATTTCAAAACTATTCGATATGGGTATTTCCACAGGAAAGTCTACCGTGACCAAAAAATTAAAACTTATTAAAAACTTATTATTTTATGATATTATCTAAGAAAAACATTTTCATTTTATTAATTTTAGCAATTTGTACATAAAATTATTAACCATGATGATCACATCGTCTGCACTGTTTCACAAATGTAGTTTTTCTTTTTCGTAAGTGTTTAGTAAATGTTTCGTAAACATTTTTGTTTTAGTAAAAATGGAAGGCATTGGCTAAAGATAATGAAAAAATGGTTGATGCAATTAAAGGAAAATATATTGAATTTGTTTTTAATTACTAAATTACATAATTACTTAACTACCTAATTACTTAATTACCTAATTAAATTGCAATGGAAAAAACTGTCCCGTGCGACCTGTCCCGTGCGACTGAGCTTAATAGTTAATTAAAAAATAAGTGTTAAATATTATTGGGTAAAATAAAAGCAATTTAAAAGAAACAACAATGCACAACATCCATAAAATAAACTCTTTGAAATATTCCCTCAGACTTCGCTGAATTTGGCGCTTGAGTTGTTGTCCTCGAAAAAAACTTCCGTTTGTTGTCCCGTGCGACCCCCGTTCTTTTTAGCAATTATTTTGAAAAGGAAAAATTACCGATAATCAACCTTAGCACCACTTATAGAGCTTACTATGAGTTATAAGTTAAGACCATTATCAAAATATAAATCCGTGTTATTACTAATTTTTTTTCACTTTAACTGCGTACGACTGTCCCGTGCGACACCATGGAAATGCCCATATAGAAGATTTGATGTGTTTTGGAGGTGCCACGCCCCCTGAGTTTTTCCGATATTTTAGAATTATTCTGCTATTCGGGATGAACACAAATTCAACAAATAAAAGGTCATTAAAATTGGTCTAGCCCTTCTTGAGTTATAAATGGTGTAACAAACCCGACTTTGTTTTATATATATAGATATACAGTGGCTCACAGCTTAATTTATGCAGTGCATACTTTCAACTTTAGGGCTTTATAACAACGAAACTAACAGGAATAGCAAAAATAATATAGTATCATTTAAAATAACAAGATGTTTAGTTTACTAAATTAACTTAATTTATTGTAAAAATATATATTAAGTTGGCTTAAAAATAAGAAACCAGAAAATACTGCTTAATTTCATATCACAGCTTATTTTATGCAGTCACTTGTTATTTATAAATTTTTCGTATTAGTTAATGATATTTGATATTTTTATTATTTGGTATGATAGCCCTTGTTGTCCACAACAGATCTAAGGTGGTTTGGCATTGATGCGACCAGTTTTTGAGTGATAGTGGGCGAAATATTCGCCCATTTCGTTTTCAATATCTCTTTCAGGTGGTTTTTGTTTGAAATTTGATGTTTCCGGATGTTAGTTTCCAATAAAGACCACACATTTGCAATAACATTAAGGTCTAATGACTGTGCTGGCGACGTCATCAATTGTGGGCAGTTTTATATTAGCCTGGTTTGCACAATACT
Source organism: Dichetophora obliterata (assembly GCA_963920525.1). Taxonomy (NCBI): domain Eukaryota; kingdom Metazoa; phylum Arthropoda; class Insecta; order Diptera; family Sciomyzidae; genus Dichetophora; species Dichetophora obliterata. Next base: position 203,066,976 of record OY986438.1, on the reverse strand, counting down.
CGCTTTGTGCTTTCGATCGTCATCCTGGTAAAATCGGAAATGCAATTTTATACCCAGAACCTTTGCACTCTGCAACAAATTTTTCTTCAGGATCTGTGGGTACTTAAATTTGTCCATTGTTATTTGAATAAACGGCAAGTTCCCAGTACCAGCAGCTGACGTTCAGGCCCAAACCATGACGCTGCCACCGCCATGCTTCACGGTTTGTGTTAAGTTTTTTTTGTTGACCTCGGTATTCGGTTTTCGCCACATATAGCACATACCATCTGAACCGAATAAATTGATCTTCGATTTATCTGTAAAAATAACTGAATTCCAGTACTCTGGGGCCTTAGACATATGTTCTTTGTCGTAGTTGAGTCTGCATAATCTGTTTTCGGGGCTAATAAACGGCTTGTTTTGTGTTACTCGGCCATGAAAGTTATTTTTGCACAATAGTTTCAGTACTACACTGTTTGCTCAGGTCAGTTTGAACTTCAAAAGCCATTATCGGAACTGAGAGTCTCGGGTTAGCCTTTATCTTCCGTACAATATGCCGCTCGTCGGTTGCATTAAAAATTTTGTTTGGTGTTTCTTTGCTCTTATTGTGCAATCGATTCTTATGGACGAAGCGCTCGATGATCTTTTGTACTGTAGAGGAATTGATAGTAACCATTTCAGCCATTTTTCGCTGCGAGCTGCTATTTTTAAAATAGTATATAACCAATTCTCGTTGTTGTAGCCTTGTGTGCGCTCCTTTATAATGTAGCCTTTGTGTGCGATCCTTTATAAAGTATAAATAATCATAGAAGCAGACACTTGAAGCAAAAAAATCAGACTAAAAAGCTAACACAAAGCAATTATAGAAGCAGAATGAAGGCATAACTAATGAAAGTACCGTTAGACAGCGCAGCATTAGAGTACAGTAACAGAGAGAAGTGACCGCATAAAATAAGCTGCGAGATGAAATTAAGCAGTATTTTCTGTTCTCTTATTTTTTAAACAACTAAATATATGTAATCACAATTAATGAAAAACCTTTATTTAACTTGACTTTTTGCTCTTTTAAATGACACCATATTATCTTTTGTATTCCTGTTAGTTATGTTTTTATAAAGCCCTAAAGTTTAAAGTATGCACTGCATAAAATAAGCTGTGAGCCACTGTATATATTTAGTAGTTTCGTTAGGTCAGTGTATATATTTTTTATATTTTTTTTCGAAACAGATCCAAAATATTAACTTTTTACTAACAACATTACTCAAAAGTTGTTTTTGTTGTAAAAATAGAAACTAGTAAAAATTTAATTTAACATAGCATTCATTTGCATAAATTCTTACAGCTTTTCGCAAAAATTGTTTTACTGTTTTATTCATCAGAAAAAAATTTTTATCGATCAGAAAAACTCTTTTTGACGAAATTTATTTTTTCCAAAATGTGCTCTTTATATTTTTTACGAAAAATTCTAGTCTTAAAAGTAATTTCTGTTAACAAAATTACTCAAATGTCTCTTTCCAATCAAAAGTTATGTCTAAAAATCTATTTTTACAAAATTGATAAAACTCATTTCTGTACTAAAATTTGTAACAGTGGTTTTATCTTATGGCTGAGGTCAGCTCAGCCGTGCCAGGATCGAGTGAAAGATCCACAAACTTTCAACAAATGAGAACGCAGTTGGTGTTGGTTTTAATATTACAATTTCAAATTTTATTGAGACTTGTTCCTTAATATTACTTAATGCAGCGTAACGTCAGCAGTTTGGGTAACAGTGAATGTAAGCGGTCGAATGGTCGGAGGTTGTAGGTCCAGCTGGCGGCAAAATCGGTATTTGGTTAATCGGTAAATCGGTGAATCGGTAATTCGGTAGATCGGTATTCGGTAATCGGTGGATCGGTAAATCGGTGAATCGGTTATCAGCAATCGGTAATCGGTAGATCGGTAAATCGGAAGATCGGTATTCGGTGAATCGGTAATCAGTATTCGGTAGATCGGTATTCGGTAGATCGGTAGATCGGTAAATCGGAAGATCGGTATTCGGTGAATCGGTAATCAGTATTCGGTAGATCGGTATTCGGTAGATCGGTATTCGGTAATCGGTAGATCGGTAAATCGGTGAATTGGTGAATCCTGCCAGGGCCCCTAAAGCGAAGATCGGTAATCGGTAGATCGGTAAATCGGTGAATCCTGCCAGGGCCCCTAAAGCAAGACTCATTATTAATATTTTTAGAAAGTTAATATATGCCGGACTGCGTTGGACGAACCAAAGACAGGTTCTCAACGCAAGTGCGACGTCATCAAACGGAGACTCAAAGGGAAGAACCAGCAAGCTGGCTCACCATCGAGTCCCTGCAACCAAACCAAGCAAATCCCAATTAGAGTATGCTGACTGCGTTGGACGAACCAAAGATTGGTTCTCACCGCATGTGCGACATCTCAAGCAGAGACTCAAAGGGAAGAACCAGCAAGCTGGCTCGCCATTGAGTCATTAAGTATAGCTTACCTAAAGCAAGACTGCTTTGGTTGGTTTTGTGTCGCCCTTTTATTCGATATGGACAGAAAACCAGTTGGGAATTATACGTTCAGTTTTGTCTTTGGCCTGCCTGGCTATGCATAGATAGGTGGTGTGCGAATTAATTAGTGGCTTATGCAGTAGTGCGGTTGTGTGTTGTCAATTAGTTTTATTGAGTAGGTATGTAGCGTGAGTTTGTTTCTATGGTCTGGTGTCGTAGTGCGGTTGTGTGTTATTGCTGCTTTAATAATAATAAGTATAAATATTTAAGTAGTACAATATGAATATATATATCGATAATATTTAATATTATAGTTTACGTAGTGTATAAAAATATAATATTTGTAACGTCTTTATATTTATAATAATAAGTAGGGATATTTGAGTGATATAATATGAACATATTTGTACATCGAAATTATTTAATATTGTAGTTTATTTAGTGTATAAAAAGTATATAATATTTGTAACGTCACGTTACAAATTATCTATTGTTCGAGTCCCCACCTAGCCTCCACCCTGCAAGACCGATTTAAGATTTTTATCAAATACAACATGGCTTAGAAAAATATGTTGCCATACCCCCTTAACTGCTCATAAATCCAGGAAACCCCAAGAAGCTTTACTGTATAGAAATTTTATATTTTAAACGGGAAATGACGCACATCTCTGAAAATTCTTCACCGATTCTTTTGAAATTTGGCAGAGAGATAGACTATCAGCAAGGTCAGGTGACAAGATATATTTTTCCACGCCCATTCAAACCGCCTTCTAAAGACATGATAGCAGTTTCAGCGTATGGAGAAGAACGTATTTCAGTTTATAACTCAAAATTGTATTGAGATATTCATTCATGATTCTTTCACAGAACCTTTATTTACCTTTCAAATTCAAATTAAATTTCAAAAATACAAAAAAAAAAGGCGTAAATATAAAAATTCAAATATTTAATGCTTCATTTCTCTATCCTTTGAAAACCTTTTTTTTTATTGTAACAATAGAAAGTTTAGATGCATCCAATATACACGCATATCATATAAAAGGAAATCAAAGAAGGAATATTTGATTTGAAAAAATTTTTCCATCAACAAAAATTTTCAGTATAGTGTTTTGCGAAATAAAAACAGTCGTTAATGCTTTTTTCGGAAATTTATACAAATTGCTTAAATAACGTCAATGAATAAAATTAAAACATGTTTCGACAAAAATAAAATCATAATCTTACATAAAAGAAATGTACCCACAATCCTTTCTAACAAGGTCAAGCTACTCGCTTTTAAGGTCACCACTTTCATATTTCATTTAGTTTTTTTTCTATTTTTTACATTCAATCGCATTGAAAAAAAATTTAAAAATCGTATAATGATGTAGTTATCTTCTTCTAAACAGATAAAAATGCAATAATTTTCGTCTATTTTTTATTTTAGGTTTTCTTAATTAAAAAAAAGCAAAAGTCGAAGGCCCTGGCAGCCAGTAGTCTTTCCATAGTAAAAGTATAATTTTATTTTAATTTTTGTAATTGAAATAAATAAATAAAAACAAAGTTTTGTTAAAGCCAATTATGAAACAATTTGAGATGCACTGTTTTCCGCTTTTCACAAAGTAGCTTATCCCACACCGGCACTTACCCCACACCATCAACTCTTTCTCCCAATCATCCCTCCCCCACCATCACCACAACCCTATTTTGTGGTATAATCCAATTTTATTTAACGCCACATTCTAAAGCCACTTTCAAGATTTATTTAAAATGTTTACTCTAAATATCGTATTGACACTAACAAATGTTTTGTAATACCTCGCCCAGCAGGAAAATTCCTGGCTACATAACTGAGTATTTATGAAACATTCAGATAGTATAGCATTCTGGGATTAAACCTTTAGCTCAGTGGACAAATTTTTTCACCAAAATCATGAACATTTGCAAATGGTCTCGGAAGTAACTCTAATGTATGCAAATAAATCACAAAATCCCAATTCACACCAGTATGTCATTTGTGTATCCTGCTATGAGGTGTTCGGTTTGAGGGTTAAATTTACTCATTAATTTCAAATTAACATTAACCAGTTGTGGAGAAAGACTCAATTCATAAAAGATATATTCTTGTTCCAAATCTAACGTTTATTATTAACAAATTATACGTTTAACCATTTTAAGTATGTACTTTAAAAGTAGTAATGTTTATATATACTTATTTTAATGTCCTTGAAACATGCAATAAGCTATTTTTTTTTTAAGTAAAATTTTTCTTTCCACGCTTGCCAGAACAATTCTTTGTCTCTCTTAATTTAATAATAAATGGTTTTGTTGTTAATAGTTATTTTAATGACTAGGAAGCATGCGTTATTACAAACTAGGTTGTTCTTAGACATGAACTACATCTGTTTAAGCACATTATTACAACATATGTTTAATTTTACTTCCTACTAAGTGCTTAATGGTTAAAAGTATGTATCTTTTGCATGTACTTAATTTCAATGTCGTGCGCAGCAACTATTTGTACCTGTTTTTTTAAATTTTTCAAAATTAAAATACAACCAAAACCATTGCCAAGGTTAGTTTGCATTAATTTTGTAATTATATTATATTTATTTCAAAGTATAACTAAGTCAGAAAAATAAAGCGATAAGTTGTTTTTATTGTTGTTTCTGTGAATTGGGCAATAAAGTGTTGCTCTGCTCAAATAAAAACGCTGTTAAAAAATGCGATATTGATGGTATAAACGAGCGAGTAATGAGCGTTCCGCCTACAAAACCAAACACTTGATACAGTGCCTATTTATGGCGCTTACTACTATACCGGATACAAAAACAGCAGTCAATAAAAACTGACTCAAATTAGCTCCAATTAAATTACTCAAAAATAGATAAAATACTTTAGTGCACTGATAAAAAGATAGAGAAATAATCGTGCTTAGGCTATGTTTATTTTGGCTTTAACCTCAATGGCTTAGGTATGTGCTAACCCTTGATTGATAATGCGACGAAAGGTCTACACGTAGCCAAAAAACAAAATCAATGTCAAGCACGGTCATTGATCAAATTAAAAGCAAATGAATGCCTTAAAGAAACGCCAGAAATTCCTAAGGCAGCATAAGGTTTGCTAGTTTAAAGTTGAAATGTTGGCCAGCCAATCAAAATTTCTTATGCAACTTTAAGTAACTTTATTTTTAAAAACCTACATGATAGCTTGTTTGGAAAAATTAATATAAATAGCTTATCCAAGTAGAAATCTTTCCATTTTTACGAAACTTTTAGCTTAATATTTTTGTTTCAGCCAAAAACTATGTCTAACCACAAGTAAGTCTGCTACGTGCAGCATTTATTGCACGCTACTCACAGCACGTGACTAAAATAAGACATATACTTTTTGAATGCACGCATGCGTGTCATTCCATTCAGTTGATGCGTCACTCAAACCGGTGCACTGCCTGCTGATACTTTTTTGGGTCAGCTGAATTTTAGTTTCAGCCGGTTTTCCCAACGTCATCATCATCATCATCATCAATCAAGACCTTGCTTACTTGCAATAAAGGGTGCCGGCCGGTTCAAGTTTTAACAGACAGCGATTTTGCATTAGCTCACTCACACAATAACTGAAAAATTTACAGTTTGTTGTGTAAACCCTGTTAATTACTGCTCTGGATAGGCCTAATTTAGACCTTAAATCATAAATTAAAGTGGAGCACTGCATTCGCATATTCACTTTAGTTCAATGTCAGTCTATTTAATGTTCAGTGTAATCTAAATGAGTTGATATTTTTATAGCTATGCCTCAAAACAATTGCATAACGTTAGCGGTTAGGTGTTGGAGATGCTTATTTTGAGTGATAAATAAAAAAAGTAAACAAATGTTTACGCAAGTTGGTGAAATTCACCGAAGGTTCTTTAATCTGTTTATGTTATTGTGCAAACATTTATTGGGCAACATTTTTCTAGGTATGAAATGCTACTTATTATTTAACAGCGGTGTTGGAGATGCTTATTTTGAGTGATAAATAAAAAAAAGTAAACAAATGTTTACGCAAGTTGGTGAAATTCACCGAAGGTTCTTTAATCTGTTTATGTTATTGTGCAAACATTTATTGGGCCAACATTTTTCTAGGTAATGAAATGCTTCTTATTATTTAACAGCAGTTTTAGTTCGTTTCTTAAGTCTTCCGTTTGCTGCAACGATGTAATATTTTAGTTGTGATTTCTATGTTATAGTTTTGATGTTATTGTTCAAAGAACTTTGAATTTCCAAGTGAATAATTAATTTTGGAATTTTCACAAATATTCTTATATTTTTATTTTTTAGAATCAAACTAACAGCTCTATGCTGGTTGTTAGCTTAACAAGAAATAGTTAAAGAGCTCTTGTTAAGCTGATTATTATGTTATGTAAATGTTAGTATTCTTAAAAATCATTTACAACATAAAAGCTTAAAAAGCTTTTAAAGTTCACCATGGTGAAAATCGATATGCCTATTGAAAGAAGAGATGCAGCTTGTGGCTTTGCAAGCGCTTGAAAAATTTGCCGCGGCTACTGAAAGATTTCATTATCATCACTTAAAATAAGTAAAAATTCTTCCATACTTCAGTTTAATGTATGTAAACTCAATGTTATATTATAATTTGTATTTTTTTATTATTTGCACAACAATTTTTTATCTAAGCACATAAATTTCATTCGTTGTTAAGACTCTTTCTGTCATTAACAAAATTGTAAGGAAAATAGCTTTTTATTTTACAGCAGAATACGAAACCTTAACAAATTGTTAATATTAACTATTTTGTTAATGTGGTGAGCTTAGTTAAGCTGCCAGAATAGGGCTGTAAGTCTATACTAACAAGCAAAGGTCTCCACGTGTCACTCTCCGATTTTAATGAGCTTTGAATATGTGATAAAAGACAAAATTCTAAGGTTGACGTATTTTTTATGTCTGCTAAGTTCAAGGTTTAGGCTTTCAAAATGGCATTCGAAAATTTGTAAGAATTACGTATTTTTGCAAGAACTTTAATTTTACATACACAAATTTGGCATAAAATGAAAGGTACTAAAATTTCACGCCGCTTGTTTTATATGTAAATTTTATTCCCACAAAACACCTTAATTGTTTTAAAAATCTTCATAGTAACTATTGTAAATATATTTTATGATAAACAATATCAGTTAAATACATTTTCTAAACTTTTTTTCAAAACTTATGAAAAATCTACCCTTAAATCAAAATGATAAGTTTGTCAGTTAATAGCTCATTCAATAACTAATGGATTTGCTCCACTTAAATTTTAAATAATAATTTATTTAATTAAGATTGAGAATTTGTCTTCTTATTTGATTTTCACTAACTCTACATATATATATTTTTCTTTCTTTAAGAAGCTTATCAATTATTAAATTTTCTCAAAAACCAGTACTAAATAAAATTTTTTATAATTTTTTTTTTGTAATACAAAACTTACGATTATAGCGTTCTTAAATATGACATTCGATTTTTTGCCAAAGTATATAGTTTTGACTCAAATGACCTAGAAACATACAAACGTTTGTTTCTGGAATTTGAGAATTGCTCAGCTGCATTATATAATAAGTATTTGGATAATATGAAGCTGAGTATTTTGTCTGATCCAAGAAAATTTTGGTGATTTATTAATGTTAAGAAGAAGACTGTGGATTTCCTTCTTCTTTTAAACTTCAGGATAGATTTACTGACGATTCCACCATTATTTGTGGCTTATTTGCCAATCTTTTTAAAGAATCATTTTGTTCAGATTCTTTTAATCATGATTTAGCGTATTTTAATTATATGAACAACGCATGCAGAGTTTCTTTGGGGCATATATGTATCTTTTACCTCAGAGGATATTTTTAAGTATATTGAATCAATCGATGAGGATTTTAGCGCTGGACCAGATGGAATTCCTGCCGCAGTGTTAAAACAATGCGGCTCCATTTTATGTCAGCCACTTTCGTTACTTTTTAATAAATCAATTAATGAAAGTAATTTTCCTCTTTTTTGGAAAAAATCTTATATCAGTCGTATTTACAAAAAAAGTTGCAGGAATGACGTCACTAATTATAGGCCTATCGCTAAATTGTCTTCGATTCCTAAACTTTTTGAGCGAATAGTATATGATCGAGTGAAAATTCACTGTGGGCAAGTCATGACAACTCGTCAGCATGGTTTTGTTACTGGCAGATCCACTGTGTCTAATCACCTTGATTTCACTACATTCTGCTTAAAATCTATTGATTCTGGTAGCCAGGTCGATTGTATTTACAGTGACTTTAGCAAAGCATTTGATAAATTACCACATAATCTAATTTTATTTAAACTTAAATTAATGGGATTTCCACAATATCTTGTAAACTGTATCAAATCGTATTTGATGGAGCGATCTTATCAAATACGGTTCCGAGGCGTGTTGTCTTCTGAATTTGTTGCAGAATCGGGTGTTCATCAAGGAAGCCACCTGGGTCCACTTCTGTTTATTTTGGCAATTAATGATGTTACCCACGTCATCAAACACTCTCATTTGCTTATTTATGCAGATGATATGAAAATATACAGAACAATTGATTCTAATGACAATTCAGACCTGCTCCAGTCAGACTTGAACTCCTTTGAGGTTTGGTGTTCTAAAAATAACATGTTTTTAAATCCAGATAAATGCCAAACTATGACCTTTTCGCGTAAAAGGAACAATTTTATTTTTGATTACAAAATTAAAGATACTGCTTTAAGTCGTGTAACTACTGTCAAAGACCTTGGTATATGCATGGATTCTAAATTGTCGTTTAACATGCATATTGATACAATTTGTAAAAAAGCGTCTTCTATGCTTGGTTTTATAAAACGGTGGGCCAAAGAGTTTGATAGCTTAATAACAACTACAACTCTGTATTATTCAATCGTGCGTCCTCACTTGGAGTACGCAAGTCAAGTATGGTCCTCACATTACAATGTGCATGTTGATCGTATGGAAAGAATTCAAAAACGTTTTGTTCGGTTTGCTCTGAGAGGCTTGAGTGGAACTGACACATTTAATCTTCCTCCATATGAGGATCGTTTAAAATTATTAAAGATGCAATCTTTAAGTGAGAGAAGGAAATCTGCTGATATCGTATACTTACACCAACTTATAACTGGTGCATTTGATTCTCCAGAACTTCTTTCTCTTATAAATTTTAACACTAACCGTAGAAGCAGTAGAAACTCTAACAACTTGATTTATTTACCATTTAGTAGAACAAATTATATGTTAACTGCTCCATTAAATCGCATTAGTACCTTTGTTAACAACTGTAACGTGTTTGATGTTAACTTGTCGAAAGGTCAACTCAAAAGTAGATTGAAAACTAATGAAGGATAAGATCTATGTAAACGCATGGTTAGTTGTTGTATCTTGTGTTGTCCCTGAGCCCAACCCATATTATGGTGGGTAAATTTTTCTCCCTTTTGGTTTTTTTTTGGACCACTTCTATCGATATCTTTGAGATATTTCAATGAAATTTGGATTGGTTCTTAAAATGATCTATTGCGGAGAAAGTGTAGAAAGTGTAAAAAAGCTGTAGTAGCTGAACTCTATTGTTATTGCATGTTTATATAAATTTTGCACAAAAAATTAAATATACTAAAATATTCATTTCAAACAAGGGTTTTTCTTTAGAAAAAAAAAAAAAAAAACGACATTTCAAGCTAATTTTGATTTTTTTTTTGTAGTCATGTAATGAAAAAATATTTCCTTTCTTTGACATCAAAAGGAACATATCTTGAAATGTATGGAAGTTCTTCATACATCAAATGTTAAATACAAAATCGTTTCATATGAAAACAAAATGACCTTTCAAGGAAATTTAAAATTTTTTTTTAATGAAAAAATATGTTCTTTTGACACCAAAAATATTCGCATATTCATAAAAATATGGAAATTCTTAGTACAATTAATTTTTTGACTTAGAATTTTGAATTAGAATGAAAAAAAAAAATCCGAAATTGAAAGTTTTGATGTAAATATCTCCGTTGTTTTAAATATATTTTATTGATATCTTTTTCCTTAAAAGCTTTATAAAATGACTTGACAAAAACTTTTTCAATAGTACTGTTAGCTTAGCATTTATATTTTTAATTTTTTTTTTTAAATGTCCAAAATATTCAGTTTTTACTTAAAAATAGACCAAAAGTTGTTTTTGTTGTAAAAATAATATTAACTCAAAATCGCATTTTTGGCCACATATCGTTTGTCACTTTATTCATTAACAAAAATTTCTTCTTTTTTGCATAAAAAATAAATAACTGTTTTTGTCATCAGAAGCATGGCTACCCCCTTTGATTATTTCGGCAAAATTAAATTTTTAAAAAATGGTGCTTTTATATTTTTTAGAACATCTGTGATCACAAGGAATAACGACTAAACTCAAATTATCATAAAAAACGATATTTTCATTCCACAAACTACGACCCATTTTTTTGAAATATATGAACCGTTACAAACAAAATACATGCAGACATAAGTTATGTTCAATTCTGGGCAAAAAAATGGATATCTGCATACTTCCAAAAATTGGCAATAAAGTAAATTCTATATCGCTTTTTTACGATATATTAAGTTTAGTCATTATTCCTTGTGACCACAGATATAAGCATGCTTTCAAAATAATTTAAGGGAAAAAATTATAGAAATATCTCTTACCAATTGTGATAACAACATTTTGTACACGGGAAAATCATTTTTTAATATGCACCTTTCACAAAAAAAAATTGTTCCAGAAATTATCAAATATACAAAATGCGACAAAAGCTTTTATTAAATTTTAAAATCAAATCCATTTTACCCACTTCTGCTGTATAATTGGTTTCATAAGCGCCGTTTGCAGAAGGAATAATTTGTGAAAAGCGCAGCTACACGGAAAATTAATGCCAAAATTTATCAAAAATTACAATATGAAAAATTTGACTGAATTTTATTGTAAGCACCTCTTCGATGGCTTAGGAAATGGCTTAAAACATAGATTTATATACACTCACAGAACTGGCGATGCTATCAAAACTTCGCTTCTTCTAGCCGTAATATTACGGTTCTCAAAAAATTTAATATGCGAGGCTCTGACAACTTCCATAAGGGCTGTAAGATTCCTGTTTAAGAGATGCTCTGCCGGTTTTGACAACCTCACAGAAAGTTGTAAGAACTTTTAATGGTGAGAGGAATTCGGTTTTGATAGCCGAACTGTGGAAAGGTCATAACAGCGCCTTTTGCGATGGTGAAAGGAATTCGGTTTTGGCAGCCGAATTGTGGAGGGGTCATAACAGCGCCTTTTACGATGGTGAGAGGAATTCGGTTTTGACAGCCGAATTGTGGAGGGGTCATAACAGCGCCTTTTGCGATGGTGAGAGGAATTCAGTTTTGTCAGCCGAATTGTGGAGGGGTCATAACAGCGCCTTTTGCAGTGGTGAGAGGAATTCGGTTTTGATAGCCATAAATCCTTATGTTAAGGTTGTCAGAACTTTTTCTATTTAAGCTACTTACCTCTGCGCTTTTAAGGTTATCACCAATTTCTTAATGCCGTTTGCAAAATAAAAGTGTTATTTTTAAATATTTTTTAAATTTTTATTTAAAATCATTTGAAAAATATTACTTTTTTGATCAAATAAATATAAAATTTTAATTGTTCATAGAACTTTACAAACTATTTTCTTAAAAATTTTTTATGGAACTTTAAAAATCACATATTATAAACGACAAACCATTAGCATGCATCTGAAACATGCTTATAAATAGTCCTAGACAATGGAATTGTAAAATAGTCCATGCCTTTTTCAATACAATAGGCATAATATTTATTATCAAAGTAAAGCGATTATCAAAGTAAATACCGATTAACTTTAAAAGCAATTTTCTTAATATTTGCCAACAAGCACGCTGCAAAGCCAAAACTAAAATGGAGAAATTTTTCTTTTGTGGTTTTAGTATCTTCAGTAAATGCGTGAAAACCGTATTGAGGCTACAATAGCCGTATAAGAGTTTCTCTACACGCAATATTTAAAAGTTGGTTGCAGTAGCCACAATACTGAATGTATCACAACTGTAACCACAGCTCTTATTTTCAAAAGACGCTCAGCATAATTTTTGTTTTTTTTATGATTATTGCAGATTCAATTAGGGCTATGAGAGCTTACATAAAGTGCTTGCAATAAACTTTCAGCTAAGGTGACTTCATTTCATATATTATAACTCTAGTATGGCTACTACAGCCTCATCTTTTTCATGGCAGCCGTGTACAAAATTCAATATTTCCTTGAGTGTATATAACTTTGGAATGGTTTGAAATATTTGAAAATTTTGTTCACAATTTTTGCATATAAATTATATGCCATATGAAAGAGTGGAGAAAGTGAAAATTTTCGAAAAAAAACAAATTTACAACAAAAAGCCTTTGGACTATCTTTTGAGCAAGAAGTATATTTTTAGAGGTTTTTTGAAAAATATATAAAGCATTGAATTAGTAAGGTAACGGTAAATTTTTTCTCACATCACCAAAGTCATTTAATTGAACTTTCAGACAAAATAATTTGATTGAAATTGATTAAAAAATGGCGGAGATATTTGCTTGCAAAGTCAAAACAAGAAATTTCAATCGTTCTTTTTCTCATTCTGTGACGAAGACCTCGCTTAAAAAAATGAGCTGTACTGAGAAAATCTAAAGTTTTCAAGATATTACAAAAATCCTGATGTCACATTAACGGGAATTTTTTTGCCTTCCACTATCCATACACTTCATTTTCGAATAATCTTTCGCTTACCCTTATTTTTACAAATCAACGACTTTTCATACAAAAATACTTTGTACTGAGAAAATCTATAGTATTCGAGATATTGCAATAAGTGTAATGCCATAATAACCGGTTTTTTCAAAATTAACTATATGTTAAAAATTTCACCATCACAGTATATATTCACACATATTACATACAAAAATGCTTATTGCAGGGTTTTTTTTTTGCTTATTGCAGAAAAAAGTTTTGCTTGTTTTTTGTGATCTCAGCAATGTCTAAAATTCCCTTCCGCACCATGTTCTTCTATCTCTTATATTTTAAGAGTTATAACGGAAACTCCCTTTAAACGCTCAAATTTCACTTCAAAGGTCATCAATCGAAAAACCAACAAAATTGTACATTCCTCACAGTGATGCGAGCCCATATAGCGAGTGGGCAAAATAAGAATAAAGGACCGATTTTGATGAAATTTCATATTTAGGTGGATTATGGTCTCCTAAACTTAAAAATTAAGTCAATTTTTGGGTCAGCTTTCTAGTTTAGCTAAAAAATGCGTTTGAAAACTGTAAAATTGTCAATTTCAGAATGTATATAGAATATGAAAAAGAAAATTAATTGAGAACAAAAAAACATTATTTATTAAGCAAATATTAAGAATAATAACCACAAAAAATATCAATCTCAATAAATGAATTTTTTAAGAAATTATTTAATTTTCATTCAATAAAATGCTTGAATAAAAATTTTCTAAATTTTCACACAGAATGTATTTTTTGATATCTTCTAAAGGTAAATTTGATTTATTTTCTGTTACAATCCTTTTTGATGAAAGCAAATAATCCAAATAAAGCAACTTATAAGAAAGAAGATCCTTCTTGGCGTGAGTTCTGGAGTCTTTTTTTGTATGTGACAAACGGACATTCCTCATATTTTTATTATTTTTTGTCTCCTTGATTCACGGATAACCAACAATCAACCAAATCACTACTTTTTAAATGAAAACACATTATTATTTGTTAAATTAAATTTAATACAAATAAATTATATTAAAAAGTTTAACTTTTAAAATCTGTTGGAAAAATTGCACGGAATCAAAAAATAAATGCAAATCAACAACTTTTTCGTCGCTTAAATTAAAATATTTGTTTACATTTATTAAGTAGCGGTATCAAGCAATAAATATGCTAGGTAATATCGGAGTTAAAAGTAAGGATCGGGACCGTAAACTAAAAACTAAAAATTTCCTCTGCTACTTTTAAAAACCCTCGTATTTTGTAACTAAAATCCCCAAATTAAAAAAATCCTCCGGGATCCTTAAATGCGAGTACCGTAGTATATGCAAAACAATAATTATACTCTTGTGAGATTGCACTCTCATACACACATACATATGTGTTGTTGTTTGTCAATTAATAAGTGCAGTGGTGCGTTTATGTAACTCAGTTGAGAAATTCTCTACTGGTCGTGATGTCATGCTCAACCACTCTGCTAAACTCTACCGGTAGAAAACAAGTGTTTATGTATGTCATGATACTCACCAATTGAGAACTTCGTGGTGAGTTGACAATTTGACATTTGTGATTGAGAATTTGCTTTGATTGATCAATATATAAAGTAAGACAAGGCCATGGTATAATTAGCCAGGTAGACTTATTAGAGTTAAGTTCCTAGAAACCCAGACACATACAGTGTCAGACTCAGCGTCATTACTGCCACCTTTTAAATTCAATAATTTTGTGAGAAAAAATGTTTGGTATTTTTTTAATCGGACAAAGAATGAAATCGGATGAAAATAAAATAATATGTAGAAATGCCCTAGTTTTTTGTTTATGTTTAATAACTAATAAATTTAAATTTTTAAATGGCGTGGCATTGCAATTGTATCGGATTTGTCGAATTTTCTTTAACGTTAAAGACAATGGCCCATTATCATAGTCAAAATAAAGTCGACTTTAAATTTAGTATAAGCATTTTTGACAGTTTTTCAATATAATATGTTGTCATAAAGCTTGCACTAAATTTAAAGTCGACTTTATTTTGACTATGATAATGAGCCAATATGTTTAACTTTCTATAAAATGTATTGCTATTGTTAATAATGTTTAATAATAATGCTTCTCCTTTTTCAACGAACAAAAAATCGATGTGAATAAATGCCGTAACTTTGCTGATTGCAAATTGGGACTTATTATAATATTAAACTTACGGATTTTTACTTCAAGTTATGGCAGCATTATATTTTGACAGCTAGGTATAAAAATTTTGTCATACTAATAAGTCTACCTTGATAATTACGCTATGAACTGGTCCTGGGATTTGGTGGTTGAACATATTATGCTACCTTATATATTAAGCATATGATGAAACGTGAGAATAGCCAAAACGGTGGCACGGAAGTTTATTTATAAAAATTTTTAGTACAAAAACTTTTTCACAAAACGTCGTTACCGAATGAGAAAAAACAATATAAAAATCAATGTTTTGACTTCCTATGCAAATATCTACGCTGTTTTTAAATATATTTCATTCAAATTACTTTTGTTCAAAAGTTAAAAAAAACTCTTAATGTTGGGTCAGAGTATATATTTTTTATCTTTTTTCCAAAAAAGAAAGTTGTTGTAAAAACTAATACAAGTAAATATATCATTTTTGACTACCTTTCATATAGTAGTTTCATTCATTAGCAAAAATTCTTTCAGTTTTGAGCAAAAACTGTTTAAGTATTTTTGTCATCAAAACAACAAGGGTACCCTATGACTTTTTTTCGGAAATTTATTTTTTCAAAAATGTTGTTTTTATATTTTTTACAAAAGTCAAGTCTATATGTGAAAAATAGTTTATGTGCAAAAATTACCCTAATATATATTTCCAATGAAAAGTTATGGCTAAAAATCTATTTTTTTTCCATACTATTGACTTTCATACATACTATTGATATTGATTATCTACATTAATTAAAAAAGATTTATATAAATAAATATATAATATTAATAACAAAATAAAAAAATCAAACTTACACCATCCATTCTCAATCGAAAATTACAAACTCAACTACTATAATGTTGGCGAGAACTTCTCAACTAGTAGAAAATACTCTTCTCAACTCACCACACTTATATGAACACTCTAGTTGAGAATGTCGTCATAGTGACGTCACAATCTCAACTAGTTGAGAAAAAAGTGGTAGAGAATGGTTACATAAACGCACCACAGATGTTTTCCCAAAAATGAATTTTTTCCATCAAACTTTGGCATTTTTCGTGTTTTTCAAATAAAAATAGTAGGTCATTGTAAGCTTTTTAAAAAATGTATTAAGGGAGGGGTCTGGGTTTCAGCGTAAAAAAAAACACTTTTTTTGTGATTTTTTATCTCAAATATCGATTGAGCAATTTTATTCAAACCTTCTATACATTATTGAGCATAGTTTTGACTATGTTCTGTAAATTTTTCATGCAAAAATATTAAATCATTAGCCCGTGACAGAGCTTCCCCCAGGACGTCTTGAAAAAAAAACAATTTGCGGTGTTCACTGTAACTCGGCCGGAAATTATCTGAAAATGAAAAACCATAAAAATTTAGTTAAATTATAAACAAATCTTCCCCCCAACGTTCTCTGATTATTTTTTTTTTAATTTAAAAATTTTTGGCGGCCATCTAAAGTGTGAACCGTTATTTTCGACTAAAATTTCCGCCATTTTGTGGGTGGGAAACACCCTTAATGTTAAAAAAAAAATTTTTACTAAACGTAGGGGGGAGGTATTTTATATGAAGAAAATGTGTACAAAGTTTGAAATGAATCGGTCGAGTAGTTTTCAAATGGCAGTGAACACGGACTTTGAAAAAGTAGTTTTGAGAAAAACGCGTTTAAAGTTTAGCTGTTAGAGTTAGAGCGTTAAAGGCCCCGAGACTAATTAAACAATAACTTCAAGAATATTGCTTAGATCGGATTAAAATTTTGAGGACATATTCTTGAAATGTTAAACAATAAGATAAAACAAAAAAAAAAAATCGATTTTTCGAAAGTGAAAACCCAGACCCCGCCCTTAACAAACATTTTAAAATAAATTTTATTTTATTTATACCTCTATTAAAATTCTTTCAAATATTTTTTACTTGAATCAAATAGTGTAAGAAATGTATTTTAGTTAAATTTTCTTGCAGAAATACTTAAACTGCTTATTTTACACCGGTCAAATCATGAAGGCAAGGAAAAAAATGTAAAAAAAAAGAATTAAATTTAAAAAGCTTCCTTCAGGTACGTGACTTTATGTATACAGGAGAATAAATAAAATGCACTCAACATCTTGCAAGGGCATTGGACATATTACAGGGTAAAGATAATATTTATTATGGAATTTGATTATCCTATTGTCACTGAAAAAAAATTACAAATACTTAAAAGACAGCAATGGGAGTATTGCAAGCGAATTGCGTATGCCTTGTCAGAGGCAGTAGTCGTGGCGACATTATCATACCCACGCTGTAAAAATAAATGGCTTGGTCTATTTGATGCTGATTACCATCAACGTTTTATAAACGTTTTTAAAAAGGAAGTTTCTGCTGTACAAGAAATAAATCTAAAAACAACTACATCTTTAGGCTTAGAAAGTCGTAACAACGATAGGTTTTTCGATTTCTTATCTACTAACGGTTGCTCAACTACCGAATTATTTGCGCCTAATTCTAAACTCGAGGCAACAAGTACTTTTTCTTTATATACAAGTTATTTAACTCACATTTGGCTATCAAAGGTACTGAAATATCTTGCGGACGCTGACACAATTCTGGTTTGTTTATATAAATATTTCGAAATTAGAAAAGCTTTTATAAAATTTTATACAACAATACTGTAATCGGCAGCAATGGAACGTCTTTTCTCCTATGCAAGTATGGTCAATTTTCACGTTCCCATAAAATATCGGACGAAATGTTTGAAAAAAGATTAATTCTTAAATAAAAATCACACCATATTGTTAAAAATTCAAGGTCTAAAGAATAACTACTTATTCTCTGTTAAAAATAGAATTTATTAATAAATTTATTCTAAATTTTAGAATAATAAATAAAAAATATTTCTTCACCATTCGAAAATAAAAATGCAATCAGACACTTGTTATTCACACTTGTATATGATAAAATTTATTTGTTATTTTTTATTTTTTTTTAATTATTCTTGCCCAACACTGCCAACAAAAACCTTTTTGAAATCTTGAAATTCGGTCCCTCTTAATTCTAGTTTCAACGATAGCGGCATTAGTTCCGTGTTTCCATGCTTCTGTTTAACTTTTTATTTTAAAATTATGCAGAAAAATTTTTTTATTACAACCAGTGGTATACCTTTTTTTTTTTTTTTTTTTCGTCTACTTTGACATGTCATAAGACAAAAACAACAAAAATACGTTTTTAAACAACTTCGAGGCTTTATCTATTTTAAAATAACCGTGTTTCGATATCTTTCACATTTTTTGTGTACTTACTTTTTGTGTAAAAGTACAAGGTGGTCTTAAAAGAAATTTGAAATAATAACCTTAGAATAATTAACCGAATTATATTTTCCAAAGAACTATGAAAAACTTCTTGATTTTATTTATTGGACAGAAAACCGTAGGCAAAAAAAGAAAATTAAATCTTTCTCAAAATTAAGTCGATTATAAATATCGACTTTTATTTTGAAATAAAAACATTAAAGCCCGATTAAAAAACATATTTTAAATTGAATCCATTTTGCTCACAAAAACCCCTCTTGTTCTTGAAACTATCATACTGGTGTTAAGAAATTTTTGCTCATAAAACTCACCACAGTGGATACTTCTCACAAAAGCAAAAAAAAATAAGGTACTAACTAATATCAGCTGGATTTATTTGATTTTAATCTGCCGAAAATGTCAGCAGCTATTACAGCAATAACTACTTACTAACAATTTATAAGCCATTTGCAATTTCCTTTGCAGAAAGTAAAATTTTTCTACTTTTACTGCCGGCCATTGCATAAAGTCGAGTTCGTTTTCTATGTCTTTCGTTTTAAACTACTTTGTAGATCAAAAGTCAGCTAGAAGGCAGGTAACGGAAAAAACTGGCATAACTCTATGCATATAAGTAGAAAATTGTGTAATTGAAAAAAAGTTATGAAAATCTTGGCCACTGTCACAATTACTTAAAATCATTTGAATGGACGCAGCTGTGATAACGACAAACAAGATGCATGAAGATACATAGCACAATATGCAAGAAGAATACATCAACAGACAACAGCGGATAACTCGAATGGTGCTTTTATGGGCTGCGTTAAGAAACGCAATGCTTTGTAGATGCACTCATATTGCTAGCATTAACCTATGTATTACTTTATGTCACGTTTCTGTGACAATTTTAAGAGCATTACAGTGCTTAGAATGTGCTTGTTGTAGTTGTTTTTGCAATTTGGAATGGTTAAGTGCGTGCAGCTAAACACACACCGCCACCACAAACACCCCCGCCATTCAGCTCCAGTAACTCAATATCTAATGAGTCGATAATTCACTGAATTAATTCGAATGAGCAGCAGCAGCAGCAGCAACATTAAAACAACAAGCAATTGCAGCACTTTTAATGTGAGCCAAACAAATACGAATTTTGCGTTTACTTCATTATGCGAGTTTGGCTTTTTATGATTTTTAATACTTGAGCCGCCTAAGATTCGAGCTCCAAGTTAGTTTTAGCACAGCCTCAACGGAGTGTGCACGTGAAAGAAACGCACGCCAAAAAAAAAAACCAAAGCAAATATTAACAAATTTCAGCAACAGCTGAACAAAAGTTGCCAACAACAGCGTGGCTTGTAAAGTTTTAGCCAAAGTTTAGTAGACTGTAAACTGCAAAAGTTGTAAAACTGACTGCATTTGAGTTCGAAATTCGAAACAACGAAGAACTTTGTGTTGTCGTTGTAGCAGTACGCAAAGTGTTGTGAAATTTTTGGAAAACTTTTTGAAAATTTTTGGAAATTTTATCGACATTTCTGAAGACTTTATTTATTTAACGATTTTGGCTAAATTAGGCAAAAAATTGTGTTTCTGACTGCAGCTGTGTTGAAAATAATTAATCAATTTATGCTTTTTATCTTGTTTAACTTTCTTAAAACACATCAGCAACACATTAAGGAAGAAGTTTACTATCAAAATAGTTTTTGCGAAAGATTGTAGACACGTTGTAAGCACTCACTGCAAACATTTGTGACAACACTTTGCAAATAAAAGTTTTTTGTGAAGAAAAAGTTGTAAATTTTATCATTTCTTGCAATTGACTTTAACTGCATGCACAAAAAACACAAAACGAAATACAAACAAACGAAATCAGTGCCCTTCAATTGGTGGCAAAATAAATTCGAATTTTAACAACATAGATTAAAAAAAAAATATTTTTGTTGCTGTTATCACCACCGTTACCAATTGACACCATTTAATTGCTGTGAATTACAAACACAAGCCGTACGAAAGGCAAAACAAACAAAAAATACGTACTTCAAAATAAGCAAAGAAAAGCAGTAAACCAGCATGGATTCCCCAAAAAAGGTAAATAAACAACATAACCTATATTTGCCTGCATTAAATAACAACAACATCAATTAATTCATTACAAAGCATTTAATTAACTTAATAAGCTATGTCTTTGTTTGACTGCCATGAAAAGTGAAGTGATTGATTCAAATTTTTTGGTATTGATGGCCTTCGCTATGGTATTGTTGACAAAGGTCAAAGTCAGCGTTATCCAAGTGGCAAAAACTTTTTGTCATTATATTGTTGTTTTTTTTTTATTAAATTTAATTTAAGCGTAGTTTTGTTTTAAAAAAGCATCAAGTTCGCTTCTTAAGTCTTTTGTTTTCACGCAGTGGTCAAACAAGTTTTAATGCAAAAAACACATACTTTACTCTAGGGCCGTAGCCAGGACTTACCCATGGGGTGTTTTGGGAAACATTTTTTTATTCAAAATTAAAAAATTAAAATATACAAGTTTTTGTTTCATTTTATTTTCAAGTTATGTTTTTTTTTATATTATATATGTAAGTAAATATATTCAGGTGCCTCGACTTCCGTTAGAAAAAAGTTCCATTTGTACCCCCCTCTAAAAATTAACATTGATCCTTTTTCTAACGATTCCCAAAATATTTTGGTTGTAACGATAGCCGCAAGTGAGCTAAAATATTTTGCAAAAACCTCAAAAAATCATGTTTTTTGTAAATATGTTGGCAGAAAAGGCTCTTCCAATCTGCATCAAAAAATTTTAAAGTTCTGTAACAGCATTAAAGATAATGCTTTTTTCGTGAATTTTTCTTAATTTATTTTGACTAAAATTGAAATAACTTCATTGTTTCTAATGCGATCCTTACTTTCAAGGTATCGTTGGAAAAGTTGTGATTACATACATTCTTGGCCGAAAATTCTAAACATTATACATATTAAATCTAAAATATTAATTATAAAATCAACAGCTACTCAAAAAATTTTGTAAGAAATTAAAAAAAAAATTTGAAATTGAATTTTGAAAGTTTTTGTATGGAAATAAAATAAAAAATATCAAAAATAAGTCTTCTTTTTTTGCAAATTCTAGCAACACGTCCTGCTCTCTTACTGTGCATTACTGTGTATGCTAAGGGATGCACATCCGTTCAAACGGATCTCGCCCATTGATTTACGGAATTATGTTTTAAGAATTTTTAGCGATGAGAACGATATCTCATTTCTCTCAAACTAATAAAATTTTAAAGACAGAAAAACTTTTACATAAACTTCATAAATCTTGCAAACCTAAAAATTTCACAAAATTACCTAAGCGATTGACTTAAAACTTTTCGTCGGTTCAGAATTCTGAAAAATGTAAGTCAACTTTTAATAACTCATGAGTAACTTCAAACATTCCTAAAAAATTAAACCAGGCTTAGACTCATATCTTTAACTCAAAAGTTCATTGTGTAAGAATTCTTGACTGTAAAAGAGTCACAAGGAAAGGGGCAGCAAAATGTATTTAATAAAAACTTGTTTTGTGTTGTAAATTATGAATAGGCTGTGATGCAATGCCACCATAAGCAGAGTTAAAGAAAACGCAGAACTTACAATGAGCTCCATTTGCATATTTGGAGTAAGCAAACCAACTCCAGTGACAAAGCATGAATGCTGAAATTTAAATTTTCGAGAACCGCTCGAGGGAAAATAAAAATCAGTTAGAGGCTGAAGTAACCTGTAAAATCTTCCAGGCGGTTCTATTGACTTCACTGTTATCGCATAACAAGGACATTTACACGTAAACGCAACTTCAGTATATGATTTGATAAGTTTTTATCAGTTATCATGATTTTTTAAGTTTTTTTAGAACATATTAGAGTGATTCAACGAAACAATTTTTTAAATGCATTCATTTTTATTAAAATTTCTACCCTCTAGGGGGTTTGAACCCCAAAATCCCCCCTTGGCTACGGCCCTGCTTTATTCTAGATAATTCAGTAGTCGCTATTGACTACAATCTTTTTATGAAAGTTCCTTTTAATTTTCAAACATTTTTTATTCAATATTAAAGTAACAAGTTTGTTTCTTAAGTCTTTTGTTTTCTCGCAGTAAGCGAACAAGTTTTATTGCAAAAATATACCTTACTCTAGAAACTAAGCATTCGCGATTACGCATATTATTAATTTTGTTATAAAAAATCTTTTAAATTTCAAAGCATTTTCATTTGGTTTTTTGTTAAACGCACATTTAAATTATTGGATTCATTTTTAATCTTACTGTTGTAATTAAACATTTTCAAAACAAATTTTAGCTCTTCAAAATAGTAGTTTTCTAAATAAAATGTTGGCTAAAATTTAATCTAGAAATGTTAGAATACTTTAAGAATGCAGCGTTCGATAAGGTTCGGATCTTATGTGTGTTTATCATTGCTTTTTATACATGTGACTGTGAAGGTTAGTTGTTAGAGTCATAAACTGACAACCTAAACGTTGTTGGTTCGATGCACACATATTTTGTTATTTTTTTTTTTTTGTGTCGAAAATGTTTTTATATAATGCTTGGTTTTCACGTTGTCATTTTCAGTGGTCAGTTGTTGTCATTTTTTTTTATCTCTGGCAATCTTGGAAAATTAAAAAATTAGAATTAAATCCTTTGTGGTGTGCCCACTATTACCGCATACAACAAAACATTTTACACAAAACTACTTTACTTTAAGTTAAAATTTTAGATTTAAGACTTTATTTTTTAAAATCTCAAAAATTATAAAATTCTCTATTAGTTGTGAAAATTGTTCAAATAAAAATGCATAAAAATATAAAATTTTTATCTAAAATATACAAAAATAAAAATGTAGCTATGCAGAAAATTTTCTGGAGTTTTATTAAGGTGATATTTTAGGTGATAAGCTTTTGTGTCGTCATAAAAATGTCATAGTGAAAACCAAGCATAAGTATTAATTAAAATTCAGTCCAATGTGGGATTGAATTTAATTATAATATTTCTTGTCGATTGAATTATAATCAGTGGCGAGATGTTGTGACTTCACTGTTGAAGCGAACATCGAAGCTAAGTTTTCGACGTGGCGGTATGTTGTAACATTTTCGTTCGACAGGCGATTTGGTTTGTTTCGAAGTTATTTTCGAACATTTAACAACTGCTCGCAAGTTTTTTTCTGATACTTGGCATGTTAATAACGTGAATCAATATATAAAAAAAATTATTAAGAAAAAATTTAATTTAAACTAAAAATTATAAATTAGTCATTTTAAACAAATAACATTGTTTGGCAAAAAAAGGGAACTTAATTTGAACAAACAGTTCTAAGGTTACCATATACTCTAATTCAAACCTATTCTTTTATAATTTTACTAACTTAAAATCATTATTAAACACTTCTGTGTTCAATAAATAATACATAATAAATAAAACCATGCTTAGTTGAATAGATATAGGTTTTTATATTTACATACTTCGCTTCTAGAGCAGTGCCGCCAAATCAAAGTGATATTTTATCGCAAATATCGCCAGTCAAAAGTGTTACAACATACTGACTTTCGATAATTTCGACAACTTCGAAACTTTCGGA
This sequence comes from Dichetophora obliterata, assembly GCA_963920525.1. Taxonomy (NCBI): domain Eukaryota; kingdom Metazoa; phylum Arthropoda; class Insecta; order Diptera; family Sciomyzidae; genus Dichetophora; species Dichetophora obliterata. The sequence goes on along the minus strand of OY986438.1, from coordinate 203,042,671 downwards.
GTTACAACATGTTGCCACTGGGTTTGCATTTGTTCATTCATGAACTGCTCAATTCTGCTTCTATTTATTCATTTTAGAATATGAATGAAACTGTGCTATTCACCTCTTCTTCAATTCTTCACTTGTCGTTCGTTGGCTCTTCATTTATTCATTAATTGTATATGAAGTGGTGAAGGCAACGGATGATACTCACTTGTTCTCTGGCAATAGATGGTTTGTATCAGAGAAGGAATTCGATGCTGGCACGAACACTAGGTAAAAATGGGTCGCTGAATCCGAGTCCGTTGTCAGAATTTTTGTAATAGGGTTGCCACCTGCTAATTAGTATTTTTAATAGTTTTAAACATAATTTTACGGTGTTGGGGGGTCGCTGATTTCGAATCTGGAGTCAGAATTTCAAAATTCAAGACAGTGGATAGGGTTGCCACCTTATTTTTTTTATTTTTATGAATTTGGGGCTCGTGCGAACTGAAGGGTAAAAATGGGTCGCTAAATCCGAATCTGTTGTCAGAATTTCAAAATTTTATAACAATAAGGTTGCCACCAATCAATATGTATTTTTAAGAATTCATCCTTAAATAGTGTTAAGAAGTCGCTGATTTCGAATATGAAGTCAGAACTTTAAAATTCAAGATGGTGGATAGGGTTGCCACCTTAATTTTTTATTTTTACGAATTCGGGGCTGGGTACAGAATTTCAAAATTTTGAAATATTAGGGTTGCCACCTTATAATATGTATTTTTAAAAGTTTTTAACATCATTAAACAATTCTATAATCGGGGAACGCCAATGATGTTTTGATAAATTTTTAAATTCTGACAATGGACTTGGATTGAGTGACCCATTTTTACCTAGTGTTCGCGCCAGCATCGAATTCGTTAAAATAAAAATAAAATTAGGTGGCAACCCTATTAACCATATGGAATTTCCATATGGATCTCTGACTTCAGATTCGACACTGTTAAATTATGTTTAAAACTATTAAAAATAAATATTATAAGTTGGCAACCCTATTATAAAATAACATAATTTTTAAATTCTGACAACGGATGCAGACTTAGCGACCCATTTTTACCTGGTGTTCGCGAAAGCACCAAATTTCTTCTCTGATACAAGCCATTTATTTCCATTGGCGTCGGAAGCGGGGGGAAAAGGGGGCAGTTGCCCCCCCTTTTTTAGCTAGATAAAAAATTTAAAAGGAAAAGTTATTCAAAATATCAGTTTTTTTACAACGATAATATTTTTGTATTATATATATTTTCCTCTTCTTTCTCTCTTCTTCATGTTTCATGTGAAGAAATTTTGGTAAACTCTTTTTGCACCACCATTTGTACTGCCCTCCCATTTGTACTACCCCCCCATATGGAATTCGCTTCCGACGCGCTTGTCTATTGCCAGTGAACAAGTGAGTATCATTCGTTGCCTTCACCACTTCATGAACAATTAATGAATAAATAAAGAGCCAACGTACACCAAGTGAAGAATTGAAGAAGAGATGAATAGCAATAGTTTCTTCGCAAGAGTAAAATATGTTCTTGTTTACAAACTGGTTTCCTCTCTCCAGTTCATGAAGAAAAAAATCTGCTTAGCTGTTCACGAAAACGTGATTAGTACTGTTTTTCTCAAAAAACAACTTTGCTCTTGCGGGAGAGGAAGAGATCCTTATTTTTTTGGGAGATCTTGACAACCGTATGTAACTTTTGAGACCTCATAGAATGTGAAATTCGATTTCGAAATTCGAAATTGTAATTCGATACGCCCTATTGTAGATCCCCGTTCCCGTTGCTTCATTTTCAAATTTTGACCAATCAGTAAACCAGGATCAGCTGTGAAGCTATCTCTCCTCCACAATGGCCTATTGGACATAACGACCCTGTAGCGCTTCGAGAAGTTTAACTTTTTCAGCATCCTGTCTGGAATTTTTAGAAAAGGGTAATCTTCGAAGATTAAAGTATCTTCAGGTGGCTCGTAAAATTCCCTGATTTGTAATTCCCTGATTACTTTTTCCAATTTTAATATACTTAGATATGCCTCTTCTTCGATAACTACTCGTAATAATCATTTGTATTTAATGGTAAATCAACTACTATTATTCACACATGATTTTGGGAAAAACATATACATATATGCAGTGCTGCGCTCCAAAACAAAACAAAATAGAAGAAGAAATGTTTTCTATTTCATTTGACATGTATTTATTGTCTTAATCTGTCATATTGTCATATTTTTTAGAAATTCTATTTGTGCTAAGCAATTTTAATTTTAAGGATATGGATCCAAAAAATATAATTTCTAAATTTTTGTCTTAAAAAAAAACATTCGAAATTAAAATATTTCAATTTCGATGCAAATATCTTCGCTGTTCTTAAATATATTTCATTCAATATTATTTTATCAAAAATTTTTATCAAAGTACCCAAAAAAATATTTCAGCAACGCAGCTGTCCTTGACCAAAAATTTATATTTTTAATTTTAAAATAGAGCCAAAATAGTTCTTTTTCTACCAAAAAACAGGGCAAAAATAATAAATTAAAATTTCATTTTTTAAACTCTTTCATATGAAGTAAAAACTCTTTCATATGAAGTAAAAACTCTTTCATATGAAGTAATTTTTATGAAAAAACTGTTTCAGTTTGACACAAAATTGTTGTTCTATTTATATTATAAAAAATGCATTTGCACGTTCTACATTGATTTTTGTGACGAAATTGATTTTTTTTCAATATGTTGTTTTTATCATTTTTAAAAAATGCTTAGAATTTGAGAGTAAGTACACAATTTCAAATTTGTGTGAATGTTCGTTTTTTTTTAACTTTAGCAAGTTTTTATTCTCTCTACTCTAAAGAAATACATGGAATGTATGGTTTTTACTTTTTTAAGTTTTTTCTATCGAAAAAGTTACTGTGAATTCGACTATTTGCATATGCCTATAATGCCATTGAGAAGCTGCTAGTGGGAAAATAGTTTTTTATATAATATACCATATAAAAAGAAAAAGTTCATAAAAAAGGACATTAGAAATGAACAAGAAATGTAATTTTTAAAATTCTTCCAAGGATGCAGTCTTATGGGCAGTAGCTTAACAAACATTTTGGTGCATAAATCGTCCTTTAATGATGTATGGTTAGGGAGTTATGGCTAAAAAACAAAAAAAAACTAGAAAATCACAAAAACATGACGTAGAAGACTAAGATTCTTGAAAAAAAAAATTTTTTCTAAAAATGCAGTCTTGTGTAAACATGTATTAGAAACATTTTGGAGCATAAATCGTCTTTGTAGGATGTATAGTTTAGGAGTTATGGCCATACACAATTGCATTTTGCAAATTCAAAACTACCTAATTTTAAAGTTGGCCTTTGTGGTCTAGTGGAGAGTCGCTAGACTATCAACCCAAAGGTCCCTGGTTCGAATACGGGCTCGGGCATGGTTCTTTTCACTTTCTTTGTTCTTTCCTTCTTTTAAGAATTATGGAATACTAAAAATCCACAAATAAATTGTGGAAAATGTGGTATTAAAGGACAAGAACAACTAAGGGCTGGAAATGCTTGCCGAGGTTAAGGCATAACACTAGCCTTGGTTAAAAGCAATTCAAATTGTCTTTCACGGTTGTTTCGCCTAATCAATAATTCACGTATGGTTCCAATCAATTCCTCTAAATAATCTATCCCTTCCCTTTCAGGTCAAAGACCAAACCTTGTTTGTATAAGGCGCATGCCTTGGTTCTTTGATCTTTAAAAAAAAAATTAAACAATTCAAATCATAAAATATATTTTTCTCAAAAGACATCTTTTATTTCCTCATTTTTATAATGCATTCTCGAACAACTCACCTAATTTTAAGGACAATTAAGATACTTAAAATCTTAAAAAAATTACATTTGTAAAAAATAAATTTCAGAGTAACACCGAGTACAGATACAGATACAGATAGTTAATAATAAATTTACATAGTTTTCATTAATCTTATCTTCGTTTTAAACAAAAAATCTCTAATTTTTAATCCTTTTTAAGAAACTAATGCAGAATTTAGAAATTCAAAAAAACAAATTTTTTTCTATACAACAAATCTCACTTATAGTTAATAAATCATTAAAAACTAACACATTTAAATGTGCTTATTTAAAATACAATCTTATATGTATCTTGATCTCGAGACATATGAAATGGTTCAGAACCCACACCTAAAATATTTGCACTCGAAATAATCATTGCAAAACATTGATGTATTTTTTTTTAAATACCTTGCCTTACTAAGAAAAACATTTTAATTTTTTCTCTTCGATTTTTGCTAGTCAAAATCTTAAATGGCCTCGAGTCCCACAAGCATAATTTTTTGGCAAATAAAAATATTGTTGCTACAATTTGTTTAGAAAAATATTGCAAGTATGTCTGTTATAGGCCATTAAGACAAATAAAGCACAGTTCAACTGAAAAGAATTATTTGAATATAGATAAGAATATAAATTATATAAGCCAAAAATGTCGAAATGCACGTGTGCAGAATTGAAAAAATTAATACAAAAAAAAGAAATAAACAAATAAAAATAAATCTTAATGCTAATAGTTATTGGCTTAAGCTGCTTATAAATCAGTAAGCTAAGTCAACTAGATACAAATACACTCTTAAAAATACATAGCTATATAATTTATCATGTTGCTAGAGCCAACACCAATTCTTTGGTGTACAACAACAGTTCTTCAAACAGTTAAATGAAGTCAATGCAAACACTTCAAGCGTGTAAATTTCTACCTAATTTTTTTTTTCATTTTTTTGTTTTTGTGTGCTGTTGAGTTCATGTTTTGTATTTAACATTTTTAAAAATGCAGTTAATAACACAAACAACAACAACAACAACAATTAAGAGTTCTATCCACCAATGTCAGTTTCTTATATTACAAGAGAACATGCAAATTTAGGGAAAAAATTCAAAAAAAATTTTTTATTCAACCGTAGGCGCAGTTTTTGACAACTGATTACAAAATCACGTTGAAAAACATTTGCATATCACACACCTTGAATGCCAATTGATATTTGGCAAAACAAAAACAAAAAACCAAAAGAATGGTTAGCACATAAATAAACCAGCTAATCAACGGCGACTGATCAAGCAATGCGATAAGTTACAGAAACGGTTTCCTGCCATTAAAACTGTTCATGGCTCGAATTAAACTATTTGAAAGAGTTTTAAAATTAACCGAAAAGTTCTCTGTTTAACTTCCAATATGATTAAATTAATAATACCCTTATATCTCTTTTTAGCCTTGCGATGAAACTATCTTCATACACATAAAATAAAATTATTTGTAAGATTTCTTCGAATGATATTAGTAAACCAAATATTCATACATTCTACAAATATTCGTACAGTACACAAAGTATTTTTATTGTGATATCTTTACGAATTCATTCGTAAAATGCTACTAATACCTGATGCAGTATCTTCGAATATGTTCGTTTTATATACTAATGATATTCGTAAACAAAAATAAATCAATTCGTATTAGTGCATTGAACGAATGATTGTGTACAAATATGTAAATACTAGCTGAAACCCGGCGCGTTGCTGCCACTCTTCCTTGTCAAACGCCCATAAAATGTTATCAGTTAAACAGCATGTCTAAATTGAGGTAGAATACTGAATTCCGAGACTGTGCGACTTATATCCACAAAGCTATTCGATATAACAAATTTGGGTTGTATAGGAAGTGCCACGCCCTCTTGATCACCGCTCATAGAATGTAATCAATTAAACTGCATGTGTACATGGAGATTGAATATCGAATTCCAAAACTGTGCGACATATAACTCAAAAACTATTCAATAGCACAAATTTGGGTTGTATGGGAGGTGCCACTGCCCTTTTCCTTACGCCCATAAAATTTTACCAATGAAACTGCATGTGTAAATTGAGGTCGAATACTTAATTCCGAGGCTGAGTTACCTATAACTCTAAAGCTATTCGATATCGCAAATTTGGGTTAAATTGGAGGTGTCACGCCCCCCCGACAAACTCTAAAAAATTTTATCAGTAAATCTGCAAGCGTAAATTTTGGTCGAATACTGAGTTCCGACGCTGTGCGACCTTGAACTCCAAAGCTATTCGATATCACAAATTTTCGTTGTATGAGAGGTGCCTCTCCCCCTTGATCAACGCTCATAAAATGTAATCAATGAAACTGCATGTGTACATTGAGGTCCAATACTGAATTCCAAAGCTGTGAGACCCAAAGCTATTTGATATCTCTAATTTGGGTTAAATAGGAGGTTTCACTCCCCCTTGTCATACGCCCATAAAATGTTATTAATGAAACTGCATGTATAAATTGGGGCCGAATACTGAATTCTGACGCTGATATTCCATAACGCAAATTTACGTTCAATGGGAGGTGCCACGCCCCTCTTGCCAATAAACATAAAATTGAATCAATGAAACTGCATGTGTACATTGAGGTAGAATACTGAATTCCGGCGTTGTGCGACCTATAACTCCAAAGCCATTTGATAGCACAAAGTTGGGTTGTATGGGAAGTGCAACTCCCCTTTGCCCTACGCTCATAAAATGTAGAGGAATGAAAGTGCATGCATAAATGTAGGTCGAATACCGAATTCTTACGCTGCCAACCTATAACTTCAAAGCAATTCGATATCGCAAATTTGGGTTGTAAGGGAGATGTCACGCCTCCCTGTCCAACGCCCATAAAATAGAACCATTGAAACTGCATGTGTAAATTGAGGTCAAAAACTGAACTCCAAAGCTGAATTCCTATAACTTCAAAGCTATTCGATATCACAAATTTGGGTTGTATGGGAGGTGCCCCTCCCCCTTGTCCCGTAAGATTTCATCACTGAAACGGTACGTCTAAATTGTGGTCGAATACCGAATTTCTAAGCTGTGCGACCCATAACTCTAAAGCTATTCGATAACAACAATTTTTTATATATATGTGGGAGGTAAAAGGGGGTGTGGCATTTCCTCTTAAACCATCTCGTACTCAAAGCAAAGCGTACTTACAAAATTTGAGCTCAATCGGACCGATGGTTTCGAAGTATTTTGATATTTTCTTAAAAGTAAGCGTAGATAAAGTGTAACCACGCCCAATTTTATTAAAGTTAATGATAGTTCATACGAACTTATTTACCAAATTTTAATTTAATACGACCAAAACCGTCTTAAATACAGCATTTTTATTGATTTGTGGGCGACAAAAGGGGGTGTGGCATTATATTTTTCCTAAACCAGTAGAAGGAAGTATCCAATTGGGTTCAGTCGTTTTCAAGTTTTAAGCTTTCGAACAAATCACGATTCATTTTTATACATATAGATATTGATTTGTGGGCGGTAAAAGTGGGCTTGAAAACATTTATGTATCGTGACTGCCTCTTGGAGCACCTTCACAGCAAGTTTCACTATAAAAATGTGAAGAGCTCCGCCATGATTTCGGAAAAGTGGGCGTATATATATTGCGACCACGCACATTTTTTGTACAGTTACTGACAGTAACCATCTGAACAAAATTACTAAATCTTAGTTTTTTACGATCGAAACCGTCTAATATATATCCTTTATTTGGTTTGTGATCGACAGCGCAAATTTGGCTTGTATGGGAGGTACCACGCCCCCTCGTCCAAACGTTATCAAACCTCACAGGCACACTCACTCTCCTCGGCAGACGTTGTTCTGCCATAGACCGCCTTACTGCCATATACGAAAATGTCGAATAGCTGCCGAAAGTAACCATATGAACTAAATAACCAAATTTTAGTCTAATACGATCAAAACCGTGCGAAATATAACATTTTTGTTATTTTGCAAGCTGTAAAAAGGGGTGCTGCAAAATATTTCCCTAGAGCCATCTCATAATCGAAACAGGCCTATTAACTAAAGTGGGACAGGCCTATTTTTAGTGCACTTGCCGAGAGTAACCATATGAACTGAATTACAAAATTTTTGTCTAAAACGACCCAAACCGTTGAAATAAAACAATTTCATTGGTTTGTGGGCGGCAAAAGGGGGCGTGAACACCAATTTTTAGTTCAGTTGCTGACAGTAACCATACAAACTAAGCCAACATTTTAGCTCAATCGACCCAGTAGTCAATTTTAATGATTTCTCAAAAAGTGGGTGTGGCTATATAGCGATGATGCCTTTTTTTAGTACAGTTGCCGAAAGTAACCATACAAACTTAGGTATCACATGTTAGTCTCATACGATCAAAACTGCTTGAAATATAGCATTTTCACTGATTTGTGGGCGCAAAAAGGGGTTGTGGAAACCAACTTTTCGTACAGTTACTGCCAGTAACTACACAAACCAAAGTACCAAATTTAAGTCTTATACGACCAAAACCGTCTGAAATAAACCATTTTAATTTATTTGTGGGCGGTAAAAGGGGGCGTGGAAACCCATTTTTAGTACAGTTGTCGACAGTAACCGTACATACTAAATTATTTTAGCTTTATACGACCCAAACCGACTGAAATATAACATTTTTATTGATTTGGGGGCGGTAAAAGGGGTGTGGCAAATTTTTTTCCTAAACCATCTCGTTCCTGAAACAAATCGACTGCCAAAAATTTCAGGTCAATCGGTTCAGAAGTTTCGGAGTCTACAGACATCACACAGCCAGACACACATCGTTTTGCTTTTTATATATATAGATATTGATTTGTGGGCGATAAAAGTGGGCGCGAAAACATTTACATATAGTGACTGCCTCTTAGATCGCCTGCACAGCAAGTTTCACTGTAAAAATGTGTAAAACTCCGGATTGCCATCGAAAAAGTGGGCGTATTTATATTACGACCACGCCTATTTTTCGTACAGTTACCGACAGTAACCATCTGAACACAATTGTCATATATCCTTTTTTTGGTTTGTGATCGATAGCGTAAATTTGGCTAGTATGGGAGGTACCACGCCTCCTCGTCCAATAGTTACCAAACCTCACAGGAACACTCTCAAGATGTGGCTTCAGTTTCCCTGAAAATTTCATAAAGATCGGTTCAGCGGTTTTGGAGTCTATATATGATATAGCCACATACCCACATACCCACATACATACATCCATTTTTATATATATAGATTAATATTCGTAAATTTCTCGTACGAATAACTTCATAATTTGTTCCACTACATTCGTAGTATTTACTAATGCTTTCGTACTATTCATTCGTAGGTTGACCGTACGAATTATTAGTAGAATGTACGAATAATTAGTTGAGTTTAAAAAATTGAAAACCGAAATCGTTCAACCATGTTTTTCGAGCATCTACATAATGTCAAGAACTGTGTGATTGTAAAGTGGCTGTAGCCTACAGTTCAGACAGAATTTTTTTTTTATAAGATATATCATTCGTAAATTTATCAAACGTAAATCTTATTAAAAATGTACAACTACTACCAAACATTTTTTAATAAGATTTCTTATTAAATGAATGAAAAGATGTGGTAATCTTATTAATACTTTACTTTAATAAGAACATTTTTTTTTTCATTCTCCAAAGTTTAAGAAGAGACCACCTTAAATTAATAAGAAAATCTTTTTGATCTGCTTTTTTAAGATTTTCTTATTAAACACCCTTTTAAGAAGGTAGTAACTTTGAAAATGCTACTTATTTTTTGCTTTAGCTTTCAGTCGTAAATGTGAAGTGAATTCATGAAGTTTATGTGCATTTTATGGACTTGATTTATTTAAAGTAAAATAAAAATATGTGATAATGGATAATGATACTTATGTTTCCGAACTTGTTTTCGACGAGGCTGAAATTCTGGAATCTCAAGCCATATTTCAGTCGGGGGTCTTAAGTGACTCAATTTCGACTTTACTAAAAATTTATGGAGTAAACTCGAAGAGGTTGTTGAAAAAATGGAGATTAAGGATGTTGCCACTTTCTTTGAACGCCTTGACAGCGCCGGGTATTTTGGTAACAAAGTCATTTTGTTATACAAAGGTATTTTTTTTTCTTTTTGTGAAATTATATTTTAACAGATGTATTTTATATATACATATACAAATTTTATTTCCTAATAAATAGTAATAAACCATCAAAATGTATTTTTATTAAATATTACAGGCAGTTAAAAGTATATTTCTAAGTAAAAGGTTAATAAGATTCCGTTCTGATTTAAAAATATTTCCTTATTAAAATTTAAAAATAAATCCTATTAAATCAATAAGATGTCGTTATTAAATTTTAAAAATAAATCTTATTAAATCTATAAGATTTCTTCTTAAAAACCAAGAAGTTTTGATAGGATTTTCTTATTGTTTTTAAAAGTATTCTTATAAAAAACAATAAGATTCTTCTTAGAATTATGTGGTTTGCCTAACAAAAAAGCTCATAATTTTAATAAGATTTTCTCTATGGTTTTAATAAGACAATCTTCTTGGATGGAAACCATAGAGAAATCTTATTGATTTTCTTCTATTTTATAAGGTTGTTTTGGCTCTGTGTAGTTGGTGGTGGTAGGAAAAGTTCGTGGAGAGGAACGCTTAGTAACTTGAGTTGACTAAGAGCAAGGCATAACACTTGCTTCAGATTTAATATCACATGCTTCTACAGCTTCTGCCACATTAAAAATATCCTACATAAAAGTTTCACTTGATTACTCCCTTCTTCCATTCTGTGGTATCACAACGGAACAATAATGGTCTAAGTGGGCTGGTCTTCAGACCTGAACTAGAAATATTCTTTCTTAAAATAGGATCAAAAATGCAATATGATCCTATAATTTTGTCTATTGATGCTTTTCTGCGTGCAGAAGAAAAGAATAATTTCAGCAATGTAACACCCCTTTTCAGGCAATGTAACAATTGTTACCCAGTATTATTAATATTTCTAAGTGTTTGTTGTAATTTTTGTTTTTAAAACAAAATTTGAAACGGTAAAAAACAAAATTTTTTAATGAAAATGTCACTATCTGAAAAGCAGGTGACAATTTTTATCAAAATTTATAATTTTGGAGCTTCAAATTTTTTTCTTAAATCAAAAAATTACAACAAACACTTACAGCATTATTCTGACAAAGTGACAATTTTTACCCAGTATTTTTTAAATTTCTATGTGTTTGTTGTAATTTTTTGATTTCAAAACAAAATTTTAAGCTCAAAAAGAATAAATTTTGATAAAATTATCACCTGCTTTTCAGATATTTTGTTTTTTGAACTTCAAATTTTGTTTTGAAATCAAAAAATTACAACAAACACATAGACATTTTAAAAATACTGTATAACAAATTGTGCCCTTTGCCAGAATAGGGCTGTTAGAAATATTAAGAATACTGGGTAAAAATTGTCAGTTTGTCAGAATGGGGCTGCAAATTAAAATTTTCTGAAAATTATCAAATATCTCTAAGCATAAGAAAATTATTTACCAAGCAAGAGAAAAACTTGCCTTATAACTTTATTTCAATATAATAAAAATTACATATCAATCAAATATTATTGATGCAGTTGTACTGATTGTCCATTTTTAGTGATTTCACATGCACAATTTAGATCACAACACAATTTTTCGATTTTTGCTTTTTTTTATTTTCAGCTAAGCAGAGATCGCTCTGCTCTGTGTTGGGTATTAGTAAGCTTATAACACTGTGCGCTTTTCTCTGTACCTTTTTCTCTGTATTTGATAATTTAAACGTTTTTCACTTCATTTTGGTGTGAGGAATCTCGTCGTGACATTTGTTTAACCACTTTACCGAACATTTTAGAACAAAATTTTCTTTTTTAAGATATATCAAAAATTACTCAAGATATGCACTCATTTTCATGTTGATAACTCTTGAACTATTAGGATTTTCGTTTTGCTTTCTTTCTATAATTCTGGCCAACAACTTTGCTGAATAAATGAATCTGAAAAATCGCTTCTAGTGGGTCTTATCGAGTGATTCTTACAAAAAGTCAAACAAAAAAAATTCGAACAACATTGCGTATGAGTAACATTTTTTGGTTTGAAGAGTTGAAAGCGGGCAAGACATACTATGTCGCTTATTAAAGGTTTAAAGACAATGTCAAATGATTTTTCGTTATATATGTGTTCAACAAAGTTGTTGGCAAGAATAATAGAAATAACTTTGCTGAAGAAACCAAAATAAAAATCCTAATGTTTCAAGAGTTTTCAACATGCAAATGAGTGCATATTTGGACTAATTAGAAAAAATTTTTGCACTAAAGTCTTCGGTAAAGTGGAAAAACGGATGTTACCACGAGATTCCTCATTTCAAAATTAAGTAAAAAACGTTGAAATTATTGAATACAGATTTTCGTGCCGCAATTAGTGTTGGCAATACTATTAAATGCAGTTTATTGGGTCAATTTTACAATTTTTTAATTCTCTTATATAAATTATTGCAAATTTTTCACTTTTACAGCTCTGTAGCACATCAACTAAACGACGGGGACTTAAAATTATGGCACAACGAACACTTGCATGTGTAACAATACGTAGAGACGATGTTTCATAGCTATGTTAGGATAGGTTAGGTGACGCTGTAATCGTGTTATTTTTTTATTATCATAACATAACATATGAACATAAGTTTGTTTTTTAAATCTTTTGATTTTGTTCTTCAACTATTTACCTTCAAAATAAAAGCATTGCTGCAAGCAATAATATACACAGGCACTCAACACCAGTTTTAAATTTCTTGTAGAAAAATTACTGTAGTAAATTGTAGCAAAAAGGCAAATATTATAATTATGTTTTAGAATAATATAAAAACAGTATATATATTGAAAATACAAAGACAAATTGTGTATTTAAGTATATCGCTTCATAAGGAATTGTTCAAAATTACTAAAACAACAATGTATAAAAAATGTTGGAAATTCTATCAAATTAACGCACTTTATAATTAGATAATTTTGCAAAGTCTTGAATTGTGAAGCTCTGCAGCCCGCATGCCCCATGCATGACCAACAAAGAAGAAGAAATAGAGTCAACAAAGCACTGTAGCACCTGCTGGCTGTCAGCTGTTTGCTTACTCAGCGTACCCGGCTTTGACTCTGTTTAATTTATTTAACCGCCAAAGAGAGACAGCAAAACCAACAAAATTATATTTGTTTTTTTTTCTTTTTTTAAGTATAAGCTCGAGAGTGCTTATTAACACGCAGTACAATGCAAAAGTGACCTTGACACAATTTAATCTCTCTAAAGTATATTTCATAATAACTCAGAAAAAATCATGTCTACGACTAAACAAATGAAACAAACTTTGCGCAGTCGCTTCACAATGACGATTACCGCAACAAAAACATTAAAAATAAAAAATTTTCGCCACGACTGTATCACGTTGCGATGCTCATGAGAGACATTTTATTTGTAATATTATTATTGCTGAGTATTTTTTTTTTTATAGAGTTAACTTAAATGAACGCAAGACGAAATTAAAAAAAAATACAACAATATACTATACATAATATGAGATGAAAAAACTGCCGCTAGCAGTAAGGCATTCCAACTTATGTCGCGAACGTTGACGCCGACGCAATAACTGGCCTTATCTCAGACTCAGTCGTAAGTTGGTAGTACTTTTTGTTTGTTTATAACTATGTTTGTTGGATGGTGTGGCTGTTTTAGACGGTCTGTGAATGAGTGCACGTCGTTTGTTACATTAACAGCATATCGTGTTGCTTGCCGTTCTGTGTTTCCCACTTAAAAAATGAATTCCGACAAAGTTGTGAAATTTGTTGTGAATTCTTTTGAAAGAATAAAATAAGAAACGTGAAGTCAATGAGCAATGCCAACATAATATTGAATAATCGTTAGCTGGCGATTGCGTATTAATGCCTTTCTTTATGACTAGCTGATATACCCAGTGTTACTCTGTAAAATATTTTGTACACAATTTTTGTTTTAAGAATTTTATTTTAATTTACTTTTAAATTAGGAAAGATTTGCTAGAGTTTGTTATAAAATGAAAAAATGCTTTTAAGGTACTATTGCAGTGTGTAAAAAAAATAAAAAATTTATTTTTTTTTTCATTAGAATATGGTCCTTTAATTTCTTAAGAATACGTATACAAAATTTTAGAAAAAAATATCAAATTAAAAAAAAAGTTATAAAATATATTATATTCGTATGTCGCGTGATATTCAAGAACATTTAAATCTTTAATCGCGTTTTTCTCGAAACAAGGTTTTTCGCAGGACGCAAGGGTCCTACCTGTCTTCATGAATTTTGAAAAAAATCTCTCCAGTAGTTTCAAGTGATGCACGTTTAAACAAACATATAAAAATTTTATAAAATTTAATTTTTGGAATCCACATCCTTCGAAATGTTCAGCGCAAAAAAAATTTCAAAAAAATACAATGCAGAAATTTTTTTTTACAGTTTGCGTTATATGTTTGTAGATAATCTTTTAACCAAAAACAATTTCCAACACAACGCAAATGGTTAACAACAATATTTTACAGCAGCAACAGCATTTCAGTGCAAAATATTTTGCTCGTTAGTTTTCTGTTACACAATTAAATAATTAAACGCATTTGCAGGCATTTAAAAACAAAAGACTCAAGCGACAAACTCGTTTTTAATGCAGCCAAACCTAAACTTTTTCCAATGTACAAAGCATATGGCAAATTTTGTTTTTTTTTTTACAATATTTGTAGATAAACAATTTTTTATAACACAAAATTAATCAATCCAACAGTCAATGAGACAGTCGCGTTTGTCACTTGAGTCTTTAGATTTTTTGACTGCGCAGAGCTCAAATTAACTGTGTTAGTTTTTAGCTGCAGACAAAATAATTATATTGACACACAAATAAGCTTAAATAAATTTGTAAATGCTTATATGTTATAATAACTTAATTAATTATAAATTAAGTGCCGAAATAAGTATGAAAACTGCATCTTAAAGCAATTAATCGCAATTTATTGACATTTCAATTGAGCAAAAAACCGTAATTGACTTAGCTACTTTTCAATTACAGTTTATTAGTTTTATCAACACACGCTGCTTAAGATTGTTAAAATTAAGAAAATTAAAAACTAACAAAATTTTAACAATAACATTAGTTAAACGATTACGTGGTGTCAGCTGATTTTCAAAATTCAAATTTTTGCAACTTGATATTTTTCTTTAAAGTTAATAGCTTGCAAAAATAATTATGCCATATAAAAACTAAATTTTAAAAAAATTTTTATTCCTTAATTTAAAACAGCTTCTTTAATTATATACACAAGGAACTAGCAAACATTTAATTATAAAAACATTAAAGTAAAGTGTGAATATTTAGCGCCGCATTTTTTCTATAGCTACAAATAATTGACAGTTACAACAACAACAGCATGTCTTGTTATGATCCGGGATTGCATGTGGTTGCAGTTGTCATACAAAAGTTTGTTGTTAAATAAAATATGCCAACATTGCATTTGAATGTCGCTAGCTTGAAAGTAAACTTTGCCCAGAAATGTGTATAGAAAATCCTAATAGCACGGTTAGAAATCTTGGAATAAATTTTAAAATGTTGAGGCTTACATATATGACCACACCAAAATTGTATTAAAATTAAATGCTGGCCAAATATTGAAATTCAGTTTAAATAAAAAAAAAAGTATTGAAATTTAATGCTCAGTTAGTATTAATTTTTAATACTGATTTTGTTCAGCTTATTGATAGTTATTTTGTTTTATTTTTCTAAAATTCCCAAAAAAAGTTTTAGATTTCCTTTTTAATGCCAATCATTTATTCATTGCTTTAAGTAGTCTCAAGTAATTGGAACAAAAAACTGCCAAACACTAAGGCAGCAAATAAAATTGCTGTATTTGAATGTCATCTTAATAGAAGCATTCTTTTGTACGAGTTTTTTCATTTAACTACAAAAAATAATTAGTGTGCTGCATGCTTTGTTAACTTGACTTCAACTGAATGTGGCCAATTAATTTAGCAAAGGTGACATTAACCCAATAAAAAGCGTTGAGCTTTCAAGTAAAGACATACACACACACACACAAGATACATTGTGCGAACTGTACATACATATGTATATCTCTGAGCAGAAACGTGAAAAGTTGTACGTTTTGGAAATTTTGTCTTAAACTTAACATCAATCGTCAGACCCAAAGAAAAACTGCTAAAACTAATCATTTAAACGGCGACGCATTTTACAGTTATATTAGCAAACAACATAATATTTAACTTGTTTTAACATCAAAGCGTGACCTTCAAGTTCTACTTTAAGTTTTGTTTTTGTAATCTTGTAATATTCGTTGTTGTATTGTAACATAAACTACAGCTTTAACTGCAAGATGCCAAGTTGCAAGAGAGTTCATTGCTCTGTATGTTTGTGCATATGTGTATTGTTGTGCAGTAGATTTAAATTTTTTTCTAATTAGTTTCATGGTTTTAAGGGAAACCAGTTATTCAATCTCTATCGTTATTTAATTTGCAAATAGTTTTTTTAAGTGTTTCAAACGCTTATTAGAAAAACGACAAGTTCGCTGCTTAAGTCTTTTGTTTCGAACTAATTTAAATGCTTCATTTTTGCATAGCCAGCACATGTTTGAGGCAAACAAGTTGGCAATTAATTAAAATGATACATATTTAAATATTTCAACCTTGTGTTTTTGTACTATATACACTCCAAGCATTTATTAGTAAAATTTCAACGAATGATATTCGTAAACAAAATATTCGTACATTATTCAAATATTCGTACAATATACAAAGTATTTGTATTGTGATATCTTTACGAATTCATTTATAAAATGTTACTAAATACCTGATGTAGTATCTACGAATATATTCGTTTTATATACTAATGATGTTCGTAAACAAAAATAAATCAATTCGTATTAGTGCATTGTACAAATGATTGTGTACATATAAATAATAATATTCGTAAATTTCTCGTACGAATAACTTCGTAATTTTCTGCTTTACATTCGTAGTATTTACTAATGCTTTTGTACTATTTACGAATGAAAAATCATATTCGTAAAAAATTTAATTCGTAGGCTAACCGTACGGATTATTCGTAGAATGTACGAACTATTAGTTGAATTTAAAAAATGTAAAACCGAAATTGTAAAAACAAATAAATAAAAAGAAAAATTGAAAAACTGAAGTGTTTTTCATCAAAGTTGTATTTTTTAGCTGTGACTTTTAATGGATTTCATTGCAATTGCAATTTTCGCACAATAAAAGGAAAATTTCTCACAAAGAGAATCTATGAAAATTCGTCGAAGAATATTGCGAGATTCCATCAACTCTTTGGAAATGAATTACAAAATGCACTAAATAAATTTCAACTAACATATTCACAGGTTTAAATAAAAATAATTGAACTTTATTAACCACAAATTAATTATGAGTTTTATTTTACGACCAAATTCTATAAAAATTTAATTGTTTTCTTTTGTCGTAAACAAATCCGTCGAGGCAAGGCTTTCGTGAAAAAATCCGAAAAACAGCTTTCAAAAGTTAATACGTTCGGAATGTGTAGTTGCAATGCTACGAATGTAAGAATGTTCGAATTCGATTCGGATTGTAGAATACTGCATTACGAATCCGAAAGAAAATTTATGCTACGACGGATTCTGGAATAGGGCTGATTATGATCATTCGTAAATATAACAAATGTATTCGTACAACATACATTGGTTTTTGTACGAAGCTGAAAACTATGAATAAAATTCGTAGAATGGACGCAGTTATTAGTAATATTTACACACAAATAGTTTTGAGTGTATGTTTTATTGAAAAAGCGTCTAATGATTATTTCAAAATAGTTTAATTCGAACTTTTAATGCTTAAGATTAAGTCCATAAATAAGTGTCAATTTCAAATAATTACTGCTAATGAACAGAAATTTAATGCATATTCGAAAATTTTCAACATATTTCAAAATTAAAAATTTCTTTTAATGGATTCTAGAAGAGAAGAAAAATATACATTAAAGGTGAGAGTTTTGCGAACGTTCTTGGATAGAATTTTCTTATTTTTAATTTTTGATTTTTTATTTTGTCGCTTAAAAGTGCTTGCTATAGAAGATTAAATTCGTGAAAACTTTTCCCATAAATAAAAACTGTATTTCTTTTGCAAAATTCATGAAAAACTTATTTTAAATCGAAAAAGAATCATTTTAGAAGCTAAAAATTCCTCGCAAATGAACCATTTTTATTCAGTAATGAGTTCAGAGACGAATCATAATTTTTTGCATTCTTAAATGAGTTCAAAAAATAATTATTTTTTATCATATCAATAGAAAGAATGTCTCATAAACGAAACATTTTTTGTTCATAAATAAGTTCAGAAATGAATCATAAATATTACTTCTTTATTTGTTTACTTTACTTTATTACTTCTACAAAAATAAGTTAAAAAAGAAATAATTTAAACCTTTTTTGATATTTCTACAATAAAAAATTAAAATGTTAACCTTCATACAAAAGACATATAAACTTGTTCACCAGTGCGAATTGATTCTCGCCATAAGAAGAGAGATGGATGTACTGCTACACGTTCGAAAAACTATTTTCCATTTCATCTATCAACAAGTCTGTCATAACATTTCATTATTTCTATCAAAAATTTAGACCAAGCTCAAATAGAAAGAAAACCATGACAACATTCTATGTAAAAAAGTAACCAAAAAAGTTCCCCAATAATTAACTTTACTACCCTATCGGAAATTTTAAAGTGCTTTATTTAAAGGCAAGTAAAAAGGTCTTCATTCTACCTATGAATAGTGCTTTTGTAAAGTGCTTTGCTCCCGCTACAAATTAAGCTTAAAAAAAGCTGTTTGCTTTCGAGATTCTTCGTTCTTTTTCGTTATCTAATCTGCTGACTAATCGTGCTCTCATGTCGCTTGTTGTTTTCTCATTATTATTTATCACTAGTATATGCAAAAAGTTTAATTCGCGAACAAGTGTTGCAGCAAAATAGTGAAAAAAATAAGGTTAAAACGTTTATAAAGTGTTAAATTGTTTTCATAAAGTGTTAAATGTTTTCATAAAAAAGGTAATAAAATTAGTGGCAAGTGGTTTGGATATTCAAAACGTAAATGTAAAATATTACATCGGGCAAAAATATACGCCATCGAAAATGAAGTCGCGAATGCAGGTGCGAACAAAGGCGCTCTTTCCGAAGGGAGAGCAAAGCGCTTTTTCGAATCACTTTTCATAGCGAGAACAAAGGTCTTCTTTCCAATGACATGACAATGTTAAATAAAGCTCTATTTAAAGCGAGAACACAGCACTATTGTGGTTTTGTAAAGTGCTTTGAAAGTGGTTTTGAAGCGCTTTGTTTCCTAAAGGGTAATTAGATATTTTTAAAATGTGTCACTTTATTTTTGAACTACCTGTCAAATTATTTTAAAACCTATAGTTTTACTTATGAAATACATGTTTAACTGTGGACCAAACATAAGGTGAAAAATTTTAAAAATACTGGTACAAATGAAGTGGTTAGATAGATGTGCGTGACAGCTGTAAACTTGCTTAAACAAGTGCTGTAAATTTAGATTTTACTTAAAATTTCAATTAAAACATCAATGAATTCATTATAATCATTAAGTTATCTGCTGAAAACTTTCTTTTTAACTATTATTATAGAATATGGTTACTTTATTTTACTATATAAATATTATCTATATGATAAACAAAATAATCATTTTTTTAATATTCCATTAAAATTTTTTAGTAAATATTATTAATTAAAAAAGATTAATTTTTTAACTCATTTCTGAACAAAAAAGATCCGTTTTCGAGGGGCAATTCAGCCCGGCGATTGATACAAAAAGGGCTCATTTCCAAGTGCCGAAAAATAACTTTTCTATGGTTCTTTTTTTAATTCATTTCTGAACCAAAAAAGTACAATTAATGGTTCTTTTAAGGGGTTATTTTAATTTTTGTTTAATAAGGATCATTTTTGAGAGGCATTTTAGTCCGACGAATGATACAAAAATGGTTCATTTATGAGTGCCAAAAATGAACGTTTCTACCCAAAAAGTTTCATAAATGGATTCGAAAACGGTAGTTTTGATTCACTGGGTTCGTTTCTAAAAGCTTTATTGACATAGTACAGACTAACTACGGTACTATTTAAGGTGACTTTCAAGGTACTTGTTGCGTATGTTTTGGGTACATTATATTTAAGACTCGGACCAGTTTCGATACATATCAGCTACTTCATTGACACAATATATGAATTTTTTTTCTTGGGTCCTGTTCGCTGAAGCCCGTTTGCATTTGGCTAAATATCAATCTGAAATTCATTTTTTTAGCTTTTAAAAATAGAATTGAGTCTGATACTCGGGACTTTTGTACCTGAGTAGTTTGGTACGGACACAAATTGTTTCTCGAGTAGGTTGTTCAATAAGTTACTAGAATCACACATAGATGGCGGTGATACGTCCGCCATTTAATTTTTCTAAAAATGATACTACTTTCTTATAAATATGTGTAAAGTGTCATGTAGATCTGACAACTCAGTCTTATATTTACAGCTTTTCAAAGTTTTGGGTTTCAAAAAGGTGTGTGCACAATGGGTGTCGCATTTGCTAACAATGGAACAAAAGCACGTTCGAATGAGACTTTCTCAGCACTATTTGGAGCGTTTTAAAAAGGATAAAAAGGATTTTATACGTCGATTCTATGAATAAGGCTTGGGTGTACCACTTTGATCCTGAATTAAAACAAGAAGCTGAAGAGTGGTGTGAACCTGGTACTTCGGCTCCTAAGCAAGTTCGTTTTCAAAAATCTGCAAATAAGATTATGGCAACAGTTTTTTTGTATGCAAAAGGGACATTATTGAACGATGATCTCCAAACTGGAAAAACAAATATTTCTAAATATTATTGCAACCTTTTGGATCAGCTTGACGCAAAGTTTCGTGAAAAAGACCCGGTTTTCAGAAGAAAAAAGTAATTTTTCATCAGGACAATGCACATGCTCACAAAAGTCAAAAAAACATCGCTAAAATCAGTGAATTAAAGTAAGAATTGTTGGAATATACACTAGGGCGTATCAACAAATTTAGATCGTATTCTAAGAGGTCTCAAAAGTTGCTTAGGGTGGTCAAGATCTACCAAATAAAATTTTAGGAAAAAATAAGGATGTCTTCCTCTCCCGCAAAGACAAAGTTGTTTTTTGAGAAAAACAGTAAAAAATCACGATCTTATAATGCTTTGATTTCTGTCAGAAAAACTACATATGTCTTAAAGTACAAATAAATAAATAATTTAACTAACAATATCCCGCCAAACACGATGCCTTTCTCGATTTTTACCCAACAGGTCCTGTGTGAAGGATATTCAAATCTAAAGGTACATTCGAGGTAGCACAGCCCTTTTGATTCATATCTGATTGTCTAAATTTTGGCGATTTTGATTATTGTGTTGACGTTTCCTTAAATTTGGCAAATTAATAATTTGCATATTGCTTGCATATGCATTTTCTTGTTTTTGAGATATGTAAACTTGAAGGCAATTCTTTACTTTTTCAAAAAACTTAATATAAGGTTTTATATCTCGGGCACTAGAAGTGGTACCGAACATAATTTCCTTCATTTAGATTCTTCATATATTTCTGAACAACACCCTGTCCAAAAGAATCAATTCATAACATCAGGTTAAGACCACGACTTTTTTTCCTATTTCGATTTTTTAAAAAAAATTTTCGTCCTAGCATGAATTTTATTATTTCGTTAAAACAACTCAACTCAGCATTCACAAAAATTTTATACTAAAATTTTAAGTTTCTGAGCTTGCCATTCGATGGGTCTCAATTGACTTAACATTTGTTATTTAGAAGTGTTTTAATGAAATAATAACCATAAAGAAGATATGAACAAAATTGTTACATTTCATGCTTGAAATAACCTTTTTTTAAATATCAAAATAGGAAAAAAATCGTGGCCTTTTCCTGCTGTTTTAAAAAAAAATATTTTTAGACAGGGTTTCGTTCAAAACTGTCCGTATAAACAAACAGAATCCGAATTGAGAAAATTATCTTCGGTAGCACTTCTGGTGCCCGAGATATAAAACTTTATATTAATTTTTTTGAAAAAGTTAAAAAATTGCATTCAAGTATACATTTCTTCAAAACAAGAAAATGCATATCCGAAAAATACGCAAATTATTAGTTCGCCATATTTAAGGAAAGCTTAAACACTGTAATCAATATCACCAAAATTAAGACAATCAGAAAACAATTAAAACTTCTGTGCTATCTTGAGTGTACCTTTAGATTCGAATATCCTTCACACAGGACCTTTTGGGTAAAAACCAAGAGTAGCATCGTGTTTGCCAAAATATTGTTAGTTAAAGTTTATATTTACTTTTTCTTTAAGACATATGTAGTTTTTCTTATAAAAACTAAAGCATTTTGAGATCGTGATTTTTTACTATTTTTCTCAAAAAACAACTTTGTCCTTGCGGGAGCGTGAGATTTCCTTATTTTTTTTTTTGGGAGATCCTAACCACCCAATGCAACTTTTGAGACCTCTTAGAATATGAAATTCGAAAAAAATTGTAATTCGATACGCCCTAATATATACCCTATTCGCCAAATCTAGCTCCCACTGACTTCTGGCTATTCTCACATCTCAAAAAACTCATGCGAGGAAAACGATTTTCATCAAACGAAGAGGTGATAGCAGCGACAGAAAGATATTTTGGAGAACTTTCGAAAGGCCACTACAGCGATGGTATCCATAAATTAGAGGAGCGTTGGAACAAGTGTATTGAGCTTCTGAGAGAATATGCTTATGCATGAGGTATCTCTAATGTCCTATACATCAACATTAATTGTAACATCTCCTCAAAAAAGTGTATTGAAAAGCTTCAAATTTTCACACATCTCAATTTTACATTTATACAGCCGTATTCCAGAATCCGTCGTAATGAATTTCCGAACGTAAAGCTACGCTACGAATACGACAAATTTGCTAATCCAAAATCCGAACGAAACTTCCCCTTTTCGAACTTACCCTTGGGAGTTCGAAAACAACTGGTTTTAACAGTAGACAAAAAAATAAAAAATTTGAAAAACTGAAGTGTTTTTGATCAAAGTTGTATTTTTTAGCTGTGATTTTTAATGGATTTCATTACAATTGCAATTTTCGCACAATAAAAGGAAGATTTCTCACATAGAGAATCTATGAAAATTCGTCGAAGAATATTGCGAGAATCCATCAACTCTTGGGAAATGGATTACGAAACGTAGGAAATGCACTAAATAAATTTCAACTAACATATTCACAGGTTTAAATAAAAATAGTTTAACTTTATTAACCAAAAATTAATTATGAGTTTTATTTTACGACCTAATTCTATAAAAATTTAATTGTTTTATTTTGTCGTAAACAAATCCGTCGAGGCAAGGCTTTCGTGAAAAAATCCGAAAAACAGTTGTCAAAAGATGATACGTACGGAATGTGTAGTTGCAATGCTACGAATGTAAGAATGTTCGAATTCGATTCGGATTGTAGAATACTTAATTACGAATCTGAAAGAAAATTTACGCTACGACGGATTCTGGAATAGGGCTGATAGTTTTCTGTTTTTATCGTTCAATATTTAATATTTTATAGTAAATATTAATATTTTTAAAAATATTTAAAAATTTATTTAATGTTTTTTAGATTTTAATATTTAAAAATAATGGGCATGAAATAAAAACCATATTAATTTTTTCATTAAACAAAGAAATTTGAATACAACACCGATTTGTTCTTTTTAATTCTTATTGCTCCTTGTGGAGCCGCGATTTGAATACTCTTTTTAAATTTAAAAATGTTGACTGATTTTGTAATTTGAATTGTTGAAAATAGGTTTACACCTCACAACACCTTTGACGTGAGACAATGTGCCACCTCAGTTTTTAAAACGAGTAACTCACCAAAACTCACCTCAAATCTGTTTTGTGCCCATCACTAATGTACTAAATAATAAAAAGCATTTTAAGCCATAAAATTATGTTTTTATGTCTATTCTAGGAACTTGTTGGAAAACCTAGAATTTAGTATTTTTTGTACTCTTTATGTTAGTTGATTTTATTAATTAAGAGTTAAATTTAAAAAATACTTAATAAGTTACTTAGACGTAAACTTTTCAAACACCCATATTTTTTGATTGTTGGTCTGTGAATTAGCATCTTTTATTTTATATACAATAAAAATTTTGTGAGTAATTTTTTAATTGCATTTATTTCTAGCTTTAATACGCAATAAACACTTTAAAAAAATCTGGAAAAAATGTTTCCGTTGGCAGTGGCAGAAATAAAGATAAGACTTTAAAGCTGTAAGAATATCTGGCAAATAAATTAACTAAAATAATTTAATTAAAAAAAAAACAGTTTAACAACAAGTCACTGTATAAAACAGTTGACAAAAAATACTCAAATACTCTTAACTTTGTAACAGGTTTTACTGATCACTAAAACAGTTCCTTCAGTTCAATGATCTATAGTTTAGCTAATTCCTGATTCTTATCGTACGTTAATTGAATTAAATTCTACGTCTCAGTAAGAAATAGACTAAATTACAAAATTTTTTTTTTAATTTATATTTTTTCATATCTAATAATTTGTCTACTATTTACGATAAAGACATAGTAAAACCCTTTTGTTCAAAAACTTGTAATTTTTAAATTCACGCTGAACCTTGATACTTTTAAAAATATTTTATAGTTAATTTGAATAGCGTTAACACATTTATCGATTAAGATGTCATTTGTTTGATAAAGCATGTTGCGGGAGTATTAAAGCCAGTTTTTTGTCAACGATGAATAAATAAACTTATTAACGAATAGAATGGAATGAACTATTTGTTGCACAGCGCATTCTTAGAAAGATTAAAAAATTATAGTCAAAAATTATGTCAATAATTCAAAATATTTAGTTTATAAATTTGAAGGAATTCTGAAAAAAAATGTTAAAACCCTTTTAAATTCAAATTCATTTCAATTCATTTCAATTTACTTTCATTGGACACTAAGGGCCAATTTTTCAGTGCGAGTTTAAACTCTAGTCAAATTAGACCGAGCTTAACTCACAAAAATTGGACGTTTAAAGTCGGTTTAGTCAAAAAAGAAACGCGTTATATGCTCATTTAAGTCAATTTAACTTCAATGAATGCTAAAATATCTAGTTAAACCAAGTTTAAACATCAAATTTTGGTGAGTTAAGCTCGGTTTAATTTGACTAGAGCTTAAACTGAGGTTAACTCACCAAAGTTGGGCGTTTAAACTCGGTTTAGGCAAAAAAGAAACACGTAATATGACCATTTAAATCAATTAAACTTCAACGAATGCTAAAATATCTAGTTAAACCGAGTTTAAACGTCAAATTTTGGTGATTAATTCAGTTTAATTTGACTAGAGTTTAAACTCGCACAGAAAAATTAACTCTTAGTGTCCAATGAAAATAAATAACTTGAACAAACAAAAGACTTAAGAAACGAACTGGAGAGGTGCAAAATAATTGCTGCATCTTTTATGCTTGAATTGTTGATAAGTAATTTTTTAAACATGATAACACAATTAATTTTTATTATCATTATGATAGTCCTATATTTCATTATAATTTTAACAAAACGCTGCCAGACATGTTTAGGTCAAAAACAAGTGCATGATTTAAATACTGCCTAAATTAGCTGTTGCGCAGAATTTTAACAATAAATTATATTCAAATTTTTACTGGCAATTAACCTAAAATACTTATCTTGCAAAATAAGCACAATTATAACAAAAAAAAAACTAAATCTAACTCTTACAACCGGATCTCAGAGCAAAAAGAAGGCTCAGACAAAAACTCAATTTTTGGCTTAAAAGCTTTCACAAAATCCTGAACAATTGCATTGACGTAGTCTGCTAAATTGAAAGGCGTCGAAATCTAGAATAACTACAACAAAAAAAAAAGAAACAGCTTACACCAATAACACAGCTACACAACAAAAGAAGTAAGCCAAATTCAAAAAATCACACACACACACACATAGCTTAATGGGGCCATTAACTTGTGCTGCAAGTTATAAACTTCCGTCACTGACACCAAACATTTAAATCAACGCTACGCTTACCCTTCAGTTGCTTCTACTTCAGCGTTGTTCTGTTGCTTTTGGCGCTGACTGACTTTTGACTTTGTTATTATTTTTCATTTTTGCGCCATGATGTTTGTGTTCTGTGTCTGTGCGTTGTAGGAAATACCCTAGGTCCGGGAACGTACAGAAATTATTATATTGATTACTTTGTTTTTTTTTAGGTGGGTGTTGACCAGTTAACAAAAGTATTTTAAAAAAAGTTTGCAATTTTGTTATGTTAAAAATATGTATTTTTAGAATTTACTAAGTAATTCTAATAATCATAACTAAGAAATATTTTTAGCTCACAACAATGACTTAGCATTAATAATTTTGTCTTTATGTCTTCTACTGTTTATTCTAACTACGATGTGCTGCGTTGCTTTGCGTGTGTAACAAAAGACTTAAGAAGCAAACTTTTTGAAAATATTTGTTTACGTTTAACTTGAATGCTTGGGACGAAACTTGTTTTTAAACTTCGACAATTATAACAATTTAGTCTGAGAAAAATTATAAATTATTTATGTGTATAAATTTTTGTTAATTGCTCCGCAATTTCATTATTTTGCTTTTTTTATTTGGTTTCATTGAAATCAACATTAAATGTTTGTTTTAAAATGAAGCATGTTATTAGCATAAAAGTTTATACAATGTCTTGGATTCTAGCAAAAGGTCCTAACCTAAAAGTGCAAAAAACACCGTTTTCACCATATTTGAGTTTATGTAGCAATGCCATCTATTCTTTTTCAAAAAACTAATACATTGAATCTAAAAGAACAAGGCTCCCTCCTTCGAATGCCGTTTTCACTTTTTTTTCGTTGAGATATCACATGTTTAAATTTTTTAAGAGCTTTTTCAGTTTTTAAGTCGACAGTCGATTTTTTAAGTTAAGCCAACTTTTCACCAAATTGTTTTAAAATAAATTTGTTTAGATGAACAAACCACGCAACTGGGCAATGCATGACATTGAAATTAGTTTTCTTTAAACTATTTAGATTTATTAGTGAAATTAATCAAATGTAAAGTTATTATGAAAAATATATTGTCAAAAGCATATTCCGAGGAAATATTCGCAATGAATATTTTTGAAGTGTTTTAGCAAGGATGTAATGTATTTAAATTAACATTTGTACTTCAGTGTTTTAACCCTTGGACAAACACATGGTTCTGGCCAAGCATATTTCATTTTTGAGCGTTAATTAAACATACTTCTAATTTAGGTAGATACCTGTATTTCCCGGTAGACGCCTCAAATATTGTTGGCTTTCTATTTAAAAAAAAAACTCTAAAATATCGTTCCAACACGAAGAAAACTACAAAAAAGTCCTCTCGAACAAACACATATGCCTGGCCAGACCCCTTTACAATTTGCATGAAATAAATTGTTGTTATACACATTTTGGGTTATTTTTCTGCAAATACAATGCAGATTGTTGTTTCCAGGTATTTTTTTTATATTTCGGGTTGTTTTTATGTGAATTCAATGCAGATGTTTGCTTCCAGGTAGTTTTTGTGTTCATTTTTCTCTTATTTCTTTCTTTCGTTTGTGATTTTGGTTTTGAGTTCAGTTAGTTTATTATTGAATGCTGAACATACAACATCGACAGTCCGAAATATAAATTTTTTGTGCGGAAACTAAAGTGAAATTATTACTATTGTAATGGCAGAGGATTTAGAATTTGTGTACAATACGCAATTGCGTACAGGCAGCCTTACTGATAATTTCCAACAACAACTATCATCAGCGTTACAGCAAAATTTAGCACTTCACACAGAAGCAGACGAAGAACTAGATTTATTTAAAGACTAAAACGGTGAAAACACAGATTTTGTGCCCGAAGATGACGCCTCGGACATTGAATATGAATTGGAAATTGAAGCAATTAAAATAAACCACAGCTATGAAGAATCCGAAGAAGAAAGTGAGAATGCACCAACTCAAGCTTCAGACGGTTTTTTGCTTGGAAAAGATGGTACCAAGTGGAGTACAGCTGAACCTGCTACAGTGAGATTCCACCAGCACAACATCATGCGATTCAGAGGTGGACCAAAAACAAACCTGACCACTCCGCTTGAGGTGTTCAAGCTTTTCTTTTCACCGAATATTGCGTTCATCTTCGTAACACAAACAAATCTATATGGAGAAAAAGTTACACGCAAATGCAAATGGAACTCAGAACATGCACTGCACACCACTAGTATGGGTTGATATGACAAGTGTTGAGCTTGACGCTTTTATTGGGATACTATTGGCTTTTGGTGTCAGTCATAATACTATGCAGCTCTCAAGATTGATATGGCAAACTAATGCACTTCCAATATACACGCGTTTCGTCAACAAACCGACAAAGCTGCTCCCATTCACGACATAAGGAACTTCTTGAATAACAATTTTGCCAGTAATTTTGAACCATACAAAAGTGTAATCATCGATGAGCAGCTATTTCCATACCGTGGGCGCACAAAGTTCACGCAATACATCCCATCAAAGCCCGCAAAGTATGGCATAAAAGTATGGTGGGCACGCGATGCGAAAACCAAATATCCGTTGCAAGGCAAACTGTACACTGGCAAAGAGGGAGAACAACGAGAGACAAACCAAGGCGAAAATGTGCTCATGAGTTTGCTGATAACTATTATTGCTGATAACTTCTTTACAACATTAGACGCAGCTAAACGTCTTTCGTCGATTGGACTAGCATACATACGTTGGCACCATTAGATCCAACAAAAGGTGTCTTCCCAAAGAAGTGAAAAAAGACAGCAAACGGCCAGTGCTTTCATCTGTGTTCGGTTTCTATGATAGCCTTGTATCACTGTGCAGCTACGTTCCAAAGAAGAACAAAGCAGTAATTCTACTATCCACTGTGCACTACACTAAGAAAGTTGAAGGCGTAGCAAAAAAACCGGAAGCTATATTATTTTACAATTCAACAAAGGCCGGCGTTGATACAATGGACCAAATGGTAACGCATTACTCCACAAAACGGTCAACCAGACGTTGGCCATTAGCATTTTTTTACAACATGATAGACAATAATCATGGGATTAGCCGCTTACATCATATGCAATGAAAATACAGAAGGAAAAAGAAAAGAGAAGCGACGAATGTTCTTGAAAACGCTGAGTAAACAATTGTGCTTGCTAATACTGAAAATCGCATGAACAACAACCATATTTTGGGACAACATTCAACCCGTTTGCCCATTGAATCTTTCTTTGGAAGGCCGTTGAATATTCCCAGCAACATGCTGCCTAACCAACAAAGCGGCCCTAGTATACTGAATTCCAGAAAAGATTGCAGAATTGGTGCCACGCAAGACGAAAAGCTGCGTAGGAAGACACGTTTTTACTGCACCAAATGCACTAATCCTGTGTGCCAACAACATCCTAAAGTTGATTATACTTGTGTTTCATGCATTCCACAAAATGAATAAATTTTTTTTACATTTAGGTAGCTACAAATATCAACAAATCAAAAAAGTCTAAAAACAAAAATAATAAACGAGCATACTTAGAAATTCAAAGCTACGGTACTCTTTTTGCCATACAAATGCATATAAACGTATAGGGGTCTGGCCAGGCATATGTGTTTGTTCGAAGGTTTCAGAATATGTGTTTGACCGGGGGTTAAACTTAAACAGAATTTCTACCAAAAACCAAATAAATATTAGTTTTAAAAATGTTGCAAAGGTAAATTTCAACCCTTAAATAACAGCATGTCCTATCGAAAGGTTTTGGCAGTCATTTGGCCAAGTCTATGTGGCATCGAGTTAACAAGCTTAGGGATTGGTCCTTGGGAAAATTTGTCTAATTTCAGAAAATGCACTCTCTCAAGTCCACCAAGTTTAAAGGCTTTTCCTGCACAACGCGTATTTTCAAGTACGCTTACATATTTTGTACTGGTGACAAGTTTGGTCTCTGCGAAAGCCACTTTGAAACATTTCTATTTTAGCTTATGCGGTCATTTTGTATCAATTTGGCAGTGTGGATAGACGTATTATCTTGTTGCAAGATACAATTTTGACCTATAAGTCGTATTGGTCAAATAAAAGTACATAAAAATAAAAAGTTGTACATAAAAATAAAAAAATAGGTGGCAGCCCTATTAACCATATGGAATTTTATTTAAATTCCGACTTCAGGAGCCTAATTACAGCATCCGTGAACGAGCAAAATTACGAAAGGCACGATGAGACAAGTGCCTATCAATCTTGTACAATTTTGCTCGATCACGGATGCTGTAATTCGGTCCCTGATTCGAAATCAGCGACCCCCTAACACTGTTAATTGATGTTTGAAATTCTTAAAAATACATATTATTAGGTGGCAGCCCTTAATATTTAACTAGTTCTATACTTATTTTATTCACTTTGTTTTGAATCAATCACGTATCAGTACTACTTTGGAAACTACTTATACTTATTCATACTCATTTTTGAGTAAGTGGCTCATGATTCAAAAATGTGATTCATTGCAAATCTCAGATTTGAATCACTGAGTTGTGAACGAATAGTACTCGAGTACTACTTATTTTTAAGTATTCGTTGCAGATCTCTGATACGCATTACCGCATCGAATCGCATAAAACATGGCATGTTTTTTCTTTGCTAACGGTATTTCCAAAATATGCGAAAACAAAGTCAAAACCAAAGTATAGAATGGTGTAGAGACGATAGGCAAAAGCAATGTTTACTTTGACCACTTAATTTTTCCACCTGCTGTATGTAAAGACGATACAAAGTTATATTAATTGTTCATGGTTTGTGCGCGCCTTTAGAATTATAATCAAAAATCACTTGTAAATACTTCTTCTTTTAACATTTTGTTGAACTTTTTAATTTTATTAAGAACAATTTCAAATTTACTGAGCGCTTTTTCAATTGAATACAAAATTTATTCAATTAGTTTCCTCCTTAAAAAAAATGGTTACAACTTTTTTTCTATAAATTCGAAATATGTATTCTTACACGTTCTCAATATTTTGTAAATATTTATAAAATGTCCGCAAATTACTCTAGTATTTTTAAATACAAATTACTATAAAATGTCTGCACATGCGGTTGGACAGGCGCTGATTACTACTCTCAGATAATCAATATTTACCTCAATTGGTAATTAATAACATCTTTCTTTCTATAGCTAATTTATAACTCCTTCACTATCTAAAGTATTGCTATACTCGGCGTCGTTATCTATTTAAGCAACACTTATTCAAAATAAATTTTAGTACATTTATAAATTAAATTTAAAATTATAAATTTTAGCATATATTTTTACATTTATTATGAAAAAATTTGCATGTTTTATTTTGTGTTTAATTTTTGTACGAAAAAAGTTGTTAAATAATAAGTAGTGACGTGACATTCAATATCATTGCCAAATTCATTTTGGTTTTTAAGAAAATAAACAAAAACAGAAAAAAACAAAGTTGAGCATTTAAAAAAGCAGTAAAATTAATATTGATGCAATAATTAAAACCATTGTAGAAGATGTTTTGACGAACTCAGTCGCAAATGGCAGCAAACTTAATTAAATTTACACTTTGAGAAATCCATTTCCGGATGACTCGCTTTGAACCTGCAGGGAGGGAGAAAGAAAGAAAGAGAACATGCAAGTTAATGATTTATTCAGTTGTTAAAAGTTAGCTAAAAATATATACTTTTCAAGCATTTCGATTTTCTTTTGATCTTCACTGGTGGGCAAACCCTGCTCCTTACGCCGCTGATCGTACATCATCTTCTCGACCATGCTGCGCGTTTCACCATCCAAGTCAGAGAGCTTTGATGGTTCGGGATTAATTTTGCGAGTTGAAATTGGTGGATCTGTGCTAACCAAACGATCCCACCAATTCATTTTGTTCACCTAGATTAAGAGTAATAAAGAAAATATGTATATGTATTAAAAAATGTTAAACAATTACAAATGTCAAGCATGACATGACAGGCAACAAACCTTTTCAAGTGTTACCATAACAGTTTTGCTGTCTTGCAGCACCCAAAGACATTCGTCTGCCTTCACTTCGGCGCATAATGTACCATCGATGATGGGCTCATGACCCTTGAGGCCAACTTTGAGCGATTTCTTAGCTATGGTTACGATGATATCGCGCGAACGCAAGGCGAATGAAACGTTAAAGGGTATCTTGATCTGCAAGAAAAACGAGCAAAAAAAAAAGAAGATGAGAAGAATTCAAAATTGAGTCTGATTTTAAATTGCTGCAAATACAGTTTACTAGGTATAATAAATATTTTGTGATGTGTGTTTAAAAATAAATATATTTCAAGGTCTTTATAGGGCAGAAGACATCTGCTTTGATGAGCTGCAGTCAAAGCAACAAAGAATAATAAAAAACTACGAGGTAAAACGTAACGTTGTCAAGTCAAATAAAAAAAAAACGAGGCCAAAGATCGCAAGAAGCAAAAAGTAACAGCCTTGAATATTGCATTCTACGGTAAAAGTCAAGCAAAGCTATGGAAACGCCGACTGACCCGACAACGAATTGCATGAAGAGAAGTTTGTTCTTTTTTTTTTAAGTCGACAGTCGATTTTTGTGGTTCATGGAATTTAATAGGAGCCTGTAAAGTGGTTAATTTTATTTTATCAGAGCCAAAGCATCTTCCTTTTGAGCTGAACATAAATTTTTTAAAATGCTTTTCTTAGTAGTGTTGTCTTGGATTTTTTAAAATGCTTTTCTTACTAGTGTTGTCTTCGTTGTCTTGGATTGTAATTCTTGCTCAAGGACGCAGACAATGAAGGCAGACAAAATATTAAAAACGGGACTCCAATTCGAACACTCATAATAAACAGGTCATTAAATATAAGATTGTGTTTTTAATGATGAGACACAGTGGGATAAAATTGGCTGAAACCAGTCTAGGTTTGCGTAGGAATGCAGTTTAACGGATTGTATAGATCGCAAGCAAAGCGTTCAAGAATAATAGTAAAAAATAGAAATAAATAATCCAACATGTTGGATGGAAAATCGTGCTAATAACTTCAGTTTAAAGTGGGCTTAGATGGAATAAAAATAATTTTTGCTATACCAAAAATGACAAAAAATCTATTCACAGCTGTAAACAGGAGTATTGATTGCATGTGCATAAAAAGTAATCTCCTAACCTATGTGCTTCAATGTTCTTAGGCCGCGTTCATAGTGAACGCTTTTTGCTGAGCCGAAAAACACATTGTAGCAATAGAGAACGCAAGTCATGCATCTCTTTTTCCCCCAATGCGTTTTTTAGTTTCAGTTCAGCTCGGCTCAGCAAAAAGTATTCACTATGAACGCGGCCCTATTGTAGGATTTCCATGAGGTGTTGCTTTCTTTTAGCAATGGTATAGGAAATTAAAAAAATGTGCTGTAATGTGCTCGGGTGGTGCAGCAATGTTTAATTAAGAGAGTTTACAAATGTAAACATTTGTAAATTTTAAAAGCTTAAACCATTTTTTGCAAATTTTTTAATTTTTTTTTTTTTTTAATCTCTTCGGCACATTGTTACAACACTCAAATAAATCAAAGCACAACTTTCAATTACCTAAAAAAAAAGAATAAAAAATCAAATGTGACTTTAAAAAACAGAACTTGATAAAAAAATCATATGGCACATTATAGCACATATTCTGTATACTATAGCACAAATTTTGTATTTTAATTAAAAATCAGTAATCAGGTAAAAATCAAGGTTAATTAAATGCATATTATATTCTAATTTCTTGCATGTTAGAGTTTTTAGTTCATTGTTGTTGCATGTAAACTTTTTGCCACTAGATCGGTCGTGTCTAAAAATAAAAAACATTAATTAATATACAACATTAAAATCAAATAAAATTTAATTGCACATAAAATGCGGCAATCGTTTGAATCTAAATATAATTAAGATTCCATTTGCATAATTTTTCTGGCAATTAAAAAAGTTAAATACAAAAACCAAAAGTAAAAGTAAAAACAACATTAAAAATAAATTTAAGCAAAGTAAGAATTTTTAGCACAAATTGCGGAAAAAATAATTTGATAGAACCAAATAATTAAATTAAAATAAAAAACCAACATCCAGGTGTCAATAGCGTTTAGAGATCAATGTCCGCTACAACAACGACTTGGTAAAATTATTGCAAGCCAATCTCAGAGTCAAATTAAAACTGTTTGAATTTAATTTAAGCTTAAGCGTTTAAAACTGATATTAAGCATGAGTAAAAAATGCTTTAGGCAAGCTGATGCTCTTGATAAACTACTTCGAAGGGCAGAACAAAAAACCAAAACACTGATCACCTGCTTTTATGATACAAAATTCAATAAATATAAAAGTAAGTGACCCAGAATAAAGCTTATGGCAATTTTAAACAATACAATTTAGATAAAGTTGAATTTAACCTTAATATTAAGAACTCCATACAATTTTTCTGTTTTGTTTGAAAGCAAAAATCAGAAAATAAATTGTCAAACAATCTGTATTTTATTGAAGATTTTGAATTGGGACAGGCCTCAAACTCATTTGTTAACTATCACGGTACTCAAAGGTCCGACATGATGTCTGATATGCAAAGTATTTTAAGCATAGTTCTTTAAGCGGAATAAAAATTCTTCTCAAACGAGCTCAAAGCACTTCTTCAAAATTCAATAAATACACGATAAAGCCAAAAATAAGATAAAGGGAGGTTTTAGGCAAAAATGATTGAAATTAAGGCATATTTTATAGAATGTTATCTAAAAAAGTATATTATATACATAGACAAAAAATTTAATTTGCATGATCATTTTACATCATCAGTTTACTTCATTTACCAAAATGGCATGGAAATATGGAAAATTAAGAAAATAATTAAACGTTAAAGAGAAAATCAAAAAATTACGTTATTTTTTACCATATTGTTGAGTGTAAAAACAAGACAAATTTTACAAAGACACTAACTTTGGTAAATGGTAAATGGATAAATAATTAAAAAAAATATCAAAATCCGTTGATTAGTTTATTTGCAGGAGTGTGGCCCGTTTTGAAAAAAATATGTTAGGAGAAAAACGGGTTTAAAGTTACTCTGGTTAGTTAAAGTTACTAAAGAGATTGATTTGAATTTTTTTTTTATATATTCTTGAATAGTTGTACAATAATCAATTTAAGAAAAAAATTAATTTTAAAAAATTTGTTTGCCTAAAACCTCCCAAAAGGCCAGCAATACACGAAATCAAGGTTCAAAAATACATATTTCTCAATAGTAAATTATTGAAGCGATTTATTTGTAAATTTGAGGGAATATTGAGGCATGTTTAAAAAATATAAAAAAAATTCGACTCAAAAAGTGTATAAGTACGGCCAAAATAATAAGTACACCACCTTTTCACACATTTGCGCTGGGTTCATTAATTTTGGTGTCAATCTTTGAATGCAAATATACTCTCATTATAATTCTTCCAATCTGGCAACGACGTTACCAATAAATAAGTACCTTTTTTCAATAAATTTTCGTGTGCGTTCATATTTCTAAACAAAGTGCCTTTTTTACTTGGTCATAATAATAAGTATAAGGTGGAATTTTGAATAACTATTAAAAGTATTGAATTCTTTCGAAAAGTTTATTAATTTTTAACCGACTTCAAAAAGGAGGAAGTTCTCAAGTTGGTTGGTGTTTTGTTTTTTTTTTTTAATGTATGTACATCGATAACTCCTAAAGCACTTGCCCGATTGCCACAATTAGGAGGTGCCCGTCTAAAAAAGTCGGCGGTATTCGAAACAGGGGCGTGGCAATATCAGAAACACTTTGTATATCGAATAACATGAACACTAGAGAACTGAAATTTAGTGCAGGGGTTGGCACAATTATTAAAAGTTATGTTCATAAAAGTGGGCGTTATTCGATAAAGGGTGTGGCAATATTAAAAAACGCTGTAACTCAAATAATATTGATACTAGGGTACTGAAATTAGGTACACGGGCAGGCATAATTATAAAAATTTACTATGAAGAAAGTGGGCGTTGTTGGACAAAAGGAGGTGGCAATATAAGAAAAATACTGTTTCTCAGTTCATATTGACACTAGGGTACTGGAAATTGGTACAGGGTTAGGAACAATTATTAAAAATTATGGTCCAAGAAGTAGGCGTAATTCGATAAAGGGCGTGGCAATATAATATTGACATTAGGGTACTGAAATTAGGTACACGGGCAGGCATAATTATAAAAATTTACTGTGAAGAAAGTGGGCGTTGTTGGACAAAAGGAGGTGGCAATATAAGAAAAATACTGTATCTCAGTTAATATTGACACTAGGGTACTGGAAATTGGTACAGGGTTAGAAACAATTATTAAAAAATTGGTACAAGAGTTGGAAAAATTATTACAAATTACGGTCAAAAAAGTGGGCGTTGTTCGACAAAGGCGTGCAATATAAGAAAAAAGCCATAACTCGAATAATATTTACACTAGAATACTGAAATTAGGTACAGAGGTAGGCATAATTATGAAAATTTACGGTCAAAAAAGTGGGCGTTACTGAACAAAAAGGCGTAGCAATATAAGAAAAATACTGTTTTTCAGTTAATGTTGACACTAAGGTACAAAAATGGGAAAATTGTTATCATAATCTCTAAAAAGGAAGAAATGAAAACTTTTTAACAAAAAAAAACCCAACTTCAAAACCACTACAAAGTAAAAAATAATTTCAAATTACTTTTCACATTAATTCTTGGTCAAATTTGTTAATTTATTTATATATATTATAAAATTGGAAATCTTAGTACTACACATTTTTTTTTGTATTATTATCATAAATATATTAATTTCTCGATGAATATAAAACCTTTAAAGTCGGCGCTTATATAATCAGACTTTTATAAAATAAACGCTCCGGCTTTAAAGGTTTTATATTCATGGAGAAATTAATATATTTATGATAATAATACAAAATAGAAAAAAATGTATAATACTAAGATCTCCAATTGAATTGTGATTTGTGAATATTGCGAATTGTGAATATAAATAATACTAAAGTGAATTACTCTTGGAGCATTTTGGTAAGTTTTTCGAGATCCTGGTATACATGGTACCAGCCAATCCAAAAACCCTTATTACGCAAAATGGTTCATTACTTTACTACAAGTTGTCATCAACATCGTTAAGTATGTGTTTACTCAATATGTTGCAACAGATCATAATAATCTATTAAAAGATTTGTGTATTTGCTGTCCTACATATCCTACTTATTTAGCAGCTATCCAAACATCAAAAGTACCAAATAATACCAAAAATGTTGCTTCTTCATACTACACGTTGTCATTAGCATCGTTAAGTATATAAATATTAAAAATAAATAAGCCATTTCAGCCCTAGCAAAAACTTTGACCGAGCTTCTATTGATCAATTGTGTTGTGCGTGTTATTAAATGTTTGAACACAAATGATCGAGAACTGGACCTACAAGTTTAATGCCAATTTCGAAAGGCTTATGTTCTCAAGAAACTTTACATGGCAGTTTTTACTCTCTGAGGTTTGCCATTGTCTGCAGAAAGGTGACGACTGAACAGAAAAATTAGTTCAATTGAAAAAACATTCTGTCTGAGCTGGAATTGAACATGGGCTACCGCGGTTCTTTAGCTTAGGGCCACGCACTCTACCCACTAGGCTACGGCCGCCACATCGTTAAGTATGTGTTTTTTTTTTCTTGTTTGGATATCAAACAAGAATGTTATCAAAATACAAAGGACTGTGTATTGGATGTCCTACATATCCTACATATTAAGCAGCTATCCAAACAACAAAAGTAGCAAAGAATAACAAAAATGTTGTTTCTACTTACTACACTTTGTCATCAGCATCGTTAAGTACGTGAATTGTTTTTTGTTGATGTGTATGCGGTTGTGTTGTTGGTACATGTTTTTTTTTTTGCATAGCGCGATGGAAAATTAACAACTGACCACTAGTGCTTAGACAAGTGCTATGACAAATGCGTTTTCTAAATGACAGAAAAATAAAAGATGATATTAATTAATATGGAATTAATTAACGCAGGCATGACATCGGGCAGGGTATCTAAAATGCTTGTTAAATTTGCTGCGTGGGTGTACTTTAATATTTATTTATTTGGTTTAATTCTAGAAAACGAAAACATTTTTCGCCAAATTATCAAATCTATAAAACTGTGAAAGAGCTTCGCTTCTCTCGTGTGTCCAACGACGCACCTTTTTTTTGGCTTGACAACGTTACCGTCTTACATCTAAGTTATTTAAAATTAGTAAGGAATTATTTTCGATGGGGCCGAAATTAAAATACCCCACACTATTTTCTAAGTTAGGCATGCTTTAAAAGTTTGATGACGTCACTTTGTATAGAGGGTGGCCGCGGTTTTCATCCAATTTATCCAAATTTCAAATGCAGAATACGTTAAGATATCGAAGATTATGTGATGAATGTTCAGTCAATACACACATTTTTGTCGAATTTATAAAAATTATGCTAGCTTTAATGACCATCACTTTATATGGGAGGTTGGTGAAGTTATTTTTTTTATTATTATGCTAGCTTTAATGACCATCACTTTATATGGAAGGTTGGTGAAGTTATTAGACGATTTTACCAAATTTCGAACTCAAAGTAAATTTTAGAATTCTAACCATATGTGCAAAATTTTAATTCAATAAATTCATTTTTATGGAATTTGAAAAGATTAAGTGTTTTCTTATAGCAACTTTTTAATGGGAGGTAGGCGCAGTTTTCATACCATTTTGATAAGATTCAAATATATAGTGACTATTTGAGACCAAAGCTTATTCCAAGTCATTACGTTATTTTTTGTGACATTTTAAGCGATTTCACCACTTTGATGAAGTCACTTTATATGGGAGGTAGGCGTGGTGGAATATCTTAAGAATATGTATACGCTTTTACATATGTAACACGTCTCCTTGTGGGCGTTACAAACGGAGTGACAAAATTAATATACCCTTTACGAAATACAAGTGGGGGTATACAAATTTTAAGTTTAAAATGCAACGGCGTATCATGGAATATAACTCGCCAAGTATAAGCGTCAAAAAATACGCTACAGGAGAAAAATATATGACGTCGTCAGGGTGCGCAGGGACACTTGAGAAACGAAACGGCAAACTCGTTGCATGCAATTATTACTCGCTAAGTTAAGGTGATGCAATAAAAGCTATTATGTTAAAGCAAAGATTGCTTTGTCCTGACATTATTCTTCATCATAAAACAAAAATGTATGTCGTTGCGGTGAGAACCTCTTCAAAATCGAAAATAGAACAAAAATATGTAACGGCGTTGCATGGAACTATTTTTGGATGAGTAAATGCGTTTCGGTTACAATATTTTTATATTTATATTTATTGCGATAGTAATTAGTAAATTAAGAATAATTTATTTTATAGTACATTATATTCTATCTATAATCTATATAATATAATCTATATAATATAATCTATATAGTATAATCTATATAATATAATCTATATAATATAATCTATATAATATAATCTATATAATATAAT
Organism: Dichetophora obliterata; assembly: GCA_963920525.1. NCBI lineage: Eukaryota > Metazoa > Arthropoda > Insecta > Diptera > Sciomyzidae > Dichetophora > Dichetophora obliterata. The sequence goes on along the minus strand of OY986438.1, from coordinate 203,003,157 downwards.
CTATATAATATAATGTAATATCTATATGATATCTACATAATTAGATATTAGAGGCATACTCTCTTAAAACCAAAGAACTAATTCAAAACATTTATGAAAGAAAAATTAATGGGTAAAAAAAAAACAAAGTCGGTAGGTTGCGGAGGTAACAGTTTATGCAACAAAAATGCAATATCGTTGCACAACAAGATCGCTGAGTATAGTTAAAAAATTACGATAAAAAATTTTGTTAAGACCATAAAGGTTGGCAATTTGCCTCCTGGCAAAAATAAATAACAAATTTAATTAAAATGACGTCATAAACTTACGAAAATGTAAAAGCGTTGCATGGAATTATATCTCGGTGATTACAGGCACTACTTAAATTTTATGGCATTGTTAAAAAATTATAGTTAAGGAACTATTCTTAACTATAAAGGGTGGTTATTGTCTCATAAAAAAAACATGTTATGACGTCATCGAGCCGCAGCTAACGTTAAGATTGAAACTGGATCAGGATTGAGGCAAGGGATTAGGACATGAATTAAGACAAGAATTAGGAAAAAACAAAGAAAATAATTTGGAAATAAATTAGATTTTAGGGTTTGAACAAGGATTATAAAAACGATTTGGACAAAGATCAGTAAAAAATATCGATTAAGATTAGGACAAGGATTTGGGCAAGGACTGGGGCAAAAGATATTAGAAGGCATATGGCAAAAATTAAAACAAGGATTAAGGCAGAGATTAGAACAAGTAGTAGGGCAAGGATTTGGACAAATATAAGGGCAAGAAATAGAAAAAGACAAAAATTAGGGCGAAAATAAGAACAAGGATTGGGTTAAGGGTGAGGATAAGGATTTGGATAAAAACTACGAAAAAGATTAGGAAAAGAATTTAAATAAGAATAACGTAAAGGGTTAGAAAAAGAACTTGAAAAATATTAGGGCAAGGATTTGAATAAGGATTATATCAGGAATTAGCACAAGACTTAAGGCAAGGATGTGAATAAGTATCAGGAGAAGGATTAAGAAAAGAATAAGGAAAAGGATAAGGAAAAGAAATTGAAAAAGGATTAGTATTAGTACAAGGATTAAGACAGTGGTTTGGACAAGCATTAGGGCAAGGATAAGAACAAGGGTTTGGACAAGGATATGGACCAGGACTAGCTCAAGGATAAGAAAGAAAAAGACAAGAAGTAGGACAAGATTAGAATAAGAATTATATTAAGGATATGGACAAGGGTTGGAACAGGGATAGAGCAAGAACTATGGAGCGAATGTGGACAACTAGACTTCGAGAAAAAAGACATGGATTTAAACAATAGCTGCGTTTTTTCCAGCATCCAAATCTGGATTTCGATTTTGATTTGTTGCTCATGAAAAGTATTTGACAACTAGATGGCGTTGAATGCAAACATGAGAATGTTAACAATGCTTTTTTCGATCAGTTCCTTCAATATACACCACCTGGCTGTGATGTTTCAAACTAAAAGTTCACAAAATCTAAATCCATAGCAGGATTTTGTTTGTATGGAAATCAGATTTGAATGTTGGAAAAAACGCGGCTAGTGACTAAGACAAGGATAAAAACACGTTGTCGAGGACGATAGCAAATTTTGTTTTTTAATGAATGCGTCAATACTTCTATTATAGAGAAAGAGACGATCAAACGTGATTTTTAATGAATATAACTACAAAAACTCTCATTAATTGATTAATTTTTAGAGCAAAAAATGTTCTATAGAATCATTTAAAACAGCAGTAGCTAAATTTCAAAAGAACCAAAAAACCTTTATAGAAATATAAGAATACAAATTAAACAAAGTTTTCAATAATTGGCAGCTATTGTTTGAATAAATCGTCGGTCATAGAAATTAGCAAAAAAAACTTTTCTTTTCTTTTTTTATAGAAATTGATTATATTTTACGAAAACATCTCATGGTGTTAAAATGAGTGATGATGTGGTTTGAATGCTCATTATATCGGACATACAGTAGAGGCTTCCTTCTTGTTTTCTTTTATTTCACTCTTTTTAGCACATCATACAAAATGATAAGCGACATATTGATGGTCACATAAAGAAAACAATTAAATGACAAAGAATTTCGTAGATTTTTGGTTTTATATTTAAAGTCACAGTAAAACTGTTGTTTTTAATGGGCTGTGTTTAATTTATTAGAGCAAAAAAACACATTTTATAGCTAAAATCGGGCATTAAACAAGACATTTTTATAACTCAAATCGGCCAAAATACATGTTTGTATTAATATTTTTATTAATAAAGCGCTTATGTAGTGGAAAAACTAGTAGTAGGTGGACGGACGCATGCTCAACAAAACTTTTTTGTTTTTCGTAGAACAGTTGGTGAAGAGAAATCTTAGTCTAATGTTTACGATTATGGTCTATTGACATTTTTTTGTTTTTTGTTGTTGCCATCAGGTTAATTTATATAGAGCTTGATTCGCTTTGGTTTTTTTTTTTTTGTTTTGTTTGTTTGTTGTATTTATTATTAATTTATGCAAAAAGATATCGGAGCCTGGTACGAAAAATATTGTCAAAACTTTATAGTGAATGTGGTTTATAGCTAGTAGTAGCAAGTCATAATCTAACTAAGAATGTATGTGTTAAAACAATATCACATAATGGAAAATAACAAATAATAGCATCTCATAATCAAAAACAGATAAACAGCTCCAAAAAACCATCAAAATGTCCAAAAAGATTAATAATGAAGAGCAGTTCGGTGAAGGATGACTACAACACTAGAAAGTACAAAGTTTTCAATGATTTGTTTTTAGTAAAACGAATAAACAACATAGTAGGTTATTAAAAAAAAAAGATAAATAGTATAAGTAGTGCGTTTCAATTCATTATGTTTGAGAAATACAACGATTATTGAGTTTTAGAGTGTAGAAGACGTGTAGAAGACGAAGATATTTCTCTAGAAGTGCAAGATAAACGACGATTATTTAGCTTAAAAGTGGGTAGGTGGTTTCATGATTGCGGAAATGAAGAAATTTTTTTTTGTAAGCCTACAAAAACATATCTGTGGACTTTTGACAAAACAACTTAAGTCTATCTGAAATTCATAGACAAAACCCTTTAACTTGTTATAAAACTCATATAGACTTAAGCTGTTTTGTCTATGAAATTCTGATAGACTTTAGTTGTTTTGTCAAAAGTCCAGATACATAAGTCCAGAAGAATTTAGTATCAATTCAATCTATTTTTAGAAGGAATTTGCTATTATATAAAAATTATTCTTTCAGAGAAAATGGGTCAATGCTTATTTAATCTGATATTTATGATAGTAAAAATTAAGCTTTAACAAGAAAAAAATTAAGCTGATTCATGTTAAATCACAATGAAATAACAACTTGTATCTGTTTTTATAGAAAATATGCAGTTAAAATCATAGCTGTTAAATTGCGATTACGATTAGTAATCAATTAGATTACTTTTTAAAAAGAATTGTAATGATTATATAATCCTTTAGGGAGAAGTTTATGATTAGTAATTGATTACGATTACAAATAATCAAAAAATAATAACGATTACTTGAGATTACGCAAAATAATCAAATATAATCAAAAGTAATCAAAAAAATAATCCGATTACTTATCAAGATTATTTTTGATTCTTTTTCGATTATTTTAAGAATTTCAGTCTTATGCCGTGGGTATGCTAGGCAAACATGTTGGATGAGCTTTTTTGTTGTTAGTGTTTTCGCATAAAATGAGATATAAGCTTTTCTCTCCTGCTCATTACCTGTTTGAAACAGCAAATACGCCAAACATTTCAGAATCGTCAAATTTCTGTGCCCGTTTTTTTCTTCAAGAGTCAAGAAATCGTTTTTAATGCAACTGAATAGCTAACAAACCTTAAGGCAGGTTGCTACTTGGCGCGCTTGGTATTCGACTGTATATTTTCCACATGCGTAGTTTCCGTGTGAACTAAAATATTGCAAAAAACCCAGAAAAATTTGCGGTTCTTACAATTTTTTTTTTTTAAATCTTCATAATTTTTTTTTTTTTTTGTTTGCCAAACTTAAAAATTTTAGTTCACACGATAACCATACTCATGTTATTTAAGAATTTTTTTAAATGCATTCAATTTTGACAAAACCAAGTTCTACAAACTATCGACTTTACCGAAACATTTTGATTTCGATTTTGATAGTGAGGCAATCTTTCCGATTATTTTATTTCAGTAAAGATTTTAAGACTTTTGATTTTGTAGATGATGAAATTGACACAATTGGGTCTTCACAGGACACCGATAAGCCCGATCAGCTATCTCAATTGACACACCAACTCTTCTGCTACTTGAATGACAATTCAAGTGGTGAAATGGTTTGGCAAAAGTATGGCTTGTTGAAGGAACCATTTCTTTCATTCAATACGCCTTTAATGTCCTCAGCGCCAGTTGAAAGATTATTTTCTTTCGCTGGCATAGTAAACACTCCAAGACGGCCATCATTGTCTGATTTTTCTTTTGAAAAATTAGTACTTATGAAGGCAAATAGTAATTTAGAGCAAAACGGTTTTATTTTTCTTTCGTTTATGTTGTACTATAATACATTATTGTTCTCGTTCTTGATTTTTGTCAATCTTTGTCTTATAATGATATACATAACTTTGTTGTTTTTTTTTAATAAAATTTAAGCAAAAATTTTTGTACCTAAGACTGAAATTCTTAAAATAATCAAAAAAGAATCAAAAAAACTCAAAAAGTAATCGGATTATTTTTTTATTACTTTTGATTCATTTTGATTATTTAGGGTAATCTTAAGTAATCGTTATCATTTTTTGATTATTTGTAATCGTAATCTTTTGATTACTGAGCCAAACAGAAAAGAATCCTACTTAATAAATTATTTTACCTTATTGAAAAAAAGAATGAACTACTCGTGGTAATCATTACTTAACAGCTATGGTTAAAATCTAGTATTTTATGTACATAAAAAGACAAAATTTTATTTTATTTCTACTCATTTTATTTCTACTCGCTTTCTCCCTCTATTTAACACTCAGTTTGACAAGTATCGACCAATCTTCTTGACAAATTTGCGAATCACTGAAGTAATGATTTGAATATATATATCTCTCTCTCTCTCCTTCTATTTAAACATTTCTATTTGAACATTTCTATTTGAACATCTCTATTTGAACACTCAGTTTGACAAGTTCGACAAATTTGCAAATCACTTAAAAATTTGACAATGAATTTAAATATACTGAACACATTTTAGAACCATTAAAGAAAATGTTGAAAGATAGTAACTCTCTCTTTCTCTTTTTCTTTTTCTCTCCTCTTTCTTTCTCTCTCTCCCTCTCTTTCTTTCTCTATTTTCCTCTCTCTTTCTCTCTCTTTCTCTCTCTTTCTCTCTCTTCCTCTCTCTCTTCCTCAATCTATTCTTCTTTCTCCCTTCCCTTTTCTCCCTTCCTCTTTCTCCCTTCCTCTTTCTCCCTTCCTCTTTCTCCCTTCCTCTTTCTCCCTTCCTCTCTCTCTATCCCTCTCTCTCTCTATCCCTCTTTCTCTTTCCCTTTTTCTCTCTCCCACTCTCATTATCTCCCTTCTTCTCTCCCACTCTCACTCTCTTCCCTCCTTTTTCTCTCCCTCTATTTCTCTTTTTCTCTCTCTTTCTCTCTTTTTCTCTCTTTCTCTCTCTTTCTCTCTCTTTCTCTCTTTCTCTCTCTCTTTCTCTCTCTTTCTCTCTCTTTATCTCTCTTTCTCTTTCTCTTTTTCTCTCTCTTTCTCTCTCTTTCTTTCCCTTTCTCTCTCTTTCTTTCCCTTTCTCTCTCTTTCTCTCTCTCCATATCTCCATCTCTCACGCTCTCTGTTTCCATCTCTCTCCCTTTCCTTAAATCTCTCCTTTTCCATCACTCTCTCCCACTCTCTCCCCTCTCTCTCCATCTCTCTTTATCTTTATCTCTATATTTCTCTCTCTATCTTTCTATTTCTATCTCTCTCTATCTCTCTCTATATATATCTCTCTATATCTCTCTCTATATCTCTCTCTATATCTCTCTCTATATATATCTCTCCCTATATCTCTCTCTATCTATTTATATCTCTATCTCTCTCTCTCTCTATCTCTCTGTATCTCTCTGTCTCTCTCTATCTCTCTCCATCTCTCTCTATCTCTCTCTACCTCTCTCTATCTCTATCTCTCTCTATCTCTCTCTATTTTATCATTTCTGTTTGTATCGAACAATCTTCTCGGCAAGTTTGCGAATCACTGAAGTAGTAACAGTTTGACCAGCAATAAAAATATAATCTTTAATCAGCATGTTTAAGAACCGTTCAAGTAAAAAATCACCGGGAATCGATCATTTTAAAAGCCCTCTTAGAGGGATTGTCAAAATTCTTTTTGTCACTAAGTTCTCTTTACTGACGCTGAGTTTGTTTAACAACCACTTTGCTCAATGTTGTCAGTTTATCTCAAATGGGTTTAGCGATTAGTACAATGGATTAAAATATCGAACGTAAAATTTGAACCAAATTTTTCATTTACAAAATGTTACAGAAGGTTTACGGTGTATCGAATTTATCAAAACACATACATATGAGTGGTACAGTTCATGCAAAAGTAGTGCATTCACGAACTTTTTGTGTCTCCCGAGTCAGTTCGTACCATTTTAACAATTGTTTGGGCATGAAACGCTTTGCCACTCGAAAAAACAACATCAAAGTCAATCAAAAGTCAAGGTAATGTTGAATGTTTTCTTGGATTATGACGGTATTGTGCACTCATAAATCTTGTCAGACGGTAATTAAAGAATACCATCAAAGCGTTATGCAGCGTTTGAGAGAGTGAATTCGTCAAAAACTTTCGATTTTTGGAAAGAAAACTCATAGATTTTTCACCACGATAACACACCATCTTATAAAGGTATCATTGTAAACGAATATCTGGTCAACAACTCCAGAAATACCATCGAACAACCACCATATTCACCTGATATGGCTCAAGCTACCTTTTTCTATTTCCAAAACTCAAATTTTTACTTCGAAGCACCCGTTATCAGTCGATAGAAGACATAAAAGAAAATTCGCGGCGGTAACAGATGTTTATTCCAGAAATTGTGTTTGATAATTGTTTGGATGATCGGATTATTCGTTGACATAAGAATATAACTTCGGAAGGGACCTACTTTGAAGGCGATACAATAAATTTGGACGAATAATAAACATTTTCGGTGTTATTGACCAATTACCGATACTTTTTGATTTTTTTAATGTATTTTAAAGTTTTTGTTAATCAGAAGAAAGTGATCTAACACCGACCGCCCAAATGGTAAAGATCATAAAGGTGCCAAACAGCACTTCATTTGCTGAGTGTCAAGTTGTATCGTTCTGTAGAGGTATAATTTTAATATGTTTTATATGATTGGTGAGGTTTGTGGGTATCGTTGTGAAAGTTCCTAAAGTTGACGTGCCCAAAAATGGTGGTTCAAAACCTAATCTTTCAAAATATAAGTTAGCAAATAAAACCAGAGACCGTACCGGTTATGGTTTTTATCAAAAAAGTTAGACATTAACAGTTATTATTTAACTTTTATTTTTTCCGACAAAAATACTAGTTATTTAATGCCTTTTATTTTTTCGGCCAAAAATAACTGTTACTTTTGACTTTTATTCTTTGGTCAAAAATAACAGTTATTTTGTGCCTTTTATTTATTCGGTCAGAAATATCAGGCAATTTGAATTTTTTTAAAGGCCACTTGAACGGCAAAAAAATGTTTTATGCAATTTTTATCGTCTCATCAACGCGCACATTTTGAGCTATAAAACTTTTTAGTTTTTAAAGTTTTTTATTCGTCCTTTGAAAAAATACAAATTGCCTGATATTTTTGACCAAAAAAATAAAAGGCACAAAAAAATAACTGTTATTTTTTACCTAAAAAATAAAAGTCAAAAGTAACAGTTATTTTTGCCCGAAAAAATCAAAGGCAAAAAATAACAGTTAATTTTAATTTTTATAGTAACAGCCAAATATTTAAAAGGCATTTAATATTCGCAAAGCTGCTGCCATTATGATAATAATGGTATATTTGAAAAAGTCTTCCGGCCACTTTTTCGTTATGCCTTTCTCATCTGAAAATTGTAAAATTGCAGTTATTTTCGGTCCCTGAATAAAACACTTCGATTTGGTATAATCTTAAATAAATTTTGAATTTATTTGAATACATAATACATAAAAATGAATATAATAAAGAATACAAATCTCAAACGCTGTAGTTTCTGACGCATACAAAATTCGCATGAGTAGTTTTTTGAAAAACTTTTCTTACCGACTTTGTTTAAAGTTAATAAATTTTGAACATATAGTAACTTAGAACCAAGTAAACTGATTTTTATTTTATTTTTATTTTCTACCTTAATCTCATACTCTCAATCTATAAGCCCACAAAAAAATACCAATAGGTACCTAGTTCCAATTACATATATCCTTTTTTTGATTACTTATTTCCATCAGTTCACGGTTTGAACCACCCCTTCGAACTTTATTCACAAAAGGGTCTACCGCTTATTTATGGCAATGGACGCAGTTCTATGTCAAATTCCTTTTGACGCAGTTTTTATAAAAAAAAACTATTTTTATTGGCTTTATCGTCTTCATGCCAATAGGTGGAACAATTTACAATTATTTTGAAAATAATGTCATAGAACAATTTAACCCTCGAAGCTCTACCCTTGAGTCCAAATTTACCTTATAAAAAAGGTCATGGCCTAAAAGTTTTGTCCAAATACTGGCGATTAATAAATTAAAAAGGTTAACCCAAAAAACAAATAAATCATCAAGCAAAAAATTGAGTAAGTAAACAAAAGCAAAGCATGTGATGATAAATTATAAAACTAGCACCACGCTCCACGAACAACTTCTTATATTTTTTCATTCTTTTTTTAATTGTTAACAAAATCAGTTAAAAAATTTGCATAACAGCTGGCTTTGTTTTTATAGCCCAAATGTTCTACAAAGTTCTAAGCATAAGTTTAAAATCATTAAAAACTAAATTTTTAATGATTTAAAGCTCTGATACTTTTGAGTTCTTTCACCGATATTTTATATTCTTTAAAGATATGCACAAGCCAAGATAAGCCAAGAAATGAAAGCTCTGAAATACAACTTTATTACTAAACTAAGACATAAATCAAACCATTAAAATTGTTGGTTGGTAACACGAGAATTAAGACTTTTTTTGTACTTATAATTTTTTTTTCTACAGTAAAGTAACTAATTAAACCAAATTAAGTAACACGAGAATTAGACTTTTTTTTTGTACATATAAATTTTTTTTCTACAGTTAAGTAACTAATTAAACCAAATTAAGTACTAGCAGCTGACTGGCAAAGCGTTAAAACTGGTTATAGTTAAATGATTCGCGGCATTTTAAAACTAGTTAAAGCCATCAAAACTTCAACTTCAAATTATATCAATTATAATTTCAATCGACTGTAACGTAAGTTGATTTTTTTGCCTCCCCACAAATCGACCCGGCCTAGTATATATACAGTTGCGGTCAAAATAATAGCAGTGCTCTTATATTCAGACATGTTTGGATAAATAATACTAGTCTACTAATTTTCGATCCGGTAAACCGATTATCATTCCTAGATGTAATTTCAATACTCGTTCCAAATTTGTACACAGTTTTCTCCGATATTGTAACATTTTCAAGATACAGGGTGTTTTACGTTTTTGGCATGTATTTAGTATTATTTATATGGAATCTAAACTACTAACCATAAAATAAAAAAGAATATTTTCTATTTTAGAAGAAATATCAACTTTTCCATCAATCTATCAACCATTTTCGTATTATGTGATGTAGCGGAGCTAAAATTTTCAGATTACCCAAAAAAATATCAACAAATTTTGTATCTTTTATTTAAGCAGAGCTGTTATCATCCAAAGTTAGAATTTAGAAAAAACCTGTTGATTAAGTGTTTTTTTACATGAAAAACAGACATTTTAAATTTGGACGATTACAGCTCCGCTTAAACAAACGATACAAAATTTGTTGATATTTCGTTTGACAATCTCAAAATTTTAGTTCTGCTACAGCACATGACACGATAGTGGTTGATGTATTGACGGAAAATTTGATAATTTTTCTAAAATACAAAATATTTTTTTTTTATTTTATGGTAAGTAGCTTAGATTATAAATCAATAATACTTAACACTTGCCAAAAACGTAAAACACCCTGTATCTGGAAAATTTTACAATATAGGAGCAAACTGATGACAGGTTTTGAACCAGCGATGAAAGTACATATAGGAACGATAATGGGTTTACCGGATCCGAAATTTGTTGACAAGCATTATTTATATAAACATGTGTGAATAAAAGAGTACTGCTATTATTTTGACTACAGCTGTATATCTAAAAATTATATATAATATATAAGAGTCTTTGGTGGTTTTGTAAAAGATTTGTACTACAGCTTCCTCTGGTGTTAAATATAGTTCAAACTAGATAACGCCAAAATACTCATCTTACCTAAGCTCCTTATTTTAGCTACATCAAGATGATTGAAATTTGATTGGCATCACATTAATTTTGTTTGTTTTTTATAAAATTTCTATGGAATTTTATAATTGATTATTTTTCGCCTAAATATCTTAAAATAAACAAAATTAAGACGTCAAATAAAAAAAAAACCTGTAAGAAACATGAACAACAAAATAATTACGGACGTGTTAATAAATTAAAGCTAAGCAGTATAGCTTTAATTCGATAAGGATTTAAAAAAAAAATTCAAGCTAAATAAAGTAAAAAAATAAGATGTTGAAAAAATACAAGAGAAGTTTATTCAAAACATCTACACAAAAGAAATAATACACGAAAGCCATTGATCGCTATAAAATAAACAATTCAAATAAAATTAAAGGCTGCCGCTAGCGCTAATAAAACAAGCGCTCGAGTCGCGTGGCTTAAGAATTTATCTTTGATAAAGTAAGTGTTGCCAAAAAAGGCATTTCTAGCACCAGCATGTCTGGTACAAAACTTTCAAATGATGAGTAACAGAAAAAAAGCGAACAGAAATGAAGGATATTTTTTTGTGATGCAAAACAATGTAAACCCCCGCGGCTCGATATCGCCAAAGAAAGCTTAATGAGCTGATGTAAAGCATCAAACATGCCGAAACTTAAGTAAAACACGCTTATTTAAATCTTTAAATTTTAAAAGAAATGTTTTCCTTAAAAATAGAATAGCTAATCAATAAGTCAAAAAATACCCAAAAGCCAAAAACGAACAAAAACTGCTTTCATTTTGGCACAACAAAACCAATAGAAGACCATAAAATCGCCAGAGATGCTATTAGCATATCAAACAATAGCACCAGCTGGAAGCAGATGGTGGAATCAGCTTTGAGGACAAACAACACAGCAAAACAACAAGTTATCGCTGTCTGTTACGGAGCGGCACTGAAAGTATTTTGCTTTTTTAATTATTCAAAAATTATAATTTTTGGAAAATAAAAAAAGACTCGGTTTTAAGCTGTTTTATGGCTTACTTCAAAGGCTTTTTCGTTCTTATTTTCTGAGTGAATTTTATTGATGTAGCCACAGTTTATTTTTTTTTTTATTGAATTCCATGCAGTCATGTGCAAAGTGAAGTGCTCGCCATGGTGTCTGGCAGTGTCAGGTTATACGATGCTCACCTTTCGCTTATAAGGTGAAGACAACAATCTTCAAATCAATATAAAATATTATTATGGAAATAAGCACCACTTGATGTAAGATGGATTTGAAGTGTTGATTTAGAGTAGTGCCTAAATCAACCTAGAGTTGAAAGCTTGTGGTTATAAAAGATTATAGCAGTGTGAGTAAAAATTGTTTAAAAGATTTAAAATGTAATAAAACTGCGATTTTTCTAAAAATACCTGGCTCAAATAGGTCGTTTTATATAGAAGCTTTAATTTTTTTGCTTATAATAAAACTACGTCTTATTATATTTCCTAAAAAAATACCCACGAATTGCAAGATCAAAAGCCATTGAATACAAATAGTTACTTTTAGACTTTATATCATTCCGAGGATAGAAGACTTGTATAAAATGAATACGATCCAGAGTATAAATAAAAACTTTTTAGCTAAGGCCAAACAGCGGCCAAACAAGGCCTAATTTAAAATTTTTTTTTCACTAATCTTTAAATCTTTTAAAGGGTCGTTTGCAGGACTTTTTTCCCAAACAGCGACCGTACAAGGGTCGTACAGCAGCTATAAATAAAAACTTTTTAGCTAAGGCCAAACAGCGGCCAAACAAGGGCCGAACAAGGCCTAATTTAAAATTTTTTTTCACTAATCTTTTAATCTTTTAAAGGGTCGTTTGCAGGACTTTTTTTCCAAACAGCGACCGTACAAGGGTCGTACAGCAGCTACTCAGAAACTATTTTGAAATAATCTCCGCTGTACAACTGGCGAACAGCTGCCGTGCATCGGCCGAACAGTGATTTTAATACAATTAAAATGAGCAGCTTTTTATTGAAAGTTGGAACTTAATGCTGGAATTAAATATATGGTCAATTTTTTCTGTAGGAGCAACGGCCGAAAAAATAATTTTGCTCTGTATCAACTAGGTTCCGTTCATTTATAAACCATACCATCGCAAAACATAAATATCAAACCAGTGTGCTTTTATCACGTTTTGTGCAGATACGCTCATTTCGCCTGTGTCGAGCACCAGATCGAAATGGCAAAAAATTTAGATGGGAACAAAAAGGAACCAAATGTAACGTTGAAGACCACACATTTTAGCTCCTAGAAGAAATGCAAGACAACATTTTTTCATTATTTCTATTTTAGTTGTTTATTTATTTCCTCTTTTTCGATATGGTTCTTTTATTTAGGTGTTTTCATTGCCAACTTCGGTAATTTTTGAAGAAATGCAGACCTACCTCGAAACTCAATTCGAAAAGATGTGTAACGTTAAAGACCACACATTTTGGCTCCTACAAGTGCAAGACAACATTTTTTTGTTAGATTTTAGTCATTTACTTGATCCCTCTTTTTTGATATAGTCCTTTAATTTAGGTTTTTTCATTCCCAATTCCGCTAATTTTGTTTTAAATGCAGATCTACCTCAAAACTCACTTCTAAAAAATGTAACGTTAAAGATCACATAAAGCTGGTTATATTTTCGAAACAACAAAAGTTAGATAAAAAGTTTGTTTACATAAAATGCAAGTCTTGAGGCCTACTTTCTTATGCGCATACAACATTTTTTCGTTTCATGAAATATTTTCAATATATTTGTAGAAATATGCGTTCGACTGTAACGTTAAAGAGAAAAAAATTGACCACATGTATGTTTACAATGAAAAAACTAATGAAAAAATATACATTTTATTTAATAAATTTTCTGTATTTATAATTAATCTTTTTTCATTACCATTATATGTAATATGTTTAATAAAACGTGTTATAAATTAAGATATTTAAAATCCAAACTAATCGGAAAATACATAAATCAATATTAAATAACGACAATTATTCACTTCCTTCCCAGCCAACTTTGATAAATTGTTTAATTAATACTTCACTTATGTTGTTCATGTTCACTTCATTTATTGATATTCCATTACATTGCGGCCAAAATATCCATGCCCAAAAGATTTTGCTTTTATCAAACATTAAATGTATCAACTCAATGTTTGCTGATTGTCAACTAAACAAACAGTGGCCAGCTCACTACGACTCTACTGAATTTCAATGCATGACAAAAAAATAAAAAATAACAATGTAAATGTATGCCCAAAAACAATTCTATTGAAAGCAAATGCAAGTAACGGGACTATCAGCATCGTAGAAAGGACGATTTTTTGTTTGCGCAAGCGTTTGTTGTTGTACTTATAAGCGGTTCGGCAAATTTGAAAGTCAAAAAAGTTTTTGTTTTTATTATACATTTGAATACATTTCTTGGTGTCTAAAAACGTCGTAAAATTTATAAATTGTTAGATTTGAGGGCATTTTGGAAATACATCAACTTAATTTAGGCTTTGTAGGGCTGTTATTCGAATGAAATTTCGGCCACTAGGCTTTTTGGATTACTTTTACATCATGTTCGACAATTGTACGACCGTGCGGCCCATGTTCGGCCTATGTTCGATAAATTTATAAGCGATATATGACCATTAAATTAATAACATACATGACATACAATGGAATAAATAATTTATACTGTGGCGTCCATTACAATTTCGAGAAAATGATATATCATTGAAGTTGTTTTTTGTTTTTACCTTAGTGGTTCAGTGGAAATATATTTGCATAAGCTACAATTGTAATCAAAATTGTGCAGATCGAAGTATAATTTCTCAAAAATTCGAGTTTTAGCAGCTCAAGACTTTAAAAAAGGTATTCAAAATGTATACAAAACATGTATTCGATTAGAGTGGTGTGATAAACAGTCGGGTAGAGTGGAAAATGCACGTGGAATTCTTTAAAATAGATTTCATTCAAGTAAATATTAGCATAATTCCTGCTAATCAGCCCTATCACTGAGTCTCATCGTAGTACGATATCGTAGAAACTACGAAAAGGGCCATCACTGAGTTTATTCGTAGCGCCATTCTTAAGATTTTTGAAGTAATTTGTTACTTTTTTGGTCGTCGGAAAAAATTTTGAAAAAAATTCATCAAATAAAAGTTATTATTCCGTCTGAATTTTATTTCAAAATTTTCTCTAACTTCCAAAACACGTCGTAACAAATTACGTTAAAAATCTACAAATGACGCTAAGAATGAACTCAGTGATGCCTTTTTTGATACCCGGTGCTATTTCGAATTTTATTTTTTACAAATTTTGTTTTAATTTTTTTTTTTAAATACGGGAGATTTGCTAGAATTTGTAATTAAATGGGAAAGAGGCTTTTTTTAATAAAAAAAATAAATTTTTATGCTTTTAGTTGTTTAAATTTCTAGTAGTTTTCATTTGTTCCCTGCAGATGGGACCAACCGAACATAGAAAAAAGCCATTGGTTTGAGTCTAAGATAAGACATTGTGTCCAAGATAAAACGCTGACGGTACTTTAATTCAAAAAGTACAATCAATATTTGTTAAAAAATTGTCATTGCCATAAGAAAACGATAATGCAGTTGTTTGTTAAAGCAAATAAATAAAAAAAAATTATTTGATAAATTGAGAGATCATTCGCATTTTATACAATATTTGTCAATTACTCTTTAAACAAGCGTTGTTACAATATTATCGACTTTACTAATTGATTGATATGAATACATTTGTCTATGACGTAAGTGTACATTTCCTTTTTTTTCAAATTTAATAGCCGCATTTTGTGTCCAGGATTAATAAATATTTTAAAAATCTATAACAAAAAAATTAGTTTCACAGCTCGATGGCGCTGACGATTGACATACATATGCAAATTGTGATCTAAATCGAATTTAGTTACTATAAAAATGCGACTGTTGAATTTGCAAAACGCAATTGTAAAATTGTGCAATCTATTACAAAAAGTCAGTTGCGCATCTAGATGTGGTTATAGACATATGTAAATCAATAGAATTCATGGCAACTTTTTCAATGATATAAGCATACAAAAGCAAGAAACAAAACATTCCTAGTATTTCTTAACTCTTTGAAGTACCATGGGACAAACCACTGAAAAAGAAACCTATGTAGTATGTTGGGACAAAATTCAAACCACTCAGATTTCATGTTTATAATAAAATATAATCTTATATATTAATACGCAAACATCAAATGTGTACGACAACATTTTTTTGACATTTATTTTAAAATAAGGGAATGAAACTTATATCATTCGGAAGGTATTGCACCATAGATGTGTCGAATAATATTAGATTTTAAATTGATGACCGCTGACCCGAAATAACGTTGAAATTTTAAATTAATTTTAGTAAGGAATCTCAGGGCTAAGAAGAGGCAGAATAGTGAACGAGGTATCAGATGTAAAGTCGGGCTGCACAGTATAATTGCATATTAGATTAGTGATCTTCGATCTGAAATATGAGCGTAAAAAGACCATTTCTTAAATAAAAGCTAAACTGTAAGAGATAGAAAAACATGATGTAAAAGAAAATATCTCCGATATTTTTTGTCATCTCTTGCGTATACCCTACAATAAGCATTTTTTATGTTACAAGCGTGAATATATATTGTGATGGTGAAATTTCTTACAAATAGTGAATTTTAAAAAATGTCCGTTATTTTGACATGAAAATAATTGTGATATCTCGAAAACTATAGATGTTTTCAGTACAATGTATTTTTGTATGAAAAGTCGATGGTTCAGAAATGTAACGGTATGCGAAAGCTTTTTTGATAATATATTTCACGGATAGTATGTTAAAAAAATTCCCGTAATGATGACATCAAAATTATTCAGATATCTCAAAGAATGTAGATTTTCTCAGTACAACGTGTTTCCTTGAAGCAAGGTCATCGCCTCAGAATGAGAAAAAAAACAATTGAAACAAATAATTTCTGTGATAAAAGTTTTCAAATATTTCAAACCACTTCATAGTTATATACACCAATCTGTTTTAAGCCATTTCGGTATATATAGGAATATGCGTGAGAGAAACGGTTCTTCCGTGTTTCTAAACCGATTTTGATACTTATTTTTAAAGAAATTAGAGTAGGGAAAAGGAATTCACTGAATATTTTTGTGACCTTTGACCTGAAATATGAGCGTTGAAAGAATATTTCTGAAGTACCTAAACCATTAGAAATGGAAGAACATGGCGTAAGAGGAAATTTTCGACATTAATATGATGTACAAAAAACATTTTTCGCTATCTCTTACGGATACCCAACAATAAGCATTTTTTTTCTTTACATATATGAATATATATTGTGATGGGGAAATTTCTGACATATAGTAAATTCTGAAAAATTTCCTTTATTTTGATATCAAAGCTATGACGATATCTCGAAAACTATACCTTTTCTCAGAACAACATATTTTTGTTTAAAAAGCCCTGGTTAAGAAAACCATCCTTCGAGTAGAGGATAATTAAAGAAAATTGTTTACCACTCCCCCTTGTACCGCCCACAAATCCATAAAAATGCTATATCTCTAAAACTACGGGGCTGATTCAGTAAAGGATGGTGATCAGTAAAGGACGGGGCTGACCAGTAAAGGATGGTTCAGGAAAAAATGGTACCACACCCCCTTTTACCGCTATCAAATAAATATAAATCCTATATCTTCAAAACTACGGGTCTGATTATAACTGGCTTCGTTCGAATGTTTGTATGTATGTCCGTCAAAATTTACAAACCATTTTTCGCAATTTTGCAAACTTGTTGGTATCCTGAAGCTTGGATTAAGCTGAAATTGAATGTACATATGTAAGTCCGGTGACAATGCAATATTATGATAAAAAATTTTGCCACACCCCCATAATTTTTTAAAAATAAGCTTTTATTTAAAAAAGACGTGAACTAAAAAAAAATGTAAGTGACACTTGTCATATATGTATATAGTAGGTATATTCTAGGTGCAGAAGAACCCCTCTTTTGGTTACTCATCATCATAATATAAGCGTACGTAAATTGGTCAGTTCTAAGGACATATATAAATTTAGAATTTTTCAAATACATTTCTATTTAAAAGCTTGAGGCACCGATGTCCGCGATCCGTTATACAGGTTTACTACACATTATCAGTGGCATTGAATCTTTAGTAAGCTTACCTGTATATAAACTGTAATCCATTCTACAGGTTTACTACACAAATCAGTGCCTTAAGCTTTTAAATATAAATGTATTTGAAAAATTCTAAATTTATATAAGTCCTTAGAACTTACCAATTTACGTACGTTTATACTATGATGATGATGAGTAACCAAGAGAGAAGTTCTTCTGCACCTAGAATATACCTACTATATACATATATGACAAATGTCACTTCAATTTATTTTTTTCTTTTTAGTTCACGTCTTTTTTTAAATAAAAAGCTTATTTTTTAAAAAAATTTTTTATAAGAAATTTCCATACCTCAAAGAGTTAAGAATGAATCAAAAATTGTCATGGTTGAAAGAATAAATGGACACACATAATTCAATAATAGGAAAGAGGAAAGGAGGAGTCTCAAAGAATAGACAATTTTAAAAAGAAAATCAGTTATATTAATAGATATCTTCTATCTTTTGAAATCTTCGGATACGTTAAATTAGAAGAAAACAAAAACAGAGCTAAAGTATCATTTAAATGACGACATATTTTAACTCAACTCTAAGGATTTTTTTTTTTTTGGTGATGAAATAATTGAATAGAAGTGTAAAGTAAAACAGCTCAATGTTAATAAAATTTTATGAAAAAATGTAAAAGTTATAGCCAAACGTGTTATTAGGGTATTTGTGGGGTCGCATAAAAAAAATCTGAAGACCGATGACAGACAGCCTTATAATAAAAGCCGGTTCAATATAGCGGATGTGACAGAAAAAAAGTATAGCCAAAAATGATTTCAAGCACATTTAATGAAACAAAACTTCAAGATTGCGGATTTGTTACAGAAAGAAAGAAAGCTTGAAGAAACTGATAATACAATAATCAGTTTATAATTCATATATTAGTTGTAGAAATCAAAAACTTCCTCAAAAATTTCTATTTGCCAAAAGTTCAGTCATTTTTGGTCAAGAACTAAAAAGTCATTAACATTGAAAAAATACAACAAATAATGAGAAATTTAAATGCTAAGACCCTATTTCTCTGGAATTAAGATTAAAATTTTACAAAAATATTTAAAACGTACGAGCAACAGACGCCAAGCAAAATAAGAGCAAGTAAATCAAGTTGAATTGAAAAAAATCCGTTTATCGTTGCTAAAACGATCGATCAATCGATCGACCGTTCGATTAACAACGAATGCAAAGAATATCAAACAGAGGAGGAAGAAGCAAAAATAGAAGAAACTTAAGTCGATTAAAGAAAAAAAAAACAGAAAAATCCACACATAACAACCTGTCGTCATCACACTGACTCGCACAGCTTAACTCGTTCACAACAGCAATCAACGAAGATCAGTTTAATTCTTGGCGTTCGATAGATCAGTTCTACAAAGCGGACTATATTATTGCATGTTTGTGTCATCTGGCAGAATTCGCGATAAATAAACAAGTTTTTTTTTCCCAAAGGAGAATCAGCTGTAGTTCAAACTTTCAAATAAATCTTATATTCGGCAAAAAGTGGAACTGAAATTTTCGCAACGTTCAAGAAGAAAACTATGTTAAAATACTTAATAAAAAAACTAACTAATTATTAAAGCAAAATTTCGCTGAAGAAATAAATAGTAGTCAAAATTAAAACATTGATACAAAACTCACAAAAATAAACCGTATATTAGTAGGTTTTTATTGCCGGCTAAATTGCAATAAAAAGTCAAATACAGCTCTAATTTTAACAAACAACTGCCAGGAATCAAAAAAGCAAATTGTGATATTTTAATTATAAAAATTTTTAAATAATCTAGAAATAAATGTAAGTAAAGCATAGTGTTTAAAACAATATCCAAAAACGAATAGTTCAAAAACGTTAAAATTAATTTTTAAAAAAACTGGCAAATATATGCTAAAACTAAATATGTATTAACAAAAAGTTAAGCTAAAACACCTTAAAGCGGCACGTAAAACAAAAGCCTTAAGCAAGGAACTTGATGGAGCCTTAGAAATTGTTTGGTTTATGTTGTATTATTAATAACGTGCATATTTTTTACCCATCCTCAGTACATTAAAAGTCAAAATTCTTTAGCACTAAACTACGTGGCAAAACAACATCGCCGACAGTTTAAAGCAGACAAAACAAAAGACTTAAGCAACGAACTTGCTCGAGCCTTAGAAAAACTTTGGTTTTTGTTTTAATATTAATAAAATGCATATTTTTTCTACTTATTCATTCGAGTATATCAAATTTCTTTAGCACTAAACTACGTGGCAAAACAACATCACCGACAGTTTAAAGCAAAAAAAAAAAAAAAAAAAGACTTCAGCAAGGAACTTGTTCGAGCCTTAGTTTTAGTTTTAGTTTTTGTTTTAATATTAATAGAATGCATATTTATTGCACTCATTCTAGTATCTCAAAAATCTAGGATTAGACAACGTGGCAAATCAGCATCACCAATGGAAACAAAACAAAAGACTTAAGAAACGAACTTGCTCGAGCCCTAAAGAAATGCCCTGTTTTATGTTTCAATATAAATGTAGTGCATATTTTTAGCTCATTCTAGTATCTTAAAACTCTTGAGCACTAATCAAAGTGGCAAAACAACATAACCGACAATTTTAAAAAAATCTCAAAAAATTTCTAAAACTAAAAATCAACATATTTTCAAAAAATTTGGCTTTATTGTAAGTTGTGCGAAAAAAGTCTTGCTATGAACTCGACAGTTATCAAACTGGCGCACACATATCACAGGCGATTTCAATGATAAAGAAAGCGAGAAAAGTTTTGGCGAAATATTGTTAAAATCAAATTCTAACTTTGTCAATTGCAAAAAAAAAGTCATTTGCCAAAGTACATAATTTATTAAATTTTAAAAGAGTTCTTGATCATTTACTTATAGTTTTGGAGTGATAAAGCGTTGGTAGTAAAATGTTTAGCCAAAATAAAAGGGTTTCTGTTTTGTTGCAAAAACCAAGCGAGTAAATGAAGACAGCTCAGCTTAGCTTAATTTTTAACATTAAATTTTCTAAACTATAGGATCAAAGAATCATAACTTAAAGAAAGCTAAGCTGCAATGTGCTCAATGTGTGCTTTCACGTGCCGCATTGAAAAACAAATTGATTGCAACGGTTTGATCTGTAAGCTAGGAGCTATGACATTTTTTATTCTAGTTGAAATAATATATGCATAGTATTTTTTCATGCTGTATTGTGCTAAACTTATGCTGCACTGTGCATAGTTTTCTTGCACATTTTCTAAATTGTTAAAAAAGTACACGCATATCTTTAACTAAAAGAGCACAACCTCATAAAAGGTCATACATTAAGAAACGATACATATTAGCACACATTGGTCACAATGCGGCATACATATTTAGTTTTAAATAGTTTTAATAGCAAAAAAAAAATTAAATTTGCCAACATCACCTAACTCCTTGTTTTTACGCACATAGATGAATGACTATTGGCACATTCCACGCGCTTCACTTGCCTCCTCATCGACGGCATCAATCGCATCATCATCGCATCGCAGCAATAAATCGAATTTAACACCGCCTACAGTAGCGCAAAGTTCTTTGCAAGCACAAGCAAGACAACACAAAGAACGTGAGTCGGTAGGCGGCAAGACCGCGACAAGAACAGCGGCTAATTTGGTGGCACATGGAGGCAGCAGACAAACGCGTGTAGGACATGCCAAACGTGTGAGCAATGCACGACGCAACAGTGAATTAAGCGCAACGAGCGCTGCCACAACCGCTGCAGCGGCAGCTGCAGTATTAGCAGCTGCCTCTGCCTCAGCGACAGCAGCAGCAGCAGCAGCGGCGAAACGTGGTTCACGCTCTTCGCAGGGCTCAAGTGGCAGCAGCAACAACAGCACGCGGGTAAGCTTAAAAAAGGATATCTACATTTTTTTATCTTTTTCACTTTTTCACTTCAACAATTCTCTTCTCTAGTTTGAAAGGTAGTTTTTCAAATAATTTCCTGAAAAACCCGTTTCAAATATAAATGTTTGATAAAAACGTGTTTAAATTTAAATTCACGAGTTGATTTCGAACACAAAATTGTATAGAGTTATTGTTCAATATTTTTTTTTAATTAATACTAACACTTGGTTGCATTAGCTATTGATAAACAAAACCAGTTATTTGCTCAAATATTACGGGCTACAAATTAATTTTTTCAAGTTTATTTGTTGAAAGCATATAAAATTTGGCAAAAGCTGTACGCGTGAATTTCTCATTCTTGTGATTAAAATTTTTTTACATAATATAAAAGTAAAAATATGCTCAAAATTAAATAAAAGTTTTACAGAACTAAAGAAAAATAAAGTAAATTTAAACATTATGTTGGGTTTCGCTAAAAAAATGGAAAAATTTTAACTATGTAAGCATTTTGAGAGCGTGTTTAATCTTTACTTTTGCTCATTGTAACTGCGAATTGTTGAAGGACAACACAAAATTGGTTTGCAATAAATTTAAATTTTTGTACTTTTATCACACAGAGTGCAGCATCGGGTTCTTTGCTGTTAACGGCAGCGAATCTAGAACGTTTTGCCGAAATACACAAGAAACAACAGCAACAAAAGCCATTGCAGCACGATAAACTCTATGTAGAGTATGAGCACGATGGTGGTGGCACCAGCACGACCTATGCGACAAACCTTACGCAGGCATTACAACACCAACAACACCAACAACAACAGCAACAAAGCGGAAGCAACACTAGCACCAATAACGATGCTATTATTACAATGGATCCAAATTTAGATTTTGTTAAAACCAAAGATCTTGACACTGTCTCCATTGCAAGCTCCATGCATTTTACAATGGTTAACGGTGAAGGTGGACCGCCAAAGAAACCAAAGCGTGGGCTATGCGATCGGGGGCGACAAGTGACGGTTTTGATTGTGAGCATGAGCACGATTTTCTTGCTGCTCATCTTGGGCATGGTTTATGCATTAGAGAGTAAGTTAAGAGCGCTATAAATTACTCAAATAAAAACTAATTTTTTTTTCTCTCTTTTTCACTCTCTTCTTTCTACTCCATTACAGTGCGAGCTCGCGAAATGCCACAAAGTTAACTAAGTTGCAGCAGTCGTTGTTTCGGGAACTTGTTTTAGATTTTAATTATTTATTAAAAAACATTTAGTATTACGTAATTTATTATTATTATTTTAGACAACAACCACACGAATAGAACAAAACATTTAAACATTTTAATGGTTGTCATGCATTCAACTTGCGGTTAGACATTAACGAAAAGCACACAAAAATTATCATTGCTTTAAGAGAAATCTTCTTTAAATGTATTCTCCTTCGTTTAAGTCATTAAGGCAGACTAGCATAAATTTATGTCTTTTTTAAAGACCTTTAAGTATTTCGCACACATTCATTAAATAATAGTTATAGTTTGTTTATCGTTTATTGTTTATGTAGCGCAATTTAACAATTTGTTTGACAAATTAATTAAAAAATATATAAAAAACAAATAAAATTGCTATAAAATTGTGCATGCAAAATATGTTTAATTAGCATGAAATCCATTGCATACTATATTAAATTCAAGCATTTTAAAAATCAATGTTGAAAGAATGTGTTAGGTTTTGCTTTTTTATAAATCTGTATGAGAATAAGCAAAGAATATTCTCCATTCATGTGTATTGACAAATTGCATAACTATTTAATGAAAATGTATCCCTGTGATATGGTTAATAAAATATTTTAAAATAACTCAAAACCATTGATTATAGTTTAAATTATTCTAAAGAACTATGTGGTTGAAATAGGGCTTGAATTGAAAACAGAACAAAATAAAAAGTTCAAATTGCAACCGATAAAATATGAACCATTTTGTTAAAAAATTAACAAGTTCAGAAAAAAAAAAATTTGTTTAGAAATAACGTTCCTTCAAAGAAAAACAAAAAATGGTGTATGGTTCATAAAATCACAGTCAGCAACCTGCTTTGGATTAATCTGATTTTCTGAATTTTTTTCTATATTTTTTTTTATGAAATGTTTAAAAAAAACAGCGTCTTCTTAAAAAGACCATTTAAGACTTATTTGAATGATTTTACAGAAAAGCTGTATAAAGTTGAAGAAAGACTATACAAAAAGCCGTGTTGTCTAAGAGCTCGTTTTTAGATATTTTCGTCATAACTCCCAAACCATACATCCTACAAGGACGATTTATGCACCAAGTTGTTTTTAATATATATATACACAGGACTGCATTTTTAGAAAAAAAAAATTTCCAAGAATCTCAGTTAAATTTTTTTTTTTCAAGAATCATAATTTTCTACGTAATTTTTTGTGATTTTTTTGGTTTTTTAGCCATAACTCCTAAACCATACATCATAAAAGGATGATTTATGTATCAAAATGTTCGTTAAGCTACTGCCCACAAGACTGTATCCTTTGAAGAATTTTAAAAATTAGATTTCATGTTAATTTCATATGTCCTTTTCTGTCAATTTTTATTTTTTTTATTTTTTTTCAAAAATCCAAACTACATATCAGATAAGGACGATTCATGCATTAAAATGAGCACCAGGTCTTCGGCCTTAAGGAAGGCTACTTCTTTGTCGAAATGCATTTTGCTCTATCTCTTGTAGTTTAGGAGTTGTAGAACATTTTTTGGAGTGGTAGCTGGCCAAAAACATGTGGTTTTTTCGTCATAACTCCCAAACCATACATCCTACAAGGACGATTTATGCACCAAATTGTTTCTAATACATATATACACAGGACTGCATTTTTAGAAAAAATTTTATTTCAAGAATCTCAGTTAAATTTTTTTTTCAAGAATCATAGTTTTCTACGTCATTTTTTGTGATTTTTTTGGTTTTTTTGCCATAACTCCTAAACCATACATCATAAAAGGACGATTTATGCATCAAAATGTTCGTTAAGCTACTGCCCACAAGACTGTATCCTTGGAAGAATTTTAAAAATTAGATTTCATGTTAATTTCATATGTCCTTTTCTGTCAATTTTTATTTTTTTTATTTTTTTTCAAAAATCCAAACTACATATCAGATAAGGACAATTCATGCATTAAAATGAGCACTAGGTCTTCGGCCTTAAGGAAGGCTACTTCTTTGTCGAAATGCATTTTGCTCTATCTCTTGTAGTTTAGGAGTTGTAGAACATTTTTTGGAGTGGTAGCTGGCCAAAAACATGTGGTTTTTTCGTCATAACTCCCAAACCATACATCCTACAAGGACGATTTATGCACCAAATTGTTTCTAATGCATATATACACAGGACTGCATTTTTAGAAAAAATTTTATTTCAAGAATCTCAGTTAAATTTTTTTTCAAGAATCATAGTTTTCTACGTCATTTTTTGTGATTTTTTTGGTTTTTTTGCCATAACTCCTAAACCATACATCATAAAAGGACGATTTATGCATCAAAATGTTCGGTAAGCTACTGCCCACAAGACTGTATCCTTGGAAGAATTTTAAAAATTAGATTTCATGTTAATTTCATATGTCCTTTTCTGTCAATTTTTATTTTTTTTATTTTTTTTCAAAAATCCAAACTACATATCAGATAAGGACGATTCATGCATTAAAATGAGCACCAGGTCTTCGGCCTTAAGGAAGGCTACTTCTTTGTCGAAATGCATTTTGCTCTATCTCTTGTAGTTTAGGAGTTGTAGAACATTTTTTGGAGTGGTAGCTGGCCAAAAACATGTGGTTTTTTCGTCATAACTCCCAAACCATACATCCTACAAGGACGATTTATGCACCAAATTGTTTCTAATACATATATACACAGGACTGCATTTTTAGAAAAAATTTTATTTCAAGAATCTCAGTTAAATTTTTTTTTTCAAGAATCATAGTTTTCTACGTCATTTTTTGTGATTTTTTTGGTTTTTTTGCCATAACTCCTAAACCATACATCATAAAAGGACGATTTATGCATCAAAATGTTCGTTAAGCTACTGCCCACAAGACTGTATCCTTGGAAGAATTTTAAAAATTAGATTTCATGTTAATTTCATATGTCCTTTTCTGTCAATTTTTATTTTTTTTATTTTTTTTCAAAAATCCAAACTACATATCAGATAAGGACGATTCATGCATTAAAATGAGCACCATGTCTTCGGCCTTAAGGAAGGCTACTTCTTTGTCGAAATGCATTTTGCTCTATCTCTTGTAGTTTAGGAGTTGTAGAACATTTTTTGGAGTGGTAGCTGGCCAAAAACATGTGGTTTTTTCGTCATAACTCCCAAACCATACATCCTACAAGGACGATTTATGCACCAAATTGTTTCTAATACATATATACACAGGACTGCATTTTTAGAAAAAATTTTATTTCAAGAATCTCAGTTAAATTTTTTTTTTCAAGAATCTAGTTTTCTACGTCATTTTTTGTGATTTTTTTGGTTTTTTTGCCATACATCATAAAAGGACGATTTATGCATCAAAATGTTCGTTAAGCTACTGCCCACAAGACTGTATCCTTGGAAGAATTTTAAAAATTAGATTTCATGTTAATTTTATATGTCCTTTTTGTCAATTTTTATTTTTTTTAATTTTTTTCTAAAATCCAAACCACATATCAGATAAGGACGATTCATGCATTAAAATGATTGCCAGGTCTTCGCCCTTAAGGACGGATACTTCTTTGTCGAAATGCATTTTGCTCTATCTATTGTAGTTTAGGAGTTGTAGAACATTTTTTGGAGTGGTAGCTGGCCAAGAACATGTGGTTTTTCGTCATAACTCCCAAACCATACATCCTACAAGGACGATTTATGCATATGTGGATTAGGGGTATAATTTTTAAAAATTTTATAAAAAATTTTATTTTGCATAGTGTTTTGTGATGAGGAATAGTAAAAAGTAATAACTGTGTTTTTATTTTTTAGTTTTATTTCAAAAAGCTCCCACAGGAAACCTAACTTATGCCCCTATCACCGTCTGCGAATCGAATGCTTCACTCGAATCGAATCATTTGGCGAATTTTTCTTTTTGTGGTATCACTGTTTGCGAACCTACTTATTCGCCTCAGATACGGTGCTGCCAAAGCAGAAAACAATAAAATTCGCTTAGAAACGTCAAAACTCAAACCTCACATTTCAATTAAGCCGCGATAAATACAAATAAATAATAAAATATACTAAAATGTTAAGCAGCGCGGAGCTCTTCTTTTGAGAAACTGAGGAAAAACAAACTTTATGCAGATTACGACGCAGTATTAGTGATAAATCCAATCCGCTAGAGATTCCTGACGACCTGTGAGTATTTTTATATGCCCGGTTGATCTTCAGTGAAATATTTAAAATCTCTTAAAGGTTTTAATCATATTTTAGGCTTAACAAGGAAGCCTTTGTCTTTGTGTTGCAGAATATTGAAGACTCCATGCAGTCAATTCGAAGTTGTGCGATTCCTCCTATTTTGAAGCTAGCTAGTACTCTACGATTTTTTGCTGAGGGTCGTTGCCAAAAGAGCGTTGGAAACGATTTTGAATTGGGTCTTGCGCAATCTACGGTGTCCACAGTTTTAAGCGAAGTTGTCGGGATTATTGATACAATGCAATTTACTTACCTTTTTCTATTATTTTCCATTTTTATGTGCAAAATTAAAAGAAATCAAACGCATTCGCCGGCTTGTCACCAAATATTTTTATTCGTCTGTTTTTGACGCTTAAGTCGAACGACATCTGCGAAATTCGCGAACAGTGATACCACGAAGTTTTTCATTCGCCTGTTTTTGACGTTGCAGTCGAATTAAATTAAAACATTCGCCGACGGTGATACCAATTTGGCGAATTCGACTTAATTTTTGTTCGATTCGCAGACGGTGATAGGGGCATTAATTTTCTGGTGAGCTTTTGAGGCTGTCAAAATTGCACTTGTTATTTATACCAATGTACAAGTAGTCTATGAATCTAGTAGTAAATTTGAGTTTGAACCCGTGTGATAAACAAATTTTTTTATTACTATAGCTATCTCTTTTTCGCTTATCCTTTTTTAATGTTGAGCTAGCAATAGCCAACGTAGCGGTAGGTTGTGAATTAAAAATTTTGTTTGTCAAATTCGCATAAAACGTGCAGTGCAATTTGATTTATTTATGTTTATTACTTTGTACAGAAATAAAATAAAATTCCTAAAAATGTCTTTGAGAAAAAGTAAACGCTGCGTGCTAAAAAAGCTAAAATTTGGACAAATAATATAACTTCTTTTGAAAAAAGCAAATCAAAAAGACGCGAAATACCAAATGTGGAACATTCTTTAAGTGACTTATGTAAAATACGTAAACAAACTCTTATCATTGGAAGATTCAATGCTTTAGCTAAATTACAAAAAAGTCAAAAACAAAGGTATAAAAAAATTGCATTTACTTTGGAAAAATACAATTGGAGCAGTTGGATATACAACTACTAAAAGTGTCAAATTGCATCCATCAAAAGTTTGCCTAGTAACTCGAGTAGCAATGGATATAATTAGCTGTCAAGAAAATCAAAACGATTCGAACTCAACAACATCAATCGAAGAAGACCAGGTGTCAAATGCTGATTATGATGAAGACTTCGAAAAACCAGATATATTAACTTCCAAATCTTCAACAGTAGCAGCTGTTGCACTTGTTCAAAAAGCAAACGTTACCACCAAAAATTCAGCCAAAATATGCCGATTGTTGGTTAAAGCCGGCGTAAACATATCAACACCATCGCAACCAGGAATTTACAAAGCTGCAATAAAAAAGGCCGAATGTTTGGAAAAATTGTTTGAGAACACGCTTACAAATGAGAATTGGTGCCTTCATTTTGATGGAAAAAAGTTTGGTAAGCAAGAAATACAGGTCGTAGTTTTAAAAAATGATGTACGAGAAGTAAAGCTGGCTGCTTTGGTTCTTGATAATAGTAAAAGTACAACAATATTTGAAGAAATTAAGGAAAAACTCGATAAATTTCAACTTTGGAAATCCATAAAGATGATAATTTGTGATACAAGTGTTAATACCGGCAATAAAAATGGAGTTGTTTTTCAATTACGAAAACATTTCGAATTTCTGTCACTACCTCCACCACAATATGTTGATTGTAAACACCATGTGCTTGATTTAATATTAAGACATGTCATGGATGAGTTACTGGAAAGAAATCAGAAATCAACATCGCCTAATATATTTTATACCATATTCTCCGAACTAATCATGCAAAATAAGAACAAAATTGAAGTTAAGTGCATCAAATAGCTAGATGACATGCAATATTTGTTTGAACTTGGTGCAACATTTAGGTTCTATGAAAAAAATAATAAATTGGCATTTATAAAGTTTAAAGCTATTCCATCGCTTGGTAACGCTCGCTGGAACTCCAGAGCTATTCTTGCGATTTTAACATGTATACTTATACCAAAATACAGAGCTCAATTATCTCCGATATGCCAATTTATATGCGGTGCTTGGTATGATGTGTGGTTTTCCGATCACTGTTTTCAAGACAGCAATTTTGAAAATTTAGAAATGACAATAAATCAGTTTAAAAAAGCTCATATCTACTTCTTGAAACATTGGGTAAAAGAAAATTCAGTTACACAAAATCAGAAACGCTTTAATATTTGTGCAGAACGTGCCATTAAAGTTGTTAAAGAAATTTTCCCTAGGTGCAAAACACCTCATACCTTAAACCTTAAATTTATTTCTACAACTGTTTAAAAAGTAAACAGCATTTTCTATATTTATATTTGTGTTAAGAAATTGAATATCACTTTTAAATAAAATGAATAAAAATTATCTACTTATTTTTTTACATATATGTTTTTTTTGTTTTATATATTGTGTGTCCTGCGGGAACTTTTTGAAGTTAAATAAAAAAAATAAAAACGGAGTTATAATTTTTTTATTATTCCTCAACTTATAATACTATGTAAATAAGGTCTTTGAAAAAAGTTATACCCCTACTGTGGATATTAAAAAACAATTTAAGAAACTTTTTCATGATTTCAACCATATACAGGGTAATTCATTCATGATGGATCCCGAATGGAAGCAGAAAATTTATCGAAATTTTTTCGGAAAAATACCAAATTTGTATGCAACTCTAATGACCTTATATTTTCCATCGAATAATTCTCCATCAACCCTTTATATATTGTTTTTACCTCAGAAAAGCTAATTTGCGTAAAAAAACTTTTTTCAGATATTATAAGTTTTTTTGTAGTACTATTGGTTCGAAAAGCAAGAAGCAACATTTCTAAACATGCGTCTTCAAAAAAAAGGTACTACTTTTTTGATGTAAAAACAAAGTTAGAGGCAGGGATCGTAATTCTTATAAGAGATATCCAAAAACTCAAAGAATAATTATTATTTTTCGATTTTTTATTGTATTGCTCAAAAATAAGAATTATGTTTCGATTTCTATTTTTTTTCATCAAAAATAAGAGTTATTTTTTGATTTTTATTTTTCTGTTCAGGAATAAGACTTATTTTTGAGTTTTATATATATTGCTCAAGAATAAAAATTGTTCCTCAATTTTAATTTTTTCGCTCAGAAATAAAAGTTATAACTCAATTTTTATTTGTATGCCCAGAAATAAGAATTATTTGTTGAGTTTTATTTTTTCGCTCAAAAATAAAAATCATGTGTTGAGTTTTACTTTTTTTCCTCAAACATAAAACTCAAAACACCACACAGCTTTGTTGTTGCTGGCGCATGCTCGCCTTGAGTGTGCCTTGTGTGCGTACGTAAAAAGTGTGTTTGGGGGGTTTCAACATATGGCACGATTACGATAACTCGGGCGCCGTAATTTTAAAGAGATTTTTTGGTGAGAACCACAAACAAATTAATTTGGTTGAACAAAAAATCGATAGCTTAACTAGTTATCGAGTTATCGATTTTTAAATTTTTTCCCTTGGCAAAAGATCTGTTCAATAAAATATCTATATCTTTTCCAATTTTTAAAAAATATAGAAAATTAACATGTCGTATGAAAGATAATTTAATAGTCTATTCGAAAAAATGCACATAAAAAATTTTTAGCAACAAATTGAATTTTATGAGTAGTTTTATATTATGGTTGCTTTTCAATTGTGACAAAATCGTTTTTTTCTCAAAAATTTCCATTATTAATATGCAAATAATACATTAGATATTTAAAGACTAAAGTTTTATCTTTCATCAATCAATCAAATTTCAAAATCAATATTAGTTTTTCGAATTGACTGTAAGTTAAATATGTTTGTTGCAAGGATAAACTATTTGATTTAATAAAATAAAAGCTGTTGACCAAAAGTGATCAGCTAAAAGTTTAAAATTTTTTCACTGGCTAGAAATATTAATTCATATAAATATTACAGCTTCAATTTTGCCTTAAAACAAAATATAAAAAATAAATATGCTTGAAAAAACAACATACAAATTAAATCACTGTTAAATGGTATACACCAAAGAAAATTTTCAAGCTTAAATAATTCAAAAATTATACTAATAATGGTAGTTTTTAGCATACATACATACAAATATATACATACAAATAGCTATGAAATGTGAAATACTCAATGGATTTTATTGGCTTAACATTTTTGCAAAAGCTTATTTAATTATCTTTAAAAAGATTTCTTAACCACTATAGCAAGAAAACAAATAGAAAGTTTCCTTAGGGGATCAGTGAACACAAATATTGTATTAAACAAATCGATAACTCTTACACAAATAGATAAATCCATTTGTCCTTCTCTCCCATTTCAATCCACTGAAATTTAACTTTTTAATTTAATGCTATATTTAGTTTTTCTACTTAAATCCAGCTATACTCCTTCTTCAAGTTAGCTGAAAACTGTTTTATAATTAGTTTTAGTTGGTATGATATTAGATTACGGGAGGGTAAAACCCCTTTAATCCCCTCGTCGTAATAAAGCGCAGGCCAAATAGTTAATAATTCTCAGAAGCATACACATGCGCTCAAGAATTATCACATGGAAAGTTGGCAGTTCTAATTCCCACAAAAATTATCTTTTTCCCACAGCAATTCAAAAAAATTCCGACGTGGGAGATTTTTACTAAAAAATTCCAACCAAAAACCCTAAAGCCATAAAAATCACACCAAAAATCCTACAGTTATAAAAATACCACAAAAACCCCACAAACCATAAAAAATAAATAATTCAATTCAATTCAGAAAATTAAGCAGTTATAAAATACTATGCTTCCGTGGCGAATTAAGCCGGTGTTAACTCCCATGAAAAAGCAAGTTGAGTTAAATTTCGAAAAATCTCCGAAACTCTACGAAACTTGTTGATTTATGTGGCTTCTGTAATTTATCATAATACAAAATGACGTATGGAAGATTTTTTGGAACTCTGCACAGACGTATACTAAGTTTTGTTAGTAAAATCACGGAAAATGGATATTTATACAAAACTACAAACTAGTACTTAATAAAAAATAAAAAATGCAGAAAACGTTAAAAATGTTTAGAAATCAATATATGTTTCTGCAGCGTTAAGGTAGTTGTTGTTAAAATTTTTAACGTTTTTTGCATTTTTTATTTTTTATTAAGTACTAGTTTGTAGTTTTGTATAAATATCCATTTTCCGTCATTTTGTATTATTATAAATTACAGAAGCCACATAAATCAACAAGTTTCGTAGAGTTTCGGAGATTTTTCGAAATTTAACTCAACTTGCTTTTTCATGGGAGTTAACAACACCGGCTTAATTCGCCACGGAAACATAGTATTTTATAACTGCTTAATTTTCTGAATTGAATTGAATTATTTATTTTTTATGGTTTGTGGGGTTTTTGTGGTATTTTTATAACTGTAGGATTTTTGGTGTGATTTTTATGGCTTTAGGGTTTTTGGTTGGAATTTTTTAGTAAAAATCTCCCACGTCGGAATTTTTTTGAATTGCTGTGGGAAAAAGATAATTTTTGTGGGAATTAGAACTGCCAACTTTCCATGTGATAATTCTTGAGCGCATGTGTATGCTTCTGAGAATTATTAACTATTTGGCCTGCGCTTTATTACGACGAGGGGATTAAAGGGGTTTTACCCTCCCGTAATCTAATATCATACCAACTAAAACTAATTATAAAACAGTTTTCAGCTAACTTGAAGAAGGAGTATAGCTGGATTTAAGTAGAAAAACTAAATATAGCATTAAATTAAAAAGTTAAATTTCAGTGGATTGAAATGGGAGAGAAGGACAAATGGATTTATCTATTTGTGTAAGAGTTATCGATTTGTTTAATACAATATTTGTGTTCACTGATCCCCTAAGGAAACTTTCTATTTGTTTTCTTGCTATAGTGGTTAAGAAATCTTTTTAAAGATAATTAAATAAGCTTTTGCAAAAATGTTAAGCCAATAAAATCCATTGAGTATTTCACATTTCATAGCTATTTGTATGTATATATTTGTATGTATGTATGCTAAAAACTACCATTATTAGTATAATTTTTGAATTATTTAAGCTTGAAAATTTATCTTTGGTGTATACCATTTAAGAGTGATTTAATTTGTATGTTGTTTTTTTCAAGCATATTTATTTTTTATATTTTATTTTAAGGCAAAATTGAAGCTGTAATATTTATATGAATTAATATTTCTAGCCAGTGAAGAAATTTTAAACTTTTAGCTGATCACTTTTGGTCAACAGCTTTTATTTTATTAAATCAAATAGTTTATCCTTGCAACAAACATATTTAACTTACAGTTAATTCGAAAAACTAATATTGATTTTGAAATTTGATTGATTGATGAAAGATAAAACTTTAGTCTTTAAATATCTAATGTATTATTTGCATATTAATAATGGAAATTTTTGAGAAAAAAACGGTTTTGTAACAACTGAAAAGCAACCATAATATAAAACTACTCATAAAATTCAATTTATTGCTAAAAATTTTTATGTGCATTTTTTCGAATAGACTATTAAATTATCTTTCATACGACATGTTAATTTTCTATATTTTTTAAAAATTGGAAAAGATATAGATATTTTATTGAACAGATCTTTTGCCAAGGGAAAAAATTTAAAAATCGATAACTCGATAACTAGTTAAGCTATCGATTTTTTGTTAGACCAAATTAATTTGTTTGTGGTTCTCACCAAAAAATCTCTTTAAAATTACGGCTCCCGAGTTATCGTAATCGTGCCATATGTTGAAACCCCCCAAACACACTTTTTACGTACGCACACAAGGCACACTCAAGGCGAGCATGCGCCAGCAACAACAAAGCTGTGTGGTGTTTTGAGTTTTATGTTTGAGGAAAAAAAGTAAAACTCGACACATGATTTTTATTATTGAGCGAAAAAATAAAACTCAACAAATAATTCTTATTTCTGGGCATAAAAATAAAAATTGAGTTATAACTTTTATTTCTGAGCGAAAAAAATAAAAATTGAGGAATAATTTTTATTCTTGAGCAATATAAATAAAACTCAAAAATAAGTCTTATTCCTGAACAGAAAAATAAAAATCAAAAAATAACTCTTATTTTTGATGAAAAAAATAGAAATCAGTGAATAATAATTAAATTCAATTTTTATTGGTAAAACTCAAGAAATAAAAATCATATCTTATTTCGATAGAAGATGCATTAAGCAGCATAATGAAGTTATCCAAAATGTGCTCCGACAATGGGAACATGTTGACTTTTTTCGATTTAATTTTAGGAAATAATCGTTATTTTCTATCCCTGGTTAGAGGTGTTGATGGATAATTGCTCAAGAAAAAACACAAGGTCATAATAGGTTAGCTTAGGTTTATCCAGATGCAGCCTGACGGAGGCTCACATAAAATAATTCTGGTTCTTAGTGGTGCTGATTACGAGCAAAGAGAACCTTTGTGTTTAGTTGAAGTCTGTAAAGATTTGCGTTGAATTCGCAAATCTTAAGAGTGATTCCGGATATACTTTGGATACATCTTTTAGTGACAGGAACTACGATGAGCCTAGGTAATTGAGTCTCGATCTAAGTAGGGCGGGGCATGTGCTAACAGCTGCTCCAGGGTTTACACCTGGTCTCGACGACATGATTTTCGAAGTTTTGAACGATGTCGTATCTCTACATCTACGCCTCACTGCTTGTGTGGCTCTTTTTTCGAGGTTCTAAAAAAACTCTTGTATCGGAGTAGATACATGTTCTGCGAATTCTGATCCCAACCCAGCGCCCTCCTTTGCTAATCCGTCTGCAATCACGTTCCCCTCAATGCCCTGACGGCTAGGGACCCAATAGATGCGCACTCTCTAGTGCATAGTGCATCTAGTACATCTCTGCCAGTCAGAACGCATGGATTTGATCGCCGCTTAGCTGTCGATGAAAATGTTGATATAAGAGTGGTGCGTGTTAGCACTTTTTGACTTTTTCTATAAGAAATATTCGTTTTGCTTGGTAATTTTTTTTTTTTTTTAAATTTTGCAAAGTTAAATTTTTATGAAAATTGCTACGAAAATTTGATAACTTCAATTCACATTACCCCGTGTTACAAGAGCGTGAGGAAGAATTTTTGTATTATAGAATTTTTGTATTTTGAAGAATTTTACAGCAAAAATTTGTATGTGTAATTCGAATATTTAAAATACGGTATTTTTTCCAAAAAGCAACATAACTGCACAGTGCATTTTTCCGAAAATATTCAATTTTATTTTTATTAAACGCAGCTACATAAGTAGGTACAGTGTTGCGCAAAATAATAGCAATATAATCAGTGCGCTGCTGTAAAATCGTGTATCTTTTTAAATATTGGGGACACACCAAAATGATTATAGGAACCAAAGCATATATTTATACATCATATTAAAAACAAATCATATTAAAATTTGGTCTTGCTTTTTTTTATTAAATTTAAAATTAATGTGCCTGCATTCAATTTGTCTGAGAGCCAAACAAAAGCAAAATAATTAGCATTTGGTGTAAAATCCATCTGCACTTCTAAGCGGCATCGACTCTATTAAAGTAGTCATGTTGATATTAGGTGTTTGTTTCCAATTAAGTTGCAGGGTTTCATACAGTCTTATTGGAAAACCTTTGACCACATACTTTTACTTCCCACATACTTTAAATCCCAAAAAGATTTTCGATGGGATTCAAGTCATTGTGATTGTGCCGGCCAATCAAAGACTTTAATCCCATTGCCTCTAATGTAATCTTTGATGACCTTTGAAGCGTGCTTCGGGTCGTTGCCGGGCGGAAACGTTCACTGAAGCGACATATTCCACTCTGAATGTGGCTGCATCTTGCTTTCTAAAATGTCTTTATATACAAATCGATCCATAATTCCATAAATTTTTTGAAATCGTTCAACTTCATTATAGGAAAAACAAATCCAGACCATAACACTACCGCCTCCATACTTAAAATTTATTTTGCAGTTTCGGGCTTCAAGTCGTGTACCTGGGTGGCGCGGTACCGCGCACATCCCATCTGAATTAATCAAGTTGAACTTTGATTCATCACTAAAAAAACGATTTTTGAACGGTCCCATTTAGGTGATTTTTTGCAAGACTGAGTCTAAAAAACAATAAAGTGCAACTCATTGTCACAATTTCAGGCAGAATTGTTTAAATTACAACACCTCACCTTGTTTTTTATGTTTAGCTGTAAGCAAAGGTTTCTTTGCCGGTAAGTCACTACTTAAATCGTTTTCAACGGCTCGTCTTTGAACAGTGCTGTGATGGATATCTTAATAAAGTGTCCGAACAACCTCTTTGGATGTGGCAAATGGATTTCGTTTGAACATGCCACAAATGTTCTTGTCATCACGCAGCAATGTCTTCCGCGGCCGCCGTCGTTAATGTACCGTTGTTACGTCTTTTGTGATGTTATATTTCTTTATTAATCTGCAAACTATTGACCGATTAATATGAATCTGTTTCGTTATATTTGCGAATTTACATTTTTATATTCAGAAATCATTTGTAATTTTAGAGCTTCACAGTATTTATAAAGTGTCATTATAAATGGAACAGTCAATGTCACAACTAGCGTAAAACAAAACAAAACTTAAATGTTTATGACTCACAAACAACACGGGCTTTACAATAACGGAACTTTTAACGATAATTCCTGGAACTTCTATTCTCTTTTTACATTTTTCAAGTTTTGTTGCGTTTGTTTTGCTCTCAGATAAATTGAATGTAGTCACATTAATTTTAAATGTATTTTAAAAAAAAAACCAAATTGGAAAATGATTTTGTTTATATATGATGTATGAATATATGCTTTAATTCCTATAATAATTTTTGTGTGTCCACAATATTAAAAAAGATACACGATTTTGTAGCAGCGCAGATTTTGTTGCTATTTTTTTGCGCAACACTGTATGTAAAAGTAATATATATATATGATATAAGCTTTAATTGCAAAATATTTAACTCTGTTTTTGCAAAGTGCAATTATTGAAATGACTATTTCAAGGAATAATGACTAAACTCAAAGTATTGTAAGAAACGATATTTTAATTGCACGATCTTTTTCCTGAAATATATGAACCGTTACAAAATAAATATGTGCAGACATAAGTGTGAAAAGTGTTTTTCTGCATGCTTCCAAAGATTGGCCGTATAAAGAAAATGTCGTATCGCTTTTTTACGATATTTTGAGTTAAGTCTTTATTCCCCGCGACCACGGATTTTATGCTATTGACCTGCTATTTCACTCTTTGAAACAATAACAATCTAAACACGGACTTTAGTGCTCTTGTTTTGTAGTAGAGCAATTCACAATAACGTGTTTTTAAAATTTGTACATCTTAAAAAATTTTTTAATTTTTTTATCAATTGTGAACGGTCGCTTTGGTTTACTTTGTTAACAAAACATGAAATTCACAGCTTATTGACGAAAAGCAAAACTATTTTTTACTGGAAATTTTGCTTAACTTAATCGAAAAAAAACTTTAAGCAGTTCCAAAATGCATTTTTACAATGCATCAGTGTGTTTTATTTTAAATTGGTGCTGAGTTTAAATACAAAAACCGCGCAACTCTGTTAATATTCTTAAAAATACTATAGTTGCGCAGTTATGGTTAATAGTCTTCGAACCAATTCAAAATTAAATGCACTGATGCACTGTAAAAATGCATTTTGGAACTCAGTCTTAATTCGTTTTTTATTTGCTTATCTTCCATATCATTATTTTTTATCATTTCTCCCGAGAAACAATTTGTGTCCGCACCAAACTACTCAGGCACAAAAGTCCATAGTATCGGACTCAATTTTATTTTTAAAAGCTACGAGTGTAACGAAAAACTGCGAAGTTTATGAAAAAATATAATCGCATATGTATCGCATATATATGCTGATGTGTATTGAAACTGGCCTGAGGCTCAACTATAGTGTACCCGAAACATACCCAACAAGTACCTTGAAAGGTACCTGAAATAGTGGCGTAGTAAGCTTGTATTATGTCAATAAAGAGTTCAAAAACGAGCGACTATGTTCGGACACAATAAATTGACGAGTGCCCGAATCGTTCGTACATTGTGCCTGCCCAAGGTTTTCAGAAATAGCACGTCTTCGGTGCAGAGGTCGGACATGTACCGACACGGGCACCGGACATATATCAGATACTTTATTGACACAAAATATGAAATTGTTTCTCGGATCTGTTTTTCATAATTAGCTGTGAGTTTCCAATTTAGTTTTGCAATGTAAAATTAAAATTGCATTCCTGTTTATTAAATAAATCTAAATAAGTCTTCAGATTTATTTGCTTTCAAGTCAAAGACCAAACCTTGTTTGTATAAGGCGCATGCCTTGATACTTTGATCTTAAAAAAAAAATTGTTAGTGTAGAGTAAAAATATACACTACCATTTTGCAAATGCTATGACGCAATACCAATTGCACCAGATTGTGAACAGCCCATAGATTGTGTCCTCTGCATTGCTATGCATTGTATTGCATTCTACTGTTATTTTTTGTTGTTTTGCAGTTTTGTTGCTAAGATTTGGTCTTTGATATTAGAATGAATGCAAAGGCAACTCTTTGATTAATTTCTAGATTCTAAAAAATTTTGCTTTTCCATACTTGCCCTTCGCTGGCTTTACTTTACAGTTTTTCTTATCTTAAAAT
The DNA here is from genome assembly GCA_963920525.1 of Dichetophora obliterata. Lineage (NCBI taxonomy): Eukaryota > Metazoa > Arthropoda > Insecta > Diptera > Sciomyzidae > Dichetophora > Dichetophora obliterata. The sequence continues at coordinate 202,964,480 of OY986438.1, read as the reverse complement.
ATTATCTTGCAAGGAATATATTGAAATGCATCCTTCATTGTGGAGTACGAATGAAAATTTTTGGATATTACAAAATTTTTGAAAAATTTAACTTATTTATATGGCACAGCAGAACGAGCCGTAGGGCTTCTAAATATGGTAAATAATACGTTAACAACGGATCCAGAAGAGAAAAATGGTCTCATTCAAGTAGTTAAACATTACAAAAAAATCCATTTAAACAACAGAAAAGTACAATATTTCGCAATTTTAACCAATATTGCATACATTTTTTTCTTATGGTTATTTACATACCTACTTATGTAGCTACGTTTAGTAAAAATAAAATTCAATATTTTTCGGTAACCTCACTGTGCAGTTTTGTTGCTTTTTGGAAAAAATACCGTATTTTAAATCTTCGAATATTACATCAAATTTTTTGCTGTAAAGTTCCTCAAAACACAAGTTAGTTGAAGTTATCAAATTTTTGTAATAATTTTTATCAAATTTTAACTTGCAGAGTTTTTAAAAAAATGTACCAAACAAAATGCAATTTTTCTTAAAGTAGAAGATGGCAAATTTTATTAGCTTTCAAAAAAATATAAATTAATGAAAATCGTTTTACTAGTTTCTTAGTAATATGCAAAATACCAAAGAAGAAATTTCTTGTTTTTTCGAAATAATGAATTTTTAGCCAAAAACGCTTTAAGCCCTTTGTGCATCTATTTACCGTTAGTTAGTATTAAAGGGTTTTATAACAAAATGCATGTATTTAAGAGTAGAATCAGAAATCAAAGTGTCCCGGGAACTTTTCGAAAAACGTTGAAAAAGTATGTTGCAGTGGTTCGGCAGTTTAAAAGGCTGCTCTCAGTTTAAAATACTAAGCTCTGCACAATACACAGTCGCACCTATTCCTATTCCAGGCATTTTGGAGCCGTCTGTAAATATGTTGGCCCCTTGCTGTGCTTGTTCTATGCTTTTTCACTAGTTGTTTTTTCCTAGAAGTGTTCGTGTTTTGAAATTGACTAACATGTATAGGCCTATTACGGTTCACAGCAATACACTCCTGTGTCTTATTTTAAGTATTAGCAATGTACGCAATAAAAACTGAAATTACTGTTGTGTTGTGAACCGTAATAGGCCTAGTAGTCTGTGCTACTAAGTAGATTCTTGCTGATTCTACAATAACCGAAATTTTGAAAGCGCATGTTGCCAGCCGCCGTGAGGCGTTGTGCCCTTTTTCCGGCTATTAGGTTTGTATGTCCAATGGGGTCTATACATGGAATGGTGTCAAGCGCTTTAGTTGAAATTGACTTCAGTGCCCCCGTAATGCATAGCGCTGCCTGCATTATTTTCTCCAAGTGCCTGAGGTATGTTGATTAGTTCTCAGCCGGCCACCACACAATAATTTCATAGAGTAGAATAGGACGAACTACCGTTACATAGATCCAGTGCATCAGAAAGGTCGAGATACCCCAGGTGCTGGCTAGCATATTCTTGGATGTGAATAGCGCGTTGGTGGCTTTCTTCACCTTTTCTTCTACATTGATTTTCCATGTCAGCTTGCTGTTCAGGACGACTCCTAGATATTTTGTGTGAGTTTTCGTTTCCACTGTAGCATTTTGTACCTTTTTGTGAACAGCACCAGATCCGTTTTCTCTGCCTTAATACTAAGACGGACTGAATTTGACTATCTAAATACATCATTAAGTGTACTCTCCATTATGGAGCTTACTGTTGATAGACATTTCCCTACTATAATTATTCTTATGTCGTCTGCTTAGGCTGTTATCTTCGGGGCTCTGCCTGCGAACTTTTTTAATAGTTAATTGACAAGATCCTATAGTAGGGGCAAGAGGACTCCTCCCAGGGGTGTCCCACTGCAAGCTTACCTTTTTATGGATTTGGTGCCCCACTCAGCTCGAACCTTCACTAGGAATTGCGATAGTTTGAACCGACTTCCCTTTCGTGTATGCGTGTTGGATGGTTGACAACTGGATTGCATCATTTCTTAGGTGCAAGTTAATCAGTTTCTCTAGCGTTTTGAGTTCTAAGGAGGTTAGACTTATTGGCCTGTAGTCCTTCGGAGACTTTCGGTAGAAATGCAACACTCGCTGTCCTCCAGGCTACAGTTACTTAATTTAGCCTGATACATCCGTTAAATATATTCTCCAGCCATGGGAGGCCTCTTGGATCGGCCGTTTGCAGCATGGCAGGAATTATACCGTCTGGTCCCATTGATTTGTATCCCGACAACAAGTTTATAGCCCATAGTATTCCGTCCGACGTTATTAAATCCTGCGGGACCAGTAGTGGGTTTTTCCTGTGTCTTTGTATTGCGATAATGTTTGGGGCTTCTGTATTGAATACAGCTGCTCTCAAACAGTTTATGAATTTAATAGATCATTTTTAAATATTTGATACTATGCTCAATCTTCCACGTTCTTATAAAATATCGGACGAAACGTTTGAAAAAAAAAGAGCAATTCTAAAATCAAACTTAAGCCATATTGCCAAAAAATTCAAACGCTAAAGAAAACCTACTTGTTTTTTGTTACAAATAAAATTTATTTATAAGTTTATTAAAAAATTTTGAATAATGAATAAAAATAGCGAATAAAAAAATATTTATTCATCATTTGAAAATAAAAATTCATCAAATACTTGTTATTCAAACTTTTTTAATCAAAATTTATTTTTATTTTTATTTTTGTTTTTGTTTTGAATTATTCTTGTCCAGCACTGAACGCTATATACTCCATATTTCTTATGACAAAACAACTTCTTTCGAAAGCAGTTTCTTTGGTAAATGCATTTCAACAATAAAAATCCACTCTCGATATAAGCTACTAAGATTTATTTCTATTGCTCGATACAAAGCAACTTGTAAGATACAAGCTGTTTTTTCCCAAAAAATTGCAAAGAACAGGTCAACATTTTTTTGAGTACAGGTTAAAAATTTTAAAAATTCTGCACTATTTTTGGTCAAGAAAAAAAACGCCAGTAACTGTGTGGAGTTCCCAGATTGTTTTGTTATACTAAGAGAATAACTAAATCAAGTATGTATCAGTAGTCTTCATAAAATCAAATGATCTTCGATTAAGTTTATATTCGATATAGGGGAAAAAAACTTAGGGGGTCTCTTTGAACAAAATAAGATGGTTTGATTCAGCAAAAAGCTCAAACATTGTGCTTCATGGGTTTTTAGAACTGAGTGTCTTGCTGGTTTTATTTAAAAAAAAAATTGGTAAATTTTCGAAGGGTAAGTTGCTTATCTGATGTAATTTCCTTACAAGCTGACTTAGATAACTTATGCCAGTGGAGTAGTTTGAATGCTCTACCTTAAAATATTTCTAAATGCTTTCATATTACTTTTTCTAAAAGCAGTAATTTCCTTAGATACCCCTACTCTCTTTCTGGCGTACCTCTTAAATATGTTAAATCGATCAAAGATCTTGGTGTCATCTTTGATATTAAGTTCACTTTTAATCAACACGTTAACTATATAGTCTCTAAAGCCTACTCTTTACTTGCGTTCATCCGTAAAAATAGTTCAGAATTTTCTGACCCCCATACCTTAAAGTCATTGTTTAATTCCTTTGTAAGATATATACTAGAATATGCATCTTTCATTTGGAGTCCGCATTATGCCGTTCACACGTTGAGATTGGAACAAATTCAAAAAAGATTCACAAAATTTGCACTTCGGTCATTATATTTTCGTGAAGAATTTCCTCATATAATGTTAGATGCTTGCTTTTAGGCATTAAGACTTTGGAGTCGCGGAGAAAAGTTCAGTCTCTTATTGTTATCTATGACATAATCTCGAGTAATATTGACTGTCCTGCACTTTTGACACTCATAAATTTCGATATACCTTCAAGACAGTTGCGACGTTTTAAAGTTTTTTCAATTCAATTTCATAGGTCTAATTATGCTCGTAATGAGCCATTGCAAAGAGCTCTGTCTTTATATAATGATCTGTCGTCTCGAGTTTTGTTTGACTTTTCATTGTCTAAAGAATCTTTTAAAGAATTGTTAAATAGTTTATTTGTATCGTAATTCTACTGTTTATTTGTACCGTTATTTTATTTTTAAATTGTTAATCTTAAGGCTGGATTAGCCAAGCGTAAGGTAACGTAGCGCGACGTTGCCAATTGTCAAGCTAAAATCTGTTTAATGATAAATGTGTACAAGTCGTTACCGAAATCGTAACGTGGCGTGACGCAGCGTAGAAGTCTGTAGAAAATAGATTTCTACGCAACGTTACGATTTTTGGTAGTTCGACAGCTGTGTTACAAGCGAAAAAATTTGTTTAACTTCACATTTTTGTAAATTTTAATACTATATAAGAAAGAATGCAATCTTTTATTGACGAGGAGAAGTAAATAAGCCTTCTAGAATAAAATGAGTGCCCTGCACTACGCCACCTGCACTACGTTGGATTACGATTTCGGTAATCGCTTATCCTCGAGGCAACGTCGCACTACGCTACATCCCGCTGCGCCACCTCACGTTACGCTTGGGTAATCAAGCCTTTAGTCTGTAAGGATATTTCCAAAGACTCAATAAAGAAAGAAATCTAAAAATCTAAAAATTTTTTAATTCTTATTTGAAAAGAGGAAATTTATTATACTTGTACGTGACCATATCAATGTATCAATGAAGGATCAGTGCCAACGGATTCTAAACGTAATCAATACTGAGTTCAGAGTCTCTCCGCACTTGCTACATTTTTGTTACGTTTCTTAATTGTGAAGAGAGCCCACTTTTAATCAACTAAAAACTTTTTCTAATTTGATTACGTATTTTATGTCGTTGTTCCCTGATAGCAAAATCGATTTAGTCTGCGATTTGGTTGTCCGCAAAAAGGTTTAATTATGTCACTCAGGCCAGAAACCCGTGAAGTACAATGTTTAAGCTTTTTGCTGAATCAAATCAACTTATTTTGTTCAAAGGGACCCATAAGTTTTTCCCCTACATCGAATATAAACTTAATCGAAGATCATTTGATTATATGAAGACAAGTGATACATACAAGGGTGTTCGCAGGATTTGTTCTAAAGGGTCAAAGGCATGAAAGAGTCTAGAATGCACATAAAGAAAATGTAACCTATGTAATTCTATTTTCTGAGATTTTTGGCACTAATTTTGTTACGTTCGCAATGTTTGCTCATTGAAGAATTTGTTTACTTCATCGGGCAGATGATTTTTAGTGAAATTTCAAATAATTTGTGTTGCTACGGATTTTTAGTATAAATTATAAATAAATAATTGCTCTTTATGGCCCACGCCTTTCTTTTTTTTAATGTTTATTTAGATCCCCAAATCGTCACTATTTTTTATTAAAATTTTTATATTTAAAAAAAAATAAAAATACCTAAACAACTGCGATCTAGGGCTAAAGTTCTTGTATTTTTCGCAATAATTTTAAGCAGTGGTTTTCTTTGTAAATTTGATCGATATTTTCAATACTTGTTGGCCTTGAAGAGTTCTTTGGAAATTTGCGAATTATGGGTTAGTTACAGGTTAGTAAAACTTTGTACTGAATTTTCAAACTTTTATCTCATAAGCCATTCGAAACAAACATTTTATTTTTGCAGGCCGTAAAATGCAATTATGCGCACTTACCTCAACATCGCCCAAAGTCTGCACCCATGTATATTTTTCCAAAGTGCAGCCGTTCCCTAAATTTGGCATCAATTTGCCAATTTCTTCTTTTTCTTCTTCTTCAGCTTTTTCAATGGGTTTGGATATGTCGTCGTCAAGGGCAACCAATGGAACGTCACTTTTAGCGCTTTCGTTCAAAAGTTTTTCACGCTTCCTGTGAACGAATATAGACTTTTATTTAATACGCCTTTACTTATAAAAAGCCACTTACTTTTCTTCCTCTTCTTTAATGATTTCAGCCGCCTCCTCATCTGTGATATCGCATATTTTATTGTCTTCCATTTCCTCGCGCCTGGCAGCACGTTCCTTTTCTTCTTTTTCTTCTTTACGTCGCTGAACCTCTTCGCGTTTCTTCATCTTTTCTTGATGCTCTGCCATTGCTTTTGCCGCTTCCTTTCGAAATATCGTTAATAACATTTTCTCCCATTGATCTGGCGAGGCACCAGTAAAGAAATCAGTTTTGCGTCCCAAAAAACTGGCAAACGTTTGAAGGAACTGAAATGTGGATGAAATTATTTTACATGAATCACCTGTCCCATGCTGTCTACTTACTTCCGGTACACCGTTGCGGTGCTTTTCGGCAATGCTGAGTAGGATGCCATCGTATTGTTCTTCCACCTGCGACATGTTTTCCGCGTTTATGGAGCTTTTTGTTGAGAAATCCTTTTTGTTTGCTAAAGTGCTAAATATTTTCTAGAAAACTCCAATCAATCGATTGTTTACTGGAGCCGCAAGAAACGTGCGAAATGAAGCTTCAAATAATAATGATGAAATGTGTGACAACGAAATTCTCTAAAACGTCAAACTAGTAATTGTCAATTTTTGCTACAGTGGTGGCGAGTATTATTTAATATCGAATAGAGTGCGCCATCTGCTGACTAGTTGAAATACATAAGCTGTCCAGTTACTTACGATTTTTAAGTTTATTATTTTAGGTTTGTTCCCGTACTTGAACATTCGTACGATTTCGAGCTATTTTCTTTTCCCGAACCAAAAAAAATTCGGAAAAAAGCGAATAAGTAACTTGCAATTATTTCAATACTTGCATAACTTCATATAAAAAAAATTATGTATTAATAAAGCATTTCCATCATAACTTGGATAATGAGATCAAAAAGCTTTTCCTATCATAAAACAAATATCAGTGATGTTCCTCGACGCGTCGTCTTTAATTGTCGACATTTTGGTGTCGATAATGTAGAAAGTGTCGACAATGTAGACAATGTCGAGAATTGTGGAAGCAATGTCTACAAATGCAACACTGCAAAAATGCAAGTTCTATTTAGATTATGCTGATTCTTAAATTCTTTTGAAAAGTCGTTAAATTAACACAAACCAACAAATTTTACAATTTAACAAACAAAAACCATGCCCAGAAGGCGTAAAAATAAGGAATACTCCGAACTTGGACTCATTTATATAAATATCACAATAAACATGCAGCCTCTTACATTAATTATCTACACGTCGTTAAAAGCAATTGTCTACACGACATTGTCGACACTGTCGACAATAGTTTTGTTGACATCAAGTTGTCTACGCCGCACATCACTGACAAATATATATAAACCCAAAACCGGTTCAGGAAATGGCTATCTAGTATATATATAGAATGGACTTAAGCCACTTGTGCACAGTTCATTTGTTTTCGACTTTTCTTCAAAAGTTGCAACTTTTGCGAAAACCCTGTTTCCGTACATTTTGCAATTTTTCACGCAAAGAGAGCATTTTCCGCTTACTCTCTCAAATTTTATAACTTGCTACTTTCTGCTACACAAGCACGGGATCAGACCTTTAGTTTATTTTTTTAATAACTGTCGTCACATTATTTAACATAAATTAAGATTACAAGCCTTGAGTAGTTTTATATTAAATATAAATATTAAAAGTAAGCATTTTCTTTTTAATAACTTCATAACATATAAAGAATTAAACATGGCGTTGAACACTTTAACTTGTTCTACGCTCACATGCAGAGTTAACTTGAGTTTCGGGTTTTAATCGAGTTGAAAAAATGACGCCTCCAATCCGAAACTGTTTCCATTCAAAACATTAACGGTATTTACATAATCAAATTTTTCGTCAAATAAGCCATAACTAATTTTTCGACTAATCTAGTTTTTCATAATATTTCATTATTGCCTTGTATACCGAAGTGAAAAAAATACGATGACAGAGCATTTTTTTGTATTTCATTGATAGATGAAGCTTAAAAGTACTGGATACGTAAAAAGACTTTATAAATTTATTTCAGTAGCACTCTTCTGTTCTTCTGTTCACTTAAACATTCTGTTGAACACTTCTGTTGAATTGAAATTTTTCTTTAATTAAGTAAAATCTTGCTAGAAAATTTAATTTCACATAGTTAAAGAGTTTTTCGTCGAATCTTAGGTCAAACGGCAAAAAAATTCAAATACTTTCATTCTCATCAAACGATGTGTGACCTACAGTTTGATGAGTGTCACAACGGTAAAATTTATGTCAATTTGTATATATATTTCTGTTGGTCAATGCATTTTATGCCTCGTCTAATAACAAATTTGATGCGTATGAACAATTCTATTGAGTTGAATTTCATCCAAATCATTTACTAAATTAAATTAGTTTTTCAACAATTTAATTTCTTCATGTTTCTATTTCTACATTTAATTTCATTTATATAAGCTACACTTAAAAAAACTTGTGAACTTTAAAAATTTCAAAGGGATACAGACAATGGCACTTTATATTTAGTATAAGCATTTTTGACAGTTTTTCAATATAATATGTTGTCAAAAAGCTTGCACTAAATTTAAAGTCAAATTTATTTTGACTATAATAATGGGCCAATAATCTTATTGACAGATGGAACTCAGCTTAATCGAACAGAATAAGTTTAGTGGTGTTTTCTTGGGTTTAAAGGAACTTGACACAACCAAATAATGCATTTTTTTTAAATGGGAAAATTTCTGGATAAAGAAAAGATATCTTTTTTTTATATTTTTGGGTTTTTAAGGTATAAATTAATTTTTTTTATTTTTCTGCAATAGTTTTAAGCTACTTAGTTTTTTAAAAAATAAGATGTACTCAATTTTAGCTTACTGGAACGTCTGCAAAACTAAAAAATGCAAAATCTTTATGGATTAAATAATAATAGAACGGCACCGTTTTATCGAAAATGCACAATTTTCACATACAAAATTTAATGTTACTCAATAAATTCATGGAAACTTTTTTGTCCTTAGTTCAATTCCTAGACAATAATTTTTAAATAAAATATCAAAATTTAAGAACGATCGGTCTCAGAGTGCATTTAAAAATTATTTTCATGTGTGCTAACTTTTAATTCATTTTATTAATTTCTGACGCATTGTAAGAGAATTTTACCATTTTAATAAAATAACTTTGTAGGCGCAGTTTTCATCTGATTTTAACAAATTTCGAATATGTTGTTAAAACTTGAATCCAAAGCTTTTGTTAAAACTTGAATCCAAAGAAGGCGAGTATATATATAGAGTTTGTTTACGTTGGCTTAAAAATTGCAGCTGTAATCGTGTTGACAAACGGGCAAACAGACAGACATAGGTAAATCGAGTCAGAGGGTGATGCTGATCTAGAATAAATATATACTTTTCTATACCTCCATACCTCCACACGGAAAAAGTTAATAAACCTTTACACACTACGCGTGGGGGTAACTAAAACAAATGACAGTTGTAAAAAATTCTAAATTCTAGCATATTTTTTCTTGATTCCACTCAATTATTTCCTTAAATTGAGAATATATTAGAATATCGTGGAAACTACGAAGAAGGCATCTCTGAGCTCATTCGTAGATTTTTAAAGTAATTTGTTACGACGTGCTTTGGTTGTCAGAGAAAAATATTTAAATTAAATTCAGAAGGAATAAGCACTTTTACTGAATGCAGTTTTATTAAAAATGTACGAATGGCGCTACGAATGAACTCAGTGATGACTTTTTCGTAGTTTCTAAGATATCGTACAACGACAGGACTCAGTGATACGGCTGAATAGTTTGCAGTTAAAATAATTTTTAATTTCTATTCTGTATTTATTTTATTTGATTTTATTTTATTAATTTTTCTTAGGTCAATTTATTTTCAATCTATTCTTTTTGATATGTAGATATAACACAAAAACAGATGATGATAACAAATATACACAGAAATATATTTAACTTATAACGTCATAATTGGCTAAATTCAACTTTTGTTTCAAATATACTTGAATTAAGCATTTTATTTTGGATTCAAGAAATAGTTAATAATAGCATATGTTAGAAAATTATACGAATATAAACCCTTTTTTTCTAGTTAATAGTACAAAATGCTTTATTTAAATAAATAAGCATTGACATATTCTTGAATCAAACAAAAAATATTCTTGATAGCAAAACATTTTTTTCTCTACGTGTTAATTGAATAAACTCAATTCAAATTCATTTCATAAATTGTATCACTTGCAGTTCAATTTGTTATTTGATTTGTTTTTAAATAATTTTAAAATTCTTCTTCTACTCCTCTATGTAAATACTTTTCTTATCAGAACGTGTAAAATACTAGCTTAAAATAAAAGCCGCTTTGTATGTAGGCTATCAGCTGAAAATGCATATGCAGTTAGTTATCAGATAAGTAAATCGTCAATCAATTTTTGAAGGAGTTCATTTAGCTGATTGATTCACTTTTCAACAGACAATTTTTGAGTCTAGCGATAAACATTACTTTATTACTTTTAGATTTTTAAACCTAAACAGCATTGTGAAAAAATTGTCGTACCGCCGCTTTGAAGGTACCATTAGAATCCACTCACATTGTAGAACTTTATTTCATGTTGATTTTTAAAATTTTGACTCTTAAAATTTTGAGCAATAAATAATAATTATTTCTGCTTTTAATTTTTTTTTTTTTTTTTGCCAAAAATAAAAAGCACAATTTGCAGTATATTTTTGAGCACAAAATAACTGGTAAGTTTATATATTTTTATTTTTTAAGGCAAAAATAAAAAGCAAAACTTACCCGATATTTTTTTGAGCACAAAATAAGTGGTAAGTTTTGTTTTTTATTTTTTAAAGCAAAAATAAAAAGTTAAATTTGCTTGATATATTTTTAAGCACAAAATAACTGGTAAATTTTTATTTTTGTTTTTAAGGCAAAAATAAAAAGCAAAATTTGTCCGATATAGTTTTGAGAACAAAATAACTGGTAAATTTTTATTTTTTTAAAGGCAAAATTAAAAGCAAAATCAGGATATAAGTGTACGATAGAACCGAAACCATAGTAGATGAATATCAAAATTTGGGTTTTTCCTAAATTTGCTTTTTATTTTTGGCTTAAAAAATAAAAATCAAAATTTACCTCAAAAATATAACGGGAAAATTTTACTTTTTTTTAAACTTATCAGTTAATTTATGCTCAAAAAATATACGGCAAATTGTGCTTTTTATTTTTGGCTTAAAAAATAAAAAGCAGAAATAATTATTATTTATTGCTCAAAATGTTAAAAGTCAAAATTTTACAAATCAATATGAAATAAAGTTATACAATGTGAGAAGATTCCTATAGCAAGGAAACTAGGTAGCATTTTGCGAAAATATTAAGGGTATTCAGAGGTAGTCTTGTTACGGTGTTAGATTGCTGAAGTGTTGATTATTTCAGCAACACAACAACAAAATGCACGTCTTGTCATATTTCAACAACTCAACACTCTAACAATACCTCGAACCTATTGTTATGAGTGTTGGTACGGTGTTGAATATTTTTGTTTTCAGTTAACAATCTAATTTTGACAGAAGTGTAGGTGCAGCAATATAATTTATTGAGTGTGTTCACACGTACATCAAAATTTCAACAATCTAACACCGTAACAATACTACCTTTGAATACCCTTATTAATTTTATAAAATTAAAATCAATTTAAAGGAATATGTTAGTTTTCTACAAAAGAGTCTTTCAACAATTTTATTTCAATCCAAAAAAATAAAACCAACAGTAAAAATTTGGAGTTCGCCCGACACAAAAATGTGGCTTACCCGGCGCCAAAACACTAATCATACCTGAAAATCTCTTTAAAGAAATGTTCATGATAATCATATGAGCGGTTTGGTAGTTTATTTCGTGTGGTTATTGTCGGTAACTGTAAAAAATGTTACCACATCTACTTTTAACGGCTGTTAAACTACAACAATGTTTGTTTGTACTTTATGCGCTGTAATAACGTTTATCCTATTGCAATAAAATTTTGCCAACTTATTGCTTGTACTTGTGCAAAGAATATTGGCATAGTAAAATTTTGCTACACCCACATTTACCGCACATAAATCAATAGAAATGCTATATTTCAGGCGGTGTTGGTCGTATTAGACTTAAGTTTGGTAATTTAGTTCGTATGGTTACTGTCGGCAACTGTACCCAAAATGGGCGTGGTCGAACTATATTCATGCTCACTTTTTCAGAAGTCATTAAAATTCTTGAGTTGTAAATGATTTTATAGTTAAAGTATGAAGATGTTAGGAGCCTAAGTGGCGATCACTATATAAATAAATGTTGCCACGCCTATTCTTAACGCCACACAATATAACTAAAAAATTATATGGTGTTCATTGGCTTCCGATGGACTATTGAACGACCAACTGGTTTGGCCAGGATTTTTGAAATGAAAACTCCTTTAGGCGCGTCAAAAAACATCTGCTATGTTATAGATTTACGTTTTCGCTTCGGTCGTGAGTCTTCTCACTGCTATACTTTTTTTGAGATTACATCATTTCATATTGTCTTGATAAAAGTAAAATAATGCTTGAATTTAGAATTTTATGCATGATTGAGTATAAATGGCCTACTTCCTTGATTCAAGCACACATAAAATGCTTAATTTTTTTTTTTGTATCCGTGCAGAGAAGTGTTTTATCATATCTTAGACACAAACCAATGGCCTTTTACTTGGTTCAAGCACACATACAATGCTTGATTTTTTATATCCGTGCAGAGAAGTGTCAAAGAGAATAAATGAGAAGAAGAGGTCCAGAAACTCACTGTTAAAATTTCCTTCTAAATCTCGGTGAGGTCGACATTGGCACCACACTCAAAAGCTCCGCAGTAGCGGCAAGGCGCAGCGAATTTCGATGTTTTCTTTTGGGAACAGCGAAATAGAAATCAAAATGTGTGCACACAAGCGAGCTAGGAATAGATCCCTTGTTTTAAATATGTTGGCTGCTTTCTTCCTATTATGATATGAATAGTATCGATTGAAGGTCGTTATATAGAAAAAAAAATTATTGTTAATATTTTGTTTTCTATATTTAAGATCATTTCGGCTGTGTGCACAAGATAGCAAAAAGATCGCTTCTTCTTACTGTCCTTGCCTGTTTCTTCCTATCTGAATATCAATCGCATTGTTTTCATTCTTAAGACCCAACCAAAATAGACGTAGCATAGAGTCGATAGCATTTTGACGAACGTCTGCACTCGTTACGGATGTTTACGGACTTAACCCAAAATGAAACGATTTGCTCAACTCGTCTGAAACAGCTGATCAGTAGGCAATCGAGTATTATTTATTTATTTATATTGTGCGTTTTGTAATTTTTAATAAAGATTTGTGAAAAATGAGTGAAATAATGGCGAAATTGAAACAAATTGATGAAAATAAAATAAAAACCACTCTGCACAGCCGTTGTTGACGAGTTGCTACGCTAGCAGTTCGGTTCTTACAAAAAAATACGTCTTGTCAAACTGTTTCGTTTAGTTTCGTTCAGTTACGTTTGCTACGTTCAGTACCGAACACTTACGTTTTTACTCGTTACGGAGCAAAACGTTTATTTTGTTTGGGCCTTTACTTGGCTACATTTGATAAATTGGAAGATTTATGAAAGAAATTAAGCAAAACAGATATCTTTCAATTTACCAAATGCAGCAAGTGCCTATATCAATGCATTTGCAGATATTTTTATTTGCTTTAATGATAGTTTTTTCATTTTAAAATTTTTAGCATATAGCTAAGTATCTTTACTTTTTCTTTGATTTATTTTCTAAGATTTTTTTACAGGATATTTCTTTACTTTTTCTTTGATAAATTATTATATACATATATATTAGGGCGGGTCGATTTGTAGGGAGTGAAAAAATTCACCAATTTCCCTATGATTTCCGTATTCTATGGGTTATTCCATGAAAATTTGCCGAAGGAACCATACCTCTATCGTTAAAATCGAGTCCCCTACTTTTTTTTGGTAGATTTTTTCCCAAATTGACGTTCGTATGAAATATTACCTACACGTTCACATCCATAACTCAAAAATATCGATCGGGCTTAATCGCCAGTTACGGGCATTTTTGTCCAAATTTTGGACCATTTTTCCATGTTTTTCATGATTTTGTCCAAGAATATTACTTTCATGGCCATTTTTTTGGCTCAATCCATTATTTAATTCAATTAACAATTCAAAACGAAGAGTTTGAGCCCAAATTTATCGAATTCGGTTGATTAATTCATGCGATATTGCTAAAACAAAATAACACATAAAACCAACTTTTTGATTTTTTTTCCCTTTTTATTTTTTTTTTCTACAAAAATTCAAATTAAGAGATAATAAAGTATCTATCAACCTATTATCAAAAAAAAAATATTCAATTTGAGTGTAATAAAAGACAAAATGTGAAAAAAACATTATTTTTTCTGAAAGTCTGAAAAAATGGAAAAATGGTCCAAAATTTGGACAAAAATTCCCGTAATTTTTGAACCGTTGGACCAATGTTAGAGATTTTTTTTTGTAAATTGATCAAAATGCTCACCTTTCCAACGCGCCTACTGGCAATTAAACCCGATCTATAGTTTTTGAGTTATGGATGTGAACGTGTAGGTAATATTTTATACGAACGTCAATTTGGGAAAAAATCTACCAACAAAAAGTAGGGGACTCGATTTTAACGATAGAGGTATGGTCCCTTTGGCAAATTTTCATGGAATAACCCATAGAATACGGAAATCATAGGGAAATTGTCGAAAAATAAATCGACCCGCCCTTATAAACATATACATAAAAGTGTATATTTTTCATATTTAGTTCATTGTCAAAATCTTCTCAACCCATCTATATGATTTTCACAACGAGTTCATTAAGATTTCGGTTACTTTGGTTTGCTGGGAAGTTCTTTCACTCTTGACATATTTACATGCATTTGCGAAATTATGTTTCAGTGAATTTCTTTTCTTTTTTATCAATATACAAAATATACAAGACATTGGTATATCTTAAAATTGATTTGTGATTGGCCCTTATTATGAGTTGCTTTCGACTTTATCTTCGTTGGTTATCGAACAACGAGTATCGAACGTCAAACCCTGTCGAAATGTTCGTTGTTCATCGAATTTTCAGTCGAATAGAATTTTGGTTTTGATGCGGTACATTCTGAGCATAATTGTTAAAAAGATAAGAATTTTGTGATTGTGCTTTGCTTTTTAAAGATTAAAAACTAATTTGAAACTCTTTTTGTAAACTTTATACAGGTTTAAGGTCGATTAAACAAATATTTTTTATTGAATATTATTACTTTGTTCTTTTAATTTAATTTAAAAATGGGATTTATCGTGGTTTTTTATATACACCTGGGATTTTTCGTGGTTTTTATATTTGCGTAGGATTTTCGTGGTTACTTTTAATGTCCGTCTGATTTTTTGTGGTTTTTTTTAATTGCGATGGGATTTTTTTCAATTTTATACCATGGGAATTTACGTGGTCATTAATTTTTGCCATTGTGGGAAAAAGGTTTTTATCGTGGGAGTTTGAGGTGGCAAATATAAATTGATTTTTTGTTTGTTTATTTTTATGTTGAATGCAACAAACAAAAAGTTATAGCATATCTTTAAGCATGCCGAATATATAACAACTTGAAGTAGTTGCAATAGTAAACAAAAAGATTTGTTTATTTTTAACTGTAATCAATATCTGTTCATAAAATATAAAAAGAAATGTTTATAAGGATTTTTGTAACAATTTTTTTTAATTTGAAAAAGGATAAGGTGAAACAGTTAAAGGAAACATCAAATAGAACAGAAAAATCTCAAAAATCACTGTGTTTTTAGATAAAATTCAAAACTTTGTTAAAGGGCCGGATCAGGCTGGCTCAAAATCAAATGGCACATGAAACTAGATGCATCAGGGTTTTTTATGGTGTATGTCATTCTGGATTCCTATGGATTCCGATTGATAAAAGCTTACCTAAATTTGAAAATTCATAAAAAAAGCTTTTTCATTTGTAATTTTTGTAAATTTATCATAAAAGCAATGGCGATTTCGTTTAATATTTTCGATATTTTTTATACTCCTTCTTTAGACAAAAACTAACTTTTTTAAAAGTACTTAAACACTTTCCCCCGAGCTGGTTTCAAAAGCGAAGAAAATTTCACTTTCGACAATTTTGTAAAATTTTGAAAAAAAGTTACATATTTGACACCCTATATCTTTTAAAAGATACAAGGTAGATACAAATAAGAACCAGAATAAAAAACTATAGAAAATTCTAAGTGAAATTAAAAAAAAATATTTAATTCTAAAGGCCCAACCAAAATAGACGTTTTGCTCCGTAATAGCCGATACACATTGACTGCGACTAGAGACGAACGCCAATTGTCAAAAAATAGAACGCATGTTTTCTTATGAAGATGTATTTTTTGAAGACGGCACGACAAAGAGAGAACACGACCACAGTTGTTGCTGCCGCAGACTTCAATATATTTCTAATTTAATAGACGACAAGAGCGAACATAGCAGAGTTTGTTTATGTTTTGTACGAAATACAGATTGTCGCTGTTGCGTTCATTATAATCAAGTCGTCGAGAATACTGCGACATTTCTCTCTGACAGCAAGTTTTCGTTTTGTCGGTGGACGACTGTTGCAGTCAGTGCTGCCATGAAAAAAATTTTTCAGCGTAACTTTTGCACTTTGCTCGTCGGATTTCTCGTCGGATTTGTGAAACTCTGAAAACAAGAACTAAGAAATTTTCAGTCGCATTTTACAACAAAGAAGACAAATAAAAAATTGCATTTTATTTGACGTATGACGTATATTTAAGGTTTATTTATTTAAAAAAAAACATTTTTTTCCAAAGTCAATTCAATAATCATTATAAATATAGAAAATATATTATAATAAATTACATTTTGAAAATATTTTTGAACACATAAACGAAGAGTAAAAATCAAATTAAATACATTTGCAACACTGCGCGATCTAGGCCTTTTTTCAGTAAATAACTCCACACCTACCCACTTTACACATTCAACTAATACTCTCATAGATCTATTCTTTGTAAATAACCTATCCAAAGTACTTCTGTACGATCAACTGTCAGCACCGAATTTTTCCAAGCACGATCTTATTTTCCTTGCTTTTGATTTTCATATGGAAAAGCCGCCGTTTTCTTTCAGTTTTCGTGATTTTAAAAACATTGATTACTGGCGGCTTAAACAAGAAACTCGTAAGATAAATTGGCAAATTATTTATGAAATGCCATCGATTGAAAACCAGGTCAATTATCTGCAACAAAATATTGTAAACTTATATAATGAATTTGTCCCAATCAAAACTAGAAGTGTTAAAATTCAGCAAAAGCCTTGGTTTAATGGTTATATCAAGAGAATTATAGCGGCACGAACGTGTCTTACAATCGTTGGAAGCAATTCAAAACACCAGAGTTGTATGCTGAGTTTAAAGAAATGAGGAAAAAGGCAAATTATGAAATAGTAGTTGCTAAGAGAAGATTTTATGGTGAAAAATACAAAACTGCAGTTGATTCAAAAAAGATATGGAAAGAAATCCGTGAAATTGGAGTAGGTAAGAGCTTGTCTGCTGTAAGTGATGCTATCGATGTGAATAAATTAAACAGAAATTTTGTTAATGTACCAATGCATATAGTTGATGAAAATTTTTGCGCAAATTCAAATGGTCCTTCGCCCTCCATCCTCCGCCCAGATATAAGCTTTTCCTTCCGTTGCGTTGATCAAAATGAGGTACTGTCCAGTCTTCTATCAATAAAATCCAGCGCTGTGGGTTTCGATAAAATTCATCCATTATTTCTAAAAATTTTATTATCCTTAGTTTTACGATACATAACACATATTTTCAACACAATTCTTACTACTTCTATCTTCCCAAAACACTGGAAAGAAGCCAAAATAATTCCAATACCAAAATCTCTCAACGAGTATAGACCTGTTGCTATTCTGTCTTACGTGGCCAAGGCTTTTGAAGTAATTCTTTACAATCAAACTAACAAATTTATATGCGACAATAAGCTGCTAACCGACCGGCAGTCAGGTTTTAGGGCAAAGAGGAGCTGCGTTACAGCTCTAATAGATGTAGCTGAAGAGATTAGATCAGGCTTGGATGTTAGAAAACTTAGCTTTTTAATTCTTCTTGATCATTCTAAGGCCTTCGATACAGTTGATCATGGCATCCTTTATTCGAAATTAATCAACATGTTTAACTTCTCTCATACAGTAGCAAACCTGTTCAAGTCATACCTTTCTAATAGATCCCAAGCAGTATTTGTCAATAACACGACATCAGAATTCTTGAAGGTTAACAGGGGAGTACCTCAGGGCTCTGTTCTTGGGCCTCTCCTGTTTTCCATGTATGCTAATGACTTACCCACGGTTCTTCAAAATTGTAAAGTTCATATGTACGCTGACGACGTCCAATTGTATCTAAGCTGTAAACTAGACTGTATCTCTAATTGTATTTCTGCTATCAACAACGATTTAGCACGCATAACAACTTGGGCAGGCCAAAATGGCTTGTGTCTTAACCCAAAAAAGTCAAAGTGTATAGTCATCTCTAAAAAACTAGTCGATGTCTCGGAATTTCCTAAAATTATCTTGAACAACTCCACAATTGACTTCGTTAATTCAGCGAAAAATCTTGGAGTTATCTTTAATAGGACTTTGACTTGGAACACACACATTGGCACTGCAATAGGCAAGGTTTATGGAATGCTCAGAGTACTGTGGGTTTCACAAAATTTCACACCACTTAATATTAGACTGCTTATAGCTAAAGCTTACATCCTCCCTACGCTTCTTTATGCTTGCGAAATTTATGCGAATTGCGATTCTGTTAGTAAACAAAACTAAATGTTGCTTTTAACAACATTGCTAGATATGTTTATGGATTAAAACGTACTGATCATGTGTCCCATTATGCAATACGCATCTGCAACATGACCTTTGAAAACATTCTTAGATTCCGTACTTTACTATTGCTGCATAAGGTGTTATACACTGGGGAGCCAGCTTACTTGCACAACCGTATTACCGCTTCTCGTTCCAATCGGTCCTATTCGTTAATACAATTGCGTTACTTCTGTTTGACATCTGAAAGACAATTTTATATATTTGCAATTCGTCTTTGGAACTCGTTACCTTCTTTTGTTAAATCAGTTCAAAACGCAGTGCAATTCAAAAAATGTTATACTCTCATTTTTCAACGTTGCAATAATTTTTATTCTCTCGAAAATTCACCTTTTCTTTCTTTAAAAAAATCAGGTATTAAAATTTATTATTAATTTTGTAATATTTAAATAAACTCAACTTACCTGTATTGTCATAAACTTACTGGAAGTGAAACTGTTTCTATATTATCTATACTTTTAGTATTAATAATATTACTATAATTATAATTAATTTTATTGTTACTTACTTACTTACTTACTTAGTTGGCGCTACAACCGTATGTCGGTCTTGGCCTCATCTAAGAATTTGCGCCAGCCATTTCTGTCTTTCGCTTGCTGGCGCCAGTTGGAAATTCCAAGCTTCGTCAGGTTGTCCTCTACTTGGTCTTTCCAACGAAGATGCGGTCGTCCTCTTCTGCGTTGACCGCTGCTGGGTACCGAATCGAATGTTTTCTTCACTGGAGCATCGTCTTTCATGCGCTGAACATGACCAAGCCAGCGAAGCCGCTCGATTTTAATGCGCTTGACTATGTCGATGTCAGCGTACAGCTCATACAGTTCATTATTCCACCGTATTCGGTACTCGCCATTGACGCAGATTGGTCCGTAGATCTTACGAAGAATCTTTCTCTCGAATGCTCCTAAAGTCTTTTCATCTAAACTGCTCAGCGTCCAGGTTTGTGATGCGTAAAGTAGGACGGGCATGATGAGCGATTTATAGAGCGTGATTTTCGTTCGTCGAGAGAGGGCTCTGCTTCTCAATTGCCTACTGAGCCCAAAGTAACACCTGTTGGCAAGAGTTATTCTTCGTTTGATCTCAATGCTGATGTCGTTGGTTGAATTAATGCTGGATCCCAGATAAACGAAGTTCTTCACAACCTCGAAGGAGGTATTGTCAACGGTAACGTGGGTTCCAAGACGCTGGAACTGTTTGTTTGTTGACACTAAGTATTTCGTCTTATCTGCATTCACTGACAGACCCATTCGACTTGACTCTCTTTCTATTCTGGAAAATGCTGCACTGACTTCGCGCGTATTATGGCCAATGATATCTATGTCATCAGCATACGCAAGCAGCATAACACTCTTGTAGAATATTGTGCCACTACGTCTCAGATCAGCAGCTCGGATGATCTTTTCCATCATTAGGTTGAAAAAGTCGCACGATAAGGAATCACCTTGTCGTTTGGTAATAAATGGTGGGGAGAGGTCATTCCCGATTTTAACTGCGCTGCTGGTGTTGCTCAGTGTCATCCTGCAAAGTCGTATTAGTTTTGCAGGAATACCAAATTCAGACATGGTGGAGTACAGGTGCTTCCTTATTGGGCTGTCGAAGGCGGCTTTGTAGTCGACAAAAAGATGGTGGGTGTCGACTTGTTTTTCTTGAGTCTTCTCCAAGATTTGTCGTAGCGTGAAAATCTGGTCGATGGTGGACTTTCCAGGTCTGAAGTCACACTGATAAGGTCCGATCAGTTTGTTTACAATGGGCTTCAATCTTTCACATAAAACGCTCGACAGGACCTTATATGCGATATTAAGAAGGCTTATCCCACGGTAATTGGCACAGATAGTGGGATCGCCTTTCTTGTGGATTGGGCAGAGCACACTGAGATTCCAATCGTTCGGAATGCATTCTTCCGACCATATTCTGCATAGAAGCTCGTGAATGCATTTAAGTAGAGCTTCGCCTCCGTTCTTAAACAGCTCAGCAGGTAAGCCATCAGCTCCCGCGGCTTTGTTATTTTTGAGCCGAGCTATAGCTGTCAGAACTTCATCATAGTCGGGCAGCGGAACCTCGACGCTGTCATCCGCAATTGGGGTTTCCGGAATATCATCTCTATTGGCGGGATTGTTGTCAGCGTCGCCATTTAGAAGCTTAGAGAAGTGTTCCCTCCATAACGTCAGTGTACTCTGGACATCTGTCACTAGATTCCCGTTTTCATCCTTGCATTTTATTGTTACCCCTAAATTTATTGTTATAATACAAAATACAACAAATCTATGATGCCAGTGCATTAATCATAAGGTTCGTACCTTGTAGCACTGGTATATCAAATAATAAATACAAATACAAATACAAACACAGTTTGGTTTAATGTAGATCTCTTAAATCGGTAAAAATGAAATACATAGAGCTATAAAACATAATTTTTCAATTTTAACTCTATAAATGTAAAGCTTTTGCATCAAGTAAATTAACGAAAAAATGTTGTTTTAAGCCAGCAAAAACTACAAAAAGATTAGATTTTAGTGAAAAAAATATGTATAAAAAAATATAATTTTTCGAAGTCATATATACATTGCTTTATTAAATTTGTTTATCAATTCAAGGCTAAAACAGTTAAAAGATTTCATACGCAGATAATCTTTTGTATGCAGAGTTCCTTCCATTGTATCTAACTCTAATCTATTGCGAGCTTTAGTTATATTAATATTTGTTTCACGTCAACAGATCTTCAGCTCAACGTTAGCTGAGTAATTCGGTAAGCTCAACAATTCAAAAATAAATTTGCACATTATTGGAAATGCAGGAGTACCATCGCATCTTTTTATTTTAAAGTTGTCATCAATTTTACTATACTAATTTTTTTTCTTTTCATATATATACATATATGAATATAAAAATATATGCAAAATCGGACGCCGTATCTACTTTTTCTGAAATCGTAACATTTTGAAGAATTTCGGTCAAATATCAGAACGTCGGATTCAAGTAGTAAAATCGTAACATATCCGATATATCGGACCATATGGCAACGCTGGTTGCAGTCAATGTGTATCGGCTATAACGAGTAAAAACGTAAGGGCTCATTTATAGTGGCGACTTGTTGCTGGACCGGACCGAACCGAGAAGGAAAGCTGGAAAACGCTGCACATACAATCATATGAAACAAGCTCAAAGTGCGTATAGTACCAGCCGAGCTTGCAACTTCAAGTGACTTGTGCGCTGGTTTCCATCTTCCCGATTGTTGCTTTCTTGCTCGCTCGCACGGTTTGCTTGTGTTTTGATTCATTTTACACGTTGCTTGAAACAAGGAAAACAATTTTTTTGTTGTTTTTGCTGTTGCTCCTTTTCTTCGTCTTTTTTTTTGTTTTTATTGTGCACAAAGCAAGTGTGTAAAATGAACAAACGAATAAAAAGGGATTTTTCCCACAAAGTTGGTAGCAAACTAAATTCCTCGGAAAAAGATTGATACACGAAAAAACAACAAATTGCAGCACACTTGACTGCCAGCGTCGCGATCGATTGTGTACTTCCTTGAATTCATTCATTCAAAAAAACAAAGAACCACACGATAGCAACAAAGAAGACCAACAAGAAAAGTAATAAGCATACAAGAACACGAAATTGCGCTCAGTTGTTATGCTGTATTTTCTTGATCGCAAAAAATACACACAGAAACAGAACTTTAAAGAAGCAACGACGATAAATTTCTATCAACTGTTGCACACAGAAAACAAAAAGAGAAATAATGAAAAAAGCTAAACCAGCAATTCGTCGATTAGCGGCTGTAAGTGCGTTTCATCTAAAACAGAGAATCGAATATTATCAAATTTTTTTATGTGCGCTCTTCCTTTCCATTTGATTTTAAGCACAAAAGTAAACAAACAAAAATAGCAGCAACAAGATATAGCAACTTTGTTTAGATTAGTTTTGTATTGCTTTGTTGCAATATCAAAAATAATACAACAGAATCAAAACCTAAAGAAAAAAGTTAAAAAGTTAAAACCAGTTGGATGATCAAGTGGCTTCATGCGGCTTGAAGTGCGTTTTCGCTGAGTCATAGCATCAAAAAATCTTGGGCCAGCAGCTGATATACATTTTTTTAATGTGCGTTCTTTCTACGATCTTCTTTTTTCTGAAAATAAATTTGAAATAAAAACACCACAAGAAGGCAACAAAACCAGCAGAAAACACTTGCGAAAAAAGTCGAAACAAGCTGGTACCTTAAGTGACTTGAAACGACTTGCAGTTGCAGGAAGCGCGTTTCAGCAGCGTTTTTCGCATTTTCGTCTCTGCACTTGTTGGTTTGAGGTAAGCAAAGTGAATGAACGAAATCATGTGGCTTTTTTGATGCTTCGGTTGCAAAACTAAAAAAAAAAACTAATATATACAAACAAACCCAAAATAATCAAAAACCAGCTGAAACAAGTTACCAGCGACAAGCGCGCACTATACGCACTTCCAGCTGCTTTTGGCAGGACGCGTTTCCAGCTCGGTCCGGCCCAGCAACCAGCTGTCACTATAAACGCGCCCTAAGTGTTCGGTTAAATGCAAGAACGATAGAATACAAAGATTGCGCCGAAGACAAGAAAATGAGTACAACAAAATTGTCGTTCTGCGCATGTACGTCATAATATCAATGCTGTTTTGGAGAGCGTTCACTTTGCATACGATTTCTACACAGAAATGAAAATTGCATACATTTTAGTTTGTACAATTAAAATAAAAGAAGAAAGAAGCAATTTATTGGAATGAGAAGAAGGTAAATTTATTAAGTACTCCTTTGCAAACATTATTTTTACTATTATTTTATTACAGCCAGTAAGCAGCTTAGTAAAAAAAAAATTTGTCTGAGAAACCAACTTCAGTGAGCATTATTTTTCGACTTGGATTTTATAAAAATGTTTATTAAGAGTTAAATTGATGTAGTTCAAACATTCCTAGATATTTTATTTCCATTAATTTACCTGTGAATTGAAAGGACAAATAAATGATAGTTCTAAGTTTTTAAGTAATGAAACAAATTTTGTTAAGTTAATATATTTTTGTATTTTTGTTTTCGTTTGTGTGCGTTTTCTACAATTTCTTGGTTTAATTTTTGTATTTATTGCAAACATCAGGTTTCTGAAAAATATTTGTTTGCTATTGTTTCCACAATTAGCAGCTGCACACTTCATTTTTTAAATTTTAAGTTAAAAACTCGCAAATATACTTCGATATGTACACAATTAAATAAAATACAACCGATCGCAGTACGTTTCTCAAAGAAATAAAATATTGTGACGTAGTCAACTGAACAGCTGGTTGTCAAACTCAATTAGCAGAAGTAACGGACCTGCGCAAAGCGTAATCTCTTATTCTATCATTCTTGGGTTAAATGCATATTAATGGCCGCATTCAGCGCAGACAACAGTTCGCAACTGTTGTGTAAAAATTCGCTGAATGGTACAAATTTGGTAGCGCTAACTAAAACTGATAAAGTAGCGAACGCCTTTTAATCGAGCGAACAAATTCTATGCTACATGAACACAACTGTTTGCTTAACTGTCAGATACAGTTACTGACGCTGTTTAATTAATAAACGCAGAAAGAACGCAGCAAATTTAAGTGAGAAACCTTTGCAATTGAATTAAATTTATATAAAAATTAAATTGAATCTAACTTCTGACGTGTAGAGTAGCAACACATTCAGAGAAAAACATCGTGAACTAAGGTAGCGCTACCATTACAGTTCACAACAGTTGTCTGCGCTGAATGCGGCCAATGTTGTTACCCAAAATGAGCAAACGTAACTGAACGAAACTAAACGAAACAGTTTGACAAGACGTATTCATGATACAATTATTTTACAAGGTAGCCGTGACAGCTTTTTGGCGATTGGTAGTTGTCAAAAACAGCTAAAGAATGTTGTAGTTTGCTAATGGCCGCATTCAGCGCAGACAACTGTTGTGAACTGTAATGGTAGCGCTACCTTAGTTCACGATGTTTTTCTCTGAATGTGTTGCTACTTTACACGTCAGAAGTTAGATTCAATTTAATTTTTATGTAAATTTAATTCAATTGCAAAGGTTTCTAACTTAAATTTGCTGCGTTCTTTCTGCGTTTATTAATTTAACAGCGTCAGTAACAGTATCTGACAGTTAAGCAAACAGTTGTGTTCATGTAGCATAGAATTTGTTCGCTCGATTAAAAGGCGTTCGCTACTTTATCAGTTTTAGTTAGCGCTACCAAATTTGTACCATTCAGCGAATTTTTACACAACAGTTGCCAACTGTTGTCTGCGCTGAATGCGGCCGCTGTTGACTAGCTATGTGCTTATTTTTAACTTACCTTTGATTCATTAAATTTATTCGCGAAGTTGATTGAAATGTTTTTAGTTTGTTGCGGTTGACTACCTATGCTTAATTCGTCGCTTATTTTTTCACTTTTCTTTGATTAATTGCATAAACAGCTAATTTTGACAACTACCCATCGCCGCTCGTGAGAAAAAAGCCAGTCTACGCGGCTACCTTGTAAAATAATTGTATCATGGACGTATTATTTTGTAAGAACCTAACTGCTAGCGTAGCAACTCGTTAACAACGGCTGTGCAGAGTGGTTTTTATTTTATTTTCATCAATTTGTTTCAATTTCGCCATTATTTCACTCATTTTTCACAAATCTTTATTAAAAATTACAAAATGCACAATATAAATAAATAAATAATACTCGATTGCCTACTGATCAGCTGTTTCAGAAGAGTTGAGCAAATCGTTTCATTTTGGGTTAAATCCGTAAACATCCGTAACGAGTGCAGACGTTCGTCAAAATGCTATCGTCTCGTTTCGTCTATTTTGGTTGGGCCTTAAGTATGTTTTCGTTTAAATTTTACTTATTTTCGGACAGATAACTTTTCTAAAAAATGCAATGTGCGGTGTATCATGATAACAAAATTAGTACCAAAAATCTCAGAAAATAGCATTTATAGGTTACATTTTCTTTATGTGCATTCTAGACTCTTTTATGCCTTTGCTGTCCCCTCTAGAACAAATCCGGCGGACGCCCTTGGATAAACAGTTTAACCCTAAATCTATTGTATAGAATCTGTTATTGATCCTTAATTGCGGAATATTCAATTCCAAATTTTGATCTGACATTTAAGTGGATAAATTGTATTTGGAATACAAAACCCACAACTAATATGGTAGTATATCGAATTATTTGTTGGGAAAGGTTCAAATAAGGGTCTGTGAGACTGTTTTTTAATCGAACCGTAAACAGTAAATGAAGGTCGAGGGATGATTTCTTGAGATAAGCCGAATGAGTGAGTGTGGGCGTGAGAAAAAGACTCTCCACCACCGGCTTGTTGTATTTTTTATTCACTGTTTGGAAAATAACAACAACGTCAGTGCCGTGCTCCATCGTGGCCAGCAAATTCTATATTCGAATTTCTTTACAGAACGTTTTCTTTTGTTGTTTTTGTTTTGCTACTACGTATCCATGTGTGCATGGCTCACTACGCTCCAAAAACACAAGAACAACTAGGCAGCTAAACCACCAACAACAACTAGGCAATTTGAAGAAAGCTCCACTTGGTGTCGACATCGCTAGCTATATCGCAGCTTGGTTGCAGGCACGTTCGTTCAGTTTCGTTCGGTCTTCTGAAGGAATCAGTCGAGTTTTGATCATCAAGCATTCAGAGTTCTAAAAACAGCGAACCCCAAATTAAAACATACATACAAAGTTCTACAGTGTATTTCCATTACAACATACACACATAGTTAAAGTGCATTTGTTTGCAGAGCAAATTTTGAGTAATTAAAAAAGTTATTAGAAAAAAATTGGGGAAAAATTAATAATTATGTAAAGACCATAAAAGTTATAAAAGAAAGTTAAACAAAAAAATTTCCTGTTCCATGGCTCAAAAGAATGAAAGAAACGGCACGAAAAAAGAACTGAAAAGACTTTTTGGTTTTAATATAATATATGGCAAAAAAAAAGTATCATAAAAGTGATTTTTGTTAAACTTATTGACGACATGTGTGTGATGTGGGGTGTGTGTGAGAGAAGGGAGAGTGACTGTCGGTCGTGCAAATAATTTATTTTTAATATTCTCACGCAATTAAAGCCTTTTTTAGTAGAATAGCATGAATTGTGAAATAAGTAAAAATCGATATTTTCACATCGCGATACATACCGACGACTGGGGTATGCATTTACGTATATAGTATATATAAGAGGCTATATGTATGTACATATGTCTGTTTAAATAGAGTTACATATGGGCAACGCAATGCTGTACAAACATTCTTCTTTGCATTCTATATATATATATATCTGTCGGTATGTATGATTTGTGGATCTGCTTTGTACAAATAAGCAAAGTCGTCGTCGTAGTCGTCACCGTATTTAATGTCGTAGTTGGTTTTTTTTTGTGTTTTTGTTTTTTTTTATTAATTTGGCGCTGTTTTTCTTCTACTTCCCCTTCTACATCGTCTGTATTTGATTCTCTGATTATCCTTTTTTTTTTATTTTACCGGGTAAGCGCAACAAAAAAACAACAATAGGCATTTATATGTAACAGTGCACATGTTTTCGTGTGTTCGTGTGTATGTGTGTGTATTTTACCCTTTTTGCTCTGCGCAGTTTTTTCCATCTTAATTGATAATTTTTTTTTTCTTATTTTTTATACAAATAAATATTGTGCTAGTAAAAAGCTTAGACCAAAACTCAAGTTAAAGGTCACGTAAGGTTAAAGCTTAGATTTATTACTTTGCCTTGATTTTGAAATCTCTACTTTTTTCGATATTTATATGCCTTTCTTCGACAGCCTTCTTATTTGCTTTGTTAGCTATGCTAAAATCTTATTGAGATATTTCTAGTATACGCTTAAAAATTTTTTCAAAAATTTAAGAAATAATATAAATAATTTTTTGCAATGTCTAAAGGCTGTGGAATGCCCATTCCATAACTGAGAACTTGAAAACAACCCATAACATTTGTTGAAAATCCACTCTTCAACGTTTAAGGGTTATTACGTGTTTGATATGTTATTAAGAAGGGTTCACTGCGCACAGAGGAGTGGATGGACCTGAAAACGAGGATTAATTCACACGAGCGATAAATTATTGATTTTGAATTTAAAATTTTTTTTTATAAACGGACAACTAATTTAAAAGCATATTTTTTGCAATATTTTAGTGCTAATAATTTTCTTTTATTGATGGAACAGCTTGTTTGAAAAATGTTTGACAGAGCATAACTTCTAAATGGGTTGACCGATTTTAAAATTGTTTTTTCTAAACTGTTCTACTCCTCTAATATTATTTCCTAACAAAGCCAAAATTTCGAAATTCTATTCAGTTTATAAGTTAGTTGAAAAAATATTTCCATATGTTCCGTTGTTGTTCTTCGCTGAAATCACTTTGCTTCAGCTTACTGCTTCTAATTACTTACTGCTTACTGCTTTTGTTGTGCAAACAAAACTTATCTGTCAAAAAACCGATCATCATGGAAGGACAAGTTTGCGTTTGTTTGTCGGTGTACGATTTGAAAGCATCAATAATAGTGAAAAATGCTAGTGTTTAGAATATTTCGCATAAATTTTTATTAATTGATTATTAATTTGGCGTTTTTGTACCTTTTGTACTGTAAGTAATTTATATTAATCTGATGAAAATTTATCGAACCATTCAAATTTCTATAGAAACAAAACAAAAATACATATACAGAGTGTTCCGTGTAAGAGTACGAATATGTACGGAGGTGAAAGAGCTGGTCGAGTGAAAATAAATTTTGCTTCTATGAAATAACTTCTACAGAAAACAGAATAATGATCGAATATATTTGATATATTACAATGCTTAATCAAGTTCCACCAAAAAAGAGAATTTTAAACAACGTGATTAATTAAATTACTTCAATAAGTTTAAATTAAATTCAATGAACACTTTATAAGATAAAACTAACAGGATTGATAAGAGGAGGTATTTAGTAATTATATTAAAGAAAGATTACATATTTTCAATAATGTCTAACAGCTGTCTTTTAAACTTATAACGATCGATCGACTTACTCTGCTAAACCCACGCGCAGAACCGTCGTCAATGTAGTCGTAATTGATTGATATGCTTCTTCTAGAGAATGTTAAGATTATACATTTAGAAAAATTTAGCTGAAGCTTATTGATTTTGCACCATGAAAGAAAGGATGTCTTCCTGTAACTTGGCACAGTCATTCTGGTCACAAACTTCAATAAACAGTTTTAAATCATCAGCGTATAATAGTGTTTTGCAGAATTTCAATATATGTGGGATATCATTTATAAAGAGAATGAAAAGAAGGGGACCCAAATGACTTCCTTGTGGAACTCCTGTCTTGACGGGAATTGGATAAGAAAGTTGGTCACATGCCTTTACATAAAGGACTCTATCGCGAAGATACGATTCCATCCATCTCAACATTTGCGAGTGTACACCTAATTTTTCGAGCTCAAGAATTAGTATTTGATGCAAAATGCTATCGTAAGCTTTAGAGAAGTCTGTGTACAATGTGTCAACTTGTGCACCGCCCTCGACAACATTGATACAAAAATTGGAGAAGAAGCAAGGTTCGCGGTAGCAGATCTACCCGCAAAGAAACCGTGCTGATGCGGAGATATATAGCTTTGAACTTCAGCAAACAATAGCTTTCCCACAATTTTGTCCAATACTTTGGGAATAATTGACAGTTTTACGATGGGGCAGTAGTTTTCAACAAGATATTTCTGGTCAGATTTATAAATAGCTAATATACAGGCAGTTTTCCATTCGTTTAAAAAAATACCTGTAGAAAGTGACTTGTTGTATATGATACTTGGGGCGGAGTGCAATGATAAGGAACATTTTTTAAAATAAAGGTGGAAGCAAATCAAAGCCAGCACCCTTGCTGCTATCTATTGAATTAGGGAATCCTGATGACTTTCTCTTAGAATTAAAAAATATCCAGAATGACTTCGAATTTGATTTTATATCTTGTTCAACCGATATAATATATTTATTGTATAAAAATTTTAAAAGGAATTCAAACTCCTTCCTTCGCAAGACAAACATTGTTTTATCCGTGGATAATTCAGATTTTTAAAATTTTAGATGTGATTTGTTGAGTAGATTCTTGAGGTGAGTTAAGCGCTCATTATACCAGGGGTGCTTGCACTTACGCTTGCTAGCTATAGTAGGCACATATTGATGAAGCCCATTATTAATAACTGTCTTGAACGCTGCATACATATGAAATAAGTCACTTGAATCATTTAAAGAATTCCAATTTATAAAGTTGAAATAACATTTATATATATAGTTCACTATCAAAATTTGTACAACTCAGTAATTGACATGATTTCGAAAAAGTAGGCTTAGATAAAGTGCGACCATGTCCATTTTTAGTACAGTAGCCGATAGTAGTCATCAAAACAAAGTTAAAGTTTTTTACGACCAAAACCATTCGATATATAGCATTTTTTATGGTTTGTGGGCGATAGCGTAAATTTAGGTTGTAAGGGAGGTACAACGCCCCCTTGTCCAATCGACACCAAAATCCCTAGGAGCGCTCTCAAGATATTGTTTCAATTTCCCTGAAAATATCATAAAGATCGCTTTAGCGGTTTTTGAGTCTATACGCGATATACATACATACATATCCACAAGCTTGCAGAGATTCATGCTAAGGTTACAAGCCTACAATTTAACAGTTTCTTACAAACTAGGAAAATTTCTATATATAGCAGATACGCTGTCAAGAGCACCTTTAAAAGAAAATGCCATAGTCGATTTTGAGGAAGAATTAGATTTGCATTGCAATTTTGTCATGTCACAAGCATCTTTACCAAAAGACATTATTGAAATAAAAAATGCAGTTCAAGTAGATGAAACTTTCAAAAAATGTTGCAATATATAAAAAATGGCTAGCCAAATAAAAAGAAAGATGTTCATATTGAGGTAATGCCATATTATAACATTAAAGATGATATTTCTGTAATTAATTAGATAATTTTAAAAAACAACAGAATAATAATTCCAAAATGTTTGCGCAAACAAATTCTTGCCTTGTTGTATGAAAGCCACATAGGAATTCAACGCACTCAAGCTCTGGCCAAAGAGTCCGTTTTTTAGCCCAATATAAATAATGATATTTTAAATAAAATTTCTAGTTGTGATATTTGTGCGAAATTTAAAAACGCTAATCCAAAGCAAGAACTACTGAGCCACGAAATACCTGATATTCCGCGATCTTTTCGAATTTAATAAAAAGCCATATATTCTAGTAGTTGATTACTTCTCCAAATACATTGAGGTAGAAATTTTAAGCTCAGGATATACCAGTGTACAAGTAATAACTAAACTTAAATCAATATTTGCTAGACATGGGATACCAGAAATCTTTATATCAGATAATGGGCCACCGTTCAATTCTAAAGAATTTAAAAATTTCTGCGGGAACTGGAAAATAGAGCATCTCACGTCGAGCCCATACTTATCAAGGTCTAATGGTCTGGCTGAAAGATCAATTCAGACAATAAAAAAGATTTTATTAAAATGTCAAGAAACCCAGTCTGATCCTTATACAGCTCTGCTCCATTATAGAACAACACCCAAAAACAATTTACCAAGTCCGTCCGAATTATTGATGTCCAGAAAACTAAGGACGAAAAATCCATCCTTGTTATAAAATTTTGAACCAAAAGTTGTCGATCAAAAAAGTTATAAAAATCAAGTTGCGAAACAAAATCATAAAACAGCCGAAATATACAACAGAAATGCAAAAAATTTAAAACCAGTTTTTAGAGGTGACAAAATTATGTATAAAAGAACTCTAGCGTCGATATGGTTACCTGGTGGAATAGCCGAAAGTTCTCAACAGCCTCGGTCATATCTAGTTCAAGATGATGAAGGATGTATTTATCGTAGAAATAGAGAACATATTTTAGAGAGAAAAGAAGATGAAAAAATTGAACTATGGGGGTTGGAATTAATTTTAAAGGTTTTTTTTCGGTTTTCGAGCATTTATTTAGAAACAACGGTACAATGTATATTATTCAAAGTATTGTCCATCGTTAGCTACAACATTTTCCCA
Source organism: Dichetophora obliterata (assembly GCA_963920525.1). Taxonomy (NCBI): domain Eukaryota; kingdom Metazoa; phylum Arthropoda; class Insecta; order Diptera; family Sciomyzidae; genus Dichetophora; species Dichetophora obliterata. The sequence continues at coordinate 202,932,574 of OY986438.1, read as the reverse complement.
TCTTTCTGGCAGCATATGGATTCCGCGCCGGAAGAACGATTCGTCTTTTGAGGCAATCCACGAATCGACCCATTTTTTGGTATCCTCGTAAGAAGTGAAGCGCTGCTCAGCCAAGCCATGCGTCATCGATCTGAATAGGTGGTAGTCGGAAGGGGCTATGTCTGGGCTATAAGGCGGGTGGGGTAGCACATCCCAATTCAGCGCCTCCAACGTTTCCTTGACGGTTCTTGCAACATGTGGCCGTGCGTTGTCATGTTGAAAAACCACTTTGTCGTGTCTTTTGGCATATTCCGGCCGTTTAACCTTTAATGCTCGGCTCAATTGCATCAATTGTTGTTGGTAGCGTTCTTCAGTGATGGTTTCGTTAGGTTTTAGCAGCTCATAGTACACGACACCCTTCTGATCCCACCAAATACACAGCATAAGCTTGGCGCCATGAATATTCGGCTTGGCCCTCGATGTTGATGCATGGCCGGGTGGTCCCCACGATTTTTTTCGCTTAGGATTATCATAATGGATCCACTTTTCATCGCCAGTGACAATACGATGCAAAAAACTCTTCCTTTTATGCCGTTGAAGCAGTTGTTCGCACATGCAAAATCGCCGTTCAACGTCTCTCGGCTTCAACTGGTACGGCACCCAATTTCCTTGCTTTTGAATCATTCCCATGGCCTTCAAGCGTTTGCCGACCGTTGATAAGTCGACTCCCAATGATTCTGACAATTCTTGAAGGGTTTGACACGGGTCTTCATCGAGCAAAGCCTCCAATTCCTCATCTTCAAACTTTTTCGGCTGGCCCGGACGCTCTTTGTCTTCCGTATCAAAATCACCACTTTTAAACCGACGGAACCAGTACTCACAAGTAGAAATCGATGGAGCATAGTCCCCGTAAGCCTCAGTAAGCGTGCGTTGTGCTTCAACCGCTTTTTTCTTCAAATGGAAGCACAAAAGTAAACCTTCCCGCAAATTGCGTTTTGTTGGAACGAAAGTCGACATGTTCACAGAGAAAAAAATATATGTTGTTTACACTTCAGTGGAATGACACATACTGAAAAATGAAGCTTAGACAATGTACTTTGAAATGAATATAGTCACAGGTGTGCCCGATGCGATCTATTGATAGTTACGCCATCTCTTAGAAAACCTTTAAAACTAATTCCAACCCCCAATAGAAGATGAAGAAAACCAACAGACTGAAATTTCAAAATGCGAACCAGTTTTGCAAAATGAGAATGAAATTATTAATAAGAATAATACAGAACTGAATATTCCTAATAAGTACATAACCTAGAAAGGAAGATGTGTTAATAATCCAAGTAGATTAGAATATAATTAAAATCATTTTAGAAAAGGAAGATGTTGTGTAAAGACTATATTAATAGTTTATTCACATCACAATTTAATACTACTCATAAACATTACTATTAGTATTTATATAAGTTAAGTATACAACCATGTTCATGGAGAGAACGTTGTATAAATCTAAGAACAGAGATTCAGTCAATAAAGATAGTTTAAACATACAACAATACATACATCCACTTTTGTATACATAGAATTTTTACTCGATTAATTGATTTAAATTTTTTTTTCTTTAATTTAATAACACAATACATAATTAATTACTTTTAACGAGAAGATTGCATGCATTTCATTCATCGATGAAACTATTGCTCCTGAAAAAGAGTGTGTTAAATGTACACACAAGGAACCTATTCGTTTCTAGAAATAAGGGACAGATGAAGGTTCAATTATTTTTTTTTTTATTCAGTTGAATAGAATTTTAGTTTTAATAATCAAGTTATCATTCATCTTCAGAGCCTTCATCATCATCATAATCATCATCATCATGACCATAATCATCATCAGCATCCTCTTTATCATATCTATAATTGCCATCACTTTCCGGAATTAATAGTTGTAATGTCAGTTTTGGTAAAAGTTGATTTTTTTTTAAAGTGCTTGCTTTTTCTAGAAATAACAGGATCAGAGCTTAAAAGGAGTCTGCTAAATACATAGTTTGAATTTTCACGACTGCATTTACGAGAGAAATGCTTTCTATAATTTTTTAAGTCTTTATTACCAGCTTCTTGTGCGGAATTGGTCAATTGGTAACAGTACATGCTTTATAATTTCTGGTCCGTGTATAAAAAACTTATGCAATGTTGAAGGCATATGAAATCAGGAGTATTTTTCAACAAAATACCGAGCGTAAAATATTCAAACTCAAAATTTCTACAAAGGCATACTTCTATAAAAAAATTTCGTAACGATCGAATTATTCAATGTAATTGCACAATTTTTTGTATCTGAATTAGGTATAGTTTTAGAAAATATTTCCAAGACATTTCGCTTAATTTTTTTAATTCGGACTTTTTCGATTTTTTAATACAACAAGAAAAAAATTAGATTTTTTTCCACAAGTAAGAAATCATAACTCTGTTAATTTTAGTCTTATTTTCATGTTAAAAAAAAATTAAATGAAAAATGAAAAGCGTAGCAGTTTTTAGAAAGTTTGAGCTTAAAAATGTTTTTTGTTAAAACAAAACTATTGTCCCATATAAATGAAATTTTTTAATATAGAGGTCACTAGAGGCACGTTTAAATATCAATATTTTTCCTGAAAATTTAACTGTTTGTTTTTTACATGTAAAGGAAAAATCGGGGCCCTGCACATTTTGAATCTGTAAAAAGAGTTTCTTCCATACAGCCAAGGGCCAGTCTAATGTACAGACATGCATTTATTTAACCAGGTACCAAGTAACATACATATATGCATCAATATACAATATTTACAACACTTTCAAAGACCTTAAGCAAAAAAAATGCAATAAAAAATACAAAAACAGGTACACGAAAAAAAAAACTATGTTATTGTTTCTTCTAAAAAACAACAACAACAACAACAACCAAAACAAAATAGTCGACAAAACAAGCAAACTGGAAAAATATTACACGATGTCCGTTTGCTCAGCATACACTTGGCCGTACAATATGGTTGTTGTATGGATGTTGTTGTATTCTCCAAAATTTTTGACAGTTTCGCATTGGAAGCAAAAACAAAATTATTTGTACGCTGAGCAAGCGGACATCGTGTAATATGGGCATTAGTAAATGCAATGTTATTAGAAAAGCAACAATACGTTTTTAGCAGATTTTTTTCGCATAAAATAGTTTATTTTGAGTTCGCGCAAATATGCGCAAAATTTCAATTCTGATTCTGAAGGTTAAAATGCCTTTTTTTTAAATATATAAGCACTTTTAATAAATTATAGTCAATTCACATTTAAAACTCAGCATGTACATGAAAAATTCCATAGCATGAGAACTTTTTTAAAAAATAAATACAAACTATTTTTCAACACTTTTTTACAACACTTTTTTTTAAATAGAGATAAATACCCGATGTTAAAGGCTCCACTTAAAAAATATAGTATTTTTTGTAATTTCACGAAAAAAAATTGATTAAAAATCCGTTTTTAACACTTTGTGCAAAAATACAAACAATGAGTGAACTTTGACAGCATGCAGTTGCATTAATAAACAAATAAAAAAAAATTTCCTTAGTGATGCGGATCTACTTTAACTCGATAGGTCAAAGGATATACGTATCTGCAGTACTGCATTTAGGCCAAGGCCCGTGAGGCACGGGCCTAGAGCGGCAACATTTTAGGAGCAAACATATTTTTTAATTAATCCTCGGTTTCGGTACCTTCTAATCCAGTGTGCGGCGTGCCTAAACGAATTTTTAATGCGACTTTCGCAAACTTTTTTTAATGAGGATAGGTCAAAGGAGAAACGTATCTGCAGTACTGCATTTAGGCCTAGGACCGTGAGGCCCGGGCGCCCTATGCAACATTTTAAAGGCAAACACATTTTTAAGGGCTGGAAAATTTTAGGAAAACAAAAAGTTAGGGACGCAATCCAGTATTTCATCCAAGGAGCACGCCATCAACGCAGGAGAATCACAGGGTTCGATTCTACTGCTAACCTTGTTTCTGGTTTTTATAAACAATTTTCTTTTGTTGTCATTACTACTTATTCAAAAAACGCCCAATTGTAGTATATAAAGATTGAGAGGTAGAGGAACAAGCACAAAAAACCGTAGGAAATCGCTAAGTATCTACATTAAAACGTATTAAAAACTATTTACGGGCATCTGTGAAAGAGGAGCCATTAAATGCACTGGCTTTATTAAATATTGTAGCAGATATGTTGAAAAACTTAGTTATGAGAACGTAATAAATGATTTCGCACGAGCACATAATAAAACACTTTATTTTTATTATTTTGTATAAATTACTATGTAATTTTGTGTAAAGAATGGAAAATACAATTTTTATAATGCTGTTCTATTGTAAGAAAACAATTTAATATTTTAAAGGTGGCGCTAATGTCGGGCCTAGAACGGCAGAATGCCTTAATCCGCCACTGCGTATCTGGATATGTTATTAGTAAAAAAATATTTTTTGAACGCTTTTTTTAATTCACTTGTTGAGTTTTTCGTTTACATGATTTTACAAAAAAAAAAAAAAAAAAAATTGAGAATTTTTTGTCCGGTGTTCAAAAGACGCATTAATATTTCGTTCAGGCACACCGTGGACTCGTTTAGATATTCCATTAAAGTTTTTTTGAGTTAAAGCTTTAACCATTTGGTTTTTTTTTCTTATGTAAATAAAGGGTCCGCAAATAACTTTTTTTTTTTGAAAATTCTACAAAAAAAAACTACTGAACATTTTCTCAAATTTCTTTTTTTATTTGAAAGCACAATCCTTCCGGTTAATAATGAAAAATAATTTCATTCAAATGGCTGCCTCGGCTGGCCATGCCTACACGATCGGTCCAATTTTTAAGCACATTATCGATTGTGTGCAGCTGTATTTCACCAATGGCTTCACGAATATTGTCCTTTAAAGCGTCAATTGTCTCTGGCTTGTCGGCGTTACACTTATCTTTGAGGGCACCCCACAAATAATAGTCCAACGGTGTTAAATCGCAGCTCCGAGGTAGCCAAACGACATCAGCTCTGCGGCTGAGAATGCGATCTTCAAAAACAGGGCACAAAACATCGAGTGTAGCCTCGGCTGTGTGGCACGTAGCGCCGGCCTGTTGAAACCAAATGTTGCCAATATCCTCCTCTTCAATTTTCGTGAACAAAAATTCGTTCAACATGGCCCGATAACGATCGCCATTGACTGTAACGGCCACCCTTGCTCATTTTCGAGGAAAAATGGCCCAATTATGCCTCTGGACCAAAATCCGCACCAAACAGTGCCTCGTTTTGGGTGCAGCGGCTTTTCAATGTATGCGTGCGGGTTTTCTGTGCCCCAAATGCGACAATTTTGCTTGTTTACATACCCGCCAAGATCAAAATGAGCTTCATCTGAAAATATGATTTTTTTGGCAAAATCGGCATCTTTTGTAAGTCGATCGCAGGCCCACTTCCCAGCGTTGTTCAAGCATATACACAACCAAATTCGTTCAGCGGAAGGATAAAACTAATTATCTGTCAAATCAGACATGAGCTAAGTGTTACCATTCACGAAATAAGCACTAGTTGAAAAAAAAAACGTTATATGGCGGACCCTGTACTTTAAATCATGTAAAGTGTCTTCAAATCCATGAAAAGTGTTTAAAATATTTGAAAAAAAATATTTATTTTTCCCAAACACATATTAGCCTTTTTCAAAAAAAAAAAAAAAACAACAAATAAACCCTTAAATTTGTTATAGCAAAAGCTTCTCAAAGTCTTGTAAAGCGTTATGGTAACACGACTTGTATATTTCATATATAATAGTTAATCTCATTTTGGTTTTATTGTCATAACTGAATGAGAATTTTTTCACATCCTTCCATAATTCTAGCAAAATATTTGCACAGATTTTATTTGCCATACTTCTTATGTAACTTTTACATTTGACAGCTTTTAAAAGCTTTCATCTATGTAAATGTTTTTGTTGAGCTCATTTTGTTTTTTGTTGTTTTCATCAACAATTTGATTATTTTACCCTGTTTTTTTTTTGTCAGTTCTGCACATTTTTCTAGCCTCTCAACTGTTTCGTCCTTGCGTCTGACAAGTCGTTAAAATGAACTTGATATTTGTTTGTTTTTTTTTATGATTGTTGTATTATTCTTTGAGTTTGCTACATTAACAGAATTTTTTCTGTAATGTACGCTTTTTGCTATTTTCATTGTTGTGCTTAGCTGCCAAATTCCACTTGGTAGATGCTTGGAAAACGCGTAGTTTTTTTCTAACACCCACATAGTTTTTATTTTTGATATATTTTGTTATTTGTTTTTTTTTCTCTACTACGACTTGCTTTGCTTCTTGCTGCTTGGTGGCTGTGTTTGCTTTGTTATCCTTGATACTTGAGTTTGAAGCATTTAAGCAGTCAACGCTTACATAATCTTTACATAATATGAATGTTTAAAAGTGACTTTTCTATATGTACCAACTTTGGTTTTTTTTTTTTTTGTTTTTTTAGGAAAAAAGTTAATATTTTTATTATTTTCTTTTTTATTATTTTCTTTTTTAATTCTCAATATTCCCTCGAGTCTTAAATATCCTGAAGTTTGGTCAATTTATAACTCACCATACACATGTACAGTGAGAGTCAAAAATTAGTATACAGAGGATACCTACAAATTTATTTCAGTCCATATAAATATTTTAAGTATGTATACAAAAAACATCTTAAATACACAAATGAAGGTCATAACTTAGTGTTTTATTATTCATAAAGGTAGAATACAAATTCAAACTTACCTTAAAGATATCTTTAAAGTGCTCTCAAAAGTTAGAATTTAGTACACAGCGACCCATTTTGTGAAATACCGTTAGGTCTGCAGTTTTTTTTAACGCAAATTGCATACTCATTTGCCAAGTTTTCATTAGTTCCTTCTTCTAAAATAAATAATAAAAAAATGTAAGACATCTTTTGATTTTGACGTGTTAATATAAAAGATATAGCTTTGGTCATATCACATGTTATGGTAAAATGAAAAAGCATTTCAACCGCCAAAATTCAAATCACCAGATTGAAATTTTCCAAAAAACCGTAGAAAATATTATATGCCATACACGCTGCAACCAAAGCAAAGCTTTAAGAGCAACTTGGAAGTTTTTGACGGTTATCACGATGAAGTCGACCCGAGTGTGTCCAAGTTACACAACTCATTGACGGTTGCAACTTCCTAAATTACCTAAATGTTTCCTAAATAAGGTAGCACTGCTTTATAGACACAATTGAGTTTAGGTCGCATTGAGATAAATTCGCACACAACCTAAATAAAATATTAAAACAAAAATAATTTTTTTGACGCAACGCACGACCGGCCTCTCCCCTCGCCACTCCTTTTCACGTTTTGTTATTAATTTTGAGCCCTCTCCAAATTCTACATTTTGTCATAAATGCCCAACCCTCCCCCACCCTTAAATATATGACGAATTCAGGCCAATCATGAATCTTTTCGCCCGGGGAATCGTAAAAGGGAGTTTTAATTTTTAAGATAGCGGATAAAGGCGTTATGAAAAATTACCCAAAAATCTCTACATACAAAATTGGGTCATTCTTCATATGAAAAATCACTCAAAAAATTGGAGATTTTTAATTTTTTTTTTTTTTTTTGATCATTTTTAATTCCTTTTTTTTTTTTGAACGATTGTTCATTTTACTTTTGGGTAATTTTTAATTTTTTTTGGACATTTTTTCATTTTTATGCTTGTTTTTTTTCTGTATTTATTGATTAATATATTAATGTTCAATTGTTCTTCACTCTAAAAACTGATTGAAAAATCTCTACAATAAATGTTGTGAAATTTCACGGCATTTATTGGCGATTTTGTAAAAAAACCACGCTATGCAGAGAGTTCTTTCAATTTTGTCTGAAAATCAGTGTCTTTCCAAAATATGTTTATTTACTCTACTATTCACGCTATTTGAGCGTGTTTTCGCTCAGAGAGCCCTAAAATATATATATTCTCTACTTTTCACGCCATTCCAGCGTGTTTTCGCTCAGAGAATTCTAAAATATGTATATTTGCGACTTTGCACGCTATTTAAGCGTGTTTTAGCTCAGAGAGTCTTAAAATATGTATATTTTCCCTACTTTTCACACTATTTCAGCATGTTCTCGCTCAGATACTCCTAAAAACGCTCCAGCAGCGGCATTTTAGGCTTGCCCTTAAATAAACACCTCTGCTTTAACGTCATATGATTTCAAAGAGTTTATTCGAACAAGTGTCCAATTATATACAACTTAAACAGTAAACAGATTGGTCACAGCTTAATTACTCAAACCTACTGAAGTAGGAAAGAGTATCGCCTTCTGCTGAGTTATTGACTCTATACAGAGTTGTTGTTGTTGTTGCCATGTTCAAAACTTACTTGAGAGACTTCACGCATTTCTAGCTTTTTTTATAAGCGCAGACAAGATTGGAAGAAATAATTTTAGAAGAGAGTTTTTACAAGAGAGCGAAAGAAATAATTATAAGTGAGAAGATTCACGCATTTTTAACGATAAATATTTATAATTTTGCTCTATGGGATTTAAAGACAATAAATGTATTCAAATGTAATCAAACATGGAACAATTGAAGAACAAACGAAGATGAAAAAAACTCAAAAGTTTTTTTTAATCATATGTATTAAGGCCTCCTTAGTCCCATTCCGGAAAAAACTCTAGTCGCTCTTAACTGGTATAGAAGTCAGGAGTCTAAGGTTGCAAAAAATTGCCATTTCAAGAATATGAAAACTACCAAATTTTTTTATGTGAAATAAGTTGTACAAGAAATGTTTAATTAAAAATTAAACTAAATATTCTTAGTTTTCTCTTTTAATTAGGAGGCCTTCCTTCGGCCGCTGCTCAGGGATTGCAACCCTCAATACGTTCAACAACGGCTTCGCTGTCTAAAGTACTCATGGATGTAATTTTTTTTTAATATGTGGCTATCGGCCTATGTAGACAGCGAAGCCGGTGTTGGACTAACTAAGGGTAGTGAGTACAGGCACTCCTCAGAAGGGTGTTTTATCACCTTTATTATGGAACTTGGTAGTCAATGTACTTCTAAGGAAAAGAGAAAAGGTGGATTGCAAGGTGATTGCCTATGTGGATGACGTAGCTATTGCTGTACAGGGAAAGTTTCCTAATACTCTCTCGAAAATGCTTGTGTCAGCGCTCTCCGATCTCAATACTTGGGCCAAAAGTTGTGGGCTGAGGGTAAATCCCCAAAAAAACTGAACGGGTCCTTTTAACGAGGAAATATAAAATTCCGCGCATAATTCCTCCACGTTTGGATGGCACTCTGCTAAACTTCGTGGAAGGGGCAAAATACTAAGGTTATTTTGGATAGAAAGTTAAGCTGGAAACCGAATATTCTTGGGAGAACTAGGAAGGCCAATGTTGCTTTATATGCCTGTAAGAAAGCTATAGGTAAAACGTGGGGGGCTTACCCCGAACATTGCACGTTGGATTTACACAGTTATAGTTTAGTTTAGTTTATTGAGTCTATGGATACAAATCCTTACAGACTATAGTGAGGCCAATCTTGTTATAAGGTGTATGTTTCTGGTGGACAACACTAAAAACACAGTCTAATTGCAAATTGTTAGGGAAAGTACAAAGAACTGCGGCCGTGTGTATCAGCGGAGCGCTTAGGTCCACTTCATCGAAAGGGCTTAATGCGGTTCTTTGCTTAATACCCCTTGATATTATGGGAAAAAAGATGGCGCAGGAAACAGCCATTTCACAGAGAGCAACCTCGCAGTCGACTAACACTCATACGGGTCATTCCTTCACTATCGATCTTGCAGGAGCAGTTCCCAGCAGCATCGATTACACTATTGCCACTCCCTCATTCCAGAACGACTTTCACACAGTTATCCCAACCAGAGTAGAATGGGACAAGTTACTGCCGCTAAACCAAGTTGGCGCGCGTATTTTTACTGACGGCTCAAAACTTGACAGCAAAGTTAGGGGAGGCGTCTTTTCAACGGATCTGGACATCAGAACCTCATATAGACTGCCAGATCATTGCAGCGTCTTCCAGGCTGAAATAATGGCTATCTATAGAGCTGTGGAATGGCTGAGGTATCAACTAAAGATATCTACATTTTTACAGACAGCCAAGCAGCGATTAAATCCCTTGCAGGTGTATTCAGGTACCAGGGCATAGGGACATTCCGGGAAATTGTAGAGCGGATGAGCTCGCTACGGAAGGTACAGCGGCAAGGCTGCTGTCGGACATGGAAACATTAGGCATGCTACTTGCGTCTTGCAAGCTCGCTCTAAGGCAGCATGCCACAGAACTGGCTAATTTCAGGTGGAAGCATAGCACCACCTCTAACACATCTAGACAATTGTGGCCTAGTTTTACTGAAAAACGAACGATTAAGCTCACTCAAATTGCGAGGAAAGATCTCTCCATTTTGATAGGCGTTCTAACAGGACACTGTATTATAGGTAGGCATGCCCTTAGAATGGGGGTTCATGCGAAAGACTTCTGCAGGAGTTGCAGGGATGAGGAAGAGGAGGAGTCGGTATCGCATCTCCTCTGTTGATGCCCCGCTTTAGCCCGCAGAAGACCGAAGCATCTCGAAAGTCTCTTTTTTGATGATCTTAGAGATCTTGAGGAGGTAGACGTTAAGCGTCTACTGCTTTTTTTTATTAGTTCAGGGTGGTTTAACGACAGTACTTAGGAGAGGAGGAGTAGATCCCTTGTGGTACCACAACAGACCAAATATCTGGTCTATGTGGGCCGGTCTTTGACCTGCCGCCACTTTAACTTAACCTTAGGGTTGTAATCCCTTAGCAGCAGCCGAAGGCCTCCTATTAAAAAGAGAAAACTAAAAATATTTAGTTTAAGTAAGTAAAATACATTTAGTTTACGTTTTAAGGTGAATTGACCTAAATGCGACCTAAACTAAATTGTGTCGATAAGGCAGTGCTTCCTTATTTAGGAAAATAATAATCATATTAATTTTTGTTAAATTATTCTTGTTAATAATAAAACATTGAAATATTATTTTAAAATTGGGTAATTTTTCATTTTATTTGTTGGACTATTTTTCATTTAATATTATGCCATTTTTCATTTGGGCGATTTTTCTTTTTTTTTGCGATTTTTCATTGGGCAATTTTACATAACGCCGCAGATTAAGACATAACACTTATTACACTCATGAATATTGACGGTTGATGAACAAATTTGTATTCAAAATTATCAACTTTAACTTTATCTTAAAAATTTAAACTCTCTTTTCCGATTCCCCGGGAGAAAAGTTTTGTGATTGGGGTGATTATATGGACAACATAAGAATCGAATTTGTTTTCAAAAGATTTTTTTCTACTACAAAACGAAAAAGAATTTCGGAGAAAGTCAGAGAAAAATAGCAACAAAATATATAGGCACGAAAACCGTTTGTATGAACGCAAATTAAGGTTGTCTCAATAGGAGTGCACGATTAAAATTTTTTCCAATTTTTTCTGAAATTTGACAGCTTAGAAATTTTATTAATATTTAATCGAAATATGCCTACTTTACAATGTAATAAAAATATCAACACTGGCTCAATAAATCTGCGTTGTATTTTTTACATTAAATTGTACACTTTTATTAAGAAACCTTTTATTTTGGTTTGTCTCAGCAACGCTGGTTGAATGTGTCTGAAAAGAAAGGAAATGAAAAGCTGCAACAACCGCACAGCTCTGTTTTTTTATCACTCTCGCATTTTACTCTTCCACAGCAACGTTTCTCAATAAAGCGAATGTGTAAGTAGAATGTGTGACTTGATTTCTTGTTGCTGTTTTTTTGTATAACTAAAGGAAAAAGTGTTTTAATTTCTAATTTTTATCTATTTTAATGAGCTTCAAAGCTTTAGTAAGCTTTCAAATGATATAAGTTTCATTAGAATGTGTTGTCTAAAAGTCGGTAAAAAGGGGGCTAAAGTTTCGTATTTACTTATTAATACAGTACGACCTCGCTCAACGCAACCAATTAAATTCAAGCCAATTGCGAAATCTGAGGTTATTGCAAAAACCGAGGAAAAATTTTATATTGGCCAATAGACCTATTTCCAAAAAAAAATATGCATTTTCTACACATTCAAATTAAAGTGAATCGAAAAATGTTTGTTCAGAAACATAATTTCATTTTATTCAATTTATTTTTTTTAAAATTGGGAAATTTTGGTCTGCACTTTGTTGCAATTTATACTTTGCGTACAATTTGGGTGTTGAGATTATCGAGGAGTTGCGTGTAGCGAGGGTTGCGTTGAGCGAGGTCGTACTGTATATAGATTTAGACAACGGAGTGTCGCACTTTCCACATAACTCTGTAGCCTAAAATGCTAAAGGATTCACTTTTTTAGGACAGAGTTCATAAATTAAAATGGTTCATTAATTAAAAAGGGGTCTAATTTGGTAAATTAAAAATGCTGGCGGCCTTAGCTTACTAAGTAGAGTGCGTAAGTTCAGGAACCGCGGTAGCCCGGGTTCAATTACCAGCTCAGACAGCACTTTTCTTTAATTGAGTGAATATTTCTGTTCGGCTGCCAACTCTGTGCAGACAGTAGCTGCGTTTTATTCGTTCTGGTTTAACCCGATGAACGAATAGATCGCTTTAGTTAAGCTTTTGTAGGTTTTGCCTCTGACCGCTTGGGGCATTGTCGATAAATGATATGACCAAAAGGTTGACTGCAAAGCAATACAATTACTGCTTCTGGCCGCTTGGGGCATTTTCGACGATGTTATCACTACACAGCAGAGATGTTTCTTTAGCCAGACTGGTGACTATAACTCATGAAAACTAAAACAAAGAGCGACATCTATGGAGAGTAGCGAAACAAAAAAGTTAAACTAGATGAACCAACGACTGAGCAAGTTCTTCTTTTTGTTAGTTTTCTGCATGTAATTTAAACCTTTTTGGTTTAACTAGAGCGAATAAAACGGTTCAGGGAAATAACGCCCAAAATAACAAATGAAATAAAGCCCAAAAATTTTCCATGTAAATTTGGGCGTTATTTCATAATGAAGTACTGTAAAACGAAAAAAGGGCATGTCCGTATAAATCCCAAATGGTTTTTTTATTTATGAAATAACGATTTGCCCTTACAAGAAATGTGGTTTTGAAATTCCGTACAAGGCAAAACCATTTTATCGGCCAAATATCATTTTATGTGGTGGGGCAATATTTCATATTAAAAAAAGATCCCGAATTTGGGCCCTTATATAATTTTTCGTTTTGTGTGCATTTTTCCAGAGGTCTAGAGCCTTCCCTGCGCTGCTTTATGGTCGCGGTCAGAAGAACCACAATTGTTTTTTTTTAATATTCTGAAAATTAGGACTTAAGTTTTCATTTCCGTTTAGGTTTTTTTTCATAAAGTACATAGGAGCATGTCAGGGTTTATTTCATCTTTTCTTTAGGTCTCATTTTACCAGGAATAAGGAGTGATTTCATCTTTCAACGTAAGGACTTATTTCATATACTGTTAGGAGTTCTTTCATTAGGAGTTATTTCGCGGAGTCGGTAAAATTTTCCCAATTTTTTTCCAAAAAGGTTTTGGGTTTTATATTATTTTCGGTTTGGGCGTTAATTTATTTTTTTGGGCTTTATTTCATTTTTGATTTTAGGCGCTATTTTATTTTTGTAGGCCCAAAATATTTTGGGTCTTATTTCATTTCCAGTTAGGGCGTTATTTCATTTTTTGGACTTTATTTTATTTTGGGCGTTATTTCATTTTTTATGACCAAAATGTTTTGGGCTTTATTTCATTTTTTATTTTGGGCGTTATTTCATTGGGCGTTATTTCCCTGAACCAAATAAAACACGCCTAATGGCAAACCTCAGAGAGTAAAAACTGCCATGTAAAGCTTCTTGAGTTGACCATTATAGTTGAATGTCAAATTTCCATGCCAATTACATGTACAGACATATAAAAGACAGCGAAATTTTGACATTTTAACTCTCCAAACATGGTTGTGAACTTGGCTGCAATGGACAAATTTTTCGGTTCAACAGCGTACTAACCAACCTAAAAAAAATTTCGCTACCTTTCCGCTGTCAAAAACGCAATGCATTTCTTACGGAAGATTTCTTTTCGCTTCTACAGCATACTAAGCTTAAAGCTGAAATGACCAATTTTTTATATTTATTAATTTTTATCAAACAAAATTACTGTGCAGTAAAATAACACTGAGGGCATACTTACTTCCATACCAAACTTTAACACATCTAGACATGGCATTGTTTACACCTTTTCTCCCTTTAGAGAGATTTACGACTAATACCTTTTTGCTTTTAACATCAAACGCGTAGTTTTATAAATTTAATGTCGTTGTTCTCAAAAACCATGCTCTGATAAACAAAATTTTATAGATCCACTAATTAGTGGTAGTTGCCTAAATAATTCTATACAGTTGCCTTTTTCAGTTGTCTCTTAAACTTTCTGGAGATTTAAAAAAAAAATATTTTTGAGTGCACTTGAAAATTTCTGAAGTACATTTCAAATTATCTGAAGTGCCATTTCAACTTATCTAAGTTCGTATTAAAATTTTCTAAATCACAAATAAAAAATCTTAAGGGTATTTGAAGGTTTTATTGCAATAACATGAAAAGCCACAGGATTGCATAATGCGATTTGTATACATACTAACAAGCGTACTGTGAACTTTCTCACTTCGTTAGTAATTTTGCCGTAATTTTGGATTTATCGTTATAAAATTCCATAAATTAGGTTATTTTTGAAAAACCGGTTCGAAAATGAGCAAAATCAGACTCCTACCTCCCAAACAAAGTAACTAACGTATTAAAACGGTAAAATGGTTTTAAATTCCACAAAAATGTATGCAATGCTTTAAAATTTTAAAAATTAATTTTAATCTTTACTAAGCACTCTTCTTTTGAAATTTTGCAAAATTAAATGAAACTTCGCCTACTTTCCATACAAAGTAATGTATTATTAATGCATTAAAAATATAGAATCAGATTTTTGCTCATAGCCTTTCATTTATATAATGCCAAAATCGAATTTGATTCGAATTAGTTTTCTAAACCTATTTTTGTATTTTATTTTCGAAAATAAAACTAAATTTTTTTTTTGTAAAGGAAAAACCAAACAATCCGAAAAAAATTTGGAATTTTCTAAAATAAGCTTGAAAACTTTCTGAAGTACAATTGAAAAAAGTCACTACACCTTTCCATTTACTTGATCGTAAAAAAATTTGAACCGGTTTTGAATTTAAATTTGCAAGCTCTGTCAAAAACTATCGAAATCGTTAGCTCTATAACCAAGTAGGTAATCCTTGTAAAATCTGCTTGTGTTCTAAATTATACCTACACTTTTATTTCCATACACACTTAAATAATATAAATTGCATTCAAGGCCTTTTGCATCTCCGTCTGAACTGTTTTTATTTGAAGTACAAGCAATTTAATAAAATTTACTAACAAATATTATCTTTGGCTATCTTCCTGCCGCTTTAATTTCGCTCTGTTCAAAACTGGCGTCAAGTAAACAAACCATAAAACGTTGCAAAGATTAAAAGGCAGAAAAAAAACAAAAAAACAAATAAATAAAATAATTCAAATAAACACCAAAATACACAACGGTACAAAGTCTTTTTAGGCTGCCAGCGGAGTCACGCAATGACCATTCCAGACTGTTGTTATTTTTAGCAACAAGTTGGTTTTGAGAACCTAATAACTCAGACTAAACATTTAGTCTTATCTAAAACTCAATCATAAAGCACACATACATACATAGCAACAACAGTCGAACTGAAAAGTTTGCGTACAAAGGAAAAAATAAAATGAAATTTAAATGGACATTTTTATTTGTGCTAATACACACTTTTTTGTGATATTTTTAAAAGTTATGGTACTTTCATGACGTCACTTTATATGGGAGATTGACCTAGTTTTTATATGATTTTGCCAAATTTTCAAACTCAAAGAGAATTTTAATATTCTTAGCATAATTTTAATTCATTAAATTAATTTTTGTGGATTTTTAAGAGACTTAACCGTTTTCATATATTTACTTTCTATGGGAGGTAGGCATGGTTTTTATACTATTTTGACAAATTTTAATTATATGGTTATTTAATAAGATCAAGCAAGGCTTATGCGCAAAAGTTCACGTCATTACATTAGTTTTTGTGACATTTAAAGATACTTTAACATTTTGTTAAAGTCAATTTGCATGGGAGGTAGGCGAGGTTTTTATCCGATTTCTCGAACTTGATACTCTCTCTATAAATCTCTTATAGATACTTTTAAGAACGAAGATAGTGAAGTAATTCGCTTGGCAAAAGATTTGTTAGCAAACAAAAGCTTACTCAGCGATTCTGACTTTTTAAAACAAGTTAGCAGCGTGAAAATGTAAAAGCAATAAAAATATAAGAAATTTTTAAATAAATTCGACTCAGTGTTTAGCCGTAATCTATGATGTAAAGATATTAAAATTGTGAAAAAAATATTTTTCGCT
The DNA here is from genome assembly GCA_963920525.1 of Dichetophora obliterata. Classification (NCBI taxonomy): domain Eukaryota; kingdom Metazoa; phylum Arthropoda; class Insecta; order Diptera; family Sciomyzidae; genus Dichetophora; species Dichetophora obliterata. The sequence continues at coordinate 202,916,090 of OY986438.1, read as the reverse complement.
GACACTTAGCTTACGCCCACCGAATTGTTGAAACTTAAATATTGCCTATAATCTTTCTGCTTACGGATCTACGTTGGCTAACATTGAAAAACTTAAAAGAGCATATGATTGTCTGCTGCAATTGTGAAAAAGGTTCCGAAAACGATGCTTAAAGACAATTTAAAATCTCTAGGGGTATTCACGATGTGATGTATTTGCCCTTGTATTGTGTATTTTTAATAAATTTTATATTTGCAATATATTTTGCGCAAAAAAAAACAAAATGCGCAGTGTTAAAATTACAAACCTGTAGCACAAATACAACGACGAAACTCTATTGTATTCCTTGTAAATTTCGCTGTGTTTTTGAGCAGCTGATTGAAAAAGCATTTCAACATAGCTCAACATAGAGGAAGCTATCGGCAAAGCTGTGAGTTTATTTAATAAAAAATAATATTATTTAGTGTTTCGTATTAATTTTTTGTTGACTTCCTTGAGTTAAATTATGATTTCAGTTAATATTTCCAAACAAAATTAGATAAAAAATTTAGCTGATTTTAAAAACTATAACACTTAATCAAAGATTCGTTCCCAGTGAGTTGTAAGTATTGAAAAAATTACATAAATTAAATTGCGAACTTTAGATCAAGTAAGTTTTTTACCACAAAACTTATGTTTAAACTTTAAACCCTTATATGTTTAAACCCCTTATATGTTTAAACTTTTTTGTAATTTTATTTACTTTTGCTATAGCAAGACTTTTTATGTGCCAAAAAACAAGACTTTTTATGTGCCAAAAAAAAATTTTTTTTGAAAACGCTTCAAGCAAAAGAATTAATAAAAATAGAGGCTATTTTGCTGTAACAATTTTTCTGAAGACATTAAAACAAAAAACAATTGCGTTAATTTGCATCCAGTCTTTTTTAGTTCTAAATTTTATTATTTTTCGTGACTATTGTTTTGTTTTTTTCTTTTTCGAGCATATTTTGCCATTTTTCATGCCTATTTTGTGCTTAAAACGGTCTTTTTTCGTGCTTATTTTAATCTTTTCTAGTTATTATTTTTTGTGCTTGAACCAGAATAAAGTTTTATTTTTTAAAAAAACTAAAGTTTTATTAGACATTAATTTTAAAATGCTGGAGAAAAGGTGCAAATTCGATAATTTAATTGTAAACATTATTGTAAAAATAAATTATGGCGTTTTTATTCTGCTTCTCTTCGGTGTGATTGTGTTGTTGGCGTAGATGAAAATTTCGTTAAATTTTTTTTGTCCTCTCCTATCTTGTGCGTAATTAGCCTACTCGCATGGTCACTTACTGTGTAAGGTAGATGTCATCAGTTTTTTAACAGTCATGTCCAAAGAAATTGTAAACTCGCTTCGGAGGCTTCGAAGCAACATTGTATTTGAGAAATAATCGGTTTTCTCAAACCAAATGGTTTCTTGTCAAAGGCAAAGTCTTTTTGGGTTAAGATTTGTGAAATTTTTTTTCTTCTCATAAGGAATCTATACATAAATAGGCGAAGGCAAAATAGTCAAAAACCATTTTTTCCCGTGTTAATTGACCGATTTTGATAATTTTTTAAATGAATTAGAGTAGGGAAAAGGAGAACATTTTTTACAGAAATTCACCTCCTTAAAATAGGTGAAATGATGTGTGATGTATTTCACGCATTGTGGATTCATTCGTGAATTCATTTGTGAACACGTAAAAGATCTGCACAAAAAGAAGAGAAAAAAGTTAGGTTTCTTTTTCTTTACGATGTGCTATGAGTTCGATTACATTCGCACATGAGCGGAGAAAGAGGGGAAAAAATAATCTATTTCTATTTTCAGTTTACCGCTCACACTGCGCTCTCTTCTGAGCGAGAGCACTGGTGGCTAAGTCATTAGGAAAGTAACAGTTATGCCAAATTTTATGAAAAACATATGATTTTGACATTAATTTTGTAGCGAATCAACAGAGAATGTATTTGAAAAGGTCGAATGAATGAAACCACTGGCGAACTCTAGTTTTATATAATGTCTAAGATTCGTTCGATGTTCGCAAACTTTTGATAACAACTTTTTTATGTTCAATAAAATACAAAACATTTTAATTCCTAAAATAGACTCACGTGTGTTTTGCCCTAAAATAACATCACCCACAACTTGCCGCTACTACAGACTATCCTCTCTTAACCTCTTGTTAATCCTCTCTCACCTAATAGTATGGCGATTAGGAAAATAATTCATTAATAGAAAAATAACACAAATGTAAATATTATTATTGTCTAATTCTTCACAATTTTTGAGGCCAAAAAAAGTAACCATACACAATTCACTAATGCGTAATTCGCAATATTCGCTTAATTTTTACTAGAATTTTCTTATTTTTCCGTTTTTTTTTATATTAAAATAGTGAAAGCAAAATGTATTCGCTTTAAATTTCATCAACAGAATCAAGCTTCGGAACAAAAACTTAAGCTGTTTACAAGAATTTCCTCATATTTCATGATGATCATAAATGAATGACATTAATAAATAAACAAACATCTACTAAGAACCTGTAAAATATCTCTTAGTTACATAAAAAAGCATATAAAGCTAATGCTTTTTGTGTGTGAAGAAAATTTATAAATCAAATGCCTAGAAAAACGAAGGTCAAAAAATCTCAAGGTATTTGAACCATACATCATGTAAATACAACGTTTCAAAAAAAACTAAATATAGCTCTATAAATTTTTCCTTATTTTCGAATTTACAATAATTTCATTCTAGGTCCTCTCTCCATCTTTCTTTCTCTCTGGTTTAAGTTGAAGAATTTTAGTGCAGAAAAACATACATACCTACATTATTTCAGTGCAAAATGCATTTGTGCGAAGTTTGCGCTTATATTGACTCAGACCAACTCTGCAAATACACATAATAAATATATGCCGTGTGTTTGTTTTATTTTTAGAGCTATTTTTAAAAGAAAAAATATTTTTTATTTCATTCTGCGTGAGTGGATTATGTGCTGACACAATATTTTTTCTAGTTATTTGCTATTTACTTCAACAATCTCCAATTTCATTTATACTTTGAAGTTAATAAACAGTTGAGAAAATTACAGTCGGCAGACATGAACTTTAGGTGTCCTAATTAACAACTTACTTTTATGAGAATCTATCAGAAATATCTCTAAATTTTTTTTTAATTTTTGTTGAAGAATTTTAATTCTGAGAGTATAGAAAAACACTGAGTTTCTTATGTGTGAAGCGTGCAAAAATTTTCACGAGCAGAATAAAATCGTTTAATGGAATGATATACATACATATATGGGACATTCCGCGTGAAGTAGTTAACCATAAAAGATTATTCTTTCGATTTTGTTCCTTTTTTGATATTAATATAAAAATAAGATTTAAAAATATAAAGATATAAAGATATAAAGATATAAAGATATAAAGATATAAAGATATAAAGATATAAAGATATAAAGATATAAAGATATAAAGATATAAAGATATAAAGATATAAAGATATAAAGATATAAAGATATAAAGATATAAAGATATAAAGATATAAAGATATAAAGATATAAAGATATAAAGATATAAAGATATAAAGATATAAAGATATAAAGATATAAAGATATAAAGATATAAAGATATAAAGATATAAAGATATAAAGATATAAAGATATAAAGATATAAAGATATAAAGATATAAAGATATAAAGATATAAAGATATAAAGATATAAAGATATAAAGATATAAAGATATAAAGATATAAAGATATAAAGATATAAAGATATAAAGATATAAAGATATAAAGATATAAAGATATAAAGATATAAAGATATAAAGATATAAAGATATAAAGATATAAAGATATAAAGATATAAAGATATAAAGATATAAAGATATAAAGATATAAAGATATAAAGATATAAAGATATAAAGATATAAAGATATAAAGATATAAAGATATAAAGATATAAAGATATAAAGATATAAAGATATAAAGATATAAAGATATAAAGATATAAAGATATAAAGATATAAAGATATAAAGATATAAAGATATAAAGATATAAAGATATAAAGATATAAAGATATAAAGATATAAAGATATAAAGATATAAAGATATAAAGATATAAAGATATAAAGATATAAAGATATAAAGATATAAAGATATAAAGATATAAAGATATAAAGATATAAAGATATAAAGATATAAAGATATAAAGATATAAAGATATAAAGATATAAAGATATAAAGATATAAAGATATAAAGATATAAAGATATAAAGATATAAAGATATAAAGATATAAAGATATAAAGATATAAAGATATAAAGATATAAAGATATAAAGATATAAAGATATAAAGATATAAAGATATAAAGATATAAAGATATAAAGATATAAAGATATAAAGATATAAAGATATAAAGATATAAAGATATAAAGATATAAAGATATAAAGATATAAAGATATAAAGATATAAAGATATAAAGATATAAAGATATAAAGATATAAAGATATAAAGATATAAAGATATAAAGATATAAAGATATAAAGATATAAAGATATAAAGATATAAAGATATAAAGATATAAAGATATAAAGATATAAAGATATAAAGATATAAAGATATAAAGATATAAAGATATAAAGATATAAAGATATAAAGATATAAAGATTTAAAGATTTAAAGATTTAAAGATTTAAAGTTTTAAAGATATAAAGATATAAAGATATAAAGATATAAGGATATAAAGATATAAAGATATAAAGATATAAAGATATAAAGATATAAAGATATAAAGATATAAAGATATAAAGATATAAAGATATAAAGATATAAAGATATAAAGATATAAAGATATAAAGATATAAAGATATAAAGATATAAAGATATAAAGATATAAAGATATAAATATATAAAGATATAAAGATATAAAGATATAAAGATATAAAGATATAAAGATATAAAGATATAAAGATATAAAGATATAAAGATATAAGTGTAGTGTTATCTTATTATTACATTTTAATATTGTTTCAATTGTATGTAAAACACTTTGTTTTAAAACCACTTAGTTTTTAAGTTCTTTTTGTATTTTTTAGAATTAAGTTTTCATATTTTAAATGTATAAAAATATTTCAAAATTTTTCAGTATCTAATAAATTATTATTCAAACATACGAACGTTCTCGTTCTCGTGGAAATATTTAATTTCCACAAACTACCATTAATTTCCACAATTGGCGATCCTGTCGAAACCGGACCAACGATACCAACGAGCTCATCAATACTCAAGCAGAGCGACCCCGCGCTCTAAGCCACTGAAGTAGAGCAACCCCGCGACACGCTCATAAGTTCTCGCGCTCAGTCTCTACGCGCCACAGCAACAACAACAATTGCGTCAACAACTAAAAGCGCAGCTACAGCAACATCTACATCATCACAACCAACCCGCAAAAACCTGTGCGCAAGGCACCGCTACCACCAAAACCGCCACCGCACCAACAACAACAACATCACAGCCTGCAGTCGTGAGCAACTTACTCACTGCAGAGCTACAAGCAGCGACACCAACACAGGCAGCGACGCCAACGCAAGCAGCGACGCCAACACAAGCAGCGACGCCGACGCAAACAGCAACGCCGACGCAGGCAGCAACGCCAACGCAGTCAGCAACGTCGAAACAAACAGCGACGCCAACGCAAGCAGCGACGCCAACACAGACAGCGACGCCAACGCAAGCAGCGACGCCAACACAGGCAGCGACGCCAACGCAAGCAGCGACGCCAACACAAGCAGCGACGCCGACGCAAGCAGCAACGCCGACGCAGGCAGCAACGCCGACGCAGGCAGCAACGCCGACGCAGGCAGCAACGCCGACGCAGGCAGCAACGCCGACGCAGGCAGCAACGCCGACGCAGGCAGCAACGCCGACGCAGGCAGCAACGCCGACGCAGGCAGCAACGCCGACGCAGGCAGCAACGCCGACGCAGGCAGCAACGCCGACGCAGGCAGCGACGCCGACGCAGGCAACAACGCCGACGCAGGCAGCAACACCAAGACAGGCAACGACGCCGACGCAGACAGCGACGCTGAAGTAAGCAGCGCCACCGACGCCAGAAACAAGCAGCGACGTCAGTAAATCAGCGACTAAGGATCGGTATTTATTTATATACACTACACAATTAGCTTTTTAGCGGATGTAAAACGATAAGCCGGCGCTTATCGTTTCACAACCGTAGGCACTACACTGCACGCTAGGCACACTTCAATTTTATTAATATTATTTTAAGAAATTTATTTGTAATAAAGCTAGTATTTTTTAAAACAATACAATGCAACGTACTCCTACTCGGTTATCCACCTCAGGAGACGGAGATAACCATTTAATTAATTTTGAGCCTCCTTTATTAAACCCTTTCGATGATTCATCATCTAACATTGAAGTTCATGCAACGTCAGTCAAACTCCCACAGTTCTGGACTGATAGTCCTGATGCATGGTTTATTCATGCAGAATCCCAATTTCGATCTAAAGGGATTACCACTGACCAAACAAAGTATGAATATCTTGTGACTGCACTTCCACAAGAAATCATAGTTACGGTATTAGATTTCATACAACAACCACCTTCAACCAACTTGTATGAAGGTTTGAAGAAAGTTCTGATAAATAGACATACTTTAAGTGAGAACAAACGGTTCGATAAGATGCTATCTGACACTGAGATGGGTGACCAAAAACCATCTCAATTTTACAGATCCTTGCTTCTTTTAGCTGGTTCAACAGTCAACAAAGACTTAGTTTATAAGCTTTGGTTACGTAAACTACCTAAAAGTCTGAACATTGCTTTGACAGGATCTGGTCATAAGGAATTAGATGAGTTGTTATTACTCGCTGATAACTTGTGGGAGGTATTAGCAGAATCTGAGGTATCTGCAATCAAGAATAACTTTAATGTATCGAAACACATCTCTAATTCTAATGAGATAGCAAATATTACTAAACATTTTGCAGAACAAACATCTAAAATTTTTGAATGTTTTCAAAAACTCTCGCTTGATGTTGATGAACTTAAGAATCAACGTTTCAGTCGTCCAATTTCCAGAAGATTTAGTTCCAGAGGAACTTCAAGACGTCGATCGTCTTATAGGTCCTCTTCAGGTCAACGACCTTCCAATTGGGTATGTAAGTACCATTTCAGATTCGGTAAAAACGCACGTAAATGTGAACAACCATGTGCATTTGTTCAAAACGACAACTTTTCACCACACAACATAACACAACACAATTCAACAAACTAAAAGACTCTGTTGTCGCGACGACTGATAATAGACCCGTCATACATACACGTCGTCTTTTTGTATTTGACCCCTCTAGTAAATTAAATTTTCTTATTGACAGTGGAGCAGAGGTATCAGTTCTACCTTCCTCAAAATTCAAAATTTCAAACAAAAAATCAGATTTGGTATTACAAGCTGCTAATGGCACAGCAATCTCTACATTTGGAAAAAAATTATTGACACTTAATTTAAATTTACGACGTGAATTACCATTTTCATTTATTATAGCTGACATCTCCAAACCTATTATAGGTGCAGATTTCTTGACAAAATATGGCCTTCTTATTGACCTTAAACACAAACGTCTCGTTGACCCTTTAACTAATTTATCTGTCAATACAATTTCAGCATTTTCTGAAACATCTTTACCTAAATTATTTACTATAGATAACAAGTATACACAATTACTCAAAAAATTTCCTTCTTTAATAACAGAACCCGATTACACAGCACCAATTAAACATCACACTGTACATCACATTGTCACTGAAGGACAATTACCTTACACAAGACCACGACGTCTAGACTTGCCAAAGTTAAAAGTAGCTAAACAAGAATTTCAGTTCTTAGTTACTTCTGGTATTTGTAGACCGTCAAATTCTCAAACATCCTCTCCATTACACCTAGTACCTAAACGCGAGCCCAATGATTGGAGACCATGTGGCGACTACAGAAGACTTAACACAATTACAGTACCTGACCGATATCCATTACCACACATACATGATTTTTCTTTAAATTTACACAATACATGCATTTACTCAAAACTCGATTTAGTCAGAGCATATCATCAAATACCAATGGCACCTAACGACATACACAAGACAGCAATCACTACACCTTTTGGGATGTTCGAGTTCCTCCGTATGCCATTTGGCTTGAGGAACTCAGCCCAGACATTCCAGAGGTTCATTAATGAAGTGCTACATGGACTAGATTTTATTTTCGTATACTTAGATGACATCTTGATTGCTAGTGAGACAGAAACACAACATTTCGAACATTTAACGCAAGTTTTTAGAAGACTCAATGATTACGGTTTAAACATAAAACCTAACAAATGTGTATTCGGAGTTGATAACATTGACTTTCTTAGCTACAACATATCTAAACACGGAATACGTCCGTCACAAGAACGTGTTAAATGCATTCAAGATTATCCACAACCGGTAACAGTCAAACACATGCAAAAATTTATAGGTATGACAAATTACTACCACAGGTGCATTCCTAAACTCGCACACATGCTTGAATCCATTTATGACATGGTAACAACAGCTTCGAAAACTAAAAGCAAACATTTACAGTGGACAGACACTACTTTACATGCATTTACAACAATCAAAGACAGTTTTGCCACGCAAACACTTATTAACCATGTTAATAGTAAGGCACAACTGTCGATTGCTGTAGATGCATCCATTACCGCAATAGGTGGCGTTTTACAACAAGAACATAACAATAAACTTGAGCCTATAGCTTTCTTCTCTAAGAAACTTTCACCTGCTGAAACGAAATATAGTACATTTGACAGAGAATTACTTGCGATTTACTTAACTATTAAACATTTTCGACACTTCCTGGAAGGTAACATTTTTACAGTTTTCACAGATCACAAACCTTTAGTTAATGCATTATCTTCTAAAACCGAACGTAGTCCTAGACAAACACGACACCTTGAATACATAGCACAATTCACTAACACAATATTACACATTAAGGGTACAGACAACTCAGTAGCAGATGCACTTTCAAGATGCGAGGTAACAGAAGTTAGAACACCCGACCTTGATCTCAAACAATTACATCAGGAACAAATCATTGACACAGAACTCAAGAGCATAACAGACAAAACAACTTACAAGTTTGAACAAGTTGATATTCCGTTTTTAAACATAAAAATTTGGTGTGAAAATTCTACAAATAATACAAGACCATACATTCCCCAAACACTACGGAAAAGAGTTTTTGATCAAATACATAACATTTCACATCCAGGAACTAGAGGTACTAGACGACTAATCACACAACGATATTTTTGGCCTAACATGAACACACAAATAAACAAATGGACTCAAGAATGTATTAGATGTCAAAAATCTAAGGTACATAGACACACTAAAACACTACCTCACAAGATAAACATTCCGAGCGGTCGTTTTGAACATATTCATATTGACTTGGTTGGCCCATTACCGATTTCAAATGGTTACCGATATTTGTTTACCATAATTGACAGGAACACACGTTGGCCTGAGGTTTATCCTCTTAAAGATACAAGGGCTAATATTATTGTTGACACGTTCCAAAGAGAGTTTATATCACGCTTTGGGGTTCCTCTGGAAATTACTTCTGATCGAGGACCTCAGTTTACATCAACTACATTCAAAAATTTTATTACCAAATTTGGTTGCAAACACATCAAAACTTCAGCTTATCACCCACAAGCTAATGGGATGATAGAACGTTTCCATCGTCAACTCAAAGCTTCTCTTATAGCGAGCAATAACCAAAACAATTGGTACTCAGAATTACCACTAGTTCTATTAGGGCTAAGATCCACGTTTAAAGAAGATGTTAAAGCATCCCCTGCTGAAATGGTTTATGGTCAAACACTCAGATTGCCAAGTCAGTTAGTCATTCCTAGTGAGCAAAAATTCAGTCCATCAGAAACTTTGTTCAAACTTAAAGATATTGTTGCTAATAATCAAGCACATATTTCACATCATAATCAGAATTTTAAACAATTTGTGCCAGAATCACTCAAAACTTGTGAGTTTGTATTTGTTCGCAATGACACTATTAAAAAACCACTTCAAGAGCCATACGACGGACCATTCAAAGTATTAGAAAAGTCTCCAAAATTTTTTAAAATTCTTAAAAACAAAAATATTATAACGGTTAATATTGATCGAATTAAGCCAGCTTTTGTTAACATTAATGTTTCAAAAACACTTTTTAATGCAAATAAATCAGCTAAGACAGTTCATTTTAATTTATTAGCAAACACGGTAAGACTAATACCGAATTCTTTGGAGGGGGAATAATGTAGTGTTATCTTATTATTACATTTTAATATTGTTTCAATTGTATGTAAAACACTTTGTTTTAAAACCACTTAGTTTTTAAGTTCTTTTTGTATTTTTTAGAATTAAGTTTTCATATTTTAAATGTATAAAAATATTTCAAAATTTTTCAGTATCTAATAAATTATTATTCAAACATACGAACGTTCTCGTTCTCGTGGAAATATTTAATTTCCACAAACTACCATTAATTTCCACATAAGGATATAAAGATATAAAGATATAAAGATGTAAAGATGTAAAGATGTAAAGATGCAAGGATGCAAGGATGCAAAGATGTACAGTTGTAAAGATGTAAAGATGTAAAGATGTAAAGATGCAAGGATGCAAGGATGCAAAGATGCAAAGATGTACAGTTGTAAAGATGTAAAGATATAAGGATGCAAAGATGCAAAGATGCAAATATGCAAACATATAAAGATATTAGATCTATTATTTAAAGTAAATGTTGACTTTGTCTCCCAATTGGTAAAATTTTACCTTGCAACAGTTTTACAATAGGACATAAGACACATTCGTCTCCTATGTGGCGAAAAACTCTACTTCATTGCCTGAAGTCGATCTTAAAAACAATTTATCACTTCGTCTTTTCATTTTGAGATCTTCTTTACAAAAGACGCCTAGAGAGAAACTTTCAGTGCCTGAATTGGCTTATGCATTTATACTTGGCATAACCATATCTGTAAGTTTAACATTCAAGAAACTTTTGGTAGACATCATTCGGCTATTCACTGCAAGGTGTATATTTTGTACCTGCAGTACTGACAAAAGTGGCGCCATCTATCTGTGAATTTAAAGCAGATCAAAACCAATGATATAATTGTACTAACCAGATGCGCATATGTTTTATTATATCACCATATAGCTGAAACTGATTACATGAAGATATTATCTTTTACAGCATTCTTATTCACAGTCATCTTTTCGATGAAATGGTGATATATATATACAACATTTAAAGTACCATTGATAAAGAACTCAGTGACAACGGTGACACAATAGTGAGAAAAAATATAGCCATCACAACAAAACAAATTTAACAGGAGAGAGGCGGGGGTGGGGAGGCAAAAAAACTAAGTAGATTACTATAATGAAGATTTTATGTAAACCAAAATGTTCGTAATTCTCTAGACACACAACTGCATTCTTAGAGATAAATGGTGACGTTCAAATTAGGGAATTTGAAAACAAAACTCAGTTTTATTAATAGTCTTGTATGAAAAAATAGATTTTTAGCCATAACTTTTGATTGGAAAAAGATATGGGGTAATTTTTTCACATAAATTATTCTTGCGACTTGACTTTTTTGTAAAAAATATTAAAGCAACATTTTGGAGAAAATGAATTTCGCGAAAAAAATCAAAGGATTTGTTTTTGATGACAAAAACAGTAAAATAATTTTTGCGCTTAGCTGGAAGAATTTTTGCAAATAAATGCTATGTCATATGAAAGGTGTGCAATTTTAATTGATTTAATTTTTACAACAAAAACAATTTTTGAGTCATTTTTTGAGTAAAAAGTCAATATTTTGGTCCTTTTTTGACACAATGATAAAACATATATACACTGACTTAACGGTTCAGTTCAACCTACTATTGTGAATTGATTTTATTGAACTTTTGAACAAAAAAAAATTTAATGAAATATATTAATGGACAGCGGAGATATTTGCATCGAAAGACCAAACTTTGATTTTCATGTCGTTTTTTCTCATTCTTAGGTAACGATGTTTTATGAAAAAGTCGTTGTACTGATTTCTACAATTTTGAATATATGTGAGTGTTTTTGATGTCAAAATAACAGAAATTTTTTAAAATTAAATATCCAAAAAACTCCGATGGTAAAAAGTATTATAATAACAAAATTACCGTTAGTTTAAAAATTTTGGAGGAGGCGTGGCAAAAACTAAGTATGTAACATTTTAAGTTGGGATACAATTAATGTATATACCTAGTTTGAGCGAAATCTGTTGCCGTTTAGATTTGTATAAAGACCAAACAATCAAACAAACAAACAAACAGAAAATTAGTTTTATTACTATAGATGGCATAAAAAAGTTTAACTTGCATTTTGAGCTTCTTTCATTTTTGCAATTAGAAAATAACTGTCAAACGATCAGTTCCTTATTGAACTTTAAAAACTACATTCGTTAAACATAATATTGGGCTACTTTAAATTACCACACTTTTGGTTTTTAGAAATTTCATGTAAAACAGCAAAATTTACAAAAACCGCTTGGTAAAGTGTGGTAAAGTTCACGCAATTGTGAATACCCTTAATGTGCTTTAATTTTTTTTGTTGCTTTATTAAAAACGTTTCGAATTATTTACTTCTTAAAGTTTTCAATCCCGAACAAATCCTGTGATTGACATTTTTAATCCCGATAATCTCGGGATCAAGAAAAGCTTCCGGGATTGGACTCCCTAGTACAAATGTATATAGCAAAATTTCAAAATATCAGTCAAAGAAAATAAAACTTCACATGATATTTGTATGTTAATCACAGGTTGATACCATTCGCTAATGTCGTGTTATAGATTTGGTATGATAAATATTTGTGGCTAATAAAAATAAAACTACGCATTATCTATGAACTTGTTATCGCATACTGTTTGCACCTATTTTGATTTTAATACGCGCGAATGCGCCCTTAACTTTATCTACTGCTGAACGGCGAACCTCTATTAATTTTATTTGTAGTTAAGTTTATAATCTGATCAAATTGCAATCCTGCCACCCCCCGTCTACTTTGAGTAAAATCAGGCTAATTCAGCGCCTCTCTATTTCCCTCTCTCTCCCTCTCTCCACCTGTGGAGCAACTCATGTGTCTGGCGTTTATCTAATTGCCTGCCAGTTTTACGCCTCCCACCATCTAAAAACTAATTGAATGTTTCACTTTGCTAACTACGTAGATTGCCCTTTGGTGTTACAAACATTCCAACATACATATTGCACTTCATTGTGTTCTTTTAGAACCTAATTATCTTATTTTTATTTTTTCACAACTCGCATACGTTTTCGTTATCGCCTTCACTACAGTCACTTTACTCATGTTCATAATTTGATTAGATTTTAGAATCGCTCGGTCGACTGTAGAAATAAAATAAGTAACTTTACCGTTTGTGCTTGGTTGTGTGTGGAATGTTTTTAAATATAAGCAGCTGTCAAAATTGACAGTTGTTCCTCCAATTTATTTAAAACTACCTTCTTGAACTTGCACTTTATACATCGATCATCACTGTCGATTTGCAAATTTTTTACAAAAATAATTTACTATTTATTTTTTTTTTAAGGGGGACTGGAGCCCGTTTAATCTTCGTATTAAGCAGGTCTCTGTTTTTTAATCAGGAATTTTGGCAAATTCTTATTTGAGACAAATCAAAAGCGTGAACAATTTTTTCGATTTTATTGCACTCGAAATATAATTGACGGGTTAAACAGTATCGTTTAAGTGTCAACAGGTTAACGTACTGTTAATGTTTCTCAAAAAAAAACATTGACTTCACAGCCAAAGTTAATTACTTTGTGTAATTATAAAAAATTAGTTCCAGTTGTTATCATCTGATACGCTTGCGAATCGACGATACGGAAGTTTGGATATCAAAGATCCTTTTCTGAGTTGCATTGACTCGTGATTCTGAAACCCCGAGCTTAATTTCTGTTCTATTTTCTGACTTTAGCCAATTGATCAATAATACTTTAATAGACATTTAATGCAGCTAAAGACATTTCCGCTAGTTTCTTATCACGAGCTGCAGCACACGTTCCTTTTTCTATTGAAGCCTACGTATTAAACTGCAGATAAAGTATTTCTACGCTGTTTTATATTCATTTTCTACAAAATAATTACAAATTGTTATAGCAAATATATATATATATATATATATATATATATATAGATTCAAATTCGCATTCACAATTAAATTACGCTTTGAATAAAATAATCAACTATTTTTATATTATTTATTTTTTTGCAGTTGCAATCAAGTGTAAAACTTTGATAATATATTCTGTAATTTAACAATCAACGTTTTAAATAAAGACGCAATCGTTGGCATTGAATAAATCGCTCATCTAAGTATCACTCTATTGATAATTTGCGAAGCATGATGCCTTTTCAGTGATGTACGTTCTCCTCAACCACTTTGCGATACGGTGTAGAATAGCAGTGTTTTTGTAATTGGATCTTTTCTTAAGTAGCTACTTGTATTTGTCAACATTTATATAGATAGATAGATATTGTTGCATTCATTAGATAAACAAGTTTTTATCTCCCTTTTTTTCACTTACTTAATCCTTCACAAATGTTTTCTTAATTTACGTTGTTGTAATTTAATGAAATTTTATTGATATTTTTACGAATTTTTTTTTTCAATTTATTAAACCTTTTTTCAATTTATGCATAATTTAGATACATTTATAAATACACGGTTCAATATGATTGCGCAACATTTCAATGGTGATCATTTGGATTTGTACGTATGTATAAAATATTAACAATAAAAAAACTTCTATAGATATTAATTTGCAGCGCAATAAAATTGTTTGCGGTAGAGTTTTACAATGTTCAAAGAAACTTTGAGGTTTATTTTCTATAGAAACTACACCATTTCCAAATGTTATTAACCCATTTTAGCCCAGACTACGCCTGTACTAAAATTAGGTTTTATTTAACCCTTTCAATGGCTAGGCTAAACTAAGAACAAAATCATTTTTTTGAGGTAATATTTCAATCATTTAGGTCCTAAAACGATGAAAACAGCATAACTTTAATTTTTACCTGCGCTAAAATTGTTTTGCTTCTGTTCGGCACAAAATCTTTTTTTTAATTACTTGAATTTTTGTCAAACCTTTAGATCTTTGTCTTTTAAACCCTCTAAATATTAATTTTATTAAAACTATAAAAAGATACAAAAACATAAATTTGATTTTTCTCCTATTGATTTTTCTTATAAAATAGTACAAAAAAATTTTTTTTTTCTTTCCTTCTGCACAAAATCGTAAATTCAACTAACTTTAATGTCAAATATCTCTCTAATTTTATTTTAATCAGGTTGATACTTTCTGATGTGTCCAATATATTGGGCAAATCCACTGAAATTGTTAAAAATATAATTATGAAATTTATTTGTTGATACATAAGCAATATTTGGAATGTTGGCAATCATTTATGTATTACTTACGATGATCTGTAATCAATCAGGCCCATTTTCACTCCCTACCAGGCCGGAGACCAGTTCGAATTGTTATGAATCATCGAAATTGGTCCAGCCGTTCTTGAGTTATAAGCGTAGTAACCAACGCCACTCTCTTTTATATATATAATATATATAGGGAATCCAGTGTAAGAGTACGAATATTAACGGAGGTGAAAGAGGAAATCGAGTTAAGTAAAAAATCGTATGGGAGTTAAGGGTCTATTTTCACACCCTTAGGAGTTACGGGGTTAATTCAAATCATGGAAAACTTGAGCTCATTTAAATAGCAATGAATTCGCCTTTTTAACTTTTGGTCAGGGAACCCATCCTACTTATCCATTACTGATACGTGTGAAGATGAATTAAACCCGTTGAAACTACAAAATTTTAAGTTTGAGCGCCATTTTTCAGAATTTCGCGTAATAAATCAAAATTTGTGTTGAAATCAAATTTGTGATTTATTTCATTTTCTTTCCAATGACATCAAAATTGTAAACATATCTTAAAAAATAACAAAGTTAGTTGTACTCTAAAAATTTCACTAAATTGAATACATGATCTTCTACGTAACTGCAGTTTTAAAAAAAAATAAAAATTATAAGAACGGTCCAAAGTGAAATTTTTGAAGTACAACTAAAATTGTAATTTTTAAAGGTATTTTTATGGTTTTGATGTCATTAGAAAGAAAATTAAATAAATCACAAAATTGATTTCGACAAAAATTTTGACTTATTACGCGAAATTCTGAGAAAATGGCGCTCAAACTTAAAATTTTGTAGTTTCAACGGGTTTAATTCATCTTCACACGAGCACACCTTGGTAATGGATAAATCATGTCAATTTGCTGATACATCATTAAAAAGGTCAATTCATTGCCTTTCAAATGAGCTCTTAAAATAAGTTTTCCATGAGTTGCTTTTTCTGCTAGAAACAAAAGTATGAATCAAAGTCATGAAATATCAATTAACCCCGTAGCTCCTAAGGGTGTGAAAATAGAGCCACCACACTCCCATTCGATTTTACATCCAACTTGACCTCTTCTTTCACCTCCACAAATATTTGTACTCTTACACTAGACACCTTGTATAAGGAAATGGCTTAAAACATAGATTTGATAGTGGTGATAAAACATAGATAGTACCCGGAGAAAACTATTTGCTAAATTTGTATTGTGGCTAAGCAAAACTTGCACTTGAATCTCAGCCACTTCAAAATTATGCTAGATTTCAGCAAAAACTAATCAAAATTTGCTATTCCAGTTTATAATAACTTCGCACAATTTTGATTAAATTCAAGCAAAATTTTGCTTTTAATAACTTAGCACAATTTTGATTAAATTCAAGCAAAATTTCGCCAAGCTATTATAAACTGCAAAAGCAAATTTCTACTTAACTCAAGCTAATATTTGCTAAGTTATTATAAATTGGAAAAGCAAATTTTTTTTTTGTAAAATAAAATAAAATAAATAAATAAATAAATTGAACAATTGCACGTATCCGGAGGCTTGAACCTCGGCCGCGAGAGTGTAAGTGGGCTTATCCATTCGACCATCGCAGTTGTTAACTAATCGTCGCTTAATTTTTTCCATTAAGAATAAACGTGTGCTCGTGTGTTTGAAAAAAATTTGCTTGAATTTAGTGAAAATTTTGCTATTTGAGTTCATAATAACTGAGCAAAAATTTGTTTAAATTTACAAGAAATTTGCTATTTGAGATTATATTATCTAAGCAAATACTCGCATGAGTTTAGTAAAAATGTGCTAATTGAGCTTATAATAACTTAGCAAATATTTGCTTGAGTCCAGTAAAAATTTGCTATTGTAGCTCATAATAACTTAGCAACTATTTGCTTGAATTTAGTATAAATTTGCTATCAGTTTATAATAACTTAGGAAATATTTTCTTAAATTTTATATAATTTTGCTTTTTCCTAAATACATGAGGAGTGCTTTCAATTTAGCAATCTTTTTCTAAAATCACACCGTGATTGAGCAAAGTTTTGCTGATTTGCTTTTAAGCAAAATATTTACTTGATTCAAGTAAAATAATTCTCTCCGTGTAGTTTAAAATATTTGAAAATTATTTTCACAAAAACAATTTTTTAAACTGTAGAACCTTGTACAAAATATAAAAACAACAGTTTGAAAAATTTAATTTTCATCAAAACAATCATACATATGTCAGGTCGATTGTGCAGGCAAAACTTTCATCCGATACCTCATTCACCATTCTATCTCTCTCTAGCCCTGAGATCACTTACTAAAATTAATATAAACTTTCGACGTGATTCTAAAATCTAACATGATTCGGCACATCTATGGTGCAAAACCTTTCGAATGATATACGTTGCATTGCCCTTATCTTTATATATAAAAGACAAGAACGCTGCTCCGTGCCCAATATCTCTCAAACTGTTCAGCCTGAAAGTATGCACATCTAAATACATAAAAGGCAAGCATGCCGCTCCGCACACAGTATTTCTCAAACTGCAATTATTTTTGGCCATAAAGTACTTTTACAAGACATACTGTTCTCAAAAATGTTCAGCTCAGGGATGATAAATTAAGTACTACAGTACTGAATTCAGTACTTTTTGAGTACTGTTGAAACAGTACTGTTGAAAACAGTACTAATAAAAATTAATTAAAAAATTTTAAGATGGCAGAGTTTTGGGCTAAAGTTGGTGCAATTAAAAATGAAAATTATTAACTTATGTGTGCTGGTATATATACCTATAAATCAAATAAAGCGTACTGCTATTATTGTACGTTAAAATTTCTCAAAATGTATTATAAAAAATTATAAAAAAACATTGATATTCAGGCTGTTCAGACTTGCCTCATGATTCAATTATATATAAGGTTGAGTAAGCTGAGAGAACATATCTGTCGGCGAATGTCGAAAACAGTTTAGTGTTGTTATATTTTATTTTGACATTCGCCGATCCATCCATTCCATCCATCCAGCTTTTTTGTTTAAAAAGGTCACTGGGCACTTTAAAAAAGGAAACGTTTTCCTTGTTCCAATAGTTTTGGCGAATCGCGTACTTTTTTCGGCATTTTGAGGCGGTAACAAAAAACTCAAACTCCAAGAAAATTGTAAAAAATTATTTTAAGCACTAATGTAATATTAAAATTCAATAGCTTGTTTGACTTCTAGTCAGAAATTTTAATTTGATTGTTTACTTGTCTTTTTTGCTTTACTTTGAAATTTTGCGATCCTAGTTTTGTTGTTGTATGAGAACAATTTCATGGTTACTTAACCTTATATATAATTGAATCATGACTTGCCTCAACTGAGGCGACTCACTCTCCTCATTTTGACATCTACAGGCAAAGCGGGAAGGTGGCATGTTACGTGAGGCAAGAATCTTTAAAATTACTTCACGTACGTCAGAGTGAAGTTTGTTCTGTTGATTTGTTTCCTCTTTTTGGGCTGTTCAGGCGCAGTACTGGCGCGAATTAATTTTATTTATTCAAAGTTGTTCGCAAATTATTGTTTAAATTGTGACAATTTTTGTGTTTAATAATTAAAAAAATAACAACAGAAAAAACGATAAACGTCAAAATAAGCAGCCTCAAAGTGAGGCAATAATTTGTGTGTGAACACCTGATGCTAGCTTATGTCAAAACGAGGCCTGTGAGTCGCCTCATTTGAGGCAAGTCGGAACAGCCTCATTGAAGAATTATTAGATTAAAAAATGCATATCTGATATAAACTTACATTTTATTTATTATCAAGTAATATCGTTACTAATTAAAATCTCCTTGCATAAAATACAATATATTAATAATTCAAAAATTTATTTATGTTTCTTATATATACTTTCTAATTTGTTTATTTTAATTCAGAAACTTAAAACTTTGTTGTGTTTATTTTATTTTTTTTTTTGTTTAACTAATAGAAATATACAACTTAAAATTTATGTTTCATTTCTTATTTCAGTACTTTTAGTACTTTTTGAAATTCGCTAAGTGCCAAACCGAATTTGGAATTATCATCCCTGGTTCAGCCTGAAAGTATGCACAGAAAATATATTTGGTAATTGTCAGTGGCAATATTGGGTTTTTACAATAGTACGTTTTTGATCTAAACCCCTTTTTTTATGCTTTTAAGAAAAATTTATGACGGAGCAAATGGCTCCAAAAAGGAAGTGTGTGGAGGACCTGTCGTAAAAGAGGCTTTTATACTAGTTCTAAAATAAATATCAAAAAGTGTACGACAACATTCGATGTTTGCGTATTAATATATAAGATAACATTAACAATCTTTTCATGTTGCGAAAGGATGTAGTACCGTTTGAGCAAAAATAAATTATCTTCGCCACTGTTTTCCGATGTTAGCATATATTTGTGTTGGTAGTTTTCTACCTATTCTGCCAATGTGATCAAACTTTTCGTACAATTTTCACATTTATTGAAAATGACGCCATATCTTGCTGCGCAATTCATGTTCTGCTGCTGTTTTAATTGATTTCGGCATTCTAACTTGTTTTTCGATTGTGTTTTGGGCTTACATGAATTTTGATAAATAGAACTAAATGATAATTTATTGAAAGTTTCAGTTAAAATAACGTGATCACAGACAGATATGGCTAAATCTTCTCAGGAGGTGATGCTGATCAAAAATATATACACTTTTCTATACATGCTAAGCCTCCTTATCGGCGTTACAAACGGAGTGACAAAGTTAATATACCCCATTGTTTTATATGCGGAGGGGTATAACAACACCTACTTAACGATACTGATGACAACGTGTAATAAGTAGAAGCAATTTTTTTTGTTTTACTCCTTTTGTTGTTTGGATAGCTGCTTAATATCAAGGATATTTCGAACAACCAATACACAATCCTTTGCACGTAAGCAAATCACAAAACGAGGCATCGCTTCAAAAATATTTTAAACACGAGTATCTTGCGATTTTTGATAATATTTTACATCCTAAAACGCACGACTTACACACACTTAATGCATGCAAGAGGCGTGAACGTGGAATGCTGCTGTTGATATTAATTTTATTAAGCAAGCCACTTCAAAGCATTATGGGAAAATTTTCCAAAGCTTGCGCTACACGCGGCTGGATGGCAGTGTAGGAGTGACACAAAAAATTTAAGACAATTTTAGGCAAATGAAAATTTATACACTGTTTATACAAAATCTTTCTACTACTTGATAGAATAAACGTGGTTAGTTAGTGTGTAGCTTTTCACAAAACTATTTAACACCACTCTTTTGAATAGCGTACATCTGTGGCTTATCTGGCTGGCAAGAATTACGCAGGCGCAAACAAAGGTGCTTCAATTAAGTACTTAAAATCTTATCGAAATTATTAACGCAAAACAAAAAAGCACGCAGACAACATTCACTGAACTCATGCTTAGCAAATATTTTTTTTAAATGATTTTTTTTTTTTATTTAAAAAAAAAAGCCACAAAAACATCTGTGCAGATAAAAACGTTTTTGAGTACTAATTCACACATTCGTGCATACAAACAGCACGGCATCTTTCACACAAAGTTTGTATATTATATTTTTGCTGTTAGTTATGAAAACAAACAATGTCTTGCATTTTGTATAAATTAAAATTTAATAAAAAAAAATGTAAAACTGACGCAAGTTATTAAACTGTTTATAGCGAATTTGGTCAGTGTGCCAAATTAGCGCCATCATATATTTTATGATGCCAAATTTTGGTATGTTTGCTGTTATTGTTATCAGTTATTAAAAATGCATTTGTTATCGTTTTATCTGCTCATAAAAGTTGGTTATTCGATTTTTTATTCTTTTTATTTTTAAACTGATTTATTGATTAATTAAACTTCTAGCTAAATTCAGTTTTTTAAAACGGTTTGTAAAAATTTCGCAAAAGCAGTGGAAAGTTTTTTGGCACTAAAGGAAGTGTTTGTTTGAAATGCGCAGCAAACCATTTAAGACCAGTTTTTCGTTTTTAGAAATTATTTATTTTTCAGTGCTAAATGCTTTATTATTGTGTTAAATGATTTTTTTTTATTTAATCTGTCGCGTAAAGAAATCTCGGATTCTTTTTTTTTTTTTTTTTTTTTTTGCTAAAATCAATGATTGGCTATCTAGTATTTATTCTGCTTTTCTGCACAAACAAAAGAAATTGTAGATTATTCGAATATATTTTTACCTACTTATAACAATAGATATCTTGAAAACTCAACGAGTTTGGTTTTGGTTTTTTGTCTTTTAAATAAATTCTTGCCTAATAGATTTTATTGCGAAATAGCAAATTATCTACTTTTTCTAAAAATAAGTGTCCACTAAAATTAAAATACCATCTTTTTGTATTAACTGATAGCTAGTATAAAAGTAGGACATTTCTTTTATTTTGTTTTTAAATATCTTTTGAAGTACTACTGTCATTTTTGGAGAATGCATTGCTTATAATCTATTTCATTCAGCTTTTTCTTAGAAATTTTTTGAACACTTCTGTATTCTAACATATATTTCATCACACCATCGCTTGTCTTGGCCGGAATGTTAGTTGTTGTTTTATTTTTGAAAACAAGAATTGTTTATTTGTCAAATTGACACAGATTTGAAAGATTGTTCACAGCAACGAAAAAGAAAGCATACACATTTTGTAAATGTTTGTCATATTCGACAGTCTTGACGTCATACTTTTAAATATTGTCGCATGTGGCATATTTTCTTTGTCTTGTCACTTAAATAAAAATATTTTAGAATTCATACAGTTTTCTTAAATATGCCATAGTTGTGTTTTTCACTCAAGCAGCTGTTTATGTAAGATGGTTTTTTTCTTCATATAATTAATTGATAAATTTATTTTGAATAAGATTAATTATTCTGCGGTCACAAGGAATAACGACTAAACTCAAAGTATCGTAAAAAACGATATTTTAATTGCACGAACTACGACCAATTTTTTTTAAATATATGAACCGTTACAAACAAAATATGTGCAGACATAAGTGATGATCAATTCTGGGCAAAAAATGGATATCTGCATACTTCCAAAAATTGGCAATTAAGTGAATTCCATATCGCTTTTTTGCGATATTTTGTGTTTAGCCATTATTCCTTGTGACCACATGTGGTTTTTTCGTCATAACTCCCAAACCATACATCCATCCTACAAGGACGATTTATGCACCAAATTGTTTCTAATACATATATACACAAGACTGCATTTTTAGAAAAAAAATTTTTTTCAAGAATCTCAGTTAAAATTTTTTTTCAAGAATCATAGTTTTCTACGTCATTTTTTGTGATTTTTTTGGTTTTATAGCCATAACTCCTAAACCATACATCATAAAAGGACGATTTATGCATCAAAATGTTCGTTAAGCTACTGCCCACAAGACTATCCTTTGAAGGATTTTTAAAAATTAGATTTCATGTTAATTTCATATGTCCTTTTTGTCAATTTTTATTTTTTATTTTTTCTAAAATCCAAACTACTTATCAGATAAGGACGATTCATGCATTAAAATGAGCGCCAGGTGGGCTCCTTTAGGAGGGTTACTTCTTTGTCCAAATGCACTTTGCTCTATCTCTTGTAGTTTAGGAGTTGTAGAACACTTTTTGGAGTGGTAGTTGGCCATGTGTTTTTTCTTCATAACTCCAAAACCATACATCCTACAAGAACGATTTATGCACCAAATTGTTTCTAATACATAATACACAATTTCAATACACAAGACTGCATTTTTAGAAAAAAAATTTTTTTAAAGAATCTCAGGGCTAGGATTTCGATGACATGTCATCTTTTTTCTGCTGCTTCTAAGAGATTTACTGCTTATTTAAAACGTCCATTTATGTTTTCTAAATTCCAAATATGAAAAGTTTTTAGGACATTTTTTCGTCATTTTTCATCGTTTTTAGTTTTCAGGTAATTTTTACGAGATTTAGGCCATTGTTTGATCATTTTTAGAGATTTTAAAGTTATTTTATTGTCATTTTTTAACATTTTTTATTATAAGAGCATTTTTCGGTTTTGAAGTCATTTAAGTGTAATTTTTAAATAATTTTTTTTTTGTTTTTTTTGTACTACAAAATGTCAAAATGCAAATTTTTGAACATATTCCTTTACCACTAGAATCCCTTCAATCAAAAACATTACCTCTCGACAAAGGAGTAGCTGTGTTTATAGACTTCGATGAAAAAAAAGCTCTGCGCGTGGCGAAACTGACGAAAGGGTATGTAGAAAAATGAAACAAGTGTTAGATAAATACTCAGGATATGCTTGTATAAAATAAATTTTAATTTAGTAATGTTTTATTTTGAGGGCAAAATTTTTTGTTTATTTGTTATGCAATTTTTTGCGTTTTTTGGTAATTTTGGTCAGTTTTTATG
Organism: Dichetophora obliterata; assembly: GCA_963920525.1. Lineage (NCBI taxonomy): Eukaryota > Metazoa > Arthropoda > Insecta > Diptera > Sciomyzidae > Dichetophora > Dichetophora obliterata. The sequence goes on along the minus strand of OY986438.1, from coordinate 202,892,148 downwards.
TCATTTTCTTCAGTTTTAAGGTAATTTTTGTAATTTTTTTTAGGTAATTTTTTGCAGTTTTTTAGGTCATCAAAATCCGATCCCTGATTATTATCATTGAAACTTTTGCATTTTTTTTTTTTTTTTTTGTTCTCTGAATATTTTACGGGTTTTGGTAATTGTTATTAAAATGTCATGAAAAGCACACATCTGATCAAATGAATATCAGGGTTTCCAGAGGTTTCCTCATAAGCAATTCTTATCTGATGCGATAAGGTTATTCCCAAGCATTCTTTTTGAATAAACGTGAAATTATAATTTTCTGATCCAAGAATTGAGAAAGAAATAATAACTGGGAAAGTATAAATTGTTTCAGATAAAAATTTAGCAACTCCTAATTTTTTACTTTGAAAAGTTCTTTCGGCTAAGCTGTTTCGTGAAATTAAAAATATCAATTGAAATTCAGAAAAAACAATTTAGATTTAGATTTCTATTTTTCAAATTCAAAATCGATCAATTGAAATTCAGAAATTTAACTTAAAATTCAGAAAAGATCAATAGAAATTCAGATAAGATGAATTGAAATTTAGAATATATTATTTCAAAGATCATTTACAATTTTGAAAATCCATAAGAAATACAGAATAGATCAATTCATATTCAGTAACAACTAATATAAATTAATTGAAATTTAATTTTAATAATTTAATAAATTGAAATTTGATCATATTCAGTAAAAACTAATTATATATAAATATAAATTAAAAAGAGATCAATTGAAATTCAGAATTCCATTAGAAACTTTATTTGAAATTCAGAATAGATCTATTAAAATTAAAAAACGATAAATTAAGATTCAGAATAATAAAAAAAGAAAGAGATACAGTCGGGGAACCCCCATCAGGAACAAAATTCCTTACTCTTTTTCTTCAACTCCCATGTAAAGCTTAGTATGCTGTAAGAACGGAAAAATTTTTCCGCGAAATTTTTGAGTAGAGTCAAAATTTTTGTGTGGAGAAAAAGCACTTGCTGTTCTGGTTGACAGATTCATATTTTTATTGCTGTAATTTTATATCCTATAAAAGGCAAGACTACACATTGACATAAACTATATAAATGCAACAATAAATTTGTTAAATAACAAATTCAACACTTAAACATACTTACTGCTTATTTTTTATTGTTGAATGGCAAATTTCCGCGCCAATTAAATGTACGGGCATATAATCGATAGCGACATTTGGATATTTCAACTCTCCACTCACGAATGGAAATTTGGCAACATAGCAATAATTTTCGCTTCTACAGCGTACTAGCTGGCGAAAAAAATTTCGCTGCCGTTTTGTTGTCAAAAATCTCAATGTATTTTTTATGGAAATTTTTTTTCGTTCCTACAGCATACTAAGCTTAATTCAAAATAAAATCTGTATTTTTTATTTTTTTATTATTTTTTATTTTATATAATTTTTTTCAGGGCAAATAATGTAAATGAAAAGTCAAATCAAAAAATTTTACTAAACATTTTAGAAAAAAATTTTTTTATTAAAAATTAAGATGTTAGATTCTTGGGAGAGATGAAAATAAGCAATTACCATTGCCGTTGTGTCAGGTTTGAAATCAGCGACCCCTTATGCTGCTACCGCATACACAAAGAATATAAAACAAAAAACACATTTTTAAGGTCCACCCTAGTGTCAAAATTTTTTTTAAATTCCATTATAAGATTAAAAATCGGCGATCCCTTAATAATGCCAGCACAAACACAAAGAGTATAAAGCAAAAAAACACATTTTTCTAGTCCACCCTAGTGTCAAAAAACTTTGAAATTCTTACATCAGGTTCAGAAATCAGCGACTTTTGCTGCTAGCACATACACAAAAAGTATAAAAAAACTAATTGTTAGGGCTCACCCTAGTGTCAAAATACTTTAAAATACTGCTAGCACATATACAAAAAGTATAAAAAAAACTTATTTTCAGGGTCCACCCTAGTGTTAAAAAACTTTTTGAAATTATTACATCAAGTTCAGAAATCAGCGATTTTTGCTGCTAGCACATACACAAAAAGTATAAAAAAACTAATTGTTAGGGCTCACCCTAGTGTCAAAATACTTTTTGAAATTTTTACATCAGGTTCGAAATCAGTGACACCTTAATACTGTCAGCACATATACATAGAATATAAAAAAAAAACTTTTTCAGGGTCCACCCTAGTTTCAAAAACTTTTTGAAATTCTAACATCATATTCAAAATCAGCGACCAACGCATTTACAAAGAGTATAAAGTTAAAAAACTATTTTTCAGGTCCACCCTAGTGTCAAAAAACTTTTTGAAATTATTACATCAGGTTCGAAAATAGCGACTCCTTGTGCTGCTATCACATATACAAAAAGTATAAAAAAAACTAATTATCGGGGTCCACCCTAGTGTTTAAAATGTTTTGAAATTTTTACATCAGGTTAAAAATCAGCGACTCCTTATACTGCTTGCGCATATAAAAAAATATAAAAAAAAACTTCTTTTTAGGGTTCACCCTAGTATCAAAACACTTTTTCAAATTCTAACATCAGATTCGAAATCAGCGACGATTTACAAAGAGTATAAAGTTGAAAAAACACATTTTAGGGCCCACCCTAGTGTCAACAATCTTTTTGAAATTCTTACATTAGGTTCGAAATCAGTGACCCCTTAATACTGCCAGCACAAACACACAGAATATAAAACAAGAAAACACATTTTTAGTTTCCAACCTAGTGGCAAAAAACTTTTTGAAATTCTAACATCAGATTACGCCGTATTGCACACATTTACTGCAGTTTCCATTTCTTAAAACTTAGTTGCAATAAAGATTCTCGTGTATGATTTAAAGCAAGTATACAAATAATAATAACAAATGCGTTTTAACGAAAATTCTACGTGTCAGAAACACATAAAACTCTGAGACACACAGAGAGAGAGAGAGATAGAGAGAGAGGAAGAAAGAGAGAGTTGCGCACTCGCTTCCTCGTTTGTTAGCCTATTCGAATCTCAATGCTTACACGTACTCACACACAGCGCACTCGACTAGTTTCGGGATCGGTTCAAAACCTACCACGTGATGGGTTCCCAAGGAATAGGGAGGGACCTGTCCCAATTCTGCCACCAACATATGAAACAGACCTGTCGCTTTTACTTGGCGTTGTCATTACCAGGGGTCAATTGCCACTTGCTTCATCAACTTAGGTTGCGGACAGAGTGAACGCTGATTCAGACAGGCAGGCAGACAGGCGCAGGCAGTAGCCTGCGAAGAAACGAGAAAGAAATAAAGCCAAGCTTTTTTCTCGCTTATTCACATAGTTTTCCTGCAACTATCTGCCTACCTGTCTGAATCAGCGTTCACTCTGTCCGCAACCTTAGAGACCTGTCCAGTGGCTGGCCTTGAAAAACAGAAAATTAAATCCGTCCCGTAACAGGCACAAAAAACATGTCCCGTGACGAGTTATATCAGACCTGTCTTGTGATTTGAGCTGTCACGGGACCAGTCATTAGGAGGCAACTGACTCTGCTTTCTCCGTAGAGTTTGTAGTCTGCTCTATATTCGCACGCATACACACACAGCAATCTGACTGTTACGTGACGATTTCTACCAAATAACACCACCGGCAAGACGCGTAAAGGAACACTATGCAAGTAAAGTACCCGCAAGCCGCGTACAGTATAGAAGTTAAAGTTCTTAGAATTAAGAATAAGAGAGATAAAAAATATTATACTCATTTTATATTTACACTGTCATTAGTTGGTGCCTCAATTGGTAATACTGCTTTAATGGTTTGGACGCGAAAACAGTGCATCTATTGTGGGAATCTATTTATATACAAAAAACACAAATATCAAGAAAAATCAATTGAAACTCAGTCGATTTAAAAACAATTCAATTGTCTTTAATCAACAAAAATTAAATTAATATACAATACGATATATAATAGGTCTATAAAAATAAATATGTTCAAACATTTACATATGTATATGTAGGTAAATTTATGTCTGCTCTCTTTTTGTACTATAGTTTTATAGTACTAATATACAGCATTGATCAAACAAATCAGTTTGTCTTTTTAAATGAAAACACAATTATTGTGTCAACACGTGCGTGACCTTCATATAAAATTGCTATGAATTTTTTTGTTTTTTTCTTGCAAATTTCATACAAATTGGTTGTTCGTAAATTTCTGTGTGCTTGCTTGTTTTTATTGTGTATGGTTGAATTTGTAAATTTTCCTTAAATTAGGCAATTTCTTTTTATGCGGTTTAACGAAGCAGAATTTTTTAATATAACTCAATTATCTGGTTTAAAATTGATATGTATTTTTTTATTTTTAGTAAAAAATGTAAAATAAATTACAATTTAACTAACTACCTTTTCTAGGTTAAGCAACTGAGGACTTGAGCTTATGCCTAAATATACATATTAAGTCTTCATCATATTAACCAGCTTCGCTCGAGATCGAACAATACCTTGGGGAATAATTGCTTAGAGATAAATAAAAAATTTTTTGCATAAAATCGTTGTTTATTTTGTAAGCTTTTTGATACAATTCTGTTAAGTACTGACGCTAAATAAAATTACAAATTAACCCAAAAAGCCAATCTTCTAAATTGAAAATTCTGACTTCAAAAGTTTTAAATTCGGGGCCGAATTACAGCATTATACACGTTTTGCAATTAATGTCCATCAACCATTTTTTTAAAAATTACAGTTAATCAATAGTTTATTTCGATATTTAAAACACTCAGCCGGCATTGAGGGCTTCCAATACAGAATTCTTGAATTATTTTTTACGCATATAAGAAAAAGTTTTACACAACGTTTTGTAATATGATTTACATTTCGATTTCATTTCTTATTATCATCTACCGGGTTGTAACCTTACTGATTACTAAGTTGATTCCAAATTATATTGTGTATCCAATACTACACACTTCCAGTTTTGTGTATCCAATCCCATTTTTTAAGACTATATTCCACACTTTTTACACAAATTTTATACAAACAATTTTGGACGGAATTAAATAATCTCGTTTTCGAAAAATGTTATTTTATTACATATCGTATTTTTTATTTTGTTTGTAAAAAGGTGAATTCAAGACAACTGTGTGTTTGTGTTTTTTAATGTTTCATTATAAAAAAAAATATACGAAAATGTTGAAGTATAAAAATTATTTATTTTTTCATATCTATCATGCAAAAAATTTGCGAGTAAAATTTGACCCATTTTTTTTTTGCGTTACTCTATCTACAAATTACGCGCCTCCTTGATTAAATAAAATTAACAAAAAATTATTGCAAATATTTTTATCTGCTTTAACACTCTAAAGTATTAGAGAATTCTGTGTAACAAACACATAAATATAAAACACATAAATATAAAAAACATCCCTGCAAACATTTTCAATCGCCTCCGAATCGCCAGAGAATCACTTGGAAGATGAGACAGTTGCCTGCAGTTTCACTTGGAAGTCATCTGGGTATCGCCGACTGTAAGCAGCTGAGGCCATAAGGGTGCACCTAAAGGGTACGTAAGCTATTCGCTGGGAAGAGTCGCTGACGAATCGTCGAGAGGGGTCTTAAGCGATTCGCTGGGAAGAATCTCAAACTAATCGGGAAGAGGACTACTTGTCCTCTTTTTTAGTTGTTTTATAGAGGACATTCTTCGCCAAATCGGTCAGCAAAGAGATTGATAACCTCAAAGCGTGCTGATATGAATATTTTCAGTTTTTATACGGCATTATAACACAAAAAATCATTTTGTCGATGATTATTTTTAGTGGAGAAGTATGTATATGTAATAGGTCGGGTCGGTCTCCATACAAACAAAAAAGTTATTGATAAACTCGGTCTAAAATATTCTTTGGCTTATTGTTGTACCCTCCACGGAATTTTAAGGCTCCCTGGAATTTTTTTAAAAACGTTCCTTTTTTGGGCAAAAACCCACTTTTTGCATAGGATAGTTTTTTGTTCCTAAGAATTTTCAAGAAAAAAATAAAAATAAAACAAATTATTAATATCAGCATAAAAAATGTTGAGAAATCTGCGCGTTTTGTATTTTTTTCTGTAACTTTTTTGGATGCGTTTTCATGTGATTTAAACCTCAATCCCATTTCTTGTCTGATTACCACCGTTGGAAAGGTAATGAAGTTCTCGACACATATCTTTCTTGTACGTTTTTGAAAAAAGTTAACCCATTGAGAACGGATAAAAGATCCTCGTCTTCAGAGGGTTCAATTGGTACCATGTTTTTCATTGTTAAGATTGTTTATTTGTCAATTGTATATCAAGACAAGAAATGGCATAGTTATCCCGATTGAGGTGTAAATCACATAAAAACGCATTAAAAAAGTAAAAAAAATCCAAAACGCGCAGATTTCTCAAAATTTTTTATGCTGATATTAATCATTTTTGAAGCTTTAATTTTATTTTTTTTTAAATTCTTTAGAACAAAAAACTTTTCCATACAAAAAGTGGGTTTTTGTCCAAAAAAGGAACGGTTTTAAAAAAATCCAAGAAGCCTACGGGCTAACACATTGTGAAATTATTCGGTGGAGGGTACAACAAAAAGCCAAAGAATATTTAACACCGAGTTTATCAAACACTTTTTTTTTGACCCGGCTTTTTTTTAATATAGAAAAGCCTGCTTCATATTCCAAAGATCGATTTTGAACATTTTTAACAAAGCCATCTTCAAACGATCGCCGGAATGAGTGAAGAATGATTTTGAAGATATTTCTTTAACCGCGCTTTGCTGACCGATTCATCGAAAAGCGATCCATCTTCCAACGATCACTGGAATTAATGAAAGAAGATTTTGAAAATTATTTGTGAATCGCGCAATCATCGCTTAGATGATCGAAAAGCGGTCCATCTTCCAAAGAACCGTTGAGCGAATCGCAAGTGCTTAGCAAAATCAATTTCTCTTCCAAGCGTCTTCCAAATTTTTGCAGGGATCCAGCAATTCAACACAAAAAATCATTTTTAAAAATTTTTCGGTGATTATTTTTAGTGGATATAGAATAGCTGCGTTATATTCCAAGGATCGATTTTGAAAATTTTTAAAAAAGCCATCTTTAAACGATCGTCGGAATGAGCGAAGGAAAATTTTGAAGTTTTTTCTTGAATCGTACCGTCATCGCCTCGGCGATCGAAGAGCGATCCATCTTCCAACGATCGCCGGAATAAACGAAGGATGATTTTGAAAATTTTTCTTGAATCGCGCATTCATCGCTTGTGCGTTCGAAAGGGATCCATCTTCCAACGATCGCTGGAATAAACGAAGGAAGATTTTGAAAATGTTTCTTGAATCTCGCAATCATCTCTTCGCCAAAGAACCCTTGGACGAATGGCAAGTGCTTCGCAAAACCAACTTCTCTTCCAATCGTCTTACAAATGCTTGCAAGGATACAGCAATTGAACACAAAAATCATTTGTTAACATTTTTTCAGTGATTATTTTTAGTGGATTCTATTCTATAGATGCGTCCTATTCTAACGATCCATTTTGAAAATTTTTATAAAAGCCATCTTCCAACGATCACCGGAATGAGCGAAGGAAGATTTTAAAATTTTATCTTGAATCACGCCTTCAGCGCTTTGAAAATCGAAAAGCGATCCATCTTCCAACGATCGCTGGAATTACCCAAAGATGGATAATCGAAAGATGGATAATCCCCCAAAAAACATTTGAGCGAATCGCGCAATCATCTCTTCGCCAAAGAACCTTTGGGCGAATGGCAAGTGCTTCGCAGAACCAAATTCTCTTTCAATCGTCTTCCAAATGTTTGCATGAATGAATTTGAATTTATTGGATGTTATAATTTGTTAAACAGGTGTTAAATCATATAAGACTTAAACAGTGGGTTGGTCACAGCTGAATCACTCAAGACTAGTGAAGAGGAAATATATCGATTTCCGAAAAAGGGTGTCTAGTCTGCTGGGTTATCTAGCTGTCTATTCTGCTGTACAGAGTTATTATTGTTGCCTTTTTAAAACTTACTTGATCTAAAAAGCTCACAATCAAATTCATATAACAATTCAAAGAATAGATCACAATAAATTATTAAATTTAAACTTACATGTTGTTTATGTTCGATGAACCGTTTAACACTCCGTATTTATCGACACAAATAAGCACTGAAAATTAAAAGTTGCAATTTGGATTCATTGTCTTTTATTTAACAGAATGATGTTGTTTTAGATGGATCAAAATAGATAGCGCAAAAACACTGAAAACCTCTTCATAAAATTTTCGTGCTAATCATATGAGCGGTTTAGGAGTTTTGGTAGTTTTGTAAGAAATTCGTACTACAGCGCCCTCTCGTGTTAAAGATAGATCAAAACAGATGGCGCCAAAATGCTCAAATTTTAATGCAATCATATGAGCGGTTAAGTAGTATTTTTTGGTTTTGTAAAAGATTTGTACTAAAGCGTCTTTTGGTGTTAAAGATGGTGTTAAAAAAAGAAAGCTCCAAAACAATCATCGTATTTGAAAACCTCTTAATACAAAATTTCATAATAATCATATGAATATTTTCGAAGTTTATCCAATCGCAGTGCCATCTACCGGGTCCAATCGTGAATCTAAACCATCCACGGACTCATTAGCTAGCTGAGCACGGTTGCAACCTTTAGTAGAAAAATATCATATTTTGGAATTTTTAATTGCCGTGGGAATTAAAAATAATTCCCATGGTATTTTTTAATTCAGCATGGTACTTTTTAATTCACGCGGGATTTTTTTGGGGAATTTTTTAGTTTTAAGGATTTTTAATCAATATTTACGCAAAACTTCGTTTTCTTACAGTTTTAAAATAATATTTTTGCACAAATATCTCCGCACGCTTTTTCACGCCTGGTTATATATTGAATGTGTTATAAACCAGGGACCGTACCGGTTATGGTTTTTATCAAAAAAGTCAGATATTAACAGTTATCATTTAACTTTTATTTTTTCCGACAAAAATACTAGTTATTTAATGCCTTCTATTTTTTCGGGCAAAAATAACTGTTACTTTTGACTTTTATTTTTTTGGTCAAAAATAACAGTTATTTTGTGCCTTTTATTTTTTCGGTCAAAAATATCAGGCAATTTGAATTTCTTTAAAGGCCACTTGAAAGGCAAAAAAAAGTTTTATGCAATTTTTATCGTCTCATCAGCGCGCACATTATGAGCTATGAAACTTTTTAGTTTTTAAGTATTTATTTGGCCTTTGAAAAAATACAAATGGCCTGATATTTTTGACCGAAAAATAAAAGGCACAAAATAACTGTTATTTTTGACCTAAAAAATAAAAGTCAAAAGTAACAGTTATTTTTGCCCAAAAAAATAAAAGGCAAAAAATAACAGTTAATTTTAATTTTTATAGTAACAGCCAAAAATTTAAAAGGCATTTAATGTTCGCGAAGCTGCTGCCATTACGATAATAATGGTATATTTAAAAAAGTTCTCCGCCCACTTTTTCCTTATGCCTTTTTCATCTGAAAATTGTAAAATAACAGTTATTTTCGGTCCCTGTTATAAACACATCCAAATTAAAAAAAGCGCACGCAGCAACACATTGAACGTATTAAATTTAAATAAAACTACACTTAGAAACATAGCTTCGACGGATTTGGTCGCCGCTATTCTTCATGCAAAACGCTTATCACAAACAAAAAATTTACAAGATTGTATTTAACAAAAATCATTATAATTTGCTTAAAAATAATATGTACGACTTTAAACATAATGAACAAAATTAAGAAATCGACAGCTAAATGTAAATACAACTGCAGTCAAAATAACAGCAGTGCGTAAAACTAATTCATAAAAATTAAAATCAGACACAAAAACAATTATCAGGCATGTTCTGCATTCCACTTCCGAGTGAAAGTGAAAATAAATCATTTTTGAATTTGATATTTGGTATTCTACATATCACTTTTTACTTTTTGTATTTTATTTAATTTATTACTATTGTATAATCAATTGTATAATGAAAAAATTTATATATGTTATATAGAACACCAAATATCGAATTCAATTATGATTTATTTTAACTTCCACTCGGAAGTGGAATGCAGAACATTTTTGTTTATCTATTCTTTTATTATTATTAATTTATATCTTTGCTGCTAAGCACGGTTAATTGAGAAATGCTACTCAATTGAGAAATTTTGAATGAAATAACGGTTCTGTTCTGTTCAACCTTTGAATTCAATCAGTCAGAATAATAGTTTTGTTTTAAGAACTCTATTTTGAATTAAATTTGGCATATTTTGAAAAAAAAAACATGTACGGTTTTTCTTAAAAACGCTTTAATTTTAATTTGTTTGTCTTACTGCTATTTTTGAGCACAATTGTAGATGTTTTATTTATTTAACGTGTAATATTGGTTTGCGTTTCAATGTAAAAAAAGTATGCAATATAATATACATTTTTAATAAATTTTGTGGTATTTTTTAATTCGTGTAAAATGTAATTAAAAACGCAAGAGAAAAAACCCGTCTCTGTTTTTTTGTTTTATATAAAGTAGCCTTAGACATTTAAAAGTTTCCCGTCGGCATGGCCTCTGCTACTGAGTTAAGTTCACTGTAGTAAGAGCGCAATATCGGGCGTGTCGATGAGTTGCCTTTGAAATAATTATCTTATTTTTCAAATGAAAATTAAATTTTATTGAAAATTTAATTTCGTTAATATTCGTATGGTATTTTCTGTGGTATTTTTTAATGCGTGGAATTTTTGTGGTAGTTTTAAATACTTGTGGTATTTTTTAATTCGTCTGGTATTTTCTGTGGTATTTTTTAATACGTGGTATTTTTGTGGTAATTTTAAATACTTGTGGTATTTTTCGTGGTATTTTTTAATAGCCGTGGGATTTTTTTTAGTATTTTGGTATGGGAATTTTTGTGGTAATTTATTTTTTGTTCTCGTGGGAAAGAGGTATTTTTTATGGGAATTTGAGGTGGCAACCGTGTAGCTGAGCACAAAATGAGCAAAGTAGAGAGCAACATTTATGTTATTGAAACTCGCAACACAAACGCGTGAAAAGACAATGGCCGCATTCTAGCCGAAAAAGTGCTCAAGTAGCGAAGTAGCATAAAATATTTTCGCTATATAAATTGTGACATCTCAAGGAACATGTTCTGTGAGAGCATACCATTCAGCCCGAAAGTTGTGGAACAGTTCTTTCCGCTGAATGCAGGCAATGATTAAGCAATGCGTGGCATCTGGGATAATTCCTTAAAAAAATTAAAACTTTTATTAAATTCTCTTGTTATTAAAATTTCGAAAGGAAAATTCCCTTATAAAATGCTGTAGCACAAATATGATATTCTAAAACGTTTTTCATAAAATCGGCCTAGCAATTTTGGAGTTTACCTGGAACAAAAAATGTTCACTTCAATTTTATATAATAGTATAGATATAGATAAAGATTATGAGACTTAAGTGAGAATGAAGTTGGCTGTGAAAAATACATTTAAGTCCTCTGTTGGGAAAAAACAAAATAACACTTTCCGAACGACTCAATTTTTCATCATCTGTTTTCCATGCAACGTGTACTAAGCCATCCACTGTGTGCTGTGAGCGACTGCTGCCAAGAGGACGCATAGTTAGATATAAGCACAAGAATGATAGTTTTCATGCTCCCTCCCCATTTTCATTTATTTCATTAAGAACAGTTCTGCAAATCACTCATAAATTCATCTAATAAAAAAAAAAACAAACAAACCCCGATAAGAACAAGCGATACTCTCTATCGCTCAGAGCGCAAACAGACAGTTTAAATGTAAAAAAAGACGATTGACACGTTCGTTATTAAAAATCTTTCGAAGCAGCTAGCTGAAAGTTGTGACGACCGACCGACCGGCTCATTGCTGCTATTTCAGTCGAGTTAAAGTCGCAAGCAGATCATTCGCTTGGAAGCTAACGTCGCTGTAGGAAGTACAAACCAAGAGTGAGCCCCAACAAAAAAAAATTTAATTCATTGTGCGAAGAAATAATTACAAAAATAAAACAAACATTCTTACTTGTACAAAAAGTGCTAAGTTTATTAAAACAGACGTGCCCACAACAGATTTCATAAGAAAAAACAAATATCTTATAATCTTATTTATTCTCCTTTTTTTCAGAGCAAAAATAATAACTAAAAACAGTTTTATTTACAATTTAACTTGAATATAAAATCCATTGGAATTCTCAAAAAGTGTTGCATATTTAAAAACAATCAATTTCAAGTTTGTCTTAAATAAATAACATTGTTAAAGTAATTGAATGCTAGTAACAAACATCAACATTCAACTAGTTACATACTAAAAACATCAACTATTTAATGCATTTATTTACGCAATTAGTGAATGTTTAATTGTTAGAGTGTTAAGAGAAAAAAAAAGTGCTTCTCTTTTGTAACCGCCAAATTACTAAAAGTGATAAACTTTGCAGCAACAAAACCGAATCGTTAAATCTTAAAAGAGCATAAGAACAAAAAAAAAAGCAAAGAAAATCTCAAGTGCTTCATTTAAGTAACTCATATAATGGCCCCGATAACAACTGACAATTTTGAAACAGGATGTGATTTTGTTGAAAACTCCAACAACAGCAGCGAAAGCAACAACTTTAGTGAACAAGAAGAAAGCGTTGTGAACGTAGTAGAAGAACATTTAAATAATCTCAATAATCAAATCGTTAGTGAGCAACAATTGTTTGAACAATATGAAGCAGCATCAACAGCAGCAGAAGAAGCAGCAACAGGAGTCGAAAATGAACAGCAGCAGCAACAACAAGGTGCATACAAGCAAATGCCATGGGAAGGTCCTAGAGCACAAGGACTCTATGATCCCCAGAATGAGCATGAAGCTTGTGGAGTGGGTTTCATTGTTGCCATCGATGGAAAGCGCTCTCACAAGGTAAGTGTTATACAACACAAATAAAAACAAAAATTTTAATTTTATTATTATTATTATTACTAGCTGATATACCCGGTGTTACTCGAGAGTCATTTATATAAACATTTTAATATACACTTTTCGATTAAATGTTTTTTAAATTCTTGAATAATGAAAAAACATGTTGAATTTTATTTTTAAGCTACCGTTAGAAAGGTAATTGAACAAACTTTAATTCAAAAAAGTTTTGGAAAATTTTTTTTGTTGGTGGTTCCATCTCTTGCGTTGAGCTATTTAAATGCAAAGAAGGGGTACGAAAAACATCTTTTAAAAATTAAAAATAATTTGTATAATTACTTAATCTTAAAGCTAGCAAAATTACCTTTTCAACAATATAAAAATTATGGTGGGACTCAATGCGTCCTTGAGATATGGACATTTTAACATCTAAACAAAGATTTATATTAGAAAATATATTGAACTTTTTAACAAAAAAAATTTTAATGAAATGTATTAAAAACAGCGGAGATATTGGCATTAAAAGAAAAAACTTTGATATTCATATATTTTTTTTTTACATTATTAGCTATGTTATTAGCTCAATGTTTTATGAAAAATTCGTTGTACTAAAACTGATTGTACTAAAATTTATATTAGCTGCGTTTTTTTCATGAGAGATCAGGATCATATCATTGCATTTGCAAGCAAAGCAAGAAAAACAAATAATATAAGTGTTGAAAGCGCAACTGTAAAAGTAGACAACACTTAGCCGTTATTCACGGCTAGATGACGCTGCGACTGAAAAAACTGGCAGTACTGCATTATTTGACATTTTAAAAGTTTGGTAGCAATAGCATTTTCGCAAAACTTATCTGCTAGCTACATTAGAACATCAGATATTCTTCTGTAAGCAGAAAATAGCGCCACCTGTCTGTAATCCCAAACGTGTGGGGTTAAATTTTAAGAAACTTTTGGTAGATATCATTCTGCTATTCACCGCAAGGTGTATAGTTTGTACCCACAGTACTGATAAATGCGGCGCCATCTATCTGTTAATTTAACGCACAGATCAAAACTAATGAAATAATTGTGCTGACCAGATGCGCATATGTTTTTATCGCCTGAAACTGATTACATGAAAATATTAACTTTTACAGCATTCTTATTCACAGTCATCTTTTTGATAAAATGGGGATATAAATACAACATTAAAAGTACCATTTATAAAGAACTGAGTGACAACGGTGACACAAAAGTGAAAAAATAGAGCCATCACAACAAAACAAATTTAACAGGAGGGGGCGGGGGTGGGGAGGCTAAATAAAGTAAGTAGACCACTATAAGGAAGATTTTATGCAAACCAAAATGTTCGTAATAACTCTAGACACACAACTGCATTCTTAAAGATAAATGAGCACGCTCAAATTATATAGAGAATTTTAAAACAAAACTCAGTTTTATTAATATAGTCTGGTATGAAAAAATAGATTTTTAGCCATAACTTTTGATTGGAAAGAGATATTGGGGTAATATTTTCACATAAATTATTTTTGAGACTTGACTTTTTTGTAAAAAGTATTAAAGCAACATTTTGGAGAAAATAAATTTCGCGAAAAAAATCAAAGGATTTGTTTTTGATGACAAAAACAGTAAAATAATTTTTGCACTTAGCTGGAAGAATTTTTGCAAATAAATGCTATGTCATATGAAACGTAGCCAGATGTGCTATTTTTAATTGATTTCATTTTTACAACAGTAACAATTTTTGAGTCATTTTTTTGAGTAAAATTCAATATTTTGGACCTTTTTGACATAATTATAAAAAATTTATACACTGACTAAACGGTACAGTTTAACCTATTTTTGTAAAGTGTTTTTATTGAACTTTTGAAGAAAAAAAATTGAATGAAATATATTAATGGACAGCGGAGATATTTCCATCGAAAGACCAAATTTTGATTTTTATGTCGTTTTTTTCTCATTCTTAGGTAACGATGTTTTATGAAAAAGTCGATGTACTGAAAATTTCTACAATTTTAAATATATGTGAGTGTTTTTGATGCCAAAATAACAGAAATTTTTTAAAATTAAATACACAAAAAACTTTGATGGTAAAAACTATTATAATAACAAAATTACCGTAAGCTGAAAAATTTCGGAGGGGGCGTGGCAAAAACTAAGTATGTTACATTTTAAGTTGGGATGGACTTAATATGTGTACCTAGTTTAAGCGAAATCCGTTGAGTCGTTTAGAATTGTATAAAGGCCAAACAAACAAACAAACAGAAAATGAGTTTTATTACTATAGATTATTATTATGTTATTATTAGATTTTGGGGTACAGTAAGACTTAGTCTTTTATAGTACAACAATGGGTATTAACATTGGTTTAAAAAGCAAACTTAAAATTAAAATAATTCTGCTTACAAAGTAACATTAACTTAAAACTACTGAAATTAGCAACATGCAAATTTAAAGTGCAAAATGGAAAATAAATTCTGGCTTAAAAGTTGGTTTCAAAATTAAAAATAAGGTTAAAATGATTTGCTTACAGAGTAACATTTGCTTAAAACTATGTTTTTTTTTATAGATGAATTTCAATATAATAAAAAAGTCAAATAGAAGTGATTAAAACAGAAAGGTGAAGTAAAAATTTGGTAATCAGTATAAAGTGCAAAATGGAAAAGAAATTCTGGTTTAAAAATTGGTTTAAAAAGTGAACATAAGGTTACAATTATTCGCTTACAGAGTAACATTTGCTTAAAACTATTTTTTTTTATAAATGAATTACTATATAATAAAAAAGTCAAATAAATAGAAGTAAAGAAAACAGAAAGGTGAAGTAAGAATTTAGTAAACCAAAGTATAATAGGAATTGAGAATAAGAAAAACAAGCATATATTTACTGATTTAAAGAACTGAAATATACAAAAATGTCATGTTTAAAGCTGGTTCATGGTACGGATTTGAAAAGAAAAAATTAATTATATATACAAGAATCATAACATTTGTATGGCACCAAAGGGGGTGATAGGAGGGGTCGGAGAGGGGAATAGGTCCCAAAGAATAAAATGTTCATCTTGGAAAAGTAATGGGGGTCAGTCAAACATATTGACCCTCTCTGGCCCTCCCTAAAAGGAGTAATATTGATTACTCCTTTTAACAGTAATTCAGTAGGTCGTTTTAATTTTATTTAATTAACAGTAGGTCTTTAGGATTTGCCCTGCTGTCGCCTCCCGGTGTAGTACGAAAGCCTTACGTGACCCGAAAAAACTGACTTCATATTCGACTTTAGCAACCTCTAAAACACTAGATAAAAACGTGAAATTCCACGGGTTTTTTAAACGATTGTTGTACAGTAAAAACGGGTAGATCTCTTTAGCTTCGCGAAAACGATTATAATGCTTTTAATATTTTGCAAATAAATTTTAACTCTTAACTATAAGTTTCTAACTATGTCAGTCTAAGCTTGAAATACGGCAAAATAAAATTAAAACTCCCCGGCATATGTATGATATGACAGAAAGAAAAATTTCTAAACCTAAAATGTCGAAATATTAAAGGTTTGATTGCACAGAAGACATTTTTCATCGAAATAAGAAATGCCGAACAAATTAAAAAGATCGAAAATTAAGGCAAAGGCTCGATGAAGTTAAAGGCTGGTTTTTTAGGTTTGTTGCTAATTATGTAAAAAAATATTAAATTAAGTTTTAATTATAACAGATATTAATATCAATAAATGAAATTAACAGAAAAACTATTATATTCAAAATACAGTTGTGGAAAATTAAAGAAACATAAATAATTCATACAAAGGGCTCACAGTGAAAATCATACATTAACAGAAAATTCCTTTAAAAAATCACAAATTTTTTCATTTTTCAGTAGTTAACATATTCAAGAATATCTTCTTAAAATGATTTTTCGAAATTCGAATTTTTTAAAGTTTATAGTCGTCAGTTAGACTGCCTGAAAATGTACTTACAAACTTTTTTTTTTTTTATTATTTGGAAATGAAAAGATCACATATAAAAAGTTGTTGTAATATACATTTTAATAAAGTCACGTGTCTGGACCGTAATGGTTATGATTTTTTTCAAAAAAGTCAACAAATAATTGTTATTTTTTGACTAATTTCATTTCGATCAAAAATATAAGTTAAAATATTACTTTTATTTTTTTCGATCAAAGCTATAAGTTAATAGTAGTTGATTTTTATTTTTTTTATCAAAAATAAAAGTTAAAATTTGACTTTTAATTTTCGATCAAAAATAACAGTTAAAATTTTCCTTCTATTTTTCGATCAAAAATAAAAGTAAAATTTTACTTTTATTTTTTTTATCAAAAATAAAAGTCAAAATATGGCTTTTATTTTTTCATCAAAAATATAAGTTAAAATTTGATTTTAATTTTTTTTTATCAAAAATAAAAGTTAAAATTTGACTTGTTTTTTTTTATCAAAAATAAAAGTTACAATATGACTTTTATTTTTCGATCAAATATATAAGTTAAAATTAGACTTCTAGTTTTTCGATCAAAAATATAAGCAACATTTTACTTCTATTTTTTATCAAAAATAGAAGTTAAAATATGACTTTAATTTTTTCGATCAAAAATATAAGTTAAAATTTGATTTTAATTTTTTTATCAAAGATAAAAGTTAAAATTTGACTTTTAATTTTCGATCAAAAATAACGGTTAAAATTTTACTTCTATTTTTTCGATCAAAAATAAAAGTTAAAATTTTACTTTTATTGTTTTTTATCAAAAATAGAAGTTAAAATATGACTTTTTTTCGATCAAAAATATAAGTTAAAATTTGATTTTAATTTTTTATCAAAAATAAAAGTTAAAATTTGACTTTTAATTTTCGATCAAAAATAACGGTTAAAATTTTACTTCTATTTTTCCGATCAAAAATAAAAGTTAAAATTTTACTTTTATTGTTTTTATCAAAAATAGAAGCTAAATATGACTTTTTTCGATCAAAAATATATGTTAAAATTTGATTTTAATTTTTTTTTTTTTGATAAAAAATAAAAGTTAAAATTTTACTTTTAATTTTTGATCAAAAATAACAGTTAAAATTTGACTTCTTTATGTATGAAAAGTTATGAATAGATTTTCATGTTTGATACCTCGTTGAATAGGTACTCGCATTACTTTTCTTTTGATACCCATAATGCGGAACACTAAACAAAAACAACAAGATTTGTAGGCCATTTTTGCAATTTTGGAGGCCGATAACTTCGAAACAAATTGCGAGCGGCCTGAAATTTTTCCAGATTTGGATTGAGGAGGTAAAAATCTGTGTAATCGAACAATATTAAAATTAAAATTAAATTTAACAATACTAAAAAAGAGAGTTGTCGCTATTCTAAAATTATACCAAAATTTCTTGCATCAGTCATTTAATTCAAATATATAAGTTTGGTTTAATAAAAATATTTTCAACGCATTGTACAAAACAAAAATTATGAATTCCTCTATAATTAATCATCGTGCTAACGCAAAACATTTTGGTTAATTTTATGCGTTCGATAGTATCATTTTCGGTTCTACCATCTCTATTGTAATTAATATTAAAGTTTTATAAGAACTGAAGCCAAAAAAATGGTAATTAAACTTCCGAACGAATTCTGTGTATGTGGAATAAAGGAAAAGAAAACGAAATATTTATATTTTTATAATACTAAACCTTTAAAAAAAGCAAAAATACTTTGTTTAGTAGTTCTTAAAAAAATGTTTATTGTAGGTATAATAAAAAATAAATTAAAAAATTATCTCATTTAGATAAATTATTATAGTAAACTTCAATTAATTATTATAAACTTCAATATTCAAATAATAGTAGTAGTACTTTTGTTTCCTTTAAAAAAATTTATAAAAACTTAAATTTTCATATTAATAACCAGTTTCGGTTTCGGCCAAAATTCCGGTTTCGGCCGGACACTAGTTGTTATTAATGGGTTAAGGGGGCACAACTAGTTGGAACGTACAAGAAAAGGTTATGTTTCATTGTCATTTTTTTGTCACACATTAAAATAATAACAAATTTTTTTACATGAAAATTTTTTTTACATATATTTGAAGAAAATATATTTTTTAATGATAAAATATTGGATTAATTAGTGGGATACAGCAAATTTGCGAGGGACCCAAAAAAAGTGTTTTGCCGTGATCACTGCTACTTGTCACTGGATCATCCGAAATAAAAAAAGGGATCATAAGTTAATGAAATAATGCTCCTGATGAACGAAACGATTTTAAAAATTTTGATTTTTCGAAAATTGGCGGATGTTGAAAAAGTTGCTTATTTTAACAAAACTTATATTACTCATATTTTCGGCAAAAAAAAATCGTAAAAAAACCCTTCGTTCATCAGGAGGACAATTACGTATAGAATAAGTGAGAAAAAATTTCAAACTGATCAGTAAAGCCGTTTTAAAGTTACAGTGATCACCGACTACGAAAGCATGATTTTGAGAAAAACGCATGCAGATAAAAAACCCCTATTAAAAGTTATTTATTTCCATACATAATTATCCGATTTGTCTAAACTTTTTAGAGGATACTTTTGAAATAGTCTACTTTTATGCTAAGTTCACACTGAGAGCTAAATGCGCATTTACAGCATTTACTATATATATTTGTCCTTGTTACTCCTACAACAAGCGAAACGCCGTTCGTTAATGTGGATTTCGTAAATGCGCATTTAGCTCTCAGTGTGAACATAGTTAGACAATGGAAAAAACATTTTTTCCCCAAAATTCCCTAAATGTGCCCCCTTAATATGGCAAAAGTATTAAAGTGTATGATGTTCACTGTGATTCGCTGTAGCCTATACGTAGTAATTCGCAAATGAAATAATTCTTAATTGAAAAAATAAAATAACTCCTAAAAATTTCTATATAAAAAAAATTATTATTCATAGTTTAGTTTTTGCATTTATGTAAAGTTTTGTAATTTTCTCATGCCCAAATATTTTGCATTCAACAGATTCTTCGTGATGCCCAGACCTTGTCAGAACGGATGAATCACCGCGGCGCATGTGCTTGTGACAATGACACTGGCGATGGCGCTGGTGTTATGGCTTCTATACCACATGGACTGTATGCCAAAGCAATGTAAGTACGAAACAAAAATAAATCATATAAGTTGTTTGAAATAATATTTAAGAAATCCATTCAGAACAAGAAAGGCGTAGCCAAAACTTTCCTTCTTTTTCTTGTTGTCTGAACATTTGGCACAAAGTCAAAAAAGATATTTATGTAATTCGCAAAAAACTATTATTCAAAATAATTCGAAATGCTTGAACATTATTGTTATTAAAAACGTCGTGGCTGAGTGGATGTTTAAAGTATTTAATCCCCCAAATTTTAACAACAACAAAAAACCATATAAATGACAATATGAACAAAAAAACACAAATTCACTATTGTTAGTAACATCTGTTATTCAATTGTTTGATTTGCAATTTTCAGCACGAACTACATATTTAGAATTATAAAAAAGGAGTTAAAGCTCACATATTTAAAATGCGCCGAAACAAATTATTTATTTTATATCATTATTGTCATCAAAAATCTAAACAAAGCAAATACAATAAATAAAATCTGCCGACTATACAATTTGAAACCAATTTATCGTTAGCGATCGAAGTGACATAATTTTTACAGGACAAATGCAGGGCTTTCACAAACTTTAAAAAAAAATAATTTTTGCACAAAAGCACTTAGGAGGGTATTGTGTTGTCAATAAAGATACTCGTTTTTAAGGGAAGCTTTTCACTACAAAACTTGATCTGTGTTCTTTTCCCTTGATTTAGTACACAAAAAAGTACGGAAAAGCTTTTCGGACTAAAAATTCGTTGCATTATATTTTTTTGAAAAAAAAATAGAAAAAAAAATTAAAAAAAAATGCAATGCTGATATAGTGATTCTGATGAATGTGGACCATCGACATTTAAGCATTTGGAGCATTCGGGCAACTTAAGATTTTTAACATTGTTCAAATAAATACATAAATGCATATTTTTATTCAATACATTTGCTTAATTGTTCATTTTTTGTTTTACTTCTTTGTTTATCTACTTAAAAAAAGCTGATATAATGATATTTGACAGTTTAACCATTTTTGCCAGCAGAAATTTCCAGAGCTAAAAATTGTAAATTCTGACAGAAAGGGAAAATATTTTACTCTCTCACTCTCGCTCTCTGTTACTATTTGTTCGAGCAAGGCCACGTTCATAGTGGACGCTTTTTGGGTGTTCACACGTCTGTCAAATGATTGATTGAATCAATCAAAATTTGTTGTTGCTTTCCTATGTTAAAAAATGAACTCTCTGCGAGAGCGAAAATGAACTTCAAACTCTTCATCGCATCAGTCAAAAATTTGATTGAGCTCCAGACCCGAGGTTTATTTATAATATTGTGGCACTTGAGAGAAATGCACTTTTTTTCCGCCTTTGCTCGAACTGTCACTGTGCTTTTCTTTGTTCTAAGCATGCATTTTCTTCATTTCTTTTCATCCATTCTGACAGTTCGACCGAGCTCGCTCTCAAGTGCCACAACCTTATAAATGAGCTTTGTCCAGACCTGCATCAATCAGTCAAAGGGTTGCATTTTTTTACTTGTCTGTTGTTTAGTAGCACATTATTTCTAAAAAAGTACTTATTTGAACACAAAAGCAGTTTTTTGAAGAGAAAAAAGGAAGAGTAGACAGAAAAGTTGGCAAAAAAGTAGGCAGAAGAGTAACAAATGCCTGCATTGGTACTTCAATCAGAAAATCATGTGTGAGCAGAAATAAATCAAAAATTTTAGAGTGAGCAAAAGAGAGTAAAAAATCACGATATTCTTCAATCATTTGACAGACGTGTGAATACCTCTTTTGGCTAAAGCTGATTCATAAAGCTGCCTTGTCGAGCTTTTTTGATCATAGTTAACGCTAATTCAACGCTGCATATAGTAGATTCTTGAGCTTATTTGAGTTTATAGTGTGAGCAAGCGAGCTGGAGATATAAGCGCTAAAAAACATTTAAAAAATAGCTTTATGCTCTGAGTCAGCTTGCACTATGAACACGGGTTTGTTCAGTATCGAAAAAATATTGCACATGCTTTGCCGTATTCTTGCTTTTCTGCCCTGCTATATGCATCCTGCTATATGCATCCTGCCTTCCTGCGTATGCATCCCTGCTTTCACAGAGCGCCAAATTAACAATTTAACATCTGCTTTAGTCCAAATAACAATAAAATAATTTAAAAAAACCATAAAAATCTTCGATATTATCATAAAATATTAATTTTATTACTAATTTTAATACTCAGCATCATCATTTTTACTATTGCATCATTAAATTTTATGTTGCTCTTGCTGCTGACATTTCCTCATCAAATAGCAGGGTTGCACCTCTAAAAACTTTGGACTTTTGCAACGTTGCTTTTAATACTGCAGCAGTAATTGTGCATTATTGAAAAATTGAACTAACCCCACTTTGATCTTTTTTCATATAGTCAGAAATTTAGACTTGCTCTTTGCAATCGTATACTTTTGCTCATATTGCAGTAAAAGTAAGCAATAATTGAAAATTTATTTCTGAATCTAATAATTTTTTGTATTGCTTATGGTTTAGGAATTATAAGCGTTTAAAGTGGATTACCACGTTACATGTTTTTGGAAGTATGTTTAGAGGTTATTGCGCAATTTAAAAAATCTGCTTTTTTACTGAAGCAATTACTGTTATTTTAGGTTAAAAGAAAAGGCTTAAAAATTATTTGATTAGAAAAATATAATAAAATAACCAAAATTTCCAAAAATTCGGTACTAGTTACGTTACACAAAAGACCACGTTACCGTACGATTTTTTCATAAATTAAGGGTGATAAATTAAGCAAACCAAAAAGTATGATGTATTAAAAATTGTAAAAAGTATGATGTATTAAAAATTGTAAAATTGTAAGAGTTGATCACAGCTTAATCACTCAAAGACTACTGAAGAGGAATATGTAGCGATTTCCGAAACGGACTGTCTAGTCAGCTAAGTGATTGACTCTATACAGAGTTGTTGTTGTTGTTGTTGCCTTATTTAAAAACTTACTTGATCTAAAGCTCACAATTTAATTTATGCAAAAAAATTTATTTAAAATACAAAATTTCAAAAAGTACTTAAGTTGAAAATTTACAAAAAGTTTTAAACTCGAAATATGTTCTAAAATAAAAAAAATTACAAATGTTTTAAAAAATACCCGAAATTAAAAAAGGAAAATTGAATGTAACGCACATGATATTTAAAGTTTTTCAAAGGTTTATGTGCATTAAGGTGCACCACTCCCTATAGAAAAGAAAAAATTTCTCAAGTCCATCTTATTTGAAAGCTTATGTCGAGAGGATTTTAGTACTATACAAATTTTTTTTTATGTGAACCCAAAAACCTCCAAAACCTCCAATGGTCTGTTTTTTTTCAAGAGATCACAGAACCAAGGCATGCGCCTTATACAAACAAGGTTTGGTCTTTGACCTGAAAGGAAAGAGATAGATTTATTTAGAAGAATTGATTGGAACCATACGTGAATTATTGATTAAGCGAAACCACCGTGAAAGACAATTTGAATTGCTTTTAACCAAGGCTAGTGTTATGCCTTAACATCGGCAAGCATTTCCAGTCCTTAGTTGTTCCTTTCCTTTTATTCCACATTTTCCACAATTTTAGCTGTGGATTTTTAGTTTTCTATAATTCTTAAATGTAGGAAAGAACAAAGAAAGTAAAAAGAACCATGCCCAAGCCCGGATTCGAACCAGGGACCTCTGGGTTTATAGTCTAGTGCACTCTCCACTAGACTACAAAGGCCGACAATTGCTTTGTATAAGTTCACCATTTTTTAGCCGATGTCAAAAAAGTATGTCTTTAGATAAATCTCAATAAGGACAATAGTTCGTTCTAAGGACTATTTTACCTCCGATTCTATCTTTGAATAGATATTTAAATTTTTCGTCTTATTTCCTCATTACCACTTAAAAAAAAAAATTTTAAGAAAGTGAAAGTGCACAAAAATCACTGAACTTTTTTATAAAAAAAAATGTTTAGCCTTCGGAATCATGAAGTGCACACTTAGCATATTTTTAAAACACAACTATTTATCGATTTTGTTTTCCTACATTCCAAACTTTATTTTTAGAAAGCATATACAACTTTTAAATCATTTAAATAAGGTTGCATAGAAGGCTGACGCATCTGTGGACAGATTGCAAGGTCCCTTTTTTGTGCAAAAGTTAGTATTAATAGCATATTGGTCATTCTTTTACAAACCGTACAGAATTGAACAAAATATGACCGACCCTTTTTGATTTGCATGAAATTTTTTTACGGGTTCTATATCGAAAAAAAGAGACACGTGTTCGAGGATTTTTTTTTGTTTTTTTTAAATAGAGGGTGTTAAAAGTTTGAGATTTTCGTGATTTTTGCCTTGGAGACTTATTTTCAAAAATTCATAACTTCGGTTTTGTTTAAGCTAGAGACAAGTTTTTTGTTTCATTTTTAAGAAAAAAATAGTTTCAAAAAAATGTATGAAAAATTTAATATTGTTATACGCAATTTAAATTTTTAAATAAATTTTAACCAATCTTGCCCACCACTTAACGTGTTTTAAACATAACCATCGTATTCTATGTAAAATTTTACATAAAAAACGATTTTTTATCGATGGAGAAATAATTATTACTATTGCAAAAAAATTAAATAAACTCGCGCGGTACCTGACGTCGGCGCACCAGTTGCAAAGTACACCTCATATTCTCGCCTCATATCATTGTTGTCTGTATTATAATATAATATAAATTATGTAGTGTCTAGGGCTTCCAATAGTTCGATACTCAAAAGCAATTTCGGAATTACTAATTAAGAATGCGGGCATCCCGGAATTAGTACCGGGATTTGAAAAACAGATAAAAAGTAATTTATTTAACAAAAATAAAAAGTAAAAAAATATTTTTTAAAAAAAAGCTTTTATTTAAAAAAGACGTGAACTAAAAAGAAAAAAGAAATTTAAGTGACAGTTGTTATAAATTTATATTAGGGCGGGTCGATTTAAAAATCGCCCATTGCTTAGTGAAAATCATATTCTAGGGATCAAAATAAGAAACTTTGCCCGAGGAACTATACTTCTAAGGGCCATTTTGTTCACAGAGAGATAAATTTATCCCCGAGTTAATTCCATGATTTTTCCAGTTTTCCATTTGTTCACAGTGAGTTAAGCATTTAACTCTTCAAGCTGGAGATAAAAATGGTGGCGAAATAGCTTAACCCCAGAAATATTTAACTCGTGAAAATTGGTGAGTTAAGATTTTTAATTCGCTCTCATCATTCTCATTTTAATATTTTTTATTTACTTGGTGTCAAAATATTGAAAATACAGATTTTTAAATATAGGGAAACAGTATTGGGGGTTACTGATTTCGAATCTGGTGTCAGAATTTTAAAATTCAAGATGTTGGATAAGGTTGCCACCTTAATTTTTTATTTTTATGAATTCGGGGCTGGCGCGAACTAAGGAAAGGTAAGAATGGGTCGCTGAATCCGAATCCGTTGTCAGAATTTCAAAATTCGAAAATTTTTCTACACATAAGGTTGCCACCTAAAAATGTTTTAATTTAAGAATTTTAAACATGAAAGAGTATTGGGGGGTCGCTGATTTCGAATCTGAAGTCAAAATTTTAAAATTCAAGATGGTGGATAGGGTTGCCACCTTAATTTTTTGTATTTTTATGAATTCGTGGCTGGCAAAAAAAATGGTACACCAAAAATTGGTCGCTGAATACGAATCCATGGTCAGAATTTTAAAATTAAAGTTTTGAAATAATAGGGTTGCCACCTAATAATATGTTTTTTTAGAATTTTAAACATCATTTAACAGTGTTAGGGAGTACCTGATTTCGAATCTGAAGTCAGAATTTTAAAATTCAAGATGGTGAATAGGGTTGCCACCTTAATTTTTTTATTTTTATGAATTCGGGGCTAGTGTGAACTAAAAGGTAAAAATGGGTCGCTGAATCCGAATCCGTGGTCAGAATTTCAAAATGATAATATTTTATTATAATAGGGCTGCCACCTAATATGTATTTTCAAAAGTAAAAGCAACCCTATTAATTCAAAATTTTATAATTTTGAAATTCTGACCACGGATTTGGATTCAGCGACCAATTTTTACCTTTTACATTTTTGGCATACCATTTTTTTACCAGCCCCGAATTCATATAAATACAAAAAATTAAGGTGGCAACCCTATTCACCATTTTGAATTTTAAAATTCTGACTACAGATTCGAAATACGTGACTCCCTAACACTATTAAATAATGTTTAAAATTCTTAAAAATACATATTATTAGGTGGCAACCTTATTATTTCAAAACTTTATAATTTTGAAATTCTGACCATGGATTCGTATTCAGCGACCCATTTTTGGTGTACAATTTTTTTTTGCCAGCCACGAATTCATAAAAATACAAAAATTAAGGTGGCAGCCCTATCTGCCATTTTGAATTTTAAAATTCTGACTTCAGATTCGAAATCAGCGATCCCCCAATACTCTTTCCTTATGTTTAAAATTCTTTAAATAAAATATTTTTAGGTGGCAGCCCTAGTTTAGAAAAATTTTCGAGTTTTGAAATTCTGACAACGGATTCGGAATCAGCGACCCAATTTTACCTAGTGTTTCTCCCAGAGTTGAATTCGCATAAATAAACAAGAAATTAGGTAGCAACTCTATCCGCCATCTTGAATTTTAAAATTCTGACACCAGATTCGAAAGAAGTAACCCCCAATTCTAAAAAGTGTTTAGTTGGCAGCCCTGTGTAGAAAAATTTTAGAATTTTCAAATTCTGACATCAGATGCAAAATCAGCGATCCATTTTTACCTAGTGTTCACTCCAACCCCCAAATTCGCAAAAATAAACCAAAAATCCCCACACGTTTTTTAATTAATGAGCAACACTCTAACATTCTAATGGAAATCGATATCAACTGAGAGCGAATTTATGCTCTAAGCATAAAGCCGGGATAAAATGTGAACAAAACCACTTTTTTATCTCCCTATTTATACGCTTGGTATAAAATTAACCTAGAGATAGTTATCCCCGAATTAAATCATATTTATGCCCTTTGTGAACAAAATGGCCCTAAAACAAATTCTAATGCCCCAACTTTTCCGTAGGGTCAAATTTTGAAAAATCCCTCTTTGACCCATTTAGAGTGCCCCAATCGAGTCCGAATGTATTACCGACCCCTTCTAACTCTGGAGAGCCAATCCACCCATGCCAATGGCACACCCCCTGGAACCCCCCTGGGGGATTCCCCATACAAACAAATGTTTTATGGGGTACAAACTTTTTTGTATGGGGAATCCCCAGGGGGGGTTCCAGGGGGTGTGCCATTGACATGGGTGGATCGGCTCTTCAGAGTTAGAAGGGATCGGTAAGACCCATGCCAATGGCACACCCCCTGGAACCCCCTGGAACCCCCTGGGGAATTCCCCATACAAACAAATGTTTTATGGGGTACAAACTTTGTTTGTATGGGGAATCCCCCAGGGGGTTCCAGGGGTGTGCCATTAGCATGGGTGGATCGGCTCTACAGAGTTAGAAGGGGTCGGTAATACATTTGGACTCGATTGGGGCACTCTAAATGGGTCAAAGAGGGATTTTTCAAAATTTGACCCCTGAAAAAAGCCAAAAAAAGTCCAAAATTAATATTAAAACCACAAAAACAGTTAAGTTTTGATTTATATTCAACTGTTTGTTGGATTCTATTATTTATTTCATATTTCCACTTTGATTAGTCACTTATAAAATGCCGTTAAATGACAAAAAACCATCTTTTTCTCAATGTTTATGGTGGCAGACACTGTGGAATATGCCTGCACGAACTGCAAGCCAAGAAGTGCGATATTAACGAAGAAAAAAATTTTCGTCTGGTTTCATTTTTCAAATTTCTGACCATAGGATTATGCACAAAGCGTTTTTCAGCAAAACCTCTCAGTCAGCTCAGTAAAAAGCGTTCACTATGAACGTGGCCTAAGAGAACGCTTTTCGGACTTAACATGCGAAACTTTCAAAGTGGATTAAAAATATTATTAATATGTATTTGTAATTATTTTTTTTGTATAAAATAATTTTTATATCTGATCGAAAAAATATCGTTCGAAATTTATGGCGTTTTCGTTTCTCAAAAAAATGTTGCATTTTTTCTGCCCTCTTTTTGCCATCTTTGAGAAATCTAAATTTTTTCTTCTTTTGAGGTCAACTTTTTCTCGAAAAGAACACAATTCGAACACAATTAGAGGTCATTTTTATTCTCAAGAGGGCAGAATTTCCAAAAAGGACAGAAGAAATGTTGCATTTTTTCGAGAAACGAAAACGCCATTAATTGAAAAATAATTAAGTTTTATTTCTGACCAAAAAATTCGAAGAAAAAATATTTTTTGGGAAAGCATGCTAAACCCCAGCTTTCTAATAATTAGATGTTTACTTAACTTCAAAACAACTGCCTTATCAAATAACCTTGTCTGCCAGTAATAAGCTTTGTATGTTTTAAAAATTGTGGATATTGTTTCATAGTTTACCTGTAAAACTTTTTTTTTTCTGCGCAGTACTTACAAACATATGTGTCGATATAATAGTTCTCAACGCTTTTATACTATTTAGTTAATTAATTTTAAACGACAAAAAAAAACACTCATTAAAATCGTCTAATTTCAAAAAAATCTGACTTGATATTGCGTGCATTTAAGGTTCTAGTCAAAATTAACCTTCTATTCGGTGTGTGTAGAACATATTGTTTGCACGTGATATGAGTAGTATGTACATATGTAGACGACTGGAATATCTTGAATTATTATATAAATAAAGCTGTTTTTTTCAATCAAATAAAATTAACATGTTGCTCCAATTTACAACGAATCTAATCAATAAACTTTCAATTAGCAGTAAGAAAATTAAAGAAGCAAGGTCATTGCTATACTTTGCTCTATTTACTTTGCTGTTGTTTTTTTTTTTTAATTAGTAGGTATATTTCCAATGATGCAGTTTTTTCAGCAATTGACATTGGCTTTATTTCAATTGCTTCATATGATATTATTTTAGCACATGTAACATTTATCTTTGCATACATAATTCTTCTGTACGTTTGTGACCGAACTCCTCCTTTGCGTCTGGACCGCTTTTGATGAAAATTTGTGTGTGTTTGAGTGGGTCCCTGGATGGCTAAGATTTAGAATTGGAACCGGAAGGTCGAGAACAGAGGACTATCCCATACAAGTTAGACAGAAAAAAATTATTTTATGATTTTAAACGATTCCGACGCCAACATTTTTTTCTGAATATTCCTACACCTTTTCTGCTACCTATTCCCAATCCTGGTAGTCCTCTTACAAAAATCTGTCGTTTTTAATATGTCGCTTTTAGTGATTTTCATCCAAGCAAAGCAACAAAACAAGACGTATGTAGCTTCGCTTTATAAAAATCTGAGATATTTAAAAAAAAAAAAAATTCCTCAAATATTTCTTAAAAACAATGATGTTTTTATTCTATTTTGTTTCAAAATGTTACTTGACTGAATTATTGACTTGAATCATTTTATTTCCAAAACTGCCCAAGTTCATTTTTATTAGTTCAAAACTTTCCACGTCCCACTAGAATAGCTTCAAAAATGGCAAAGTAACTGTAATGAGCTTCGAAATGGGTTAAATTTAAAAATTTTTACAAAAGCCAAGAAAGTTATTGTCAACCGTTATTAACCGAGGAATTTGGCTAAAATCTTATTTTCCAATTTGGAATCCTATAACAATTATCCTTATGTGTATAAATTTTTTGTGTTGTTCTGAAAGCCATAAAATAAAGTGAACTTTGCCATTTTTTAATTTTTTGTTTATTTTGTATTTTTTTTAACTTGTTTTTTTTTTTGTTTTTTGTTAAAACAAACGCCTTAATTTTTTTTTTTTTGCTACTTTGCTTTACTTTAGAAACACAATTATTTTAACAAAACGCTTCTTTAAATATTTAACGAGCCTCAATTTAATTGCTCTACGCCACAATTAACTTAAAAATAATGACCTTTTGTTTGTTTAATTTTAATTGCTTCAGATTTTATTGCACTTTGACGTCACAATGCTGCCTGGCATCATTCGTTCGTTGACTGAGTTTCGTAAATAAATACAAAAATAATGATTACAAAACCTGCTGCATCAACTTGACACTCAGCCAGCATCAGAGCCAGTTCAGGTTCAAGGAACGCATATCAATGATTCTCAAATGAATCACTCAAAATATAGCTTGCTACAAACACGCTATAATATCCAAACAGTAACTGGTTCAAACTATTAATTTACTAACTAGCTGCCGTCAACTAAGATATATTTAGAAAGTCGGTGACACCTTCTTCTCACTTTTTCGTTCCATCATTAAAGTCCACTTAATGTGGCAACAAGTGGTCGCTGCTGTCAGCCACCAAAACAGTAAGCAAGTTGTTGATGTAATGTGTTACGGTGTGATAATTTAATTATCTTGCAGCAACATTTATTACGGTTTCAAGAACATTTTATGGCTGTAAGACAGAAAGAAAGCAATCGTGTGGAAGTGAGCATGTAAACGAGTAATTTTCATTCAGGTCACTTAGCCAATCTAACAATAGATCTATAAACAATATAAATGGATTGAATGCCTCTAGGTTGGCGTTCTAAAAATAATATATGTAGCTATCATTAGCATGAACTACAGTGGTACGCTTTCTTCATTTTTTATACGCACTTTCAATATTTTAAGGTTTTCTTTCTAACTATCGAAATATTTCCTAATTGGGTGGCAACTCTTTTCATTTTAAACAAATTATCAAATGTCTACTATTTCCCTGTCAGCAATGACGTGATTGTTGGCTTTGAGCAATTATTTTTCGAACCTTTTTTTGCACCATTTGATGATTGTTCATAGAGTTATGCCTTTTCCACACTTGGTCAACGCAACTGCAACTCAAGTTGCTAGCCTATGTATTTATACCGGAACCTTCAGATTAAGCAACTTGCACGCAACAAATTCTCGACACATTTTCAACCTGTTCAACGCAACGCGGCTTTCAGCAATTTTCATCGGCGACTTATTGAATCAGTTTGCTCGTTTTGTGAATTCAATTATTTGTAGTGCATATTAATATTGTCTTATTGTTCTTCTTTATTTTAACGTTATAATAAGTACGTTTGCATAATGCTACTTATTTCATTTATTAATGCTTTTTCAGATGTCCTATGCTTGGTTTTCACTATGTCATTTTTAAGGGTCAGTTGTGTTCAATAATATTGAAAAGAACAGAAAATGTTCTAGTGTTTTATTAAGGTAATATTTCAGGTGATAAACTTTTGCGTCACCATAAAAATGACATAGTGAAAACCAAGCATTACACATGTTGCATGACTTTTGAAGCAAGTCTGAAAGCATTCGGTTTATAGTTGCATTGCTTTTTAACCTTTTTCACTGCTGCGTTGAAGTTGCGTTGGAATTGCGTTTACTAAGGGTGGAAAAAGCCTTACAACCACAAAATACACACTAACTTCCGTGCGATTTTGTGTATATTTTTGTAGGCTTTTTCATCATTATTTTAAATGCAAATAAAAACAATTTTAATTAATTTTTTTCCATTCTAACTTTTCATTGACTATTTATCGACCATTTTAGGATCGATTTTGGCGATTGAGAAACAATTCTGCTGAAAATCGTTGAAACGACTCTTTTATTAATTATTTTGGCGACGCGTTATGCGTATTTTTTTATGCATCTCAAACTACTCTTTGCGAGGAATCGTAGTGCCACCTACCGGTTTCAATTGAGAATCTAAAGCACCCAGGGACCCACTCAAAAAGCTTTCATTCAAAACGATTCAATCGTTTCCCTGCAAACATTCTTAATCGGGTTGGGTCCTTTTCGAAAAATTTCAAAATCTTGAAAAAAAAATCTTGAAATCAAAATCTTAAAAAAAAATCTTGAAAACAAAATCTTGAAAAAAAATTTTGAAACGAAAATCTTAAAAAAAATCTTGAAACTCAAAACCTTGAAAAACATACGCATAGAATGATTCTTTAATTCGCGCGCGCGAAGATTTCTTAATTAAAAATTTGACACTATTTCGAAAAGTGTTCAATTTCGAAAGAAGAATCAAATTTTTCGAATAATGTCCAATTTCGAAAATAATAAAAATAATGAATAATTGTCAAGTCACAGAAATTGTCAAATTTTGAAATAAATGTCAAATGGTCCAATTATTTCAAAAAGTTTTAAATTTCAAAAAGTGTCAAATATCGAAGAAAGTGTAAAATTGGGAATAAGTGCCAAAATTCGAAAAAATTGTCAAATTTTTAATAAGCGCCAAATTTCGAAAAGTGACTAATTTTAAAAAATATGTGTTCATAAATGGACAAAAAACCACCACGTCCTCGTCCTTTGTCATGATGACGCTAAGTGTGGGACCATAAATTTATGAAAAATTTATAATTTTGCCTAAATTTGACATTTTTGTTTTCGAAATTAGATATTTTTCCGTTTTTTTCTCGAAATTATACATTTTATTCGAAAGAACAACATTTCTTTAAATTTCAAGATTTTTCAAGATTTATGCATATTTTGTATTTTCTATATTAATTTTTTTTCCAAGATTTCGTTTTCAAGATATTTTTTTTAAGATTATTTTTTTCAAGATTTTGGTTGTTTCAAGATTTTGACCTTCAAGCATTCGGACCGCTCCCTCTTAAAAGCCAGCAAAATCACTTGACGAGCTCATTTGGAAGTCATCCGGGTATCGCTGACTGTAACCAGCTGAGGCCATAAAAGCGATAACGAATTTTACGATTTTTCTTGAAGCGCGCATTCATCGCTGGGGCGATCGAAAAGCGATCTATCTTCCATCGATCGCCGAAATGAATGGAGATTTTAAAAATTTCTCTTAAATCGCGCAATCATCGTTTGGGCGATAGAAAAGCGATCCATCTTTCAAAGAACCCTTGGGCGAATCGCAAGTGCTTCGCAAAATCAACTTCTCTTCCAAGCGTCTTCCAAATATTTGCAGAGTTAGGAAAAGTTCAGACACATACACATGTGCAGAAGAATTATAAATATAACTTGCTTAAGCCTGGCGCGTTTCTGCCACGCCCCTTGTTTATAGCCCACAAAATGTAATCAGTGAAACGGCACGTGTATATTGTGGTCGAATACTTAATTGCAATGTTGTGTGACCTATAACTCTAAAGCAATTCGATATCTCAAATATGAGTTGTATAGGAGGTGCTACGCCCCTTTTTCAATGCAAAAACTATCCTTGGTATGTGTTTAATAACTTCCAAAAGTTTCATGAAAATTGATTGATGACTTGAATCAAGTGATGCCGAAACATACACGCCCCGGACGTTCTGTTATTGATTTCTAAAGACAATACATATCAATCGAAATAAAAACATTTCTTCTTTTTGGAGCGCAGCACTGCATTTATGTATCTAACTTTTCGTCTTGGAGGCTAATCTGATTTTTTTCATGCGCTGTGCTAGCTGAGCAAAAAATGGAGTAGTAGAGAGCAACATAGAGCTTCTCGCTTTTAAAAATTCTTCGGTGATGACATTGTAATGCAGAACTGTAAGCGGAAACAAAATCTTATTTGTGCTCATTTCTTGTTTGTGCTCACATTATTTTATTTTCATTGTTCAAACAACAGTTTGATTTTATTTATCTGTGTAGTCATCGTGTTTTCAAACAGGAAATTTTGCAGTGAATTGTGTTTGTGAAAACTATTAATCATTATGTTTAAACTAGAACAAAGGTTTATGTATACAATAACAAAGTTTATTTAACATTAACTTTGAAGTGCTAGATGGACTTCATGGACTCGCGTCGTTTCATCACCGAGGTTGTGAAGTGCGACTAGCCAACGGAAATTGTGTTTGTGGTCGATCCGCTGATGCGACTGACACAATTAAAGTACAGTTTTCAATAGAATCAAAAGATTCGTAATTTGTGATGGCGTTATAAATCTACGATTTGGCCAAGTAATTTCCTCTTCAGTGAGGATTCTTCTTGAGCTAGGGAAGCCTAGTTTTCGGAGTAACTTTAAATAAAAAAAAAAAAAAAATTCGTTCATTAAATTGTAAAAATTATTGTGGAAATATTTTGTGGCGTCATTTGCATATGTTTGCTTCTTTTCGGTAAGTTCTCTTTCGTTTTCGTCATGTATTTGGCGTATAGAGGGTTTTCGTTAAATTTATTTGTGTTCTCTCCAATTTTATGCGTCTTATTTTTGTTTTCTCCTATCTTGTACATACCTACCTACTCCCATCGTCGCTTACTGCGTAAGATAAATGTCATCAGTATTTTAGCGATCATGTCCGAACAAATGTAATTGAGAATTGTAAACAAACTTTGGAGGCCCCGCAGCAACATTGTATTTAAGAAATAATTGGTAACGTCATGTGTCTGCTTACCACTGGGTTATTGAAACTCTCGCAACACAAATTCGTGAAATGAAAACGATTAAGCAATGCGCTTGGCAGCTGGAATGATTTCTTAAATAACTTAACACTTTAGTTTAACATACTTATAATTACAATTTTAAAAGGAAAATACCCTTAAAAAAGTATTGTAGCACAAATATATTTTAAATATTTTTCATAAAAATCGGCCCACTACTTTTAGAGTTTACCTGGAACAAAAAGTTTGCACTTCAATTTCGTATAATAGCATAGCTATAAGATAAGAACACTCATACATATAACACTATACACTCATTTTTTTACCCATTTTATTTATAATTATTTTTCCGTTTTCTTAGGTCTTCGCAGAGCGTTACATTGCCGGATCTTGGCGACTATGCAACTGGCATCTTGTACTTGGATGTAAAGTCACATGCTGAAACCGAAGCCGAGTTCACTGAGCTGGCCAAAAGCCTCGGTGTTGAAGTGATCGCCTGGCGAACAGTTCCATCGAATCAGAGTGCTATCGGTGTGGTTGCACGTAAGTCGGAGCCATTGTCACGACAAGTTTTTGTCGGTCGTCCCAATGGCATGGATGTCAAGACATTTGATCGTCAAGTGTTTGTTTTGCGTAAGCGTGCCAGTCATGAACTGATCAAAGAGGGTCGTCGCTGTTATATTTGTTCTCTATCATCGAAGACCATTGTGTACAAGGGTCTCTTTACATCCGATCAATTATGGGAGTACTATACCGATCTTAGAGATCCCGAATTTGAAACATATCTGGCTTTAGTGCACACACGTTTCTCAACCAATACATTCCCTTCATGGGAACGTGCTCATCCACTGCGCGTGCTAGCACACAACGGTGAGATCAACACTCTGCGTGGCAACGTCAATTTGATGAAGGCACGTGAAGGTGTCATGCAGAGTGAACTGTTCGGCGAGCAGTTAAAGAAATTATATCCCGTTGTTGAGCCAAATCTTTCCGATTCGGGTTCTTTTGATTGCGTCTTGGAGTTCTTGGCAATTGCAGGTGAGCGTTCGTTGCCCGAAGCAGTGATGACTATGGTGCCAGAGGCCTGGCAGAATGACAAGACTATGCCGCAGGAGAAACGTGATTTCTATCAATGGGCAGCTTGTGTTATGGAGCCATGGGATGGTCCAGCATTGATATCATTTACCGATGGTCGTTATATTGGAGCTGTGCTCGATCGTAACGGCTTACGTCCATCACGCTTCTATGTGACCAAAGAGAACGTGCTCGTGATGGCTTCTGAAGTGGGTGTCTACGATATTGATCCATCACAGGTCACGTTAAAGAGTCGCCTCAAGCCTGGGCGCATGTTGTTGGTCGATACGCTGGAGAAGAAGTTTATACAGGACATTGAGTTAAAGGCGCACATATCCAAGTCGCGTCCACATTCCGAATGGCTGCAGCAAAAAGTAAGTTGCTATCTATTAAACTTTATATAATTTGTTACGGTCCTCATGAGATACTTTTACGTTAGACTGTAACACTTTGGGGTAGTTCAGTCCATTTCAGTCATATTGTGATATAGCGGTCATAAAAAGTCAAGATTTTTAGAAAAAGGTTTAAATGTTTAACAATCTGCTAAATATTCTCTAATTTTTCCCTTAATGCTTACCCAAATTTATGGAAATTTAGATGGTAAGTAAAACCATCGTAATGAAGTAACGCTCATCTTCTGGCCCAAGCTGATTGCTTTATACTTTATTTGTTTTTTTTTTCTTTACATAATGTGCTTTAAGATAATGTGTTTTTGAGCCTTATCAGTAATTGAGCCTTATCTACCTTATTTTGTCATCTTCAACAGATTACTATCGAGGAAATTCGCAATGCCAATATTTTCAACTCCAACACTGCTGCAAATGAAACGCCCACCAATGGCAACAGCTTCGATCCTTCCAAGCATGGCATCTTCGATCCCAGACTGTCACTCTTCGGTTATACTTCAGAAACCGTGAACATGTTGCTGGTTCCCATGTTTAAAAATCAGTAATAATTTTTTTAATTATAGTTCTAGCTCTTAACTTTACTAACATTTCTTTTGATATCTTTTTTTATTTGCAGTAAAGAAGCTCTAGGCTCAATGGGTAATGATGCGCCCCTGGCCTGCCTCTCAGTATTCCAGCCACTTCCATACGAGTACTTCAAGCAGTTATTTGCACAGGTCACCAACCCACCAATCGATCCATTCCGCGAACGGGTCGTCATGTCCATGCAGTGTCCCATTGGACCCGAAGCTAATCTGCTGCAGCCCTCGGCACAGCAGGTTCACCGCATTTGGCTACCTAATCCGATCCTAAGCATTCCAGACACCAACCTGCTGAAGCGCAACACGCATCGCGGTTGGAAGACCAAAGTTTTGGACATCACATTCCAATATAATGAGGGCGTTCAGGGCTACATGGATTGCATTGAGAAAATCTGTCGCGATGGTGCTGCAGGTGCTAATGACGGCTATCAACTGTTGGTGCTTACCGATCGCAATGCTGGCCCGGGACGTGTGCCCGTTTCGGCTCTGCTGGCTTTAGGTGCTCTCCACCACCATCTTATCGAAACTTTGCAACGCATGAAGGTGGGCATCATCGTCGAGACAGCCGAAGCACGTGAGGTACATCACATCTGCGTTTTGCTCGGCTACGGTGCCGATGCTATCTGTCCCTATTTGGCATTTGAGCTGGCTCTGGCACTACGTGATGACGGCGTCATCAGTCCGGAAGTTAGCGATAAGCACATTTATGGCGCCTATGCTCAAGCCATTGACACTGGCATTGCCAAAGTCATGGCCAAGATGGGCATCAGCACTCTGCAGTCATA
Source organism: Dichetophora obliterata (assembly GCA_963920525.1). Classification (NCBI taxonomy): domain Eukaryota; kingdom Metazoa; phylum Arthropoda; class Insecta; order Diptera; family Sciomyzidae; genus Dichetophora; species Dichetophora obliterata. The sequence continues at coordinate 202,854,944 of OY986438.1, read as the reverse complement.
CAAGAGTGCACAGATTTTCGAAGCTGTGGGCTTGGGCAACGATTTAATCAGCAAGTGTTTCCGTGGCACCCAGAGTCGCATTGGTGGTGTAACCTTAGAAATGCTAGCTAAGGAGGGCTTGGAACGCTATCAGATGACTTACTGTAATGTTTCGCCAGACATGAAAATCCTACGCAATCCTGGACAATACCATTGGCGTCATGGTGGCGAAGCTCATATCAACGAACCAGCTGCAATCGCCAATCTTCAGGATGCTGCAGTGAATAAGAATCTCAATGCTTTTGAGGCATTTAAGGTCACTACCATGGATAGCGTGCGCAAATGTGCACTACGTGGTCAGCTGGACTTTGTCACTGATCGTCCTAAGATCGATATTTCAGAGGTAGAGCCTGCTAGTGAGATTGTCAAAAGGTGAGTGAAATATGAGTGGATTTGTGTTGAGAATAAATTTTTACCAGAAGTTGTTTTTAAGCAATTGGTGCTTGTTTTGGTGTTGTACAAAATGCATTAAGCGCAGAAAAGTTGAGCTTAGTTTTGGTTGTTTACGGTTTATTTATTATATATGCAATATAATTCATGAGTAGTTTAACAATTATATTAAGTGTATAAATTTAAAAAAATGTGTAAGACAACTAAAAGATCAAATAACCATTTCAAAGTGAGCTTATCGATTATAATATCCTTGTTAAAAAGATCGTGCAAATCAGATCAGATCTAAAACATATCTTACACAGGATGAAATTATATTTGAGTTCCAACTTATCTTGCACACAAGACTTAAGACATGTAAAAATCAAATCCGAAAATCGTCAAAACAAAAAATCATAGCAGAAGCAGCAATTATGAACTAGTCGTAATAGAATTAGATATTAAAAAAGGAAAGCTTTGTAGGACAATTAATGCGAAAAACCTGCAACGTATGGCTTTAATCTAAATACATAGTTATATATATATATAAATAGTTCAGTTAAGAGGGGTTTTGGGCAAACAATTTGTTGAAAATTTAATTTTTTTTAATTGATTATTGTTGTACAACTATTCAAGAATATGTAATACGATGTCAAATCAGTCCTGCTTATAATACAGATTCTACAGAGCTTGAAATACGATGCGCCAGAGTACCTTTAACTAAACAGAGCAATTTTAAACGCGTTTTTCTCGAAACATAAATAATTCCTCTAAATAATCTATCACTTTCCTTTTAGGTCAAAGACCAAACCTTGTTTGTATAAGGCGCCTTGGTCCTTTGATATTTAAAAAAAAATATCTTTTTCAAAACGGGCCACACTACTGCAAACAAACTTATCGATCGATTTTAATTTTTTTTAATCTGTTTGTATTGTAACTCCACACATCTCTTAATTTGATGGAAAATTTATCTAATTTTTACAAGCAATATGGTCAAAAATAACTTAAATTTTTCGACTTTTTTCTACGCTTCATTACTTTCTAAATTTTCCACATTTTCATTCTATTTTAGTAAAAGATGTGCATTCAAGGGTCTATTTTCAAAGCCATTTTTGTTTTTTAGACGATCTGGAGATGAGCTATGATGTGACCCAATTTTCACCTTTTTTAAGCACACCGACTTCAGCACCATCTTTATATATAACAAATATATTTTAAAACAAAAAAATGTTAACTGATGTAAAATTAGCATGCAACTGTTTTTTACTTGTAGTTTGATAGTACTCAGTTATTTTTCTAACACCTAAGTGAATACACACATTTGTTTGCTTGCTGTGTGCATAGAAAAAAATCAAAAAATATCAACACAATAGCAACTTTTGAATTTATTGAGAGTGCGATAAATTGAAGTGAATTAATTTTAAAAGAAGTGTTATGCATAATTTATGCATTTTTTTATTGTGTTTTGTGAAAAAAGATAAGTTTCTGGCAAAATATGTTCACAATTACATTTTTGTGAGAAACTTTCGCAACTACTACCAATCCAAGTTGTGGGACACCTCATGTAACCGGTTGTGGGACACTTTATTCTCTGCATTTTAAGTATGCGTTTGACTTACAAACTTCACGCTAATTCAACCTTCTGTTTGGCTGCTATGTCATTCTCTTCTCTCATTACAATCACAGGGTATACATGGGTTTCAATGAAGCATACAAAGGAAATATTTCACGGTTTTTTTTACTTGTATATTGTTGTTACGGCGGTGAACGGATTGTATATTTCCTATTCTTGCACCGTGCAACGTGCATATCCTAGACATAGAGAATACTCCTATTGTATTTTCTTGCATTTTTACATATTTACAAGATAATGAATAGCATGAAAGAAATACCATTTTCTGTTGTTTTTTGTGATATTGAAGGATTCTAAAATGAATAAATTTTGTTATTTTTCGTATTTTTGGTGGTTTTTCTTTATATTTTCCAATTGTTTTTAGTGGGTTTTTCAAGGTGTCCCATTATCGCATACATATTTTTTTTTTTGGCAAAAAATTAACCCTTCATAAAACGGGTCGTAAAATTTGTCTGGTTGACTAAATCAATATAGTTACTTTAGCAAAAATTTGATTAGCTTTCCATAGCTATGCATATGTTCACATATTATAGACTTCATCAAAAGTTATGGGCCAAAACCTAACGTGTCCCATAACCGGAGAATATGACTTAATTTTAACCACTTTTGCCTAAAACCTCTCTTAAGTTATTACTTGAGTATACAAACATGGCCAATTAGGCTTCTGTGTTACTAGTTAATGTATAAATTAATAAATATTTCTATTCAACTCGTTTCAATTAAATAGATTCGCTACTGGTGCCATGAGCTTTGGCAGTATTTCTTTGGAGGCACATCAGACTCTGGCTGTTACCATGAACCGTATCGGTGGCAAGAGTAACACCGGGGAGGGTGGTGAAGATGCTGATCGCTACTTGAGTAAGAAGTCTTAAATAACACAACAGGTTATCGAAAATTTAAAATATATTTTTTCGCTCCACCAAACGCACAGATCAAGATCCCATAAACAGCCGACGTTCCGCCATCAAACAGGTTGCATCGGGACGTTTTGGCGTTACTGCTTCTTATCTGGCCAATGCTGATGATTTGCAAATCAAAATGGCGCAAGGAGCCAAGCCAGGTGAAGGCGGTGAGCTTCCTGGCTACAAAGTTACCAAGGACATTGCCAAAACACGTCATTCCGTGCCAGGAGTTGGTCTTATTTCACCACCACCACATCACGATATCTACTCCATTGAAGATTTGGCCGAACTGATCTACGATCTTAAGTGCTCAAATCCGAATGCAAGAATATCGGTTAAGCTAGTCTCGGAGGTAGGCGTTGGTGTTGTTGCCTCCGGTGTCGCCAAGGTAAAGAAGTTTATAGTATTTGATAGTTTTTCTTTTTGAAGTACTCACTATGAATTATTTCGTAGGGCAAAGCAGAGCACATTGTTATATCAGGTCACGATGGTGGCACCGGTGCCAGTTCTTGGACCGGCATTAAAAGTGCCGGACTCCCTTGGGAGCTGGGCATTGCTGAAACACATCAAGTACTTGTTTTAAATAACTTGCGCTCAAGGTAAGCTAAAATCTAACGTACTCTTCCTAACTGTAACCATAAAAAACCATTTTCGAAGAATCACCTGGTTATCCAGATTACGTGCTTGTCGCTCGCTGTATGAAAAAGGATGAGACTAAGTAAAAATTAGTTGAGCCTAAAATGTGCGAGAGTGTGATTTAAATTTTTGAGTCTAGCTACCCGTGGCATTCGTTTTGATACTTCGATATTCATGCTCGAATTCGTAAAATGAGCTCCATCTGACTCTGTCACAATCTTTTCGGTGAGATGTGATGGTGATGAGATTTTCTATATAAATGTGTTGTTTTCATTGTTGCGTTCCATTGTCGTCGTCGTATTGGTCGCCGTCGTCGAGAGATGCTATGTCCTTTGTGCTACACACACTTACCCACACCCACACGGCTGATATGCTGCACCGACATGGTCAAAAAAGAACGGCAGGACTCAAACTCGTACTTAATTCATGTTCATGCGTATGCGTGCGTTCAGTGTTATGTAAATGTTTTTATTTTATAGTTCTTAAGCGATCCTCGTCATTGTGTTCTGTTGTTGTTGTTCCTCAAACGATCTCGTACTCGATCTTGTTAAATCTATCATTCGATCAATCAGTCAGTCAGGCAATCGCTCGCTGCCGAGATGTTTCATTAGTAATTTTTTGGTCACTTTATATTAAATTTCCATGGAATTTGCACTAATTGCTTTCTTTCTTTCATGTCTTTGTCGACTCAACTCTCCACCAACACTCAATTCTACAGAGTGATTGTGCAAGCTGATGGCCAATTGCGTACAGGTTTTGATGTTGTTGTTGCCGCTCTACTTGGTGCCGATGAATTTGGCTTTAGTACAGCTCCATTGATAGTCATGGGTAAGTGCGAAATCGTTCCAAAAGATGTTGGAATCGTGTTCAGAAATCATGCGGCTCACTCAAAACCACATTCGTTGGCTTTAAAACTTGACATTTTCAAGAATGGAAAACTTAAATGAAATATTCTATAAAAATCGTCTCCAAAAATTATTTCAGGCTGCACCATGATGCGTAAATGTCATTTAAATACCTGCCCAGTGGGCATTGCTACTCAAGATCCGGTATTACGGCAGAAATTTACCGGTAAACCGGAGCATGTCATCAACTTCTTTTTTATGCTAGCTGAGGATGTAAGTATTTGGATAAGAGCTCGAACTGTCCATAAATGAGTAGTGTATCACAAAATTTAATTCATCCATTAATATTATTGAAAAGAAATGCTTTCCGAAATAAGCTCTAATATTACAAATGATTGATTCTCTTTATCACACCTTATTCATTATGATTCACTGGAATCATTCATGATGATTCGTAATGATTGGCTTGAAATTCTTGGTGATTCACTTGAATTATATGATTAACTTGAATCATACAAAAATATTCTCTTCAATCATTCACAATGCTTCACATGATTCATATTTTGTGATGCAGTTGCTTTCAATTTAATAAAGCTCTTATAAATATTTTTTTCTCTTCCCCTTTTAAAAGATACGTAAAATCATGGCTGGACTGGGTATACGTAAATTCCAAGACCTCATTGGACGCACTGACCTGCTTAAGGTGGCTGAACAACGCACTCTCAAGGCTCACACTCTGGACTTGTCGTTATTGTTGCAAAATGCCCTAGAACTGCGTCCAGGTACAAATATCATCGGTGGATCAAAGGGTCAAGACTTCCAACTGGAAAAACGTTCCGACAACCATCTCATTGCCAAGGTGCAGAGTATTTTCAACGGTACCGAGGACAATGTTACCCTAAAAATGCGCATTAACAATGAAGAACGCGCTTTCGGCTCCACTTTGAGCTACCACATTGCTTGGTAATATATTTTCTCACCTTACAAGGTTCCTTTTTGCTCAGCCTAAATATTATCCTTTCCAAACACAGCAAATATGGTGAACCTGGTTTACCATGTGGCAAAAGCATGGATATCTTCCTTGAAGGTTCCGCCGGTCAAAGTTTCTGCGCTTTCTTAGCAACAGGCGTGAATGTTACGCTGAAGGGTGATGCCAACGACTATGTGGGCAAGGGTCTATGCGGTGGCAATGTTGTCATCATGCCACCTGACACCGTAACATTCGAGTCACATTTGAATGTAATTGTTGGCAATGTTTGCTTGTATGGCGCTACCGAAGGACGCGCATATTTCCGAGGCATTGCTGCGGAGCGCTTTTGTGTGCGTAACTCGGGCGTTACCGCGGTGGTTGAGGTAAGTTTTGGCAGGTGAAAAAAGTCTATTAAACAAGGAATGTTTTTCAAAGAGGGTCATTTGGGTTCCCATTTTTTTTTTAATTTGGAGGCTTATTTTCTCGGACTTTATTTCATAGACTAAAATTTCGTTCAGCTCAAGTTTGAAAAACTTTGTACCAATCAGAGATCCGCAATGAATACTTGCAAATAAGTAGTGCTCGAGTACTAGTCGTTAAAAACTCATTGATTCGAATCAGAGATTTGCAATGAATCACATTTTTTTCATTGAGCAACTCAAAAATGGGTATGAATAAGTTTAAGTAGTTTCCAAAGTAGTACTCATATTTGATTGATTCAAAACAAAGTGAATCACATTTTTGAATCATGAGCCACTTACACAAAATTTAGTATGAATAAGTATAAGTAGCTTCCAAAGTTGTACTCATATGTGATTGATTCGAAGCAAAGTAAATCAAATAAGTATACAATGAATAAAATATAAATATTCATATGATTAAGAATTGAAGTACTTAGAGTATTCGAATCACAATTTCATTCGCTTTGATTCAAATCAATCACATATGAGCACTACTTTGGAAGCTACTTATACTTATTCATACTCATTTTTGTGTAAGTGGCTCATGATTCAAAAATTTGATTCATTTTGTTTTGAAGCAATTACATGTGAGTAATATTTTGGAAACAACTTATGCTTGTTCACACTCATTTTTGAGTAAGTGGCTCATTGATTCAAAAATGTGATTCACTTTGTTTTGAATTAATTACTCATTTTTGAAGTAAGTGGCTTATTGATTCAAAAATATCATTCGTTGCAGATCTCTGGTACTTATATACATATTCAAAGTTGTCGACTTTAGGTCACCTTTTAAACACATTTTGTAACATTAAAATTTCTAGGGTGTTGGTGATCATGGCTGCGAGTACATGACTGGCGGTCTAGTTGTCATTCTCGGTCTCACCGGCCGCAACTTTGCTGCTGGTATGTCTGGTGGCATTGCTTACGTCTACGATATCGATGGCTCATTCAAGCCCAAAGTAAATCCCGAATCGGTAGAATTACTGCCACTTGAACAACATCAGGATGTTGTCTTAGTCAAGAAATTGCTGAGCGATTTTATTGCAAAAACTGGCTCCAAGGTGGCACAATCAATCCTCAACAACTGGACAGAATCTCAGTCCAAATTCGTCAAAGTCTTCCCCTATGAGTATCAGAAGGCCTTGAAAGATTTGGAAACCGAACAGGTTTCAGAAGTTGTAAGGGATGATGTTAAGGCCATAGCAAATGGCAAAAATGAACCATCCATTAAGGATATTGAAGAAGCTATACAGGATATAGCTTTGGAGCAGAAACGTGCCGATCGACTGCTCGACAAGACGCGCGGCTTTATCAAATATAAGCGTGAGACGTCCATTTATCGTGATGCCAAAGCACGTCAACAAGATTGGAACGAGGTCTACAATTTCCCACATGTGCGCAAGACACTTAAGGTACAGGCTGCTCGCTGCATGGAATGTGGTGTTCCCTTCTGTCAGTCCAACTCACATGGTTGTCCACTAGGCAATATTATACCAAAGTGGAATGATTTGATTTTCCATGATGAATGGAAAGAGGCACTCTATCAGCTGCTGCAGACCAACAACTTCCCCGAATTTACGGGACGTGTCTGTCCAGCTCCATGCGAGGGTGCTTGCGTTTTGGGTATATCCGAGCCAGCTGTCACCATTAAGAATATCGAGTGTGCAATCATTGATCATGCCTTTGAGCAGGGCTGGATAAAACCAGAAATACCAGAGAAACGCACGGGCAAACGTGTGGCTATTGTAGGTTCGGGCCCATCTGGCTTGGCCGCTGCACAACAACTGAATCGTGCTGGCCATTTCGTCACTGTTTTTGAACGCAACGATCGTGTAGGTGGCTTGCTGCAGTACGGCATTCCGACCATGAAACTGTCGAAGGAAGTAGTTAAACGACGAGTGGACTTGTTGGCTGACGAGGGTATTGAATTTCGCACAAACGTTCATGTGGGCAAGGATATCAAAGCAGAGCTTTTGCTGAGCGAGTAAGTAATAGATCTTTAGCAGCTTAAATTCGCTTATTAATGTCTATATATTTTACAACCTCAGATACGATGCTCTGCTCATCACTTCAGGTTCGACCTGGCCTCGCGATTTGCCTTTGGCTAATCGCGATCTGCAGGGCATTTATTTTGCCATGGAGTTTTTGGAAAAACAGCAGAAGCGTCAGCTGGGCAGCAAGAAAGAAATCATCTCAGCAGAGGGTAAGGATGTGATCATCATTGGTGGTGGTGATACTGGCTGCGATTGTATTGCTACATCGCTGCGTCAAGGCGCCAAAAGTATTACAACATTTGAAATTCTACCAACACCACCGAATACACGTGCCGAGGACAACCCTTGGCCACAGTGGCCCAAAGTATTCCGGTATGCTCAAACAGTGTAGATTTGAGGAAAAGCCTAAGCTGATGAATTTCTTTCTTTACAGCGTGGACTACGGTCACGAGGAGGTGCGTGTAAAATTCGGTCGGGATCCACGTCAATATTGCACAACTACCAAAGAATTCATTGGCAAAGATGGACGCATAACAGGCGTCAATACCGTTGAAGTTGAGTGGACTAAGACACCAAACGGTCAATGGAGCATGAAAGAAGTTGCTGGCAGTGAGAAATATTTCCCAGCTGATTTGATTCTCTTGGCCATGGGTTTCTTGGGTCCCGAAAAGACGGTGCCCAATGAGCTGGGCCTAGAGTTGGATGGTAGAGGCAACATCAAGGCCTGTAATGGCCAGTATGGCACTTCAAATTCCAAAGTCTTCGCAGCTGGTGGTAAGTTCAGCAAATATTCTGCGAATGAATTTTTTTCAATAACACTACTGTAAACTTTTTGAAATTGGTAAACTACTCGGCTAGCATTTTGAGTTCGAACTACACTACTTTTGGGGTATTTTTTTACACCTTTTCGACAAATTTATACATATACTCCTTTTTGATGTATCATATACACTTTTTTAAGTGTAAAAAATTGTAGTGCTTTTTTGAGTATTTTTCACAATTTTTAGATAAAATTATACACTTCTTTCGGTGTACCAAATACACTCCTTTGAATTGTATAAAATGTAGTGTTTGGTTTTTTTTTATAAGTTTTATGGACAAATTTACACTCTACTTTTGATGTAAAAATACACTTTTTCTAGGTCATAAAACACACTATCGTCTGGCGTACTTTATACACTTATTCAAGCTCAAAAAAGACACTTTTAAAAAGGTTGGGTGTATTTAATGCACTTTTTCTAGTTCATAAATGAAACAAAATTTCTTAACAATATTAAATTTACTCGTTCACACACACAAAAGCAAAAAACTAAATTTTTTTCATTACTAACTTCGATTTAAATATGAGGCTCTATCTCTGCAAACATTTGGAAGACGATTGGAAGAGAAGTTGATTTTGCGAAACACTTGCGATTTGCCCAAGGGTTCTTTGGAAGATGGATCGCTTTTCGATCGCCCAACCGATGAATGCGCGATTCAAGAAAATTTTTCAAAATCTTCCTTTGCTCATTCCGGTGATCGTTGGAAGATGCTCTTTTAAAAATTTTCAAAATCGATCGTTGTTATATGAAGCAAGCTATTCTAAAAACATTAAGGTGCCTCGACGTCCATAGAAAAAAAAGTTGTCGATGCCACCGACTAAAAATGAACCTTGATCTATTTTATGATGATTACTAAACTATTTTGGCTTTCACGATTACCGCCAGTGAGTTAAGCCATTTTGAAATAACCTCCAAAAAGCATGTTTTTCGTAATATATTGGCTGGTGTAATAGTTGTAAAAAAAAACTGTCAGAAATTATGGGCCTTAAAAATCTATTTTAATCTGCATAAAAAGTTTTTAAATTTTTGCAATCCGATTAAAAATAATGATGTTTTTCATGCATATTTTTGATAATTTTATTTATATTTTATATTTTATTTTTAATTTTTTTTTGTAATATTTTTTCAGTAGGTGTTTATTTTATATTAAATATTTTAGCTTTTATATATATCAGTTTAAACAATTATGAATCAGATATCAGTGCTAGCGCTCAAAATCTTTCCAACGATATCTTGATAGTGATGATCACATTAGAATTATTGAAGTTATTTCAATTTTATTAAAAATAGTTTTTAAAAAATATACGAAAAACAGCATTATCTTTAACCAAATTGCAAAAATTTTAAATTTTTTGATGTAGTTTGGAAGAACTTTTTCAGTGCTATTATTTCTGACCGATTGTTTTTTTTTTAACAACCACGCCAGCCGACATTTTAACGAAAAACATGATTTTTTGATGTTATTTCAAAATGGTTTAGCTCACTGGCAGCTATCATGGCAGCCAAAATATTTTGGGAATCGTCATAAAATAGGTCAGGGTTCACTTGTAGTCGGTGGAAATGGTAACTTTTTTATTGAGGCATCTTAATATACATACTTCTCCAATAAAAATAATCCACATATAGCACATACCATCTGAACCGAATAAATGTATCTTCGATTTATCTGCAAAAATAACTAAATTCCAGTACTCTGGGGCCTTGGACATATGTTCTTTGTTGTAGTTGAGTCTGCATAATCTGTTTTTGGGGCTAATGAACGGCTTGTTTCGTATTACTCGGCCATGAAAGTTCTTTTTGCGCAAGACACGTCGAATTGTTTCAGCACTACTCTGTTTGCTCAGGTCAGTTTGAACTTCAAAAGCCATTTTCGGAGCTGAGAGTCTCGGGTTAGCCTTTATCTTCCGTACAATATGCAGCTCGTCGGTTGCATTAAAAATTTTGGTTGGGTCTTCTTTGCTCTTATTGTTCAATCGATTCTTATAGACGAAGCGCTAGATGATCTTTTTCACTATAAAGAAATTGATATTAACCATTTCAGCCATTTTTCGCTGCGAGCTGCTATTTTTAAAATAGTATATAACCAATTCTCATTGTTGTAGCGTTGTGCGCGCACCTATTTTAAATAATCATAGAAGCAGACACTTGAAGCAAAAAAATCAGACTAAAAAGCTAAGCAATTATAGAAACAGAACGAAGGCATAGCTAACGAAAGTACCGTTAGACATCGCAGCATTAGATTACCGAAGCAGAGAGAAGTGACTGCATAAAATAAGCTGTGAGATGAAATTTAGCAGTATTTTATGTTCTCTTATTTTTAAACAACTAAATTTATGTATTCACAATTAATGAAAAACCTTTATTTAACTAGACTTTTTGCTCTTTTAAATGACACCATATTATCTTTTGTATTCCTGTTAGTTTTGTTTTTATAAAGCCCTAAAGTTTAAAGTATGCACTGCATAAAATAAGCTGTGAGCCAGTGTACATACTTCTCCATTAAAAATAATCATCGAAAAAATTTAAAAAAATTTTGTTGTTGAATTGACAGTTGTCTTACTGGAAATATTCATATCAGCACTATTTGCGATATTTTTCGATCGCTAAGGACTTCTCTTGACTATTCGTTTGAGACTCTTTCCGGTGAATTGCTTAAGACCCCTCTCGGCGATTCGTCAGCGACTCTTCCCAGCGAATCGCTTACGAACCCTTTAGGCTATTTTTTTTTTCGAATCTTTCCGGCTAATCGCTTTTATGACCTTGGCTGCTTACAGTCAGCGATACCCGATTGACTCCCAAATGAGCTCGCCAGCGATTTTTTTCATCTTCCAAGAGATTCGCTGGCGATTCTGAGGCAATTAAAAATATTTGCAGGGATACGACAAATAATTTTTTTGTTTTTGCTTCACAAACAATGAAAAATGTAAAGAAATTAAAAAGTGTTATAAAAATTACAATTTGTTTATGGTTCATGCAATACAAATTTTAACCACTAGTTTGACCTCGTTGAATAAATTAAATAAAGACTATTTTTAAAAATGTATTTCATGCACTTGAAGGAGCATATTTTATGCACTATAAATATTAAATTTTAATTTTATGCACTAAAAGGAGGAGGATTTTATACTCACTTACTTTTTTGGTACAACTACAAAAGCAGTGTATCCACTAGTTTGACCTCGTTGAGGAAATGAAATAAAGACAATTTTGTAAAGTGTATTTCATGCACTTGAAGTATATTTTATACACCATAAATATTAAAGTTTCATTTCATACACTAAAAGGACTGTTTTATACACCATAAATGTTTGGATGTGTTTTTAAAACCCACTAACTTTTTTGGTCTTATATGAAAAAGCAGTTTATTATTTATTATTTGTCTGAAAAGTGTAAAAAATACCCCAAAAGTTTTGTAAAAATTTAATAATGTTTTTAGTAATCTAAAAATTAGAATTGTATGTTATTAACAGATTTTTAATGTATTTTAAAATTTTAGACATAAATGTGTGCGTTCTTATGTTATTTTTTTTTTCTTGAACAAAACAAACTTTTTTTCAATCGCACCAAAATTAAAAAAACACTACATTGCTATACAATTTTTGCTCAAAATGCTAGCTGATAAGTAGAATATATGAAATAAGTGGACACAAATTATGGTTGCTTATTATTAAATTAATTTTCTATCTCATTTCACTTGCAGATTGTCGACGTGGTCAATCGCTTGTTGTTTGGGCAATAACTGAAGGACGGCAAGCAGCTCGCCAAGTTGACTCCTATCTTATTGGTCGTCCCAGCGGTTTACCCGGACCTGGCGGTGTCATTGACCCCACACGCAAGGCTTAAGCACACATTTAAATGATGTGCGCAAGTGTTGTTTTTTTATTTCTATTATAATTATTTTAAACTATAGTTTTGTGATTTATATACAAAATAATTTTGTCTCTAAGGATTTATAATAATTTTGCATTTCTTTTAATTTTATGAAATAGGAAAAAGACTTGGAGCGAGTAATTAATAAATTAGCACATTCAATTGTTCAACACTAACTAATTAAGTTTTTCTTTCTACAAATAATATTAATTTGTCAAGATGAAAAAACAAATAAAAATTTTATTTTAAACGCTTTTAGTGTTACTTACATAGATATGCTTAAAGTATTAAACGCTTTTAAACAATATGTTATGCGTAATATTAAAAAATATTTAAGTTTACGTGTTTATGTATTAAGCTGAAATCATTTTAATAAAATAAAAAAACTATGCACACAAGGACAAAAACTGTCAATTATACACATATTTACACACTCTTTTACTTAACGTGCGTTTGTGCGTATTTTTATGCGTACAGGTATTACATAAAAAATTTAAATGTTCTGTAAAACCAAAAATTTAAGACAATAACTAGGAGATAATTTTTGAAAATTGCAAAGTTTAAAAAACTATGCATTAAGCTATAATGAACAATTTCAAATGTTATATTTGCGTTCCATTAAATTTAAAATATATAAAAAAAAATTAATAAAAAAATAAAAAGTTGTGCAAATTACTAAAATGTATTTTGTTGTTGTTAATTGGTATGCTGCTAACAATCTTTAAAAATGAACTGAATTTTTTTTTTAATAAATAAGCTAAAAACAATTGGATATTGCGAACAAATCTGATATGTCTAAATACCTAACGTAAAACATATGATGTTATTTTTTTTCTTCTTTTTTTATGGTTTATCCACAGAGAGTGGATCTACTCTGTGGTTTATAATTAATGTAGTAATCGTAAATATAGAATACAAGCACACATACCAACAGTTATATTTATTAAATATTCTAAACAATTTTGTGTATCGCAGCAAAACAAGTATTTACGTACATATATAGAAATATTGAACCTTTTTGAAAAACTTATATCTAAAGGAACCTATTAACATTGCAATTATTGTAACACATATACATAAATAAAGTATGCATTCAAAGGAAAAATAAATAAAATTATTAAAAAAAATACATTGTGTACCATTTTAAATCCTTGTTGCTGAGAAACCTAAAGAAGCAGGTAAGTAGATCGAATCAAAAAATTCGCCAATGTAAGTGTCAAGATTTCCCGCGCCTTTTCTTATTTCTATTAACTGCCAATAATACTACTTATGTCATATGGCAAAAGTTAACTTTTATTTTTCTTTTTTGTACATTCTCGCTACATACTATAAATACATAATATGCGTATCAAATAATTAAAAATACATAATTGCAAAATATTCGATTAACAAACCAATAGTTTTAAGCTCTTAAATATACATAACTTTTTTACAAATATTTCGTGGTATTCTGTTCGCTATTGATTTAAAGAAAGCTGAATGTTTTGTGACTTTTTTATTATTGGTTTGCACCGGAGCTGGGTATTTTGCGATTACAATTACTTCCCAATTATAATTACAGTAACCGTAATTTTTAAAAATTAACGATTACGATTGCTGTAATTGCAATGTAAGAAAAGTATTACGATTACTGTAATCGACATACTCGCAAATTACGATTACTGTAATTGTAATAGAAAAATCTATTGATTACAATTACAGTAATCGGAATCAATGAAAATGACAATTAAAATTACTGTAATCGTAATCATGTTTTTTGTAATTTAGTATGTAAGTTATATCACAAATAATTGCGTTTAAAAAAAATGTGCATGTGAAAGTCTAATTTTTCTCCTTACTAAAAACCAAATACATTGCAATTTTATTTCTAAACTATTTTATTTTGAGCAATACGTTTTTTTAATGATATAAATCAAAACTAACTCAAAATAAGGAATGTATAAATTGATACAAGAGAAAAATAAATTGATTCTGAAATATTAGAAATCAATATTTGCCTTAAAACTATTTTTCGAATGAAAAATCAGGAAGAGCGTGCCGCCGTGAACGGCATCAAAAAGAAAATTACAAAGAGAATTATTCCAGCAGGGCCCTACCACAAATAAAGATTCCAAAAAAGATCTTCTTTGGGAATTGCATCATGAAAAAGGAAGTTTCATGCAGTAATTCAATTACAAAAGTTTAATTACGATTACAGCAATCGTAATTATAATTCTGCTGTTTTACAAGTACTGTAATCGTAATAAAGATATTTTTTGATTACGACCACAGTAATTGTAATTGTAATTTTTTAATATTTATATTAATATTACTGTAATTGTAATTTTTTAATAATTAATATTATTGTAATTAAAAATATTTCGATTATGATTAGAGTAATTACGGTTATGATTTGCAATTGAAATTGTAATTTATTTCGGAATAATTTCGGAATTGATTACATCCCAGCTCTGGTTTGCACAAATAGATAAAAAAATAAAGAAAAGAAAGGAAACAGAAACAGTTACACCACAACTTTACACGCAAAACTCAACTATATAAACAATACCGATACCATTATTTTAATTAACAATTTATCTTCCATCTAGAATTCAGTACCACAGTTAGTGCAGCGTTTGGCCTTCATCGCTAGACAGCAGAGTACACCGAGTGGAAAGAACGCAATCGCACAAAACATACCCAGACATGTGTAAGTATCTTCCAAGTAGCCAATGCGACAAGCTGGACAAGCTCCAATGACAATGATTTCAGTTGGAATAGCGAAAGGTGGCTGCTGCACAACGACACTTACTGGTGTGGTCTCAAATGCACCGTACGAAGGTATAAATCCCGACTGATGCATGTGCGTTGATGCTGGCGGTGCAGTCGGCATGTTAACATTGAGATTTGCATTGGGATAGATGATGTCTGCAAAGTGGAGAGAAAAGTTTTAGATGTTCATGTTTTTTAAAAGGTCCGTGTCAAAGCTAACCAACGTGCGGCGGTGGACTTGTAGACGAATGCATCGCTTCCTCGTAGGATGGTGGCGCTGCTGTGGCCATATCTTTGGCACTTGTGGACATTTAATCTTATCAGTTACTACTTAATTTATTTCGTTCTATGTACAAATAATCAATTTCCGTGACTCAGCTGCAGGCTATTGTTATATTTTTTCCTTTTCTTTTGCTAATAATTTAGTGAAAATTTACTTTAATTACGTTTTGGACTTTTATTTACTCCCACTTTTGTTTTTGTAGAATATATTTACGTTTTGTGCTGACATTTGCATTGTATGCATTTGTTGTAATTTTTGTAATCAGCTGCCAGGGCCAGTTATCGATTCGATAAGCTTAGAGACAATGCTTCGTTTCGATTAATTTCGATAAGACCTATAACGTTAATATGAAATTAATAAATAGTTAAAGTCCGATTTAGTACGTTTCTAAAACAAACACTGATAAGCGCTGGTGTTTGCGAATATTGAATTTAAATGTTTCCACTAAATGAACGAACAAGATGGCGGATTACAAATGTTTGCAACTTGAATTCGTGCAGTGGAAACGGTCGGATCGAACAAAGAATTCATCGCTACGTTTTCTTCACGATGAATTTTTTGTTCCTTTGGGCAGTGAAATGCTCGGTTATACGAATTGAATTTTTAAAATTCATTAATTTTTTTAAATTTTATATTACAAATTTATGACACTGTCTTTTTTTAAATTTTTCAGATCTTAAAACAAGCTTTGGTGGATAAAAGTTTTTTCATTTCAAAAACGTAATAGTATGGTTTATTCTAATTTAAAATTTGGAAGTTCAGTTATTCTTTTCAGCACTAAAGTTTGTACAATCAAATGACAATATATATACCAATTCAATTTATATAAAGAGAAGAATAAAACCCCAAAGTATTCTTATAAACTTAAAACTAGAGTACCAATGTGTCTGCACAGCAGTACTTATATAAAACTTAACTCAACTTAACATTGTATAGGTTCCATACTAAAAAATTGTCGGAATATGCAGAACTTCTGACAAACCTTTCTTTATTATTTTCTATATGGATACTAATTGTATCCATTTTAGTAAGGCGATGTAGTTCTGTAGTAGAGAAGTGTCTGGGAAGATTAGCCATAATTTTTAATAATTTATTCTGCATAATTTGCAATTTTTTATATGGGTTGTAATGCTGTTGTATCATTAGCCTAAACTGGAGATGCATACGTGAGAGTCGGTAGAAAAATAATTTTTTAAATCCATATTTAGTTTTCCAAACTCAAGTGTGATTTTCGGTTAATCATTGGGTATAAAGATTTTATAAGGCGGTCAGATTTGCTTATTCGTTCAGTAATGTGCGGACAAAAAAAATAGCAAATAGGCTAATGCAGAATGTAGATTTGTAGAAAACAAAACTGAGAATCCAAAAGGTACTTCGCTACTGACATTTAAAATTATTTCATTTCCTTGTTGTTGCTTGTTGTTGCTTTGAAAATAATTAGAGCAATTAATTGTCGGCCTTTGTAGTCTAGTGGAGAGTGCGCTAGACTATCAACCCAGAGGTCCCTGGTTCGAATCCGGGCTCGGGCATGGTTCTTTTCACTTTCTTTATTCTTTCCTGCACATTTAAGAATTATGGAAAACAAAAAATCCACAGCTAAAATTGTGGAAAATGTGGAATTAAAGAACAGAAACAACTAAGGGCTGGAAATGCTTGCCGAGGTTAAGGCATAACACTAGCCTCGGTTAAAAGCAATTCAAATTGTCTTTCACGGTTGTTTCGCCTAATCAATAATTCACGTATGGTTCCAATCAATTCCTCTAAAATAATCTATCCTTTCCTTTCAGGTCAAAGACCAAACCCTGTTTGTATAAGGCGCATGCCTTGGTTCTTTGATCTCTTTAAAAAAAAAAAAAAAAAAAAAAAAAAAAATTGTTTTAACCTGACCTAAAGCTCAACAAACGATTTTAAACTATCAAACATAATAAATAACAATGTCATATAGAAAACTTAAATTGCTTATTTTGTTTTCAAAAATGCTACTATTTTGGTGTTAAAAATTAGATAGATTTTATTAAAATTTAAATACGAAAATAATATTGAGAGAGAAATATGCCTATTTTAGAGAACTAAATCTTATTTAAATGAAGAATTATATTTTTCTCAAATGCCTGTTGAAAAAAAAGATCAACATACTATTTCTGAAAGTGTTATTTTTCTGTTTTCAATGAGCTATAAGTGACATAATTTACTCTCTGAGATTTTTCAATGTCTCCATGCAAAAAACAACTTTCTATATGAAACAATTATTTCTTAGATGAAAATTAAAAAAAGACATTTGTTGCCCTTTTCCGTGCGACCGAAAACACAAAAAACAAATTATCCAGAACAAAGCTTGAATAAAATTTTATAAATAAAAAATAGAAGTGTTCAGAACATAAATCTTAGTTTGTTTGCCCCCTATCTGACTGATGTCAGTGATTAGTTTGCTGGAAACATTTTTTGGTTGACATTAGTAAACATATAAGGAAAACTGTGTGCTTATTAACTTTTTTAACAAAAATATTTATTCGGAGAACGAAAACTCTCGTCACTTGTAATTTTACTAATTAAATAAATTTTTCTTCAAAACGTTTTTTATTTCATTAATAAGAACCCCTTTTTATTGTTCATCATCACATAAAACGGAATTTACCTATCTGGAGACTTTTAAGCTGCGTTTCCATGTGATCTTTCAGTATCTTATCTTATCTTATTTTTAGTTAAAAAGAAAGAGCATGCGAACCCTATCTTATGGAATTGCCTTAAGTGAGTGTGAAACATGCATAAATTTTCTATTTTTATAGCATGTGATATACTCTGTCATTTCATGAGATACTAGAGGATAGAAAAAGTTCAACTTTATAAACGGTTACATGGAGAGAAAAATAACGTATATTAGGTTTCCTGTTTCAAGAAACTATTTTGCTTGATACTAGAATATATCAAATCAATCCTTATTTACTTGAATCAAGTATTTTGTACTATTAGAAGAAATTCTTACTGCGAGTATATGTTATAATATTAAATTTGAATTGAGAATTTATTTTCTTGAATTGAGAATTTTTCTTTGAAACTGAGAATTGCATTCTTGATTGAGAACTTATAGTTTTCTTTCTAGGATCCAGCATAGATTATTTTAATATTTCTTTGCGTGTTGGGTTGAGTAAGAATTTAATTGCACAAAAAAATTTTAGTAAAGTTTCGTTATTTGTACTATGTTGAAGTAGAAAGTATATGAATGAACTCTACGTACACACGTACATACTCTATATATGTAATAGTATAAGAATCAAAAGTTCTGGCTTATATCTAGTGTACTTTTAGATTTAAAGAATATAACACTCTGGATAAAAATCGAGAGTGGCATCGTGTTTTGCAAGATATTATTAGTTTAAGTCTATATTTACTTTTGCTTTAAGACATATGTAGTTTTTCTTACAAAAATTAATGCATTTATAGATCGTTATTTTTTAATGTTTTTCTCAAATAACTTTGTCCTTGCTGGAGAGGAAGGCAAATTTTTTTCCTTTTTTGGGTGATCTTGACAGCCCCATGCAACTTTTGAGACCTCTTACAATGCGATATAAATTTTTCGATACGCCTTATACCTGTGACACATTGGCAGACTTAAACTTGTTTAAATCGCTTTTCTAGTTTAATTTTCTGCTAAACTATGTTTAGAATTCGTTTAGTCAAAACTAGTTTCCGAAAGTCGTTTATCGCAGCTAAACGAGTTTTAACAGCTGATTTTGATATTCTTCTTTCTACACTTTCGTTGATAACTACTGTGCTCTCACTCAAGCACACACGTTGAAATTTTACGATTATAGTGTTGTTTGCTCGCTCTTTGCTTCTATATTTTTCGTAATTTTTTTAAACTAGTTAAGAAAAATATTGAGTGTGTCATCCCCAATGGTTATATTTTAAACTACAAAAGATAACCAAGATTATCTATGCCAATGTGTCAAAGCTATTAGTGTACAAGATAACCACATTTTTATTATTAAATATTTTATAAATTTTTAGCTAAATATTTTACAACTGACAGCGTGTAAGTATTTTAAATATTTTAAATCGTAATATTATAGATAATATTATGTTTGATAAAAGTAATATTTATATGTTGAATTAAAAATGTATCCTTTGTATCAATAATGTATCCTCGTTGATATAAAAACGGGGTACTTTTTAACCTTAATCGTTAATACTTGGTATTTAATCGAGAGCCCATATCGAGTAAGCAACTTTTAAAATTTTAAGCACTAATAAAAAATAATGTTTTTGTTTATTATTTCTTTAAGTCAAAACTATAATGCGAAATTTGCCTGATTCTACAATGTAAGAGGTTCTAATCGAAAAAATTACGATTATTTGGTCAATACTTGCCACATAACTGATATGTATATTGATAAAAAGTTGTTTGGGTCAGTTCCTCAAAATAATTCTTGGCTTATGTTATGATGAATCCCCAAAAATTTTGATTCCAGCGATAGCCATCTGTGACCTGGAATGGTTTGAAAAAACCTCTAAAAATTTAGTTTTCTGTAAAAATTATAGCTGGTGTGGTAGTTTCAAAAACAAATGGTCAGAAGTAATAGTTATGAAAGTGTTCTTCCAATCTGCATCAAAAATTTAAAATTTTGCACTAGGATTAAGGATAATGCTGTTTTTCGTGCAATTTTTTAATTTAATTTATTAAATAAAAACCAGTTTCGAGTGCTAATTTTTGCATGTTAATCATTTCCTCTGAAAAGTATTTGATGTTTTCTTATGTGTATTGTTATGAACTCTTTAAGAGGCTACCTCCACTTGCAGCGCAAGAAAATTGGTAATTTTCATGAATATTTTTTACAAAAACTACTATTTTTTTAAAAGGATCAATATAGCATTTTAAAGTACATAAATTTAACACCTTTCAGTAATTTTTTACTGAAAAATATAATATAGTTTTGCAAACTATATAGCATTGTGGCAAACTGTGACAAACGTCAATTTTTTATAAAAAAACTTAAACGATTACATTTTTATGTATTGAATAAGCCTGCAAAATTTCAAAAAGATCGGCTCAGTAGTTTTTGTCCCCCATTTTAAAAATATCATTTCGAAAAAAACGCGTTAAAAGTTTTAACTTAAGTTTCAATCCGTTAACGCAAGGGATTCGTCTCTTTCAACGCTCATATCTCAGTCAATATGGTTCGGATCGACTTGAAATATTAAGGACTTATAATTTTAAGATAGTTATACAAACTACAACAATATGCAAACAAAATCGATCAAAATTCAACGTTACAAGTGAGCGTAGCCTCTTAAGAGGCAGAAAAACTTTACACAAATAAAACAAAGTAAAACAGTTTTTTTTTGTGTTAAAATTTTAATATATTTTGTTTTTTTCCCCTACGTAATTAACTACATTTACAACAAATCTATTACTATATTACTCTATTCACAAAGAAACACTTGATTCACCCAAAAATATCAAGCATCAGCCGATCAGAGCGAACGGAGAAATCTTCGTTCGTTCGTGCTTGAAAAGTGTTTCCATTGAACGAATAGCGTTCGCTAACATTTTGAAAAAACCAATGTTCAGGCTAAATTGTTTCGATGAATTCTTCGTTCGTTTAGTCAGTGGAAACCCTCAATAATAAAATAACTGCATTATTCTGTACCACGAAGAAGCAACCCATTGATGAAAATGACACGATAAGCAATATTTTCTTCCATACAAAATTGTATTGCTTCTCGTGTCTTTCTCACCGTTGGTGTGCTTCTTCATGATATAGAATAATGCAGTTAGCCACAGATATAATTAAAATTTACTTCTTACCTGTGTCATCCCTGCACAAGAGCAGTGCAGCCAAATCAATTACATATCGACTTGTGTGTCATTAGATTTTGTTTTTGTTTTTTGACTGACATCAATTTTATTAGAGCAACGAAAAGAAATTACGACTTGTACTTTTCCTGCAAAAAACTTTCACAATTCTTATTGAAACAATAGAGTTTTATAAAAATAATTAAATTAAATTTCCAAGTAAAGTGTAATTAATAGATAATTGGAAAATATGGCGAAAATGGCATTTCAACACCAGGCCGGAACGGCTATGGAGTGTCTGAGCGTAAGTGGGGCAAGAAGTAGAAGAAGCTAGACTTCTATAGAACAACATTTGAGCTCATCAGCAAGCTCCACCCAACCATAAAATGAGCTTCGTTACATTTTATGTGATGCCTTGCTTTGCTTTTAGATTCCTATAACGCTGCACAAAGAAGTGGATTATGATCCGGAAGGACGTGAAATACTTAAGTGTGGCTTTAAAATTGGTGGTGGTATTGATCAGGATTACAAGAAGAGTCCACAAGGCTACACAGATTACGTAAGCATTTTTAATTAATTGTCACTATTTTAGTAAAATTAAAAAAACTTATTCATGCAGGGTATCTACGTGACCGAGGTGCACGAAGGGAGTCCTGCAGCACGCGCTGGTCTTCGCACACACGATAAGATACTACAATGTAATGGTTATGATTTTACAATGGTTACGCACAAAAAGGCTGTGAGCTATATACGCAAAAATCCTGTTTTAAATATGTTGGTGGCGCGCAAGGGTGTAACTTCTACATAGAAAATGAGCAGAAACAGATTATTTTAAGTGAAGCATAAGCATTGCAAGGATTGCTCTCTAAACATTTCCTAAACTACCGCCTACTTAAACAGATTGATCTCTATCATAAAGCATATCGTATGAATTATCTTTTATCATATCTCTTTTTTCCCTTCGAATACTTTACTACTTTATAAGTAAATGAAAGTTGCATGTTTTTCATATGATTCACTTTCAAGTTTAGTTTTTATAAAAGTCAACGAGTTGTGACGCTTTTGAAGTTCTTGTTTTCAATCACGTTTTATGTTTGCTTAAGTTGTACATCTTTGGTACAATTTCACGTAACTTATAGCTTAACTTTCTTTTAAAGAAGAGTAAACTTGGTTGTTGTGTCTTAACCAAAAAGCTTACTTTGTTAAACTGCAAAAACACACACTTAAATGTATTACAAAATGCTTGAGAAAATTTAAACTAAAGAAGAATAAGCACAATAATTGAATATCTCTCATTGCCAAAACAAACTAAAGCTTAGAAATAGTAAAAAAATAACCGTAAGCATTTAACGGCATATACATTTAGTATAGAAAAGTATTATACAATTTTTACAAATAATTTTTTGCAAGCGATAATCAGCGTATATCATCTCTTAGCATAAGTTTATCATTAATTGAACTATAAAATAAATAAAAAACAATAAGCTAATTTTTATTGGAACCTCAAAATCTACACCACAAACTTGCATTTATAGAAACAACTGGTAATATTTTGTGTAATGTTAATAAAGCAGATCTTATTAGAGTATCATTCCAAATATAAATGTAATATATTCATGTAATTTTTTATTGTGATACAGGTTAATGAACAAAATAGAAATGTTTTTTATTTATGTTGAATGTCAAAAGCATATGAAAAATAAATTTAATGCATTTTTTTTATTAAATTCAAGTGCGTTTCATTACAATCATCTGTAAAAAAGTCTACAGCAACATCTACTTCGCACACAACACTTTGTTAAGTTAGCTAGTCTCACGTACAAAAACATGAAAGTGATATATTACTGCTTATAACTGCTTCACTTCGATTCTGCGGCATTAATAAATATTTTAGCGATGCAATATTTAATTTTTAAGGTATTTGCTTCTAGAAAAAGCATTTCCTGCATATTTGATAACAAATGGCCTCGGCTAACATTAAATCTACCGACGTAACAGTCAGTAAAATTAATTTTGTATTGATATTCTAGGTGCTTGCTATCATTAATCACTAATCTAGAGTGTAACTGATTGATATAGAAAACTCCATTTATAGGCTTTATTACATCATTTATTTAAATGTTGAATTATGGATTTTTTTTCATTTGATTATATGCACATATGGACTAAAAATTGTGCCAACAAATATTTGACTAAAATGGTTTAAAAACAATACATCAATAAAGAAAAATATTTAGACGTACATATTAAATATATGGATATAATGTATAAAAAGTAAGAGGAACATACGTATATATAGTACAGCAAATATGGAATAGTAGAAGTAAAAATAAAAAAACTTTAATAGAGAGAGGAAAGAAAATAGTTAACATCAATCAATGGTTCACACAATAACGATAATATTCATAATAATAATTGCACACACACAAAGGCAAGACATTACAAAAATATATCTTCATAATTCTAAGTTATTTTGAAAATATTATTGATGTCCAGAATTATTATTTGGCTGCATAACCATTAGGATTATTGCTCTGCCAGCGCCAAGTATCGGCACACATTTCGTGAATGCCGCGCTTAGCCTGCCAACCTAACGCTTTTAGGGCTAGCGAAGCATCTGCGAAACATGTCGCCACGTCACCAGCACGTCGCTCAGTTAGCTCATGCTTGACTTTCCTGCCAGAGGCTGCCTCAAATGCATGCACCATCTCAAGCACGGAGTAACCAACACCTGTTCCTAGATTGTATGCAAAAAATCCAGTCTCTGCTATGTTACGCAGCTTATCTAAAGCCTTTAAATGACCTTCGGCCAAGTCTACAATATGTATATAGTCACGCACGCCTGTGCCATCTTTGGTGGGGAAATCTGTACCATAGACGCGAAGCAAATTGCGGCGTCCAACAGCGACCTGCGCAATATAGGGCATCAAATTGTTGGGCTCACCATTTGGATCTTCGCCAATGCGCCCACTCGGATGAGCGCCTACCGGATTGAAGTAGCGCAAAGAGACAACAGCCCAACGCTGCAATACCAAGTAGAAGAATCATAAATATATTTAAACTTACTTTTTTCGTAAATTCTTATAAAACGTACCTTGTCAGATTTGCACATATCTTTGAGAATTTCCTCTGTAAAATATTTCGTCTTGCCATACGGACTCGTGCAGTTACCCGTCGGATGCTCTTCGGTGACGGGTAGAAATTGTGGCTCACCGTATACCGTAGCACTGGAGCTATAGACGAACTTGAAAACATTGGCGTCAGCCATGGCTTCGAGTAAAACATTGGTGCCAGTCATGTTGTTATGATAGTACTGCAGCGGAATGCGACAAGACTCGCCAACCGCCTTGAGAGCAGCGAAATGGGCGACCATGTCGATTTTGTGCTGAAATATTAAAACAAAGTTGTTTTTGTTAAATGTGAATTGAGTAAAATTTAAAACAAATAGATGTAATTTATATAACAACTATAAATCTCGCGAAAAATAAAAAAAAGTTGGTAGACGAGAACTGTAGAATGTCAAAAAATAGTTCATGCTTGTGAGAGAAAACTACATAAAATTAAAAGAAGAGTTTGCAATCTTTGAGAGACTTTAAAAACAGTAGATATTTAAGCTTTTTCGCCATTCATTTGTTTTTCAGCATTATAACTTTTTAAGATCATTGATCATTAGACCAACCCAAAGATAATTGAAATATCTCAACGATATCGATAAAAGTTGTCCAAAAACAATTTAAAGTGAGAAAAAATTTACCCACTATAATATGGGTTGGACTCTGGAACAACACAAGACATAACAACTAACCATTCGTTAACAGAAATCTAATAATGCAATACAAAACCAGTAACAAAACCATGCCGAGAAAAATTTGTATCCGTCTTAACTACTCAGGCGCAAAAGTCCCGAGTCAGACTCAATTTTATTTTTAAAAGCTACGAGTAATAACGAAAATCTGCGAAGCTTATGAAAAAAATTAATCACACATTGATATTAGTCGAATGCAAGAACAGGACTCGAAAAAAATGTATATATTGTGTCAATAAAACAGCTGATATGTACCGAAACTAGCCTGAGTCTGAACTATAATGTACCCGAAACATACCCAACAAGTACGTTGAAAGGTACCTGATATATACCTGATACCGTAGTAAGTTTGTATTATGTCAATAAAGTGTTCAAAAACGAGCGCCTATATTCGGACACAATAAACTGACGAGTGCCCGATTCGGTCTACGTTCGTACATTGTGCCTGCCCAAGATGTTCCAAAACTAGCACTTCTTCCGGTGCAGATGTCGGGCATTTACCGACACGGGCACCGGACATATGTATATAAGCTTCTTTATTGACACAAAATATGAAATTGTTTCTCGGGCATGCTGGCGAGTAAAAGATAAAAGATTTTTTCCATATAAGTGGAAAAATTACATTTCGTCTTTGAGCGTGCAATACTGCGTATTAAACTACGGTGATAGTTGGAACGACGATTTGCTAACTGATTAATTAAATAATAAAGCCCGAGGTTGGCTCAAAACGAAATCGTCTTGTGTTTTCCAATGCTTTAGGAATTCTATCTGGTCCAGCATTAAAACTTTCAACGATCGGTTTGGCTTTAAAAAATCCTCTGAAGTAAAGAATATAGGATGAAACGAAACCCTGGGTATGGAATTTATATGTTCAAAGTATTCTTCAAAAAACTTAAGGAAAAAAACATCTGAATTTTACTTTCGAAAGATCTGACAATAGGTTTGATATCAAGTATGACATCGTTAGATTTCGATCACAAGTTTAATAGAGGCTTAAACTGACGAACCTTAAATTTTCCCAACCTTTAAGAAGTACGTGTTAAAAGGTTGTCTCTTATGAGACTGTTAAAATTGTTTATACAAAAAAGTTGTTTTAATTATGTTTCATTAAATATGCAATTATTAATTTGGATTAGTTTTACAATGAACCCAATATCGTTCTTAAAATCAACGAGTTCCATTCATTAACCTGAACGTGGTTGGACAGCTATACGCCCACCCAATGTGCTCACACGTGGTCAGGCAGGCGGACATGGCTAAATCAGCTCAAGAGGAGACGCTGATCAAGTACTTACAAATATATTTTTCCATAACGGACACGCCTCTTTTTGGGCGTAACAAACGTTTGCACAAAGTTAATATACCCAGACCAGTTCAGGTGTAGGGTATAACAAGAACACATCTGAACAACAACAACGCACATAATGTCAAGACTCTTTTGCACTTTTGAGGTTCCACCGCATTTTAAGAACAGTCACTCTCAGTCTGTGGAAGATTACACGAAACTCTGAAAGTCTATGCAGCTGTTGCGAACACTTTATGATCTTGAAACGTGAACTAACATTAGGAAATAAAAATAAATGAGATCGGGGAGCTAAAAAACTTTTTAACACAACTAAGGGCCAATTTTTCAGTGCGAGTTTAAACTCTAGTCAAATTAAACCGAGCTTAACTTAGCACAATTTGACGTTTAAACTCGGTTTAACTAGATATTTTAGCATTCGTTAAAGTTAAATTCTTCTCATCATTAATGACCTTCTTCTAGTCGTGGAGCACTCAAGATGTCTTATTTTTGCCGATGACCTAAAACTTTTCCGATCAACAGGATCTGCCAATGATTTTAAACTTCTTCAATTTGACCTTAAATCTGTTGCCAATTGGTGCTTAGTTAATAATCTTCCCTTAAACATTTCAAAGTGCCAGTGTCTCTCCTTTACTAGCTCTTCATCCCCTATTATCTGGAATTATTCCATTAATTCTACCACTCTTGATAGAGTGTCCTGTAAAAAGGACTTGGGAGTTTTTTGGATCAAAAATTATCATTTAATAATGATATCGAATTGATAATTGCGAAAGCTAACTCAATTTTAGGGTTTCTAAAAAGAAATTCCACTGATTTTTTGGCCCATACACCCTTAAGACACTTTATTATTCTTTAGTGAGACCGCACCTGGAATATTGGTCGACGATTTGGAACCCTTACTACCTTGTATACTCCAATAGATTAGAATCGTTCCAACGTAATTTCACAAAAAAAAATGTGGTTCAAATGTGGCTACCCGATGCGCTCTAGTTAGCCTCACTCCACTTACTACTCCTAGAGAAATTTTTTCTGTCATGCTTATTTGGGATCTAATTCACAATCACATCCAATGTCCGGAATTACTTTCTCAGCTCGACTTCTATACTCCATCACGATATCTCCGCAGCCATTTCCATTTTCGGGAGTTGCTCCACAGATCTAACTATGCTCAAAATATGCCAATGGCACACAGTATTCAGGAAACTAATGAATTGCTGAGTGCAGCGGACTTATTTCGTAATATCTTATAGAAATTCTTTTAGAGATAACCGTGTATTAAGCATTATGGCTCGTGAGTTCTGATCTACCTTATTTTTAAATTTTTTTCTCTTTATTAAATAAGTTCAAATTTTTCTAAATTTTTTGTTCTTACAATTGTTAAATATTTTCATCCGTAAATTTTCTGGTAAATAACGGTTTATGTAAATATTTCCTTTTGCAAGCTATCCTAAGTAGTCCGTAAGAGTTTCTTTCTGTTAGATGAAAATAAATAAAGTTGAATTGACTTAAATTATCATATAATGAGTTTCTTTTTTGCCTTAACAGAGTTTAAACGTTCAATTTTGGTGAGTTAAGCTCGGTTTAATTTGACTAGAGTTTAAGCTCGCACTGAAAAATTGGCCCTAAAAGTTTAACAGAAATTCTCAAACACAGACGCAAAATAAAAAAAATATAGTAGGTGGGGTAAACATTGATATTTAAAAAGTACACAATATTTTAAAATTATCTTATTGCTTATGATTAAGGTTAATACCTTTAATATCAATATCAATTTTATAAATTTTGATTAAAAAAATTTTTTGTAAATGTTTTTAACACTCGAAATTTAACTTTAATATCAACCTTCTCACACTGCACTAATCACCTGGTTCCCACTTCTGATGCTGTTCTTAAGAAAATACTGCTATTTTCGAACGAAAACAAATTTACCGTTGAGAAGTTTGATCATATAAGAGACTGTAACATTTAATTTTACAAATTTTAACTTTAAATTTTTATTTTTGGCCTATGTGCTAGTTAGAGGTAAGTGAGGTAACCTCTTAAAGTGAGGTGAGAGTATTAAAAATTTTAAAAAGTTTGCGACTCACTTTGATATAACATTCGGTGAGTCGGTTGAGTGAAGCTAGTGTAAACTAGCTCTATGGCAGCAACTACTGTGCACTGCTGATATTTTATAAGAATTAACGTTCATAAAAATTGATCTCTCATTTTTATTTTATTTTGTAAATTGAATTTATTCCTTGAAATATTACAGAATTTGTTATTTTTGTTAAAGACACATTCTTTAAATAAATGTAAAATACCTTGATTTTTTTAAAATTAAAAGTATTCATTAAATCAAATAACTATTTCTCTTCAATTTGATAAAGCGATTCTTTGGCTGTTAGAAAAATTAGTTTAATTAGCGTTTTTTAGAAAGCTCTGCACATATTTTCATTTTCAAAATATGCTTAATTTAATTCAAAATAGAGTACTTAAACAAAAATTAAATAGATTAAGGTTTCCGGGTTATTATTAATTTTTTAATACTACTACAAAAATAAAGCGGTTAAAATAATAGCACTTCATAACAAATGGTTATTTTAATTAATATTTCTGGCAATAAAAATAAAATACAAAAAGGCACAAAAATACGCAGCACAACGACGATGTATCGAATTTATGAGTTTTCCGTTTTTTTCAAAAGGTATTCGGTCTCGCATACCAGACTGCACTTACAGAACAGCGAAATAAGAGAGAACCATTATTTAATTAAAAAATTTTGTGACTCAATTATTTTGAGCATTTCTCAAGTACCGTATTTAGCAGCAAGGAAAAAAATAATATATTCAGCCTTATCATGAATAATTTTTCACGCGTAATCAATCGCGTTGGAATTTCATTATCGCAGAATGAAGGAATTTTTAAGGTAAAACTCAAGAACATTTTGGAAAATTTTAATCCAAATTTGTTGATCTACCGTTGATGAAAATATAAGCTTTATTTTAAAAATGAAAAATCTTTTTTCCGATTCCGAATGGAAAATTATTCATGATAAGGCTGATTGTCTGTTTGCCAAATTTTAATTTTTATGACCCACTGTTTTTATTTTGACCGCACTTCACTGTATTTTATTAAATCAATAAACTCATACATTGAACCAATTTTAATGAATGATTCATTGCAACAAAGAACTTTTTCTTTAATTTTGTGTACATTTTGGTTCAATGAAACACCAGTTTGTAACATTGATATAATTACAATTAAGGTCACCTTAGCTAAAAGAAGGCTAATAGATTTGATATTAATTTTGAAACCTCATTTCTACAGGTTTGTGTACACGATAAAATTTTTGAGATTGTAGTCATCAAAGTGGCGATATACAAAAGTGGTTAAAGCTATTAGAGTGAACAACTTAGATTCAGTGCCATTCGGATCAATACCAATTCTCTGTAATCAAATCTTATCTGTCTTGTCTGATTGACTAAAACACATACAAAAATAAGCACTTAATAATAGGTCTGTTTCCGTACTAACTTCAAGTCATTTTGCATGTTATTCTTTTCTCTCGAGCTTCAAAAATTTTTAAAATAACGCTTTCAAGCAACTCCAAATTACTTGAATCGATTACGAAAACAGATTTAATATTAAACAATATATATTGATATACCTGGCCAGTAAATAAACAAGAAATTTGTTAAATTTCTGGGATCATAACTATACACAACATTACGAGTATTAGGTCAACGGCCAAGAATTAAATCAAACAAATTGAGCTAGAACAGTGTGTAAATGGTTAAAAAAATTAAATGACAGCAAGAGCGTGCGCGGAAGTTAGACAGAGAGTAAAAGTTTTTTCACATTTGGCTTATAAACCTACAACACCAACCGGATCACTTATAATTAATTCACCTACTACACTTCATCACACTAAAACTATAGAATACAAAAACAATATTGAACATTTGTGGTCTTAATATCAAACTAATCAATATATTTAAAGCAAAACAAAGTCTGCGACAAAAAAGTCTGATAAGTTGTAGATAGACAGAAAGACACAACAAAACAATGCAAAGATTGTCTATCTTTAAATACTGTTTACTTTGAAACAGATTCAACAAGCATTGAGTTGATAGAGGCTTGAATTGATAAGAAGCAGAAAATGTTAAAAAATAGAACAACTGATGATCAGCTAATGGATGGCAACTAAATTGCTGGCTGATTGAAACACTTGGCACTCTTTTTACTTTTCGTATGCATACATATCTAAATATTTTTGAAACTCAGATAAAATGTTTTCGCAACGGATGTCTGTTATCAGTACAAAAGCAAAGCAACAATGTTTGTTCAGCAGCAACCAATTTCTTGATATTGCCAACGCGTTAAATAATACGCGTATGCATTTCAGCAGAACATTTTTAAGAATTTTTTAAAATTTTTCAAGCTTGAATTTAGCAGACATACAGAACACCATTCTGTTTTCATTTAAATTTTTTATCAAATTCTTTCTTTTGAAGAAACCGAACTAAAATCATTAATTTGCCCTTGAACTCACCTCCTGAAAAACGGCACGTACTTGTTCCCTATCTGTGATATCTACACGATAGAAAGATACTTTCTTGCCTGTGATCTCTTGAACACGATGTAAAGCTTCTGGCAATTTGGAGGAACCGGAACTGTAGGCATTGCATAAGTTATCCACACAAATCACATTGTATCCTGCATTCAGCATTTCTAGGACTGTATGAGAGCCTATGTAGCCGGCACCGCCAGTAACCAGTACAGTAGGTGGTGCCATATTCTAATTGGAAGAAAATTTTAATTTTTAATGCCATTTGACGTCATCAAGTTTTCGCTGTACTCAACTGGTTTGTGTTTGTTTGATTACTGATTGTCTGACTGAATTCTTGCGCGAAAACTCTACCGTTCTGCGTGATATACTGTAGCTTCTTCTTTCTTGTTATTTGAAATGTTTGCTTGGTGATGAAGAATGCTGACCCAGCTAATTACTGAATGAAAGAAACACGTTGACAGCACCTTCAAAACTAGTCGCGAGCCAAAGAACGAACTACCCTTGAACTGAGTTGTTGTTTATGTTTTTGAGCTGCGATAACCTTCACTCGGACCGACACAGTAACGTATAAATATTTTGAATAAAATATTTAGTTCTTTTTATCAAAACCTCTGCGAGTTTCCTAAACGGTTTTTTCGCTTTTTTCAAGACTTCGGTTTCAGTCCTATGTTGCTTGTCTGCTTTCTGCGCTACTAATGCACTCTTCTCATCAATGCCGCTTGTTTTAACTAAAGTTGTTAGCTCTTCTTTTAGTTGGGGTTTCGTTGGAGCCAGTTAGTTGTGTGTGATAATCAGTACGCTGAGCATTCATGTATTCGCACGTCAGCCAGCTGATGCTTGAAGTAACTTTTTGCCCTCTGCCGGTGCTCCAATTTTTTTGCTTCTGTTGTCTGTTATGTGGTGTTACTTTTTATCAATCGTTAACATTTGTCCCGAGTACATTTCCAACTACTTGGAATTACAAAATCAACTGTTGATACACATTCACAATTTATTATCGCCGAATCAATAAATTTACACTTTTAACTTTTTTAACTTCTGCTGCCTCGAGTGAAGATGCACCGCTCTGCTTGCGTTGTCATCCTCTCAGACAAAGTTGCCACCTTTGTGATAAGATTATTGTTAAGGAATTTTAAAAAAGACCCGTTCTTAAACGGGGTACACATTAACGATCCTGACTGACAATCAAAAATTCATCTACCAAAATTCAACCACGAAAGGCCAAACACGAGAACCTGCGTAAAAAAAGAGAGAATTTGAGCATGAGTGTCACTCATGATCGTTAAGGTATACCCCGCTTTACGCTGCAGTTACACGATCAAGATTTTGCTTTCAAGTCAATACTGCTTGTCAAAATTAATTTGATTTGACAGCTGTGACGTAGTCTGCACGCAACTTTACAATAAATTTACACGATCAAGATTTTGCTTTCAAGTCAATACTGCTTGTCAAAATTAAATTGATTTGACAGCTGTGACGTAGTCTGCACGCAACTTTACAATAAATTTGGATCTACAATACTACGATTTCCGGGGCGCCGCAATTGCTTTGAGTTGCCGAAAGTGCTTTCTGATAGAGAACTAGAAAAAATATGATTGGCCGAGCAAAAAATCGATTACTGAACTACCGAAGTAGCATTGTTGGAGCAACTAGGTGCAAGTGAGCTCTAAAGGTGTTCTATAGGTGTATAATATACAGTTAAAGTTTTACCGCAGCTTCATTTGCTGCTAGTTGCTTTTAGTTTGAAAGATATATGAATTTTTTACCATTTTGAGCTCTAATACTTTATACAGCTCTGTAAAGGATTTTATAAAATCTGCAAAAGAGCAGAGCTCGAAAATTTTTGTATTGCATTTTTAAAGCAAATAGATGTTAAATACAGTATAGGAGTTAATAGGTGTTAATGCAGTAAATTTTTTGGGAATAACAAGTGATTAAAAAACCTGATAAAGAGCTTCTTTGAAAAAACGGCGATCTTATTAAAAATAGAAAATCTTGGGAGTTGAAGAAAGCTAAATATTATAGCTTACAATATTATTTTAAACAAAATTTATGATTTCTGTGATAATTATATTTAAGAGTAAAGTATTATAATAATTTTTAGTTGATTTTAAAGAATGTTGAAAATTTTCGAACTGTTTTTAAATAATTAACCCTACAACCTGAAGTACTACATTAACATTTTCGATAAATTCAAAAGCGCACCGAAACTCGCAGCATGTAACGAATACATGAACATATTTGATATAATAGTCACTTAATTATTTCTTTAATTTTTGCATTCTAATAATCACTTATCAAATTTTATATATATTGAGTTTATTTTTAACATATACATACTTAAACGTATTTATAAACGGGTTAAACGGGTTTGGCAAGGACTCTTTTAAAAGCTGACAGCTACTTTTAGTCTTCATATGAAGCAAAAATAGTGCATTCAAACTCAAGAAAGTAGCCTTATATTCTCTGCAAGAGCTTTAGTAGCGCGACTAAAGCTATAGTTAAAGCTTACGGCCTTATAAGATGGTACTTTAAGCTCTGAAAGAATTAAAATATGAATATTGTTACTTGTGTAGTTCGAATTATCGCTTTTTTAGTTTTTTTTTTTTTTTTTAAGAAATCTTCAAAAAACATAAATTTATTTGCCATTAACCAATGAATCTAAGAGATTGTCATGTCATTTGAATAATAATTAAATTAAATTTTCAATGATATGCAATACTTATATCATTGCAAGCGTATTTATAAGTAAAACTATATCATATTGGAAATTTGTAATTAAAAAACCGTTATTTTCTACTAAATTTGCTTTATTAAGGTACCAAAAATATATTTTGTTTTTAAAGCTTACAATTTAACCTTTTGTTTGATGGTTTTGATTAATATATATTCTTTACAATTCACACTATATTACATAAAATTACTACAGTACGACCTCGCTCAACGCAACCCTCGCTACACGCAACTCCTCGATAATCTCAACACCCAAATTGTACGCAAAGTATAAATTGCAACAAAGTGCAGACCAAAATTTCCCAATTTTTAAAAAAATAAATTGAATAAAATGAAATTATGTTTCTGAACAAAAATTTTTCGATTCACTTTAATTTGAATGTGTAGAAAATGCATATTTTTTTGGAAATAGGTCTATTGGCCAATATAAAATTTTTCCTCTGTTTTTGCAATAACCTCAGATTTCGCAATTGGCTTGAATTTAATTGGTTGCGTTGAGCGAGGTCGTACTGTATTTGCAAAATATACAAAACTATTTCTGAAGAAGCCACTCTTCTTCATCAGCGATCTTTCGTAAAATTCTCATGCATAATAAACTTGCGAGTTTAATTATCTTAAGAATTTACTATGGCAGACCGATTAGCTATTATAAACTAGCATTTAAAAAAAATGTATTTATCTATTTGACAAGCAAACAGGAAAAGGTTTTATAAGAGACCTTTAATAATAATTATCGCCAGTTTCTTCTTCATTGTCATCTTCCAATGCCTCTATATCCTGAATCGTTAAAACACGCCGAAGTTTTTCGGGAATAGTTTCTTCGAGGTGTTCGGACTCAACCGTAGGAACGTGAATTTCCTTAAGCTGCAACCCAACTCCGCACGTACCGTTTACAAATTCAGGATATAATGGCCCATTATCATAGTCAAAATAAAGTCGACTATAAATTTAGTATAAGCATTTTTGACAGTTTTTCAATATATGTTGTCAAAAAGCTTGCACTAAAATTTAAAGTCGACTTTTTTTTTACTTTGGTAATGGGCCAATGCCTTTCCATCTTCTAAAAAATGCATTATTTGAGAGCCAACGCAATCTTTGTGGAGCTCTTCTAAAAAATTTTGTCTATGGAAATGCAGGGCCATGTATTGCTGAAGCAGTTTCGGAGTTCTGCGGCAAAGTATACTTTTTTAATCAGTTTATTTTGATTCTCCAAACCATTAATCGTATTTCTACTATTGCCTCTCTCAACAAACTCGCCTATACTATGGTTTGTTTGCATATGCACAGTGTCAGAGCTAAACAATTTTTCCACGCCCATGTACTTCTTTGCACTATCGGTGCATACAACACCTGTAGTTGGATCAATATATATTTTAAGATAAGGCCAAATATTTACCTTATCTTGAATTTACCTGAAATGTAAGAAAGCGAGTATTCTAATTGAATCTAGAAATTTTGCAATGAATAATTATTATTGGAATTAACATTTACCTGAAAAAATACGCAAATGCAATGCTCTTTACAATTAATGCCGAGAACTGCTATTGTCATTTGATCTGTTATACAGCCTCGATCGTATTTTCTGGTGGTAAAAAAAGTTTCATCGATCTGAATTGTTTTGCCTTCACCACCACATTAACGTGGGACACAACAACTTCTGCCACTTCTCTACAATAACTATAATAGTCTATAAAAGTGAACACACTAAGTTCAGATTTATCATTGTGGCGACGCAAACTAAGGAGATGTTTATGAACATCCATTACTTTCATTTTTAATGCAAAACAACACTGCCAGCACATCTCGGACGTCAATACGGCATGAGTTGCCATCAAAAACAGTTCCAATGCTTGGATTCACTGTCTTCTTGCAGACTTTTAAGCCTTTCTTTTTTGAACATAGACTCGAACATCTCCATCTAAGTTTTTTCTCAATGCAATAATCAACAGCCATCGGTAATCCGCAACAATCAGGAGGAATAGAAGGTTTTTTAATTAATGCAATTTCTGCAGAAAACGTTATCGCCGTCTCTTTTGTTTAAAAAAAAAATTTCAAACATTTTTTTGTTATAAACATAATCGTTGTTATAAACAACGATATGCCATCAAATTTAAGTGTCGAAATGAAAACACGTATAGAGTGTAACAAAATGCGCAAAGAAGATTTTGTTAAATAAAAGCGATATAATCAGCCCAATTCTGAATGATTTTTCCCAGGTAATTGGTAAAGGGCGTTTTCATTTTTAAGATAGCAGATAAAGATATCATATTTTTTTTGCTTACACTCATGACTATTGACGATTGATGAACAAATCGGCATTAAAAATTTCCAGAATGTTTTTGAAATTTATCTTAAAAATTAAAACTTCCTTTTCTGATTACCCGGGAAAAATCATTCAGAATTGGGCTGAATAAGTTTTTCCAAAGCTATTTGATTTAATTAAATGGAAGCTACTTTCCAAAACTGATTAACTAAAAATTTAAAATTTTTTTCGCTGGCTAGAAAATCTTATTCATTCATATAAATATTACAGCTACAATGTTGCTTTAAGAACAGTTATTTATTGTAATGGTGGTATAAGAAAATATGGAATAGGAATACAAAACAACTAAGGTAAATATGCTTGAATTAACAACTTTCAGTACGAGGGCAAATCATTTCATCATAAAAAATACACCATTAAAGTTAAATAAATCATATATATTATATACCAAATGAAAGATAAATTTTCAAGCTTCAATAATTTAGTTTTTATTATCCATAATAATATACAGTAGTTTTTGAGAAAATAACAGTTTAATATACAATAAACAAATACTTTACTTTTGCATAAAAATAGCTATAAAACATCAAATTCTCAACATGTTTGATTACTTTAAAATATATGTGAATGCCTTAGATATTACCTTTTAAATTATACCTTAAACAGCAATATAAGTTATACATAAAATATATTAAATAAATATTTCTTACCCGATCTAAAAAAATTCTTAAAAAATCAATAACTCAAGAGCAAATCGATGAATCGATTTTCTTTGGCCATTTTTCATTTTTTAGAAAGTTTTTAATGAATCCATTTTTAGGGGCCTCAGCCGCTGCGACTTTTCACGCTACCTAGTAGATGACTCAGTCGTACGTTCGCATCATACGTTACGACTTTCTCATACTACTTTTCATCCGACTTTATTCAAGATGCGAATGAAATGAATGAAAATAAGCATAAAGTCGTATGACTGGCTTACATGCTTTACAAAATGCGAATTTTCAATGAAAACAAGCATAAAGTCGTATGACTTGCCCTCACACACTCAGACTTTTACTTCAACTTGAGAAAAAATCAAGTAAGTATGTATGTAATTTTATTGAGGCTTCAAGCTATTACAAAAGTATATACACGAAAAATTAACATTGGAAGAAAAAGCATAGAAAATATTAAAAAGTATTATATTACAATGAATATGAAAATTGCAATTTTGATTTTCATACGACCTCGGCGTACGACTTGAGTTTTCTTATACGACTTGCCCTCAGACACTACGACTTTTAATACGACTTATCCAAGTCGGATGAAAAGTCGTAGCATCTGAGGCTTCTATCAAATCACGGCGCCCCGGAAAAGGAAGTCTCCACTATTTAATGAATGCCATTTGTATTTTAATCATGAGCTTGCACGTCGAATCAACTGCTAATTTTTACACAACATTATGTGACAACTTGGCCGCACTTTTTCTGATAAATTGCTAAACGTCAACCAATTTTCAACTGTCGAAATTTTTTTCTGTGGTATTTTTCCAAAACTGCAGATTTTTGCAAATTATTCAAAGAAATTGTTAAATATAAAATGGCAAAAGTTTTGAAAACTGTAAGTGTTCAATAGGCGATATTTGTAATAACCATTTGATTCATATGCCGTTGTCCAGACAAACAATAATGCTAATGTTGGTGTTGATGTTATGTCATACTGGATAACCATAAACAATGGTTATTTTGAAGATGTTTAAACTCAATTTTTAACATACTGCTTCAAACACTTCCAGTCCACTGGTCTTACCGGCTTGGCCGTTGCCACAAATCCACATCATACGCTCAGCTCACTCTATGGCAAAATTTTGCGTGCCTTGACCAAGATGCCCTCAGATTCAAGCTACCGAAAGTACACCGAAGAGATTGTGCAGCAGCGTGCCAAAGCTGTGGATGCAGTAAGATGGAAGCAAATATATAGTAGCTAGCAATTTATTATAAAGCTATATAATTTTTTTTGTACGCAGAATAAGGACATTGCTTTACTTGAGAAAGCAATAGGCTGTGGCCAAGTCGAGGAACTAATAGTGCAGGCAGAGAACGAGTTAATTTTGGCACGTAAAATGTTGGGTTGGAAACCGTGGGAAACGCTTGTGCAACCCATTCCAAGCAAACAATGGGATTGGCCACCAGCACAAATAAGCGAGCCAAAAATGTAAAGAATCAAGAAAATATGCTTAAATTTAATTGAAAATTAAAGCAAATTTATGTGTGTTCATCAATTGAAATGAATTGAATAAACGCTAAAAACGCTAAAATGAATGCTTTGAATAAAACTTGGGTATTTTGTATTTTCCTTGAACCACTAGAGAACAATCATTCGTAGAAATGTAGCGCTTATCAGTTTTACGTCTCTCAATATTAGCACACTGGTTCGTTCCATCACTCAGTATAAGAAAGTATTTTCAGCGAACAACGCGTAGTTCATCTTTCGATTAGTACAAACAAAATTAAAATCAATAACAAAAAATGAGCAATGCGCTAAAAATCTTAATTTTGTTAGTTTTTGCATTTGCTGTCATAGCCTATGCAGAACCACTCAGCAATATTCCCATGAATAGTTTGTCAGAAATACAGCGAAAACGACGCCAGTTTGATATGCGTATTTCTGCCGATCACGATGACCAGGAGGATGAAACGGAATTGGCGTTGGAAGCGATAGCAAATCTTTGGCGTAGCGCCGATGGCAACACACAAGTTGAGGGTTCCGCAAAGGTGGTACATCGATCAAACACTCTACAATCGGGTAATACACGCTATTCGGCGACCTTGCATGTGCATCATGACTACAAACGGAAATAGAGAATAACTGTGTTATTTATTTTATGTATAAATTTGTGCTGTTTCGATCTATGCTGGAATCTTCTTGTAACTGCAAACAAAACAGATCCTAATGATTGGCGCCTTGGATTACGAGTGATTTTTAGTTGATTTTTTTGTTGTTTTGCTAGAAAATGAGTTTCTACTGGAAATGCTCTAAAGTCTAAATTGCTGCTCAGTTGATAAACTTTTGAACCATCGCTGCTTTAGCTTCTATCAGCCAATCCTCAACTTAAGTTAATGTTATGAAAAAATAATGTAAAATAGCGAAAAATAAAAAAGAGCTTTGCGGTAGGAAAATAAGCGTAATCTTTTTTGCAATAATAATAGTATGTACAATAAAAATATTTTTAAAACAAAAAAAAATATTTCTATTGGGTATCAAAAACAATCAATAGCAGCTCGGTCAAAGTCCTTTCAAGAGCTGAAATGGCCAAAAGATTATCTGCCCAATTCTGAATGATTTTTACCGGGGAATTGGAAAAGGGAGTTTTAATTTTTAAGACAGCAGATAAAGATATCACTTTTTTTTTTTGTTTTTTACACTCATGAAAATTAAGGTTTGATGAACAAATTGGCATTAAAAATTTCTAAAATATTTTTAACATTATCTTAAAAATAAAAACTTCCTTTTCCGATTCCCCGGGGAAAATCATTCAGAATTGGGCTGTTTATATTTTTGTTTGTCTATTGGTATACAAATAGAAATATTTGGGAAGCTCTATGTTTAAAAAAAAAAATCGATTATTCAGAATTTTAAAAAATTTCTGTGAGACTAAAAGTAAAGTTGTAAGCTTTGGGTGCAAAACATGGGTTCAAACTTTTATACTTTCTGTAAAATGAAATAACTTCGTCAATTGTATAAGATTAATTTGCTACGTTTTGCTATAAATTTTAGGATTAAAACTGCATTATTATATTTTTTCCTACATTAAGATATTTTTGGTTTTTATTTTGTTTTTTATTATTTTATTTATATTTCATATTTCAGCATCCATGCCATCCACAAGTAACTTAAATGGTAGCCTTGGAAACATGAATACTTTGAATAGTTTCAAGTTTTTGTTTTTTTTTAAGTTTTTGCATTAATGAAAACCACATTTATATGTATTGGATAATAACTATGTTTTTATAATTATTAGTTTTAATTTCAAAAGTAGCACACAGAGATTTTCTTGTCAGTAATAATATTGTATTTTTTTTTGTGTTTTTTTATTTTATTCTTTATGCATAATAATATTGCATTTAACTGAACTTAAGTTTTAAATTAAAAACAAAAATAAGTAACAACTTGATACTACATTTTTCAAAAATCAGCTTGAAATTTTCATAGAAATCGTAACTGAAATTTTGATTATGAATTCTTATGTTATAGTCCAAAGCTTCAAATTATTTGTGTAATTTGATTTTTTAAGTAAAATTTTATATATTTTTTGTTTTATTTTTATTTGCCATTTTCTTTTTGTTTGCCTAAAATATTTAATTTTTGATCACAATGTTTCATTTTCATGTTTTCTCACTACTTTTATAGACTTTGCGCGCCAAATGTTCCAAAAATATTTCCCAAAAATTCCTTTCGATTGTTTTTGTTTTTATTTATTTTCTTTTTATGTATTGTTTTAGGCCGAAATTTTGAAAATTTTTATCTTATTATGATTTTATACTTAATTACGTATCAATATCATACATATACATATATTTCAGTCATAATTCCAAGAAAAAAAAATATATATATGTACATACAATTTCGATGTTTTCTTTCCTTAAATAATATATTCATAAAATTTGCAATTTAAAAAAATTGCGCGTTCATAAAAATAGACAAATGACAGAAAAGAATCTAAATTTATTTAACTTTAAAATTAATAAAGAACTAATAAACTTCATACAAGAAAACATGCTTACAAACATAGAATATTGTAACCAAAACAAAGCTCGGTTAAAAAGTGTTTTAATAAAATAAATATTATACAACCTGGAGAAATAACGCTTGAAACCATTTCTTATTCATTCTCAATTTAGCGCTTATTTCAAACGACACATTTTAAAACTATATAGCGGTAATCTGGAAGAACTTTTATAGTCCTTGGCTTTCTATACGCTTTACTAATGGGTAAATGGACTTTCGTAAAAACAGGAAAAAAAAGTAATAACAAAAAAAAAGTTATATTTAGAGTATTTTTGTGTTACGTGAAAGTGTTTGCAGTAATCAATAAAAGGAGGATATCGTTTCTATGAGATAAACGTCAGCAATCAGGAACTTATTCAAAACAAACTGTTGCCAATTTAGAACAGAACCAATGACGATTAACTTTTTAAGGGGAAGAGAAAGCTTAACGAATATTCTCTACCATCATCATCATCAACACCAAACCTTCTTTTAAGTCACGGTTTTAAACAAAACAGTCTATCCGCTGTCCATAAGGTCCGTATACGTTGATATCTTAACGTTTTACCACGTTACCGAAGATTTAAGAGCAACATTTTTGATTTTTAAATTACTCAAAATATAAATTTATACCATGTTGATAGCTCGTGAACCATTAAGAATGTAATTTTTGTTTCTTCGACAAAGTTATTTCTTTTATTCAGGCCAACAACTTTGCTGAATAAATATATGTGAAAAAATCGTTTGGAATTGTCTTTAAACCTTTGAAAAGCCCCATATGTCTTGCCCGCTTTCAAAGTTTCAAAACAATTAATGTTACTCATAAACTTTGTATGCTCAACTTGTTAAAGTTACTCATACGCTATGACTTTAAGCTAGACTTTTTGTAAGACTCCCTCGATAAGACCCACTGGAAGCGATTTTTTCATATTTATTTGTTCAGCAATGTTGTTGACCAGAATAATAGCAAGAACTTTACTGAAGAAACCAAAATGAAAAACCTAATGGTTCAAGAGTTATTAACATGAACATGAGTGCATATCTTGAGTCATTTTTGATTCTGAGCAATATATCTTAAAAAAAAAACAATTTTGTTCTAAAATGTTCGGTAAAGTGGTAAAGGAAATGTCACCAAGAGATTCCTCATACCAAAATTAAGTGAAAAACGTTGAAATTATCAAATACAGAGGAAAAAGGGTAAAAAGCGAACGGTGGATCGTGACTAGTGTTGCCAGATGTCTCGTATTTTATGCCACGTTTTAAGTGTTCAGCCGAAACATGATTTTTCG
Source organism: Dichetophora obliterata (assembly GCA_963920525.1). NCBI lineage: Eukaryota > Metazoa > Arthropoda > Insecta > Diptera > Sciomyzidae > Dichetophora > Dichetophora obliterata. The sequence goes on along the minus strand of OY986438.1, from coordinate 202,812,885 downwards.
CGTATTTTTAACAATTTTAAAATGCGACTATACAAAATTTTAAACAAATAACTATTTTAAAACACTTGTTGTTAAGAATTTATTAAACAAGAAATTTAAAATTGTTAAATTTTATTTCTTGACCTTGTTTATCAGTTTAAAAAAATATTTACTTCAGAAGTCTAAATAAGTTTATTTTAATAATAGAATTTCTGTAGTTACATTATTATAAAGAAGAAAATAAAGATTAATAATATAAATTTTTTTTTAAAGAAACGTATTACGGACCGGTTATTTGTTACTTTACGAAACAGAAGTAAATCGTGAAATTTTCAGAAAAAATATTGATATTTAAACGTGCCGCTTGTAAGCTTTTAGTTAAAAATCTGATTTAAGCATAGTATGCTGTAGGAACGAAAATTTTGAGGCATTTAATTCTACACGCGAAATATGGAGTAGACTCCATACTAACACATACTTACTATAACCTGTTTCTTGAATGTGTTAGTTCAACATTATTGTTGAATATCAAATTTCCACGCCAATTAAATGTACGGACATATAAAAGGCAGCGAAATTTGGACATTTTAACTCTCCAATCGTGGTTGTGAACTTGGCTACATTGAACAACTTTTTTCATTCAACAGCGTACTAACCAACGAAAAAAAATAAAAAAAACCAAAATTAGGATAGCAAAGTTATAGCTATTAAAATTTTAATTTTTACCCAAAAATTCTCAAAGTGCCTGTTTCTGGCATTTCGAATAAAAAAAGTCATAAAAAATTGAAAAAAACCATGTTTCCAATTTAACTTCAATAATTTAAAAAAATTTTAATGATTTTTGTTAGAAAAAATTTTGGAATTCCAGGGATTCCAACATATCATACTCTGGTTTTAGGGTAAAAAATATTAAAAAAACACCAGAAACCAACAAATTTAATTTTTCACCACATATTAACAAAAATTTGATTTAAAATATTAAATTTAAATTCCGAAATTATACTACCCTCCTAAGTGAAAAAGTCATATCTCGATTGGAGTAGTTTTGAGATATTTAGCTTTTACGTTTTTTATCTTTCTAAGAAACACACTAGAAGTGACCACTTTGCTTAAATTTTTCAGTCATTTGGAGTTGAAAATGGGTAATATTAGCTTAACACAAAAATCAGAAACTCATTTACGGTTCCGAATCTGCCCTTTACTACATTTTGGAATTTTGGCGTTTGTGACTTTCTTTCTTAGGACGTAAGTTGTATTATTTGAATGGATGCTTTTTTTTATAAAACTAAGAAACCTTTTGATTTTGTAACTAACAAGAAGGCATGTTCTGAAATCTAATATATGTACGTCGGAATGGGATTCATTTCCGATGACTTTTGATTGAAAGGTGTTCTACAATCCAATTCCGATCATCGAATCCAATATTAATTTTTTTGAGAATTATAGGTTTCCAGACATCTGATTTATCGGAATTCTAGTGAAATGTGATATGTTTAAAATTCTGTTGGTGGATTCTAAATGATTTAATGTAATCGTAAAAATAAATTAATAAAATCTCATATCCACAAATGAGATTGTCATGCTTAATTTTTTTCAACTTTATTATTTTTTCAATGTAATGCATTACTTTTTCAATGTAATTTACTTATTTGGCGCTTTTAATGACAACTTAAAATGTTTAAAAATTTGAAAAATGTGAGTATTTGGTAAAATTGAAGTAAAAAGTAAAAGCTGAATTTGGCTTGGCTCAAGTTAATTTGTATCCACTTCTTCGTGCTACAATCTTTAACATGCTTGTTAAAAATTCAAGGATATAAAGGATGACCGTATGGCTTTCCATTTCATATAAAATATATGAAAATGCCTCTTAATTTATTTGGAACTGTGCAATAAATTCTTAAAAATTACTTTTTATTATTCTTATACTTAACGAAAAGAAAAACTTTGATTAATTATATTTTTATTTTATTTCGACTCTTTATTATGCTTATAATAAAAAGTCAGATTCGCTGCCATGCCTTTTTATATCGGAATCGGAAATGTATTCCGAGGTGGATTTCAGAACATGCCTGAGTAACAAGTTTTTCTTTTTCTTTAACTATAGTCAATTTTTAAAACCATTTTGGTTTAAAACTAATCAATTTAAAATCATTTAGTTTTAAATCTCGTCTTGATACCCTCATGCCCTCATTTTTCATGCAGACTCGTTGACCAATACTAGCTTTAAAAGGAAGCGTTTGTTATGGGGCTTGATTCAACAAGTGGCTTTTTTGGCAAAGCCCACTTGGCCAGTTTCGGATGGTTCTCCATGAAATCAGTTAGAATTGCAATTTGAGCAACAAATACAAATAAACAATAAACTAAAGAGAAATAATTAAGTTTTAAAACCGACAACCAAATCGATAAATCAGTTTCTGTGACACCTAATACCGATACAAAACCAATTTCGAAAATTAAATCAGTGTCACAATCGATAATCGGTTTCTATGACATCAAAATGAAATGTGTGTCAATTTGAAATCCGACTCGGACAACTGTCTGTTTCCACAACACCCCTGAGTCAGTCAATTAATGGAATAAAACTGTCAAAATGAAATAAAACGCTAAATTTAGTATTATACTACAAACTTACATAAATGTAAACAATTTTCGAATTAAATTCGAAGAAATACCGTAAAGAGCAATTAACAGAAAAAATTTAAGTCATCCACCAAAATTTAATGTTAATAATATTGATCCTTATCAGCTATTCTTTTTTAAAATAAAATAATTTACGACTTTTTGAGTTTTATAAACTTTTTTTCGTTCGTCTTGTGAAAAGTTTTATAAATTGCGTTATTTTGGAAAAATTTTACATTTGTCCCGATATTTTTTTCTGGCAACACTTAACCTAAAGAACTATATCGTTATCAGGGATGCCAACTAGCAAGGTATTTTAAGTCTATCGGAGAATCGGGGAATGGGCTCAAGTATGTGGGAGATTTCATAATTCATCTAATTTTTTGATTATTTAACCCTCGAGAAGGCGCGTTACGAGCATTTTGCTCACGCAATTTTTAAATGGATAAAATTCATCTTTTGTTTTAATATTTTTGCACGCATTATGTTGAGTATCTTTGGTAACGGTTGTTCTCCGCGTCTTGGAAAGCTTTTGCTGAGGTCAGTGCACGGTTGGAGCTGTAGGCACGTAGGTTTATAAATTACAGCAATTTCTCAATAAGCACAATGCTCACGCACGACAATCCATGCTACTCTGCGAGGAGCGCCTTTTCCAGGGTTAAAAACATTAAATTTTTATGATGAAGTTTAATGATTATTTTATTATTTAACATATTAAAAATAAGAGTTGTCCCTATTCTTGAAATCATAGCTGTTAAATAATGATAACTAATCGTAATTACTAGTAATTCGATTATTTTTTTTAAAAAGGTGAATTCATTCAGTACAATTATTTTCTCCATATTAAAAAAAAATTACGATAACTTCAGATTTCGAAAACAATCAAAAAGAATCAAAAGCAATCAAGAAAAAATAATCCGACCACTTTGAGAAATTATTTTTGATTCTTTTTGATTATATAAATAATTTCTAATAGAAGTCGGATTATTTTTTCTTGATGACTTTTGATTCTTTTTGATTATTTTCGTAATTTCAAGTAATCGTTACCATTTTTTGATTATTTGTAAACGTAATCAATTACTAATCATAAACTTTTCCTTCAAGGATTATATAATGATTAAAATTATTTTTAAAATATACAGCCCAATTCTGAATGATTTTTCCCGGGCAATCGGAAAAGGGAATTTTAATTTTTAAGATAAAGTTAAAAAAACATTCTGGAAATTTTTAATGCCAATTTGTTCATCAACCGTTGATATTCATGGATGTAAACAAAAGAAATGTGACACCTTTATCTTAAAAATGAAAACTCCCTTTTCGAATTCCCCGGGAAAAATCATTCAGAATTGGGCTGATAATATAATCGATTACTAATCGTAATCGCAATTTAACAGCTAGGCTTGAAATGTTCCAATTTTTTTTTTACATATTCTTGAATAGTTGTACAACAATAATTAATTTAAAAAATTTGATTCAAAAAAAAATTTTGCCTAAAACCTCTCTTAAAATAAACAAAAAAACCTTTTATCCAAATTAATTTTCTAATAATACATTTTGAATTATGGAAGGTATGAACAATTGAAAAAAATTGACACAAGGTTTTGCATTGCAATATCATAAATGTGCTAAGTCGAGTTAGCATACTTTAGAATCGGATCATCGACATATTGTAGCTTAAAAATTGGAGATCGCGACTCGAAAACACATTTTCCTTTTTGATAGTTGATTTTTCAAACTTATAATGCATTATTTTTTTTTCAAAGTAAATTATTTTTATAATATTTAAAAAATCCTTAGAATAATTAATTAATGCTTAGATTAATACATTTGGGCAATTCACACTTCATTGTAATGTTTAAATCTAGCAATATTTTAATGTACTAATTTTGTACAACTGTGAGCACAGCTAAAGTGAAAAGTATTGATTTGCAGTTTCAAAAAGGCGCTGGAATCTTTAATATGCAGCTCAGATGTTTTGGATTCTATTAAAAGTTAAATAACTCAATTTTATATTAAGTTTTATTGAAAACTTCATCAAAATTATTTACCAGGCAACTCTTTTTTATTCACGTAAAACAGCTGTTCACGAAATAAAACATTAACACTCTACAAAAATATGCCTTAGGGCATGTACAAAAGTGGCAACTTTTAACACACCGGTTTAATTTGTGTTTACAGGCAAAAAAAAAAAACAAAAAATCAACAGGCAAAATAGCACATTTCAGAATTAGCACATTAAACATTAATTAGCATGAACTGTGAATTGCTTAATTGTTCAATTAAAAAAAATCTATACATAAATTCATGAAATTTTTTTTTCTTTGACGGAAATTTTATGAAAAATCGGGAAAGCGGGAAAAAACCAAAAAATTAGTTGGCAACTCTGATCGTATATACCAGGGATGGACACGAGTGGGGTCCATAAGAGCCACATTTAGCTTTTTAAAACCTTCCAAAGAGCTACACCGTAAAAACAAAAACCAAAAAGAATTTTAATATAAATTAAGGTATTATTAAAAATAAATCAAAATGAACATGAAATTACATGGAATTTGACAAGGTATATACAATTTAAAATTTTTTTTTATACATTTTGAAATATCACAATAGTATATACCTTCGAAGCGCATAGTAGTCAAAGTTGCAAATTAGGTGTGTTGGTTCCTAACAAATATTTTTAATACTAACAAAAATAAGCTAAAATCTTTTATGCATGAGTTTTTCTAAATGTGGAATTGTAAAAATAAAAAATTTCTAATAAAATTTATAAAAATATAAATTTAAGAAATATATAGTTTATGATTTCGTCTGGAAATTTTTGACAACCAACGCAAGAAGTAGAGTCCATTATTTCAAACCAAAAGTTACGAAATTTGTATTTCTACTCTGTTCTTCTCTAAGATAGGTCTTGAATAGAGATGGGAGCATGAGTAATTTTGGCTCACTCACGCTCACGATGTATTCGCTTCTATTCGCGCACGCGCACTATTTAAATTATGTTTTGACTCACGAATAACTAACTTCATGCTTACTAAGTTTCTAATAAAAGTTTATTTAGTATTTTTAAAGTAAGAAATGTAAATTCAATTCGGGTTGGGTCCTTTTCGCAGAATTTCAAAATCTTGAAATCAAAATCTTGAAAAAAAATCTTCAAAACAAAATCTTAAAAAAAAATATCTTGAAACTCAAAATCTTGAAAAACCTACGCATCGAATGTATTCTTTACTCCGCGCGTAGGTTTTTCAAGATTTCTTAATAGAAAATTTGACTCTATTTCGAAAAGTGTCCAATATAAAAAGTATCAAAATTTTCGAACATAATCAAAATAATGAATAATTGTCAAGTCACATAAATTGTCAAATTTTAAAGTAAATTGCCTTATTCTTGTTGTCACCTCGCCTAGTGAGAGTTCTCATACTCGTGTCACGTCAATAGAAATCTGGTATTCTTGTTATCATGTGACACGAGTGTGAGAACTCTCACATAGGCGAGGTGACAAGAATAAGGGCAAATGTCAAATTGTAAATTTATTTCAAAAAGTTTCAAATTTGGAATAAGCGCAAAATTAGAAACATTTCGAACATTTTGATTCTGCTAAAAAGCCCTACATCTTATATATTAAAATGATATGAATACATTAATTAGTTTGCATTGAATTTAATTAATAAAAAGTTTTATTTGACAGTATTATTTTAAATAAAGTTAAAAAAAGTAATTATCCAAATTTTCACCCAGCAGCTTTAATCTTCTTTCCGCCTTGCGGTCGACGAAGCAATTTATGTCACGCACGCTCACTCACGAGGAAAACTCGTGAAACGACGCACAGTGGTTTAAGCCCATACAAAGTTTGGAAAAAATAGAAGTAGTCATCGTAGATCGATGAAATTGGGTATACAAGTTGAAATTATCTCTATTAGAAGATAATAAAATTTTTTTGAAATCTGTGCACAACCACGCCCACCTCCCATATAACACAACATTTTAAAATGCTATATTTTTTTTTGTATTGAAGTTATATCAAAACAACTCTTTCAAGAATCTATAATAAATATATATGTAGATTTAAACACCTGCCATGCGTTTTATTTTTATAGCATTGAGGAGCAGTCGGATACCAATACAATTTGGTATATAAGTTCAAATGGAAAAATTTTGCAAATCCGCCTACAACCACGCCTACCTCCCATAAAGCACAAACATTTTAAATGCAACAATTTTTTCGTATCGAAGCTTTGTTAATTTCAAGAATCTGAAATATATGCATACATTTAAAAAAGTGCCACGCCCACTATCCCCCAAGGGTGACTAAGTTCCCAAAATTTAACATTGCATATAACATTGCTAATTTGTATTGAAATTCTTGTGAGCTATGTCAGAATTTTTAAAAACTATATAAAAAATAAATTGATTTTAATTTAAATCAATTTTTGCTTATATCAGCCTATGACCTTTATTATTTTTTCTAATCAAAAAAATGAAATTTTAAGGAAAGCATTAATGGATTATTTATAACTAAACATTTCTCTTTAAGTCTGCATGACCACATTATAAAAATAGAGTGGTCGTAAAATTGATTTTTTTCCGCCAAAATTCCATTGTGCGACGTGCCACGAATAAAATCGTGACAATCGCCTATCTCTAGTCTTTAACCTTTAAAATGGAAGTCAAAAGGGAATAGTTTTCATACAAAAATTTTGAAAATGAATACGAATGCATAAAAAATGTTATGTTATAGCAAATAGAATGGTTTCCGAGATCGTTAGAGCAAAAAAATATTAGTTGAATAAAAATTATCAACATACTGCCTTACCATATACATAAAATAAAACAAATTAAAAACAATGAATTAAAATTTAAAATTTTTATTATAAGTTTTGTTTTTTTGAAAAGTTGATTATTTATTAAATTGCTTTATATTATAATTTTTTGTTTTGTTTTATTATATTTATGTACACATAAAAAATACTACGCTATTACTATTTTTTATTATATTCTATTGAGTTAATGAATTGTGTATAATAGATTTTTGTTTATTAATTTACTGCAATTATCTGCGCTACTTAAATTATAAAATTGTCCTTAAAATGCAGCTAAATAAAGATATATATATATTCATGCATAGAAAGAACATACACACATAATAGCAAAGTGCTAAAAAATAAATTCAAAATCAAACATATGTAGCATATAAAACATTTCTTATAAATATTGTTTATAGAACATTTGGACTTAACTACAAATTAAGGCATTGCATTACTATGTAAATAAAAAGTTAAAAAAAAACAAAAATTAATAAAAGTTTTGTCCAACTCAAAATTCTTAAACTGCTCTGAGACGTGGATAAGGGCAATTCTAGGTGTACACAAATATTTCCAAATGATTTACTTGTCACTTAGGAGTACGGAAATGATGTCAGTTATATGTTGAGGAAGATGGAGTTAATTGCTTTAACTAAAGAATTGTTTAGTCTGAGATTGTTTAAAATTTTTTTTTGGCTTGTTTTTGTCCAAAAGGAAACATAGCTGCATAATGGTTTTGCCCAAAACAATAAATTTCCAAATTTATCTATCGAGAGAACGAAATAATTTTTAACTTTAATATACCATAAAGAAGAATATGACGAAATTATTTCACGTACAACTCTAAAAATATTGATTTTACAAATTTTGTCCTATACCAAATCTGTTTGAAAAGCTACTTCAAGTTCATACCAATTTTAATTTCATAGGATGACTTACTTTTTAAACTAATTCATCGTCGTTAAAGACAAAGGAAAACATGTACTCTGTACATTTTCTCTTACTCTTTTATAAGTGCATTAAGGTTTCTCTTCTCCGTCGAATCAAATATTTTCAGAATTTAAACAACGAAGTAGCTTAGTTTATATGCACTTGATTATGTTGATGTCGACCTGCACTTAATATAGCTTGTGAATTAAACAAACTTTGCAGACCTTATGGGCGAACCGCTGCTTTTGCGAAAGATTTCCCTCTGGAAGTCTCTCAAAGTTGTGTCATCAAAACTGCTCAACGTCCAAGATTCAGCTGCATATAAATCTTGAGTATTTTAACCACGTACATTGCTTCGAAATTATAAAAGGAGAAAATATATCAAAACAAAGCCATATTTAAAAACATTGTACGAAAGGTCCGTGCGTTCTTAACTTCGCTGCAACCAATTGAGTCCAAAGCAACACTTCTTAATTTCGCACTTTCACAAGAACATTATGCCGAATTAAAACCCAAAGTTTTCACCAACACTTGGTGTTCGGGTACTGTTTTTTTTAAAGAATACACATAGTCTCGAAAATAGTTGCTACGCTTTAATAAACTATCAACGGTTTGCTATTGTTTAATATGTTTACGTTATTAAAAAAGATTCAATAAGTAGTATTTTTTTTATTTATAGCTAGTGGTTAGTTTTTTATGTTTTTGTTAAAATGTTATTTTTAAAAAATATTTTGTACGAGAAAGAAATTGTATTTCAATAAAATTTTATATATTTTTTGTTTTTTATTGTTATTATTATTAAATCTATTGTTTTGCTTGCATTTATATAATAAACAAAAAAAAATAAAGAACTAATACAACACTAAAAAGAAAAACTGAAAACAATTCATGATAGAAATTTAACAATTAAATTGTAGTATTTTTATATTATTATAAATAATTCTTTCGGCGCGTAAAGAAGAAACAAACAAATTAATGGGTACAACAACGCGGTGTAACAAACATCATATATAATCGGCATGCTGGTTTAGAGCATGTTTCGAAAAAAAATTAACTAATGCAAAATTTCTTATATCATTATTGTAGTTTGTTTGCAATTAATTAATGTCTATAGTTTAGAGTTACATTTATTTGTTTATCAAATACTTGTGTTTTATGCTATTTATAAAAAAAGAGTTGCTTTTTCTCTCTGTTTTATCATCATCATCATCAAATATATTAAAATGTTGTAAACTAAGCAATATTAGTTTTGATTTCGTAGAGTTTCTTAAATGTTCAAGTTTATTTTTTAAGTTTTTCTTTATGTGTTTAAAATTTCATTTATTGAAATAAATACTAAACTAAAGCATGAACTATTATAATTAATGCTCAAATTATCTGTACATTAACTTAACTTACAATTTAAGCCGCAATCAGACGGCGCACAACATGCTGCATTAAAATTTAAAATGTAGTTAAAAAATTAAAACGAAAACCACATTTAATAATTAAAATATGTAAACATTTAAAACGTGCACTTGCGGAGCATCAATAAATTGTCAATTGTTTTAAATAATGGGTTTTTTCAATAGTTTTTTTTTTAATTAACATCAGCTAGCAACAAGTTTTATCGTTATGCTGTAATTGATCTATTTTTCTTTACCTTGTTTTAGTTTTTAAGTAAATTTTATAAATTAAAACAAGTTTTAACTAAATTCTTAAGCATGTTTTGTGAATGTTGTGATTGTATCGCTGCTCTCTAGCTCAAACAGTTACCTGCTGTTCACGTTTTAGCAGGTTTTCAATTTTAACTGGTTGTAAAGAACGATGTTTTGTTGTTGAAAATTTCGTTCGTTCATTCATCTCGCTGCTAAAGCCGCCAATTCATCACTTTCGTTGCGTTTGCCGAGTGTGTGAATAATATGCGTGCGTCGCTGTTAATATGTGTTTGTGTATGCGTGTGTGTGTGTATGTGTGGGAGTTTATTGAGAACGTGCTCACAACTTTGGCGCTTATGTCTTCCAATTGTTTTGACGACTGTTGCTTGGACCCGGTGCCTGCGGTGGTATCATTTCTAATAAATATTGGCGCTGTAGCTCAGCAGCGCGTTGTATGTCGGCTAAACTCGGCGGTTGATTTTTCGATGAATTGGATGAAGACGAACTCTTTTTGTTGTTGGTAAAAGCTATAGGAATACAATGTAAATTAAGAAAACAAATTTTAGTGGTTATATTTTAGGAGATTAATTGAACTTGCTTACCAGCAACTTGGGCTGCTTGTGCCATGGCCATTTGATATGAGTAGAGCAATGGCGTAAACTGCATCATATGCTGTGGATTACTGGCAAGACCTTGTCCTAAAGCTGCAAGAAAAACAGAGGGATTAAAATATTATTCAACATTGTTAGAATTTACATTTGCTTGTTCATATGCAAACAACTCAGGTGGCATTTCAAGCAAGAGCTGAGTAAAATTCGGCGTATTTTTAAATTTCGGTGTATTGGATAAATATTTTTTTTTTGGTTCAAGACTGTTTGGTTTTTTAACCAGTATTAAAACACAATAAAATGTCAGTGTAAAAATTCTTTCTGATATATTTTTTACAAAAGAAATTTTTAATTTTACTGTTGAAATTAAAAAACTAAAATTTTTACTTTTTTAAATGTCTACTTTTGGGGCATTTTTCACACTTTACGGACAAATTTATGCTTTGCACTTTGAAGTACCATACACTTTTTAAGTGTACTCTTTAAGTGTATAAAATGCACTATTATTTTTTAGGTATTTGCATAGTTTTTTAAAAAAAATATATAAATATTTTTGATTTAGACTGATCAAATATAATTTGGCGTTTATTTCATTATGAAATAACACCCAACGAAAAATTTAACCAAGCACCAATGAAATATCCCCCAAAAACATGAAATAAGCTCAGAAAAATGATTTAAACTCAAAATGAAATCATCCCAAAATAAATTAAATAACTCCTAATAAATAGTTACTACTGTAATTGATGACGCGACAGAGCCCCATGAACATTATCCCAAATTTAAAATTGGATTTAGGATTATGGCCAGCTTCAAAAAGGTCATGAACCTAAGAAAAGTCCCCGGTCATAATCACAACTGCTCTGTAAAGAAAACAGAACAGCTTGGGTAAGATATGTTTAAAATAATAACATTCCGTGCAAGACAAATAATTTTTTAATCCTTTACAAAAAAAATAAAAAAAAAATAATGCCAAAAATGATCAAATTTACAAAAGGCGAAAAAAGATTTTTATTTAAGTTTTAAAACAAAAGCAATACAAGCAAAATTAAAATTGGTAGATAAACTAAAAAAACAAATCCATTTTACACACTTCTACCATATACTTAGTATCATATCGTCGCTCACGTGACAAACTGTCCTAACCCACATTTTTAAAATTTTTCATGAGATGGTTTTTTCTATTTTGGTCACTGTTGCACCGCTTTTTTTGGACACGCGACCACTTTAAAATCAAACTAATTTAATATTTTTGGTTCCTTATTATAGCGTCTTGAATTGTGTAAAATTTGCCAAGTGTCTCCTAGAAACTGTAGCAACTTATTGAACACGAACGTCGGTTTATGAAATTTTTTTTTACTTTTTAAGAATTTTAAGGGGTCGGGTCGTAGCCCACAATTTTTATAAGAAAAATTTATTAACTCCAAGAAGGGCGACTGGGCCTAACTAGGCGGATTTTGAGTTTAAACATGTATATATTCAATATTTTTTGACGCATCGATCTGAAACTTCATGACTTTCTACGGCGATGCTTTATAAGCTCAAAAACTTGAGCCGGACTTTCTATTTAATATTGAATTTATATATCCTTAAGTTGTTTCATAATTTTTGCTAGCTTGTTTCTTACAACTTCTGTTTTGGAACTTTCAAGTGCAAAGTCGTCCGGGCGAGAGGAGATTACTTCCGAAGTAAGTGATTTTTTGAACTGACGTCGGTTCATGAGCATCACAGGATGTCATCCATAAAGTGATCACTGCATAGCAAGCAGCTACATATGAAGCAGGAACTAAACACTTTCGCTGTACGTCCAAACACTTCGCAAACTTGAGCAGTACATGATGCACGAGATTTCTCTCTCTCTGCAACATTTATGAGCGGTTCGTCGTCTGAGATGAGCTCTATGATAAATGCTGGTTATCATTTTCAATCAGGTCTCTATTTTCAAAAACCAAACTCATTCAAATCATAATAAATTATATGCAAATCTGTTCTTTACCTTTATATAATGGAAAGATTTACTATATAGCTACACGATGTCCGTTTGCTCAGCGAACACATGGGCGTACAAATATTTTTGTTGTTGTATCCTCAGAATTTTTGGCACTTTTGGAACCATACAAAATGAGGTTACAATCTATTAATATCACAAATTTGTTGACCCCAAAAAGCATATATTTTAAAAATTTGTGGGTTACTGTTGTTTGTAAAACTTTTTATTTACATACTTTGTTGGTTACGACCTTTAGGCATTTTCGTTTTCTGCTAACTTATGACAAGTATGACATTTTGAGGAATAAGACTTTGAGGAATGATGAGGACTTGTATAAGAAGTGTTATAGTGGTTAACTCAACTTTAAGAAAAGTGTGGGTTACGACAGTTTGTTACGCAAGCGACGATATGATCCTTTTACAGAAGGAATAATTTGCAAAAGGTTGAGATACACGAGCTTATTTCATACTGAAATAAGACCCAAAGAAAAAATTATGTATCAACCAAAATTTATGAAATAGTCCCCAAAAATTGGGAGTTATTTCGTATGAATTCGTATGAAATGAATGCACAAAAAAAATTATTCTTGCAACTGTCTTCAACAGTTATTAAAGTTAGACTAAATAATAATCACGTACGTTTAATTATATGCTCACCAGAGCAAAAAAAGTGCCTTAAAGTTAGCATAAAAATGATTTTTTGTCTTAAAAATAAAAGTTTGCTGTTTTTGTTTTTGAAAACGATAAAATTTAATTCCGTTAAAGATTTTTTTGTTACTTTTATGCACTAAAAAGCGCGTCATTTTTTATACTAGAAGAAATTAATTACGTTCACCTAAAATTAGTGTATTTAATACACTTAAAGGAGTATGGCTGAGTTCCTAAATGCATTTATGCAATGTATCAGTGTGCTTTATTTTGAATTGGTCTGAAGCTTATTAACCAAAACTGCGCAACTCTACTTTTTTTTAAGAATATCAACAGAGTTGCGCAGTTTTTGTAATTGAACTTAGCACTAATTTAAAATAAAACACACTTAGGGTATTCACTATGTCATATTGTCCTAAGATTTTACACTAGTTTAAACATTTTATTGTTGCCTTCCACATAAAAAAGTACTAATATATTACAACTCTGAAAGCTATGTTTATTGAAGTGTCGTAATCAAACAGCTGTTTCTTATTTCCATTTATTTATTTTGTAAATTTCAGTTGCAAAATTTTAAGACAATATGATATGATAGCTCACCTTGTGAATACCCTAACTGATGCATTGCATAAATACATTTAGGAACTCAGCCTGTATTTGGTACACCAAAATAAGTATTTAAAATGGTTAAAAATGTATGAAAAATACCCCAAAAAAGTAGAACATTAAAAGGTACCTTAGGAAGTGCAATTGATACCCAAGAGCAGTGCATAAACATGTTTTAACATGCAATCGTTTAGACGTGACAAAAATTATGAACATTTTTAATGCTCAAAAAAGAAAGTCGAGTGTTTGGCTGAAGCTTACCTCTGAAAATTTGCTGCTGGAAAGCCTGCATAGCAGCCGCTGTGGCTGCCGGTGAAGCGTTGCCCAATGCGCCCATATTCGCTGCTGACGCTGTACTGGGCGTCGCAGCAGCTGCTGCACCTAAATTAGCCAGTCCACCCAGTGCGGCAAGATTGCCGAGTTGACCAAGATTGCCCAAGTTACCCAGACCACCCAGGCCGGCAAGATTATTTAGGCCGGGCAGACCACCAAGTGCGCCCAGTTGTGCAGCTGCCGCCAGAGCAGCTGTTGAGTATTTGTCAAATTGTTGCTGTTGCTGCTGCTGCTGTTGTTGCTGTTGTTGTTGCTGCTGGTGTTGTTGCTGCTGCTGTTGTTGATGCTGCTGCTGTTGTTGATGTTGATGCTGCTGCTGTTGTTGTTGTTGGTGCTGCTGTTGCTGCTGCTGTTGTTGCTGCTGTTGCTCGCGTTGATGTTGCTCACGTTGGTGATGTTGATGCTGATCACGTTCTCGCTCACGTTCACGTTCTCGCTCACGTTCGCGTTCACGTTGATGTTGCTGCTGCTGCTGATGCTGTTGTTGGAGATGCTGATGCATTTGACTGGGAGTTGGAGTGTTTGGACTCGGTTGTGAGTGACCCCCGCGCGAGGAACGTGGTGTTGTGGGAGGTGGCGGCGGTGTTGGTTGACTTGGTGGTGGTGTAGGACGTGGTGTAATGCTCGGTGTCGGTGTGTGACATTTTGTCGGTATAACCGTGACGGATGGTGGCAAATTGACCAGAGCGGCTGCTGCATGGCTCGCGGACGACATAGACGACGGTTGTGGTGTCGACGAGTGCGACGACGACGACGCATGCGACTCTACGGGCGATGGGCTGCTCTGGGTGGCAAGTCTCTGCTCGATTTCTTGTTCCTGAAATATATTGTCCATGAGAATGTGTGAATTATTTTAGGTTTTTAGTTTTTAATAATTTCGTTTCGAAGAAAATCGAAAACTCTACCTGTTGCAGCGCCTTTACAAATGCTTGTTTCAGTCGATTTGTGTGCTCGGCTTTTAGCGCTTTCTTAACATTTGATGTCACGCACTGTTCACAAATAACTTTAGGATCTTTATTACCTGAAATGAGCAGTAAAATGAGTCTCATGCATTCTGCTTGAATATTTATTAAGCTAACCTTGTTTTTCCCACTTCCAAACGGGCGTAAAATCAATCTTACATTGAGCACAACGAAACGGTGGCGCCACATTTGACGATTTCTTGTCTTTTGTCATTAAGTAGTCGACCACAGTTTCAAGACCCAGCAAGTAGACAAACTCTGTATTGCTGGGATTGGGAATGAAATGCATTTCTGGTGGTGGAGGTTTTGGTGGCGGAATCTGCAAAAGTTTTTGAAATAAATATTATTAAATTATTTTATTATATAATTATAGCAAGCCACTACTGACCTGTAGTAATGTTTTCTCCAACTGTTTTCGTAGCGCTAATTTGGCGGCTGCTTGCCTTTGAGCCGGTGTTTGCACTTCTTCGCGGGGTGTTGAACGTTCATTCTAACATGAAAAAATGGTTGTTAAGTATTTAGTGCATTGCTTGATGTGACTAACCTTCAGATCATTATGCTGCGCCTGATTCTGCTGCGACAGCGGCGGCGCAGGTGTTATGGAGACAGAATTGTTGATGGTTCCAGGTACCTTTGAATTATCCGAAACATTAAGCTGCTTGTTGTTTTAATACAAGATGTTAGATGTTATGGATTAGTTTTAATGAATAATGAAGTGGGGGACAAGGAAGGCATAAACATTATTATTTATTTTCAATAATTTTGTATTTGTGTTGGTGTGGTGTTGGCGACAAATTATTACAGTATAGGTGTTAACACAAATTTTGTAAAAATGCTGTAGTAATGCAAGGAATTTGTACTTTTTATATAAAAAATTAATCGTTTCATTTTGAAAATAGTTTTAAATTTATTAAAGTTAACTGATCTTCATGCTAACTAAAGTATCACTAATAAGTGACATTTACGAAGAAAATCAAAACAGGAACACTATTTTTGGTCAATTTAAAAATATCTTAGTCTCCTCTTGTAACCTAGAAAATAGTTTACTAAAATCTGTTGCTGAATTTTCTTTAATTGGGTGCAATTTTTTACTTTGTGTTCACCTTTTTACCACTGATCAATTACTTGATTTCGAAAAAATATTCTGTTTCCTTTTTTTTTAGCATAATAGTTCTGAATTCTCAAATCCTTATAAAAATAAATTACTTTATATGACATTTGTGCGATCAAAGCTCGAATATACGTCGTTTAACTCGGATCTATTTTATTTTACATATTTTGCATGACTTGTAAAAGTACCGTAAAAGAGCCCGACAACTTCAACAAATAAGTACAAAATAAATTCATAAGATTCTCGCTTTGATCTTTTAATTTGTTTGAGACACTTCCCTTTTACAATACGCGATAGCAGGAGAAGTATTCACTCTTTAATGATACTGTTTGATATATGTAATTATGGGCCACATTGACTGCCCTGCATTGTTAGATCTAATCAATTTTGTTTTTCCTTCTTGTCAATTACGTCGACATAATATTTTGATCATTCAATTTCAAAGCAGTAATTATGCACTAAATGCGCCAATATTTAAATATATGAATGATTTCAATTAATTTAAATAAATTTCAATAATTAATTGTGATATATTCTTTGATTTAACATGATTTTTATTATGAGCTTTTTAGATCAAGTAAATTTTCGTTTGGGTAAAAAAATCTAACTTAAAATATTCACTGTTCGACAATTTTCATCCTTTTTTAACACTACAGATCGAAAATTTATGATGGCACATTTCAATTATATAAAAGCGATTGCCGTCCGTGTGTGCACTCATAACTCGAGAACGGATCGTTAGATTTTCACGAATTTGGTCTTGATGGATTCGTATTGACCCAAGAAAGGACACTAGGGAGTAAAATCCCGGAAAATGTCGATGCAAATTGGAATTCCGGGATGATCCGGTTTTAAGTACATTTGTTCGAAAACAGATGGCGCTGCACATTGACTTTGACATTTGTTGAAATCAATAATATTAAGCGAGAAGTTTCCATCCTCAGACCAGCCTGAGAGGATAATGGATTTAAGGATATGCTTGATTTTCAGGCATGAGACTTCGGCAAGTCCATTTAAAAAGGGATGACCCAAAGTTGCCATTCTCCTTTTAGCTAAAGCCGGACATTCGCAGAGGAGGTGCTGAACATTTTCTACCTCCTTCTCACATCTGCAGCTTCTGCAGAAATCGTTTGATGCCAGTCCCAACCGAAGTACGTGAGCTCCGATCAGGCAGTGACTCGTTAGGATTCTTACTATTTTTGAAAGGTCTACCCTGCTTAACTCAAGCAGTGAGTTGGTGCGTTTTAAGTCGTAGGAAGGCCATGTTAGCTTAGTTATCCTACATGTATCAAGGTGTTCCCAGCGTTCTTGTGCAAGACTTAAGGATCTGTTCTTGCACTGGAGTTTATAGGAGGAAATGGGTATACCAATAAAGTCCTCATTTAAGAGGGTGTTAGAGGTCGTACCTTTCCTTGCCAATTCGTCAGCCATATTATTTCCCTCGATATCTATATAGCCTTGCCATCTCGTTAAGAGATCTGCGGCACTCAGTGGGAGTTTTAGAGTTGTCGATATTTGAGTTCAGTGCCTGCAGTGCAGCTTGGCTATCTGAAAAGATAGAAATACTCTTTCCTACAAGGTCTTTTTGACCTAGAATCTTAGCGGTTTCGTGGATAGCCATCATTTCCGCTTGGTAAACACTGCAATAGTTTGGAAGTCTAAAGGACGCTTCGATTTCGAGATCCTTGGAAAAAATACCTCTCCCTACTTGTTCTCGAAGTTTGGATCCATCTGTGAAAATTTTTATGCCTGAGGTTTTGAGGGGGATTTTGTTTGCCCAGTCTAGCCGTGAAGGGATGAGAACTGCGTAGTTCTTTTCAAGATTTAAGCTATGCACACAGAAGTCTGTTTTGTCGGGTGCAGAGGAGCTCAGAATAATTGTGTGGCCGCAGTTATTACCTATCCAATTTCCAGATTCTCTCAGTCTGCAGTGCTGCTGTGGTAGCACATTCTCTGGCAAAGATATCGAGAGGAGGAAGATGTAGCATGACTTTAAGGGCTCTGGTTGGTGTTGAGGACAATGCCCCAGTAATACATAGACCTGCACTTCTTTGTAAATTTCTGAAGTGCAGTTGTCTTATCAAGGGCCCTCTACCATACGAGTGCGCCATATATAAGTATGAGGCGGACAATTGCTGTATAAATCCAGCGTACTATTTTGGGTGGAAAACCCCATTTTTTACCTATCGTTTTTTTTACAGGCAAATAGCGCCACGTTTCCCTTTTTAACACGTTTCTTAATGTTAACATTCCAGATAAGCTTCTTATCCAGAATAACTCGGAGGAACAGACGCGGAGGTTCTAAGTTGGGGATTTTATATTTGTCTTAGTTAAGTGTCTTAGAATGCGAACTTTTTTATTTTGTACGAAAGTTGCCGAATCGTTCAAGTTAATACCGATGAACTTCTGTTTCTATGCTGAAGTTCCTATTTTTCTGTTCTGTTCTGTTGCTATGTTAAATTTAGGTACGTGTGTTTTCTTGAACTTTTTGTTTTACTTATTTTCATAACAAAACAAGTGTCAGTGAAACAAAAATTTTAAATTAGATATTGTGGATTTTGGAAATAAAGCAAGTCCGAGATTCAGCGTAATTAAATTTGACTGTTGTAAATTTTGTGAGTAAATATTTTTCTATTATTTAATTTATTTTGTAAGTCAGGTTAACTTAAAACTATTAAGGATTTAATAAAAAACTGCTTGTTTATAATATGTATTTGATGTTTTTCACTTTTTAACTAATGCAAATTCTTTTCAAATAGTATTCTGCAGGTGTCTGCAAAGTCTTTTTAAATAGTATTCAACATTGATCCAAAGGAGTCTTCTTTCCTGGAACTTATTGGCTCTCATTCAACAAAAAATAAAGAAAACAAGGAAACGCGTAAGTTTTTGTATTCAAAATTGCATAAATTATAAAATAAACTTTCATCTTTATTTTGATTTTATTTTTAGGAGTTTAGGAAATCAAGAAACTCAAAGCAGAAGTCAATTAGAAGTAAGAGCTTTTCTTTGTATTTCTTTTAAACAATTCTTTATTTTAAAGAGAATGTTGACGAATGTAAGGACATGCTGCACAAATTAATTAAAACTCAGTCAAAAACTCTATACTACTTGAACGGATTCTTTCACAAAAAAAAAAGTATTTAAATTCCCAATCAGAAAAGAAGAGTTACTTAAAGATATTGAAGATGATATTAAAGAAAACAAAAGTTAGTATGTAAGTTAAATTTAATTTTAACCGTAGTGTAAAATTTCATTCAAAAGGTTGTTGATGCACTGACACGAATCTGAACATTGTTCCATCACATTTTGCGATATGCTCACCTCAAGATCAAATTCGAACCCATACATTTGTGTCTAAATTGATTTCAGTAGTGATACTGATTAAGAATATATAAACTTATCTTTATCCGCTATGCCTCCTATGGGGGTTACAAACGGACTGACAAAATTAATTTACCCTTAATAAAAATGTATATAAATAAAACAAGGCCAATTCGCAATCTTCACGTTACTCAACCATTAACTGGTACACCTGATCTTTGGGGCCACAACAAATAAATAAAAATGGATATTTCTTTTATTTTTTCATTCATAATTAAACTCAATTCGATTATTCAAAAAAATTCACAAAATTGTTTCCAAATAGTAAAAAAAAAAAATTTATTTAATAAAAAAAATTTATTTATCTTAAAAAAAATAATATGAATTTTTAACTAAATTTGTGTTATTTAGAAATTTAAGTTGGTGTGGACCATGGGACCAGATGTATTGTCAGTGTAATTTTTTTGAGGTGTCTAGTTAAGGGTTAATTTGTTGCTTTCATAGATTTTCAATACAACTGATGTGATGATGAAGCAGCGAGATATTTGATTCGAAGATAGTAAAATGGCTTTGAAATAAAAATATTTATTTAATGAAAACAGTGAATGACTGCATTAACAAAATTTACAATTTATCCAACTAGATAGCAACTTTTGCTGGAATTTTGAAACCTGGTGGATTGCTAAAATCTCTGGACAACATTGTCGACACTGCTGTTTTGAAGGGATATAATTATGATGGATTGAAGCAGATGCAGCCTTTTGAAAGCTTTGAACATTTAAATTCGGCAATATTTGGCCCGTCCTACTTTACGCATCACAAACCTGGACGCTGAGCAGTTTAAATGAAAAGACTTTAGGAGCATTCGAGAGAAAGATTCTTCGTAAGATCTACGGACCAATCTGCGTCAATGGCGAGTACCGAATACGGTGGAATGATGAACTGTATGAGCTGTACGCTGACATCGACATAGTCAAGCGCATTAAAATCGAGCGGCTTCGCTGGCTTGGTCATGTTCAGCGCATGAAAGACGATGCTCCAGTGAAGAAAACATTCGATTCGGTACCCAGCGGCGGTCAACGCAGAAGAGGACGACCGCATCTTCGTTGGAAAGACCAAGTAGAGGACAACCTGACGAAGCTTGGAATTTCCAACTGGCGCCAGCAAGCGAAAGACAGAAATGGCTGGCGCAAATTCTTAGATGAGGCCAAGACCGACATACGGTTGTAGCGCCAACTAAGTAAGTAAGTAAGTAATATTTGGTAAATTATTGATTTTGGGTTTATTTCTAAAATATTTCATATATTTGCAAACAATAAATGAATAACAAAGAGAAGGCGTTGTTCAGCTCAGTTTTTTGAGGAGCGCAATCTACGAGCGAATAATATGAAAGAGCGAAGAAAAAGTTTTGATCACTCTGAATATTTAACAAAAGAGCGCTCAAGTTTTTTTTCTTCACAAATGAGGAAAACAAAGTGAATCATTCGTCAATTGAATAATTTTGATGAGGAGGAGTGCAATTTTTCTCTTCAATTGAGAGTTTTTGCGAACCCTATGTTTATTTTTTACAGAGTGTTTGTCAAAGGAGGGCTGCACTATGCGGAAATATGCAAGTGATATGCGTACTGCTTTTAAACGTTTAAAAGTACGACGTTTCAAAGAGAAATATCTGCCAAAAAAAAAAAAAATAACTGCACACAACAAGCTGATGAAGAACAAGTTGAACAAGATAATTGATTTTTATTTACTAGAAATCGCCAGTGGTCGAAATTTGACCTTTTTACTGTTAATTTTGACCTACACTGTGATATAAAATCGCTTTCGTTCTATTCTAAAAACGAATCTATTTCTATTTTCAGTTTGCCGCTCAGTGCTAACCAACAACTTTTCATACAAAAATACTTTGTATTGAGAAAGCTACAGCTTTCGAGATATCGTCATAGTTTCGATGTCAAAATAACGGGTATTTTTAAAAATTATTTGTTTGTAAGAAGTTTCACAATCTCAATATATATTCGCACATGTTACATAAAAAAATGCTTATTGTAGGGTATCCGTAAAAGATAGCGAGCATCTCAGCAATGTCTAAAATTTACTCTTACACCAGCCCTGTTCTTCCATTTTTTATAGCTTAGCTTTTATTTAAGAAATTTTGCTTTGAACGCTCATATTTCAGGTCAAAGATCACAAAAGTATTCGGTGCACTCTTTTTCCCTACTCTTATTCATTTGAAAAAAAAAAAATTATACAAATCGGTTGAGAAACACGCGAGAAAATGGTACCGAATTGTTTTTCCTACGCCTATTTATACAGTGGGGAGCACAAATGAGTACATGTTTCAACTTCTTGCCTTTCTAGGCAAAGAAGTTTTCTGTCATTTATTTCTTTATCAATTCTAAATGCATTCAAAAAGAAGAAAAAAAACAAAAACTACACGTATGTACTCAATTTTGCACTTTTTGAGCACGGAAAAAATGGAGCACAATTTTAATATTTTGTCCATAAGCCCTTATTTTTTTATAAAATTTTTCATACGATTTGGCATGCTTTCAACCAAATTGTGTATGATTTCGGTTGTAAACTTTTGCCACGCCCGCAGCACACGTTTCCAAAGCTCTTCCAGGCTCGATGGTCTGCTTGGTACTGTCCTAACCGTCTCTTCACGATTGACCACAAATTTTCTATCGGATTGAGGTCAGGACTTTGCGCTGGCTAATGCATCAATTCAAAATTTTGTTGAGACAGCCATGCCGTAACAACTTTCGACGTGTGCTTCGGGTCGACATCCTGTTGAAATATGATTTCACCTTCAGAATAGGCACTCTGCTCAACAAAATCGGGAAGATGGTGGTCTTTAAGATTTTCAGGTAGTTCTCTTTCTTCATTATTCCTTCGATTTTTTGCAGTGGTCCTACGTGTCACCACGTAAAGCAACCCCACACCATAACATTGGCTCCGCCATGCTTCACGGTTTGTTTAACATGGTGTCTTTGAATGGAATTTCCAGGTCGGCGCCAGCAATACTGCTTTCCATCGGACTGGAAGCAATTAAATTTTAACTCGACTAACCAGATAACTCGTTTCCAGTTGTCTGCAGTCCAATTTTTGTGCTCCTTGGCGAACTTTAGTCTTGCCTTAACGTTTTTTGCCGACAATGCTGGTTTGTTCTTTTTAGCAGCTGAGATGTAGCCAATATTGCGTAGCGCTCTTCTTGCTGTCGAACGGCTTACCGGCTTATTTATGACTACAGAAGCATCTTTTGGCGTCAAATTCTTGTATTTTCTCATTTCTGCGACCTCTGATTTGTTGCTTGGGAGCAATATTTCGCCTCTTCTGGACTCTTATGACCACCGATTGACTGATTTTGAGCTGTTTGGCTATTTTTCGGGACAAGGAGCCACTTTCTGTCAAGGCTACAACACCATCCTCAACATTTCGCAATAGCTTTTTTAAAAAACACTGCAAATATATTACAATAATTATGGAATGAAATACGGGCATAGGCTTTATTGTTTATAAAACACGCTTCAAATTGAAATATTCATTAATGATCATTATTCAACGGTTAACTTTGATAATTTCGTTGAGAATATGATTTGAAGCACAAGTGCAAATACATTAGAGTAGTTATTTTCTTCTCTTTGAATGCATTTCTTTTGGTTCCGTATTATATGTATTACCAAAATGCAACGTTGCATTAAGAATTAATAAAGAAATAAATGACAGAATTTTTTTTTATTTGCTTTGTTATTGCAGATTTATGTGCCTTGAAATGCAAAAAGTTGAAACATGTGCTAATTTTTGCTCCCCACTGTATATAGATTATCTTAAAGTCACACCAAAAAATGTTACTCAAATAAGAATAAATAAAATAATTTATGTAACAAAACTATTTTATATATGATAAAAATACCGTATTTTTTATACAATATTTAGTCATGTAAGAAAAAGTACATAGATTTTGCACAAAGCTTTGATTCATGATAAAATCATGATTTTCCTATGACACCGCCGTGTAAAAAATCATGCGTTCTGGAATGTAGTCCATAGGCGTGATACATTCCAAAACACATTCCTCTATACATGACCATTTCCTTCTGGGAATGTAAGATTTTCCTCTGGGACTAGTGAGACAATGGGCGCGTTCTGCAGACAAAACTGTTGCACAACTGTTGACTAAAAGTCTGCTGAACGAGCTGCTACATACATGTAACATGGTCTGGTGAGCGCTCGTCATTTTTGGTAAATAAAAATTTATATGCTACCTGCGCTACTTATCATAAATACAGCCGATTTTGCTTATCAACTTTTTGCAGCAAAAAATATAAATGAAAAAAGTCAGAGATTTATTAAGAAACCAGGGCCGAATTACAACATCCTTGATCGAATAAATTCTATAGTTTTCACTCGATCAAGGATGTAGTAATTCGCAGTAAATAGCTGCTTATACAGCCCGGAATGAAAACGTATCCTGCCCGTATCAGCCCTGCCCTATCATGAATAATTTTTCACGCGGAATTGGAAAAGGGTGTTTTCATTTTAAAAATAAAGTTGAAGAGCATTTTTGAAATTTTTGAAGCAAATTTGTTCATCAACGGCTTATCAACAAATTCGCATTTAAAATATCCAAAATGTTCTTGAGCTTTATCTTAAAAATAAAAACTCTCTTTTCCGATTCCGCGTGAAAAATTATTCATAATAGGGCTGATAATTTTAGTAGCACAGCGTTCTGCAGAATTGAGCGCTTAGTATAGAGCGTTCACTAAGTAACCGATTACTTCTGCAGAACGCGCCCAATGACTCACAAACGCGCATTGGAAGCCCTGAATCGCACGTTGAAAGATTTACGAAATGGTAAACGACGTTTCGATGGCGCAATGATTTTGCTGTCAGGAGAATTTCGTCATTACAAGATCAACTCTGTCAGATGAATTAAACGCTTGCCTGAAGGTGTCGGCTTTATGGCGATACGAGAAGAAGTTGCAATTGAAAACGAACATACGAGTTGATTTCCGAAATGACCAGTCCGCTGCAGAGTTCTCCAGGCAATTGCTGGCGATGGGCAACGTGATTCCAGGAATGTTTTTTCGAATATCGCTGAGAATTATGGTGATCATGATTGGCAGAGAGCACGAGCGATTTTGTCATTCAAAACCAAATCGCTGGTGAGTTACATTCATACAAATCCGTCGACTCTGTGATGGATGAAAACGAAGTCACCAACTATCCCACGGAATTTTTAAATTCTTTGCATGTTCCGGGCTTGCCGCCACAGAATTTGAAATTGAAAGTCGGCTCAGTTATAATTTTATTGGATGTTTGTAGCATTCTCATGTTTCTCACATGGTCAATTGTATGTGGCGTGCTCACGTGTCGGCAAACCTCCCGCTTTGTACGTGTACGCGCCCGAGAATAGAACGAAAAAGCATTTCAGAGAAAAAGCGAAACGTTGCCCGACACTTCAATCATTGCGGTTTGATTAAAAAACATTGACATTGTTATACTTCAGTTATTTCGATTGTATTTAATAGAGATTTTGCATAAAAGAATTCGAATTGACGGAGTTGCATGAATTAGCATGTGATACTCGGAATTATTATTTTCATAACATTAACGAATTTGGGCGGAACGAAGCTCGCCAGATCAGATAGTGTTTTTATAATTCTAAGAAAAATATATTTTTTTTTTATCAGGGTTGTTGTGGAATCCGTCAATTGCCGGAATCGGTTTTTATTCCGGTATAAATTTGTTAAATATGTCATACATTCCGATTTTTAGTTCAAATCGGAATTTGCATAGGTTTATTTTCACAATTAAATTTATGTAAATACATGCAAAATGTGTAAATTCGGGTAAAATCAAACACGAAACTTCAGAAAACAATTAAGCTGAACAGCTGTTTCGCAGCTCGGCTCTTTTTATGTTCGAAAAGTGTCAAAATTGATTGGATTTCACAACACCATTTAATATTAGATACGTTTTGCTATTCCAATAACAAACCAATTCCGACACGGATTTCGCAGCAACCCTGATAGTATAATAATTTATATTTTAATTATAAATATTATGTGTCTTTAGAATTATAAAAACATTACAGATTATTGTAAAAGATCTGACGTCTCTATAAATTTTACTTTACTTTAAACATTACAGATTTAAGTCAAAGTATTCAAGTAAGGAAGGCAAATAAAAAAATACACATGTATCGGCGTTTTAAAAGTATTTGTCTGAGTGATTTTTAATAGAGGTTTAAAATTTTTACTATAATTTTAGCAAATTAACGAACATAAAGAGCAAGTAGCTACGTCTTCGAGTTTTTAACGGTTGTTTCAGGGATTTGTTGTACAGCGCCCTCTAGTGTTTAATATCGAACACTACTACATACATATTTTAATGCCAATTGATACACGTATAATTTTTTTGTCTGATCTACTAGTTGACCGTTGATCGATGTCTTTAATATTTTTCGTTGTTGAACTGTGTAACGGATACAACAAAAAACCTCTAAAATTAATAAAAGTCCTTAACATATATTTTTCGGCGAGAGTGGAGAGTGCGCTAGACTATAAACCGAGAGGTCCCTGGTTCGAATCCGGGCTCGGGCATGGTTCTTTTCACTTTCTTTGTTCTTTTCTACAAAAAGAATTATGGAAAACTCAAAATCCACACAATTGTGGAAAATGTGGAATTAAAGGAAAAGATTAGCTAAGGGTTGGAAATGCTTGCCGCGGTTAAGGCATAACACTAGCCTCTAAATAATATATCCCTTTCCTTTTAGGTCAAAGACCAAACCTTGTTTGTATAAGGCGCACGCCTTGGTTCTTTGATCTTAAACAAACAAAAAATATATATATTAGGAGCCATTTTCTTATCGTTAGTTTAAAATTTGCGAAAATATTTTCACCGTTTTAGCTACTAAACTACAGTTATTGAAAATAAATAACCCTGTTCCATGTTAAATTCTGTTGTGAGTAAGCGAGATGTAAGTGAGTTGAGCCAGAATGCTCGTGTATGAGATGAGCATGTTCATGTGCGGAATAGTTTAGTATAGGTTATGACATATTAGTTAGTTGTTGGTACTTAGCGCGCTTACTGCAGCAACGAATACATTACAATAACTCACATTGCGTGGTTTGATTCCAGATGGTGGGGCTGATGTGGGTGTTATGGTCACCGAGGGGGTGATGGTGAGATTCGGAAGATTAGTACGTGGTGGAATTGAACTTGTGCGATGTGACGACGAAGACGATGAGGATGGCGAGCTGCCGGCGGTGAGTGTGGCGCCACCGGGTAGTGATGAGCGTGGTGGCGGCAGAATTGTCGTATTCGAACGGCCCGACAAAGATGGAGACGTCGTTAGTGATAGTGACGTAGCCGAGCTGCAGGACGAAGACAAGGATGATTGGGGCAAATGTGCCTGACGCTGATTGGCACTGCTAAAAGCATTTAAAACATAAGAAATTGTTTTATTTAAGTAAAAGATAAGACTGGAACGCCGCTGTACTCACCTAACACTTATTGTCGCCGCACGTGCTTTCGAACTGTGCGCCGGCAGTGGAACTGCATTGGTTGGCGTCACGCTCAGCGAGCCTTTTGATGTCAGCGCCGCCGGTATAGCAGCCAACGGATTGGTGGGCGAAACACTAGTTGGCGTCACCACCAGATTCTCCTTCATTACGTGCTGCGACTGTTTCAGCTTCTTGAGTAACACCAGCTTCGTCTCCTCATTGCGCAAATCTTCGCGCAACTTGCGTAAACCCTTTTCGCGCTCCTTCAGCTCGGTGGGCGTGAGCTCCTTAATGGGGACATAGGGCGGCATCTCTTCATCATCAGTCTCAGAGTCAATGTTACCATTTTGTTGGCGTCCATTCATGCGCGCCGGCAGCAGTACAATATCAGGCGCCTCCGCATACGATTTAGGCTCAGTGCGCGGTCGTAGAACGCGGCGCTGCACTTTAGTCTCATCTTGAGGTGCTGTCGCTGACTCGGATGCACCACTTGGATTTCCAATCGCTGTTGTAGATAGCGCGCAGACATTGGACGTTGTTGTTGTCGTCGTCGCCGCCGCTGCTGCTGATGTTAGTAAGGAGGAGTTGGAGGAAGTAGCGGTGATTGCAACACCGCTCACACTATTGTTATTGCTGTTGCTATTATTTACAAGTGCTGGCGGTGTCGGTGGTGGAGCAGGTGTTATTGTCAAGCCCGAGTTCTGCGTTAGAGCACGCAGATCGCGCACAGTTGCAGGCGTTATGGTAAGTGCTGGATCTCGACCGGAGCCGAGACTTAAGTCGACGACATCGTCGACTTCCATTTTGGCCATTTTCGCGCGTCGCGTCGTTGTTGGTTTATTTTGGTCACCCTGCAAGGTAGAACAAATGGAAAAAAATTTCAATTAGAAGCGTTTAAATAGCGCGAAGGTAATAAATTTTAAAGGTACTAAAAATTCAACAAAATTTTTCACTGCAAACACATCTGCTGTGATATATATGAGAAAAAAATAGCTTCAACGATTGCTTCGCTCGAACGCGTGAAGTTTTTGTTGCAAAGTGTTTTTTGTGAGTGTGTATGTCTTCTGATTCTTCAGTAGTTTCGCCAAGAGGCCATGAAATGTTGGTTAACAACGTTTACATTTTGTTCAATTTGGTTGGATGTTTGCATTAAAAAAAAAGTAGTTAAAGTTTTAAGGCTATTTTTGAGGTTGTTGAACCGACGACCATTTAATTATTGTTCACGAACATCAACATTTTTCCATATTCCTTGGAGCAGCAGAGAGAACACATTGATTTTCCATGTGCTTATAAAATTAAAGGCGCACTGCTTTCTGTGCAAGTAAAGAGTTATGGGCTGCTCCTTAATGAAGGAAGCTAAACTAAAAGTTTAGCGAATACTTGTGTCCAGCAAATAAGTAACAAAATAAAACCGGTATGGGATATGAGCCCATTTAGGAAGGAAGAAGAGCGCTAAAGCGAGAGAGAGAGCGAATGAGAGAGCGAATGAGGGAGATAGAGAAGGGTATTCATTGTAGGAGAGAGCACGTAAATTTATCCTTGCAGTTTAAGGGTGAATTTATTCGAGGTTTGGTGTTTGGCCAGAGAGCAGCAGCAGCAGCACCACACCAAAGAGACCATCATTTCGTCCCCCATTAACCCCTAATTAAGTTGTGTAGTTGTTGCTGTGCTGTTTTTCTTAGTTCCTTTCATGCTATAAATGTGTTTTTTGTTATCTTTGTCCACTTTTTGTGCGACAAGCAAGCACAGACAACATGGATATTTATTCAGTTGGTTGGCTGGTATTTCCGGAAGTTCTATTTTCTAGGGAGTTGCTAAGAGTTGAGCTTGACCTTGGGCTCTTAAAGCTTATAAGGTATATTATTAATCATGTTAGATACGAAACAAGGTTATAGTTAAACGAATTATCAAACAAACACAAATATAAGTTACTGTCAATGAACCAATTAGAAGTTTCCATCAAAGGAACTAATCTTTTGAAATTTCAGTGCAGAGAAAAGTACCGACTTGAAGAATTTTTATTATTACTAATATATAAGGGAGATTCCTTCCATATCTGTTTGTTTGTCTGAATGGATTATAAAACTAAACTTATGGTTTTAATTTAGGGAACATAGCACATTCAAATTAATCATAATAATAGTAGCAATAATAATAACACTGTGCAAGAATAGGTCACTTTTTTTACAAACAAGCTAGTGACATATCATTTCAGCATAATTCGAGGACGCTGGCGTTTACCGTTTTTAATCCTTCGGACAGTTTTCAAGAAATTTAAGCTTTAAGGTCAAGTACATGTTGAAGCAGTTTTTGTTAAAAAAATTTGTTTTCATTAACTTTATCGATTTTATGTCAATGAGTGAAACATTAAGAACTACCTGGAGAATAAATTCTTTGAACAGTTTAACCCTCGAAACCTAACCATTATGGCCAAAATTGACCTCTTAAATAAAAAACCCATTTTTTCGTATAAAAGCTTTGTTCAAACAAAAACAATTAAGCTTTTTGATGGAAAAATATTCCCCTGATATACTGGCGCTAAGTGAAATTACAAACTAGTCCAAATGAACCAACCTTCTGTGTCCCTAAAATGACCTCAAAGGTATTAAAACTAAGTTTTTCACATATATATTAGGCCGGAGCGAATTTTAAAAGTGCATAGCATCGATTTGGCTCAGAGTAGCACATTCGACAGGTATGGTAACGAAAATGAAAACTATAAAATTTCATTTCGATCTGATTTCATCTTCCTGCTACGGTTTGTTCTTAAAATCAGGACATTTTTTAAAATCGAATGGTATGAAAAATCTTAAGAAGTGGTTCGGTTAGTACAAACATGAAATGGAAGTACACAAAATTTCGTCCTGTTCTGATAACATCTTCCAGCTCTAAGAAATCCTTAAAAATGATATAAAGTAAAAAAAAAATTATATTGCAAAGATTTTTAGATTAAGTTATATGTATTTACCCAACAACTGATTTTATGAAATTTTGTCTGATACAAGGTCAACTTCTTATTCCAGAATGTTTTTGAAAATTGCATATTTTTAATATTAAAAATTAGGGCCAAATCAACTGAAAATACGATAAACTAAACACATGCAAAATTTCATTACGATCTGACCCCAAATGTCTACAACGAAAATTTGTTTGAAAAACTTCGTTGGAGAAAATTAAATTAATTTTTTTTACTCTAGGAGGCTTATATACCCAAAATGTACGCAAATATAGGTTGAAATAGGTTGAATAGGTTGTTTTGGTTTGAGCAAAGGTTTTATACTATTTTTTATTTTTTTTTTACTAGCTGATATACCCGGTTTTACTCGAGAGTCATTTATATAAAAATTTTAATAAACACTTCGCGATTAAATGATTTTTAAATTCTGGAATAATGAGAAACATGTTGAATTTTATGTTTAAGCTACCGATAGAAAGGTAATTGAACAAGTTTTAACCCAAAAAAATTTTGGAAAATTTTTGTTGTTGTTGGTTCCAACTCTTGCGATGAGCTAATTGAACTCAAAGAAGGGGTACAAAAAACATATTTTAAAAATTAAAAATAATTTAAATATTTACTTATTTTTAAAGCCAGCAAAATTACCTTTTCAACAATATACAAATTATGGTGGGACTCAATGCGTCCTTGAGATATGGTCATTTCAACATCTGAACAAACATTTATATTAAAAAATATATTAAACTTTAAAAAAAAAATGTAATGAGATATATTAAAAACAGCGGAGATATTGGCATTAAAAGTAAAAACTTTGATTTTCATATAATTTTTTTTTTCATTCTTAGCTAACAATATTTTATGAAAAATTCGTTGTTCTAAAAATGATTGTACTAAAATATATATTAGCTGCGTTTTTTTCATGGGAGATCAGGATCGTATCATCGCATTTGCAAGCAAAGCAAAAACAACAAATGGTCCAGCAAGTAAGCTAGACATTTAAATTGATCCAATTCTATGTTTTTAAGTGTTGAGGGCGCAACTGTAAAAGTAGACAACACTTAGGGCGCGTTTATAGTGATGACTTGTTGCTTTTCCGAGCCGAGCTGAAAGCGCGTCAAGCTAAAAGCAGCTTGTAGTACGTTTAGTGCGCGGTTACTGCCGCCGACTTGTTGCAAATGGTTTTTGACTACTTTGGGTTTGTTTGGATATATTACGTTTCATTTTTGTTTATTTTTGCAATCGAAGCATCAAAGAAGTCACATTATTTCATGTGTGCTTTTAGCTTTGCTCAAAACAGCGGACAACAAGAAAAAACTAAAATGCGAAAAAACGATGCTGAAACGCACTTTAAGCCAATGTAAGTCGCTTTAAGTCACTTTAAGTCGCTGACTTGTCGCAGATGGTTTTTAACTATTTTGTGTTTATTTGTATACAATACGTTGTTTTTTAAATTTTATTTTTGCAATCAAGTATCTAACAAATCACGTGATTTCGTGAGTGCTTCTTGCTTTCCTCAAACCAGGGGACAACAAGTGAAGAGACAAAAATGGAAAAAACTATGCTTAAACGCACTTTCAAGCGTCGCTGTAAGTCGCTTTAAGTCACTTGCTTGTTTCGACTTTCTTGCAATATTTTTGTGCTGTTTTTTGTTGCCTTTTTGTTGCGTGTTTATTTGAAATTATTTTTTAGACAGAACAGAAAAAATAACAACATAAAAAAATAGTTGGAAAATAAGTTAATCGGCTGAATAAGCGACTCATCGAAAGGCTTCCTAGACATTTGCCCGAATGCGAACCTAACATGGTCAATCATTGGACATCAATCATTTATATGTGTTAGTTAATCAGCGCCCAATTCTGAATGATTTTTCCCGGGGAATCGGAAAAGGTAGTTTTCATTTTTAAGACAAAGTTCAAAAAAATTTGGAAATTTTTAATGCTAATTTGTTCATCAACCGTCAATATTCATGAGTGTAAGCAAAAAAAATGTGATATCTCTATCTGCTGTCTTAAAAATTAAAACTTCCTTTTCCAAATCCCCGGGAAAAATCATTCAGAATCAGGCTGAATATTTGTTTGTATGCATTGAACAGACTCGTTGATAGCTTTATTGACCAACATCTAATTGTTTTGATATTTTGCATACACATATAACAGGTTGATCTTAGTGATTGATTTTTGCCCAACAAATGAAAAAATTTAGAAGAAAAAAAAAGCTACCGATCGCTTATTTTAATTTTTGCATCCAATTGCTCTTGACCTCAAAAAAAAATGAAGAAAAGTCGCACCAGCAAAAACAACAACAAAAATTTATGTATGTATTTTATTGGACTTTTTTCCTTGTTGATTTACCTTTTTTATGGATTTTAATGAAAATAATAAGAAAGCATCGTATAAAATAAAACTTAACAAATCCAAACCGTACGAGCGAACGAGAAAGCAACAATCGACAGTCTGAATACCAGCGAACGAGTCGCTTTAAGCTACTTGTTCGGCTGGCATTGTATGTGCAGCGTTTTTCAGCTTTCCCTCTCGGTTCGGCTCGGCAAAGAAACAAGTCACCACTATAAGCGCGCCCTTAGCCGTTGCTAACGGATAGATGACGCTGCGACTAAAAAAACTGACAGTACTGCATTATTTGACATTTTACAAGTTTGGTAACATTTTTGCAAAAAATTTCGCAAAACTTATCTGCTAGCTACATAAGAACATCAGATATTCTACTGTAAGCAGAAAATAGCGCCATCTGTCTGTAACCCCAACCGTGTGGGGTTAAATTTGAAGAAACTTTTGGTAGACATCATTCGGCTATTCACCGCAAGGTGTATAGTTTGTACCGGCTCTGCGAAATAACTCCTAACAAAAAAAAAATGAAATAACTCCTAAAATTTCCCATACAAAATTAGGAGATATTTCACATGAAAGAACTCCTAAGTGTTAGGTGTTCTTTCACCAATGTTACAAATTATTTCATCTTTGACTGCTAGGTGTCTGTTCGTTTTGTAATAACTGCTAAAAATTTGTGTTTTCATTTATAATTTCATTTGTAATAACTGCTAAAAATTAGGAGTTATTTCATTTAGGGCCATTTTGTTCACAAAGGGAATAAATATGATTTAATTCGGGGATAACTATCTCTATTTTAATTTTATACCAAGCGTATAAGTCGGGAGATAAAAAAGTGGTTTTGTTCACATTTTATCCCGACTTTATGCTTAGAGCATAATCTCGCTCTCAGTTTATATCGATTTCCATTGGAATGTTAGAGTGTTGCTCATTAATTTAAAAATGTGTGGGGATTTTTGGTTTATTTTTGCGAATTTGGGGGTTGGAGTGAACACTAGGTAAAAATGGATCGCTGATTTTGCATCTGATGTCAGAATTTCAAAATTCTAAAATTTTTCTACGATAAAATTTTTTTAAGAATTTTAAACATGAAGAAACAGTATTGGGGGTTACTTCTTTCGAATCTGGTGTCAGAATTTTAAAATTCAAGATGGCGGATAGAGTTGCCACCTAATTTCTTGTTTTTTTTTATGCGAATTCAACTCTGGGAGAAACACTAGGTAAAATTGGGTCGCTGATTCCGAATCCGTTGCCAGAATTTCAAAACTCGAAAATTTTTCTACACATAGGGCTGCCACCTAAAAATGTTTCATTTTAAGAATGAGGAAAGAGTATTGGGGGGTCGCTGATTTCGAATCTGAAGTCAGAATTTAAAATTCTAGATGGTGGATAGGGTTGCCACCCTAATTTTTTGTATTTTTATGATTTCGAGACTGGCAAAAAAATGGTATACCAAAAATGGGTCGCTAAATACGAATCCATGGTCAGAATTTCAAAATTATAAAGTTTTGAAATAATAGGCTTGCCACCTATTAATATGTATTTTTAAGAATTTAAACATTATTGAACAGTGTTAGGGAGTCACTGATTTCGAATCTGATGTCAGAATTTTAAAATTCAAAATTGAGGATAGGGTTGCCACCTTAATTTTTTGTATTTTTATGAATTCGGGGCTGGCAAAAAATGGTATGCCAAAAATGGGTCGCTTAATCCGAATCCTTTGTCAGAATTTTAAAATTATAAAATGTTGAAATAATAGGGTTATTTTACTTTTGAAAATGCATATTATTAGGTGGCAGCAGCCCTATTATTATAAAACTTTATCATTTTGAAATTCTGACCACGGATTCGGATTCGGAGTGAGTCCGTAACACTGTTAAATAATGTTTAAAATTCTTGAAAATGCATATTATTAGGTGGCAACCCCATTATTTCAAAACTTTATAATTTTAAAATTCTGACCATGGATTCGTTTTCCGCGACCCATATTTGGTGTACCATTTTTTTGGCCAGTCCTGAATTCATAAAAATACAAAAAAATAGGGTAGCAACCCTAACCACCATTTTGAATTTTAAAATTCTGACATCAGATTTGAAATCAGTGACTCCTAACACTGTTAAATAATGTTTAAAATTCTTGAAAATGCATATTATTAGGTAGCAACCCCACTATTTCAAAACTTTATAATTTTAAAATTCTGACCATGGATTCGTTTTCAGCGACCCATATTTGGTGTACCATTTTTTTTGGCCAGTCCTGAATTCATAAAAATACAAAAAATTAGGGTAGCAACCCTAACCACCATTTTGAATTTTAAAATTCTGACATCAGATTCGAAATCAGTGACTCCTAACACTGTTAAACAATGATGAAAATTCTTAAAAATACATATTATTAGGTGGCAGCCCTATTATTTCAAACCTTTCTAATTTTGAAATTCTGAGCATGGATTCGTATTCAGCGCCCTATTTTTGGTGTACCATTTTTTTGCCAGCCTCGAATTCATAAAAATACAAAAAAATTAAGGTGGCAACCTTATCCAACATCTAGAATTTTAAAATTATGACACCAGATTCGAAATCAGTAACCCCCAGTACTGTTTCCCTATGTTTAAAAATCTGTATTTTCAATATTTTGACATCAAGTAAATAAAAAATATTAAAATGAGAGTAATGAGAGCGAATTAAAACTCTTAACTCACCAATTTTCACGAGTTAAATATTTCTGGGATTAAGCTATCTCGCCACCATTTTTATCTCCAGCTTGAAGAATTAAATGCTTAACTCACTGTGAACAAATGAAAAACTGGAAAAATCATAGAAATAACTCGGGGATAAATTTATCTCTCTGTGAACAAAATGGCCCTTAGAATTGTTTGGAGTTATTTAACTTCTATGGCTCTATGAAATATGGCAATAAAACGAAAAAAGGGCATGTCCGCATAAAGCCCAAATGGTTTTTTGTTTATGTTATAACGATTTGCCCTTATGCGAAATGTGGTTTTAAAATTCCGTACAAGGGAAAACCATTTTATCGGCCAAATATCATTTTATGTGGTGGGGCAATATTTCATATTAAAAAAATATCCCGAATTTGGGCACTTATTTAGTTTTTCGTTTTGTGTGCATTTTTCCAGAGGTCTAGTAGAGACTTCTCTGCTTGCTTTATGGTAGCGGCCAGGCAGTCGCGCCGAACGTGGGGTGACAACAACACAGCAAAACGCAATATACTTGCCTTATCGAAATTAGTTTACTACTGGGCAATATTTCATAATAAAAAGATCCCAAATTTGGGCCCTTATTTAATTTTCCATTTTGTGTGCAATTTTTCAGAGAAACTAAGTAGATTACTATAAGGAAGATTTTATGTAAACCAAAATGTTCCTAATTACTCTAGACACACAACTGAATTCTTAGAGATAAATGGGGACGTTCAAACTATATAGAGAATTTTAAAACAAAACTCAGTTTTATTAATATAGTCTGGTATGAAAAAGCGCTTAGGTACAAAAATTTTTGCAAATAAATGCTATGCCATAGGAAAGGTAGCCAGTTGTGCAATTTTTAATTGATTTAATTTTTACAACAAAAACAATTTTTGAGTCATTTTTTGAATAAAAAGTTCAAGCTATTTTTGTTAAGTGATTTTATTGAAATTTTGAACAAAAAAAATTTTAATGAAATATATTAATGGACAGCGGAGATATTTGCATCGAAAGACTAAACTTTGAAAAAAAGTTGTTGTACCGAAAATTTATAATATTTTGAATATAAGTGAGTGTTTTAGATGTCAAAATAACAAAAAATTTTTAAAATTAAATACACAAAAAATTTCAAACGTAAAAAGTATTATAATAACAAAATTACCGTTAGTTGAAACATTTCGAAGGGGGCGTGGCAAAAACTAAGTATGTAGCATTTTAATCTAGGATGCACTTAATATGTGTACCTAGTTTGAGCGAAATCCGTTGAGCTGTTTAAATTGTGTTAAAGGCCAAACAAACAAACAAACAGAAAATGAGTTTTATTCCTATAGAAATGTATTTATTTGTTAACAAACAGCATCAGTACAGTAAGGCCGCGTTCATAGAAAACGCTTTTAGCTTAGCCGAGAGGTTTAGCTGAAAAACGCTTTGCGTAAATCATATGGAAAAAGCTCAAAGTGTTCATAGTGCCAGCATAAAGCTTCTTTTCAAATGCTTTTCAGCGCTTATATCTCCATCTCGCTTGATCACACAGCAAAATAATTTTGTTTTTTATGCTTTGTTATAGAGCATTTTTTAAATGCTTTTTTGCGCTTTATTCTTGTTTGATCACATAGTTACCATTTCTTAGTTTTATTATTTATTGCGTACTTCATTTTTTAATGGATTTCGGCACTTGTTAATCTATTTTGCCTGTTAACACTATTTTCGTTGATTTTTTTTTATTTGTTGGATATATTTTTATGCTGAAGTTTTAACCATTGCTGTGTTGTTGTTGCGTTGTTGTTTCGTTTTGCGGTACTTTTCAGTTTTATACACTTGTGTATTCTATCTCGCTTGTTTACATAGTTTTCGTTGTTCTTGCGTACTTCTTGGGTACTTTTTGTGTTGAACTTTCCACCGATGTTATACTTTGTATTTTCATGTTCCTTTAAACTTATGTTTGTTATTGGTTTGATCTTTCGGTGGTGATCATCGCGAATCTACATACTCATTCAACAACAAATCTTTCATTTACTATGCAAAACGCAATTGAGGGCATTATTTTCCAAAGAGACAAATGAAAACAAAGCATCTCAGCCACAAGCATAAAGCGCGCACTATGAACACCAAAAAGCTCAATAAGCTACTTTGTGCAGCGTTGAATAAGCTTTCACTATGATCAAAAAAAGCTCAACGAAGCAGCTTTATGCTTCAGCTTCAGCCAAAGCGTCCACTATGAACGCGACCTAAGAACTAAGTTATTTTATAGCACAACATAAACACATTCAATGTAAGTATAATAACCCAGCGATTAAAATAGGCCTGAAACAATACATTCCCTAAGGCCTGAGGGGTAATGGTAAGGCCTGAGTATTCAACACACCACTTGATTTCCTTTTCCATTAAGATGTCATACTTACGTAACACCTGATATCGTATAACGTAAACTCAGGCCTGAATATCCCCAAGAAAATTCCTCCCAAAATTCAGGACTCAGGGAACGCTAAAAAATCAGGCCTTCTATCAGGTAGTGAATACTCTGGAGTGAATTTTCAAACGAAAAAGCAAGTAAGCCTATTTTTCTTTTTAAAGCCATCTATTATATTTACATATATATAATACTATAATATAACACAGTACGACAGTGGTTGGTACACATGAGAAATGTTAATAGAACATGAAAATAGGCTTAAAATAAAGAAATACGTGTCTCGGCGTTTTGCTGTAGCACGTCAGAATTTTGAAAAAATCGATTTTTAAGCTTCCAATGACCGTGGAGGTTCACTTGTAATGTAATACTATTATAAAAATTTCTATAAAAACAGAATGGGTGAACCGATTTTAATGTTTGTGCCAGTTTTAAAAGGGAATTAAATTTGAATTTTTTTTTATTAAAAAAACAATTTTTCTCCGCTAGATGGCACTTTAATTTTCATGTAAAGTTAAAAAATAACCAAAAATGTACGAAATTCATTAAAAATACAATGTTGTTAATTTGAAATTCAATAACTAAAGTAGAATGTGCTTCGCTAGCACATACATTTACATTACATTACATTACATTTTTGGTTATTTTTTAACTTTGCATAAAATTAAAGCGCCATCTAGCAGAGAAAAAAATTGTTTTTTTAATAAAAAAAAAAATCCAAATTTAATTTCCTTTTCAAAACTGGCTCAATCATTAAAATCGGTTCACCCATTCTGTTTTTATAGAAATTTTAATAGCAGTATTACATTACAAGTGAACCTCCACCACGTTCCTTCGAAGCTTAAAAATCGATTTTCTCAGAATTTTGACGTGCTACAGCAAAACGCCGAGACACGTATTTCTTTATTTTAAGCCTATTTTCATATTCTGTTAACATTTCTAATGTGTACTCAAAAAAATTTGATTTTGTCGTACTGTGTAATATGCATACATAGTATATAAAATATTAAGGGTTCTCATCTAAGCATGTAAACATGTATAGCATTTAATTTTTTGATGAGCGATAAAGTGTAAATAGCGTAAATGTCGACAAAATGGCGGCTGCGGCTGCGACAACATTATGACTTTTTTAAATTTTAAACCTTTTAAAAACCTTCATTAAACATAGAAAAATAAATAAAACGTGTTCAAATTTACTTCAACAACTTTAAATATGTATTGATTAGCGCCAAAGGCAACCATCATTCACACACGTAGATTTACATGCTAGTTTACACTACAAAATAGGCTCGGAAATGATGTAAACTCACGCCCATACAAATTTTGACAGATAGTTTACGCGCATGTCAGTTCACAAGGCTTACAATGTTTACGGGTCAGTTACATGCTTAGATGAGAACCCTTATTATTTTCATTTATAAATTTCACATTCAAATATTTTTTAATATTTTATTAACGTTCTCCTATTTTAAATTTTTAAGAATGAAAAAATATGCTTCGACTACTTCGCATTGTCAGATTTTTATTTTAATTTCCCAAAGTTATTTGGTGCCATTACCACTTCGCTTCTAATCTCAGCCGCCGCTCAGGTGTGAACATGAAGCAAATTCAGGGTTCGGCTAACTGAAAGCACTCATAAACGTTTGGCAGCATTACACCTTCGCTTCTTAACTCAGGGGCATCTTCCGGTCAGAGATTGAAACAAAACAAAATGTTCACAGATTGGACAATTCAGGGAAATTTTCAAAAATCTTGAATGGAAATGCTTATTCTAAAATCAGTAATGATATCATTCCCGAATATTCAAAGCAAAATAGATCTTATTTCACACCAGATTTCATCAGGTATTACAATTGCTGACCGCTGGGAACAACTGTTTTTTTTTTCAAAAAAACAAAAACTCATAAAACTCGAAAAAAACTATCAACTTTCACCGTTTGTTCAAGTGAGTTATTAAAATTTTCATGTGAACCTTGAACAATTGTGAAACAAACCCCATCATTAGATTTGCCAATTTCAACCACAACAAAATTGATTTTCGCAACCACTTTTGAAAAACTGAGCAACTGTGCGACGGGTTAAATAACATGTAAATAACATGTTATAAAATCAAACTTTTCGCGCTAACTACCGGAAGCAAGGTCAGAACAATGTCTGCCGGGCCAGCTAGTATTCTTATAAATCTGACATCTGAACACCATGAAATATTGAAATTTAAAATAAAAAGTATTCTTCAGTAAAACAATAATGTATTGATTACGAAAGTCAAGCACCACTGTCCACTACTAACAATGGTCATGTTTTCCACCATTCTAATGAGGACAATACAATGTGAGCAGCAGTGAGCTCACACACATTCTTGTGTGTTGGTTACGCTTGTGTTTCGTTTGACTATAATTATGCAAGTCACGTTTTCGAAATTGCAAATTTCAAACATCACACAGCATTTCGAAATCGAATTCGATGCTGCTGATGATGATGGTGGTTATGCATACGAACGGTCGGTCAGATGCCGCATACCTTCATACCGACCGACCACCGACCATTACTTGGTTGATTCTTTCACTTGAACGCTTCACGCTGATC
This sequence comes from Dichetophora obliterata, assembly GCA_963920525.1. NCBI lineage: Eukaryota > Metazoa > Arthropoda > Insecta > Diptera > Sciomyzidae > Dichetophora > Dichetophora obliterata. Next base: position 202,772,833 of record OY986438.1, on the reverse strand, counting down.
GTTCGCCAAACACAGCGATTAGATATGCTAAAGAAAAAACAAAATTTCAATATTTTTTTTTGCATCTTTGTTAATTTCGCTTTTTTATTATTTGCAGTTTGCAATAAATACCTAAATGCTTATTTCTTGGTGTCTAACGTTTAGACGTCGTTTTGTTAACAATAAAAATTATGCCTAGCGTCAGAAAGTAAGATTTTGTTTATACAATTCAACGACGAACGAACGACGACGCGTCGCTGCTTTTGAGCAGAAGAAGCAGTAGAGAAAATAGTAGCAAAAATTAAAATTGCAAACTTAGCTAGTTTCTTTCTATGTATATAAGCTGTGCAACCCATCTGGTTGCTTTTTTTTTCTACACTTGTAACGAGGTCAACAAACTTTGTGCTGCAAAGTCGTATGGCTGTATGTTAACGAAATTGATGAGAAGAAATAAGAAACAAAACAAAAAAATTAATTAAAAAATAAGTTTGTTAACTTAACTGGTTATTTTGACTAAAATATGTATGACACAAAAAATTGGGTTTTTAAGATGCTGTGGAATATAGAAGCATCTATCTATCAAGTGTTCAAAGGTAAAAAAAGTTGATTTTGGAAAAATGTTTTAATTTTAATTGAAACATCAAAAATTGAAACGGTTGACAGAATATTAAAGAATATGTTTATAGCTGATATGCAAGCAAGTGTTTTACAAAACTAATTATATTGAGTTGCGATTCTTGCTGAGTTAATAGCAAAGAAACCGTTTTTCAACAATTCAATCGATCAGAGCTGGGAAAAAAGAAGCCTTTTGGTACACCAAAGGAATAAAAAAAAATCCACTATTGAATAAAAGTTCCCTGGTTGTTTTGGCGGCAAGTATCGTGCAGTGACTGTGTTGATAGATGCAGTGATGATGCTCTAGAGGAGCAGAGATTAAGAGAATCAGAGGCGCGAAAAACATTTTTCAACTTGAGCAGAAACACTTGTGCACAATAAACAACAACAATGTGAAATGCTTCCTTGAGCTGTGTTTAACGTTGTACGATGAACAAAAATAATGCCGCAGAGGTAGACATGCAAAAAATGCTGCGCGGAACACCAACTTAAGAGCAGTTAACTATATCAACAAAATGCGCTAACTCAATTGCGCCATGACCATTTGTGTTGATATGCTATGATTGATGCTATCAAGCATAAATAAAACGTCGTTGCGCGTGCAATACCACGTATCCACCACTTGCACATACACACAGACGGTGATAGTAAAATTTACCAGGAGTGCAGAAAAACTAATTTTATTTTAAGCTATTGAATAGATTTTCAACTGAACTAAACATTTATCGAAATTAGATATTTGCTTTGTTCTCAAATAAGCATTTAATGAAAAATAAAAATGAATGAATCAATCAGGAATGATCAAAATTGAAATTAAATTAATCTTTGTCTTTTTGCAATATACGCGGTATTGCAAGTGGCGGATACGCGGTATTGCACGTGCAACAACGAAAACATTTATCAACGCAGTGAATTTTTTAGTTAGTGTGTTGAGTTATGAAGTAAGTTTTTGAGTGACGTGAGTTGGGTAGCGCATTGAGTTATGTTTTTAAGTAGTTAGCGGAGTTAGAGTTCATGCAGGGAAAATTAAATCAAAATTCTGTCTTTAGATGTCATTAAATCATTAAAAATTTTCATTAAATCAATCATTAAAAATTAATCATTAAAATATTATTAAATTGAAAGTTGAATAAATGTAAAAATTAAGTTAAATTAAAAATACATGAATGAAGGTAAAAACAGGCTACAGTATACAGGGTGTCCGATGTTAGAGTACGAATATTTACGGATTTGAAAAAAGAGGTCGAGTTAAGCAAAAAATCGTGGTCTATTTTGGCACCCTTTGGAGTTAAGGTATTAATTAGTATAGCATGACTTTGATTCACTGTTTCTAGCAGAAAAACTAACTCACGGAAAACTCATTATTTTAAGAACTCATTTGAAAAAGGCAATGAAATGACCTTTCTAATATTTTAATTTTATTAATGTAAGCAAGATATATTTAAATTCATCTACCATGATGATTAAATCATCTGCACTGTTTCACAAATGTAGGTTTTGTTTTTCGTAAATGTTTAGTAAATGTTTCGTAAACTTTTTTGTTTTAGTAAAAATGACAGGCATTGGCTAAAGATATTGAAAAAATAATTAACCCTCCCTGGGCCTCGTAGGGTACGTACATACCCCACGTTCTTTCTCGTTTTGATTTGTTTGGAATTTTTTTCTAGTTTTCCGGATTTTTTATGAACGCTGATCTTTATTTTTTTCAACTTGGACTATTCTACAGTTTTAAGTGGTATCTAAAGATGATATCTGCATTTTTTTGAGACAATATAATCAATATTTAAATTTTTACAAAGATTTTAAACGCTGGGGTTCGTATGTACCCCACGAGTCCAGTTATGTTACTCAGGATGAGCATGCCAAGGCAAGGAAAGAAAAATATATTAAAATTTTTTTAATTACTAAATTACATAATAACTTAACTAACAAATTACTTAATTACACAATTAAACTACAACATTGTCAGTCTGTCAGGCACGTGACGTGATTTGTCTTCACGTGACATTATGTAAATAAATTTAAAAAAAAAATATGGGCCTTATTTAAAATCTTTTTATGCCGAAAGCATGTTTATGTGTAACAAAAATTTGGCTTTCAAATACCTCTTCCCCATGTTAGTTACTGGTTGACTGGACTCGTCCGACACGTGAGAGTAGATGTCTTATTTTTCTCTTGCATTTAATCAAATTTAAAGAAAGTTTGAACGTACAATGAAAAAACAGAATGCAATCTATTTAATTAGACTGCACTTATAATGGTAAATTTAGAATTGGCTGTACAATAAACTCAAAAAAATAGTTGAATTTGTCTGTACGTGACCGTGGAATGCTCTCTTACTAAGTGATATATCGCATTGAAAACAATAAAAATTCTAATAAAACGAAAAGTTTATGGGGGCATTGTAATAAATTTATTCTTCATAAAATTCAAAAAATTTGTTGACGTTCGGAAGAGCCTATTAATATATTAAAAAAAAAAATGTAGAAAAAAATTTAGTTCAATGCTACAAAAAGTTTTCGTTTTATTAATAATTTTATTGTTTTATAATTTCGAATAAATTTTTGTAGTTCTGCACCTGAATATACAGTACATAATATAAAGTAAATGTATTAAATAATATTAGCAAAAACTAAGGTTAAAAAAATTTCTTCATGATTAAAAAATAAAAATAAACTGGCCATTTCAGCCCTTGACCTAGCTTCTATTGATCAATTGTGTTGTGCGTGTTATTAATAGGCCTATTACGGTACACAGCAATACACTGCTGTGTCTTATTTTAAGTATTAGTAATGTACACAATAAAAACAGAAATTACTGTTGTGTTGTGAACCGTAATAGGCCTATAAATGTTTGATCACAAACAATCGAGAATTGGACCCCGAATTTATGAGAATTTATGCCGACTCCGAACGGCTCATGTTCTCAAGAAGCTTTACATGGCAATTTTTACTCTCTGAGGTTTGCCATTGTCTGCAGAGAGGTGACGACCGAACAGAGAAATTAATTCAATTGAAAAACTTTCTGTCTGAGCTGGAATTGAACCCGGTCGCTACCTTGGTTCTTTAGCTTAGGGGCCACGCACTCCTCTACCCACTAGCTACGGCCGTAAGCTAAACACACAGACAAAACAACGAACAACAAACAAGTTGTATTACTGCGCTATAGCGTTAGTTTTATTTAAACAAATGTATCAGCGCAGTAACGCAGTTAAGGGCCTTAACTCAGTAACGCAGCGCAGAGTTACTCATTTCTATGTAGAAAACCAACGACTACCTACATATTCGAACGATCGACTTCAACCGCAATCGATCAGACAGTTTGTTTCTTTTTGTTGCAGTTAATACTTGTGAGCAAACAAACAATGAAACACACAAACCCACAAGCAAGCAAACAAACAAACAATCTTACAAACAACAAGCTAGCAACTTTAACGTGGAATAAATTATCTCTTGTATTTGCTTCAGATGGAACAACCATGCCATGTCGTCTCATCATTATTTTTCGTTTTGTTTTGTCTGCGATTAAGTTTTTTTCCTTTTTTGTTTTATCTGCTTTTAACTAGCTTATATTGAGTTAATATAAGTCAATGCAACTTAATACACATCAGGGCTTCTTACAAAACTTTTTAACTTTTGTTTCTCAGAGTGTGAATTTTCTGAATCAGTGTCTGATACATTTTTCTATAATGTTTAAAAAAAACAATGCATCGATTGATTTCAATATTTCTTTATTTAATTTTTGGATTTAACACCGAATATAATTAATTCGCTTTTTGGTTTTTCTTTTTAAAGTAAAACTTCTTATCAAGAAGTTCTTAGAAGATCAAAGAACTAAGGCCTTATACAACGTTTGGTCTTTGACATAACATGAAAAATTATTAAAGGAAGAATTGAATGCAACCATACGTGAATTATTGATTAGGCGGAACAAACGTGAAGCTTCGGCAAGCATTTCCAGCCCTCAATTATTCCTGTCCTTTAATTCCACATTTTCCACAATTTAGTTGTGGTTATTTTTGTTTCAATAATTCTTAAATGTAGCAAAGAACAAAGAAAGCAAAAAGAACCATGCCCGAACTCGGATTCGAACCTGGGACTTCTGAGTTGATAGTCTAGCGCACTCTTCACAAGACTACTAAGGCCAACTAATGATAGAAATATAAAAAAATTTTAAAAAGTATGATCTTAATGCTATGTTCACACTGAGAGCTAAATGCGCATTTACGAAATCCACATTTACGAACGGCCCTTTACTCGTTGTAGGAGTAACAGGGACAAGGCATTTAGCTCTTAGTGTGAACCAGAGATCTGCAACGGATAGCTTTTTTGCGACTCTGAGTATATCCGAAAAAAATAAGTACAAAAACCTACTCACCCTAAGCGCACACAACTCGACTCATATTCTCTTCTACGAAACTAGAATGCGGCGGCTCAAATAAATATGAGTATCCTAAGTCATGAGTCGGATCAGGAAAGATCGGGTTTTTTCGGTTCATAACTACTTATGGTTGTTGTCGTCTTGCTGATACTTATCCTACTTGCCCAAATACTCATAATCGACACAAGTAGCCGAATCACTCGGCTCATCTGCCACGGATATGAAAGAGAGCGCAGTAGAGCGCAGTAGAGCGCAGCAGTAAATAGTGAGCGAGTCTTTTGTATTTGTGTTGTGCTATTTTTTCCTACGCATATCTAAATGCTGAATAACAGATGTGTTATTCTTGTGTTGCTTTTTGTTTTTATCGTGCACAGTGAAAGCTGCGCATGAGGTAACGTTGTTAAGGCTTAAAAATAATACGCAGTTTCGATAGTATCGTAAGTCATTCATTTTCTGCAATCAGCAATTATTATTAAATTTGTAAATTATTTTTTTATTTTTCTGTAGCCTTCAGTTACCAAATCACATGTGCATAATATAAATTACACTTCTATTGCACGTGTTTACGCACAAGAAGCAAACAGACACGTGCGCCGCACAGTGGTTGAGCCCCATACAAAAGTTGTCAATAAATAGAAGGACTCATCGTAAACCAATTAAATTTTGTGTATTATTTGGAATTTGCCTTATTAGAATACACACAAAAATATTTTTAAATCCGCCCTCAATCACGCCTGCCTCCCATACAACACAAATATTTAAAACGCCATATTTTTTTTGTCTTAAACCAATACAAGAACCATTCTGTCAGAAATCTTCAATATATGTCTATTATAAAAAAAGTATTTTCTGCCACGCCCACCTCCCATACGAAATTTTCCAATTCACGTGTTTTTCCGTATTCCAAGTTCAATGAAGCGCTGCATCTAAACTGTCTAAATTAAAGGTTTATAGTATTCAAAAATATTATTTGTTGCTTTTTATAAAAACAAAAACAAAATCATCAAAAAAAGCTTATCGTTTCGTTTGAATTCCAAAAAAAGGAGTGAACCTCATGCTTTTTGCCACAAATTGGCATTGGTTGTAAATGTGATACTATCAACAGTTAAAAAAGATAATAGCATACTTTTTAGCATTGTGATAAAGTGAGCACAGGTCGTGTAGCATAAAAACATGGCTTGCATACACGGAGAAAACTGTTTGCAAAATTAGTATTGTGGTTAAGCAAAACTTGCGCTTGATTCTAAGCCACTTCAACATTATGCAAAATTTTAGCAAAAACTAATCAAAATATGCTTTTCTAATATATAACAACTAAGCAAATATTTGCTTGAATTAAGTAAGCATTTGCTCCTCCCATTTATAATAACTTAGCAAATTTTTGCTGAAATTAAGTAAAAATTTGAATGTAATCAAAATTTTGCTTTTTCCTAAATAATCGAGGAGTGATTGCAATTTAGCAATCTTTTTCTTAAATCACATTGTGATTGAGCAAAGTTTTGCTGATTTGCTTTTAAGCAAAACATTTGCTTGATTCAAGCAAATTAATTTTCTCCGTGTACGTATTCTAATTCTGTTGTTTAGAATCAAAGAATATATATTTCACTTTCAGCTAATTGAAGATGTTTGAAGAACATTTCTTGACAAGGGAATTTGAATGTTTGAATAGTTTTGAAAGCATTTTATTGCGAAATTCATTAAAATGTTTCATAGTAAGCTATAAGATAATGTGAATTAATTTAACTTTATACATATCACATTATTGTTTTACTAATTCAATTTAGTTGTAATTATTTAAAAAAATATTTAATATATATTAACATAGTAAATTAATAGACTGAGAAACACACTATAGAATATTTAAGTACTCTGCAAATATAAAGTATTGCAAAAGAAGCATAATAACATTTTTAAAGCATTTATCGTATTTATTAAGTAAATGCTTTCACTATTTACATTAAAAATTTAACGATTTTAACTCGTAAGAAGTGATCGTTAAACAAAAAATGCCTCAAATAATACTAAAGAAAATGACTATAGCAATAAACCTTGAGACTAAACATATCTATATTTTCTTCTAAACGCATTTACCAAATGTTGTTCAAGGACTCAAAAATTTCTGTCAGTTTTTTTTAATCGCTCAACTTACAGTCCAATAAAAGCATTTCTTTATTTAAAATATCGTTGACATCCATAGATCATTATGTTTTATTCTGCAAAAAAATAAATTTACGTTTTTTTGTCATATCAACTTTGCATAAGAAATTTATTGCAAAATTAAAAAAAAAAATATTTCAAGAATGCAAAAAACTTTTTCAATAATGTTTTGTGTACTTAAAAAAACCAGATTGCAATACGTTTTCTGAATTGTCTGTAATAACTCTTGAAAAATATCAATATTTTACGAAATTTTTTCAACATTTTTACATCAATCGTATATTAAGGCGTCTACACAGAAAACCTATATACATATATTTCTGATAAATATTTTGGAATCATGTGAGTTTGAATATTCTTAAGCAACGCAAAGAAAAAAAAATCACAAAAAGAGATCATCAGTTTTGGTATTTATTTCCAACTTTTAACCACTGTGCGCCGGCCTTTTGGTTTTGTTTTATTTTTGTTTATGTCTAACAAACCAAAATCACAAGCGTTGTTATTGTTTCTTTCTCCATAGAGTGCAACAATAAAATAGCAAAAACTCGTTTTCGAGAAAAAACAAACAAAAAATGAGAGCTCACATGGCCTGCAGACAAATACTTATGAAAAGTGCATACACAAAAAAAAAACTAATTAACGCTAAGAGACGTTGGCAGAGAAGGAGCAGTACTCAGAGTACACTCAAAATACATTCGGATCGAGCGCTTTTGTAACAAACTGACTCAACGCACTCATTGAAAACGGCTCGAAGTGGATCGGATCACGCCGCTCTCGGATATGAGAATGTACTTATAACCGAAAAAATGCTAATGAGCCGAATGCCTATAAGTATTTTACACATATTAATAAGTATGGATAGAGTTCAGAACAGCACGACACTCGGGTATGATTTGAGTATCCGAATTCTGTCGGATACTCATTGCAGTTCTCTGGTGTGAACATAGCATTATAAGTGTATAATGCTATCCCCGTTTTTAGCACGTTTTCGATCTTACACAGTTTTTAGTTTAAAGATAAAAAAAATTTCAATAATAAAAATAAACGAAATAAATGAGAATTTCAAACTGAATGTTGGAGTACTACTGATATCAGGTCTAGGATTTCGATGACATGTCATCTTTTTTCTGCTGCTTCTAAGATATTTCCTACTTATTTAGAACGTTCATTACCTTTTCCTAAATTCCAAATATGGAAAGTTTTTAGATCATTTTTTCGTCATTTTTCTTCGTTTTTTATCGATTTTAGTTTCAGGTAATTTTTACTAAATTTAGGGCAGTTTTTAGTAATTTGAAGCAATTTTTAATTTATTTTATTGTCATTTTTGGACATTTTTGGGTTAAAGTCATTTTAAAAGAATTTTTTCGTTTTTCTTCGTACTAAAAAATGTAAAAATGCAAATTTTTTAACATATTCCTTTAACAACAGAGTCCCTTCAATCAAAAACATTACCTCTCGGAAAAGGAGTAGCTTTGTTTGTAGACCTCGAAGAAAAAAAGCTCTGCGCGTGTTGAAACTGACGAAAGGGTATGTACAAAGATGAAACAAGTGTTATATAAAAACTCAGAATATGCGAGTTTATTAACTCTAATTTATTTTATGCTCTATTGCTGAAATATTATGTGGTCAACATATTAATACTATGAAATAAGAAGAGGAACTTACATCCGATGACATATCGTCTTTTAAATATGTTCCTCTCATCAGTGCAGAAGTAGAAAGAAGTTTTTCTGTTTACAAAAACATTTTGCCAGACAATCGACGTTTCTTCAATTTTAATAACTTAGTCACTGTAACGCTATTTATAAAAGTTATATAAAACTAATTTTAAGTTTAGTAATGTTTTATTTTTAAAACGTTGATTTTATATGATTTAAATACAAATTCTAAATGTTTGATAGTTTAAATCATACTTGATTTTAAATACAAATTCTAGTTGTTTGATAGTTTAAAATCGTTTATTGAGCTTTTAGGTTAAAGTTAGAACAATTAATTGCTCTAACGAATATTTCCAAAGAAACAACAACAACTTTTTCAATATGAAAAGGAAAACATCACTAGCTGATTTTATTGCAATTTCGGCCTTGCTAAAGACTTCATCAGAAATCTTTGTGATACGCCGTGCAAGCACGCATTCTCAGTTTTTCGCCCAAACAACTAGAATTTAAAATCAAGTATGATTTAAGCTATCAAACATTTAGAATTTGTATTTAAATCATAAAAAACTTTATTTTTTGTTTATTTTGTATGTAATTGTATGCGTTTTTTTAGGTAATTTTTGTCAGTTTTTTTGTGATTTTCTGCAGTTTTTAGGTAATTTTTGTCATTTTATTTAGGTAATTTATTTCAGTTTTTTAGGTCATCAAAATCCGAGCCCTGCTGATAATCATTTTTCTTTAATTTTTTTTCTGTTGGTGCTTTGTAGATTTTTAACATCTATGAAATACGTAGATCTTTTTTAAGTAACACATAAATAAGTTTGCAGTACATGTATTTACTTTTATTCAATGTTTCAAATAAATTGATGTTTTACATTTCTTGTAATTAAACTGTTTTTCTGATTTATTTAATATTTTGCTATAGTTTTAATTTCAATTTAATAATAATCTATGCATAAATAGGCGTAGGAAAGACAGTTCGGTACCACTTACTCCCGTGTTTCTCAACCGATTTGGATAATTTTTCTTTCAAATCAATAAGAGTAGGGAAAAGTAGTGCATCGCACCCTTTTTTGACCTTTAACTTGAAATATGAGCGTTCAAAACAGAATTTCATAAAAAAAAATCTAAGCTATTGGGGGTTGGAATTAGTTTTAAAGGTTTTCTAAGAGATGGCGTAACTATCAATAGATCGCATCGGGCACACCTATGACTATATTCATTTCAAAGCACATTGTCTAAGCTTCATTTTTCAGTATGTGTCATTCCACTGAAGTGTAAACAACATATATTTTTTTCTCTGTGAACATGTCGACTTTCGTTCCAACAAAACGCAATTTGCGGGAAGGTTTACTTTTGTGCTTCCATTTGAAGAAAAAAGCGGTTGAAGCACAACGCACGCTTACTGAGGCTTACGGGGACTATGCTCCATCGATTTCTACTTGTGATTACTGGTTCCGTCGGTTTAAAAGTGGTGATTTTGATACGGAAGACAAAGAGCGTCCGGGCCAGCCGAAAAAGTTTGAAGATGAGGAATTGGAGGCTTTGCTCGATGAAGACCCGTGTCAAACCCTTCAAGAATTGTCAGAATCATTGGGAGTCGACTTATCAACGGTCGGCAAACGCTTGAAGGCCATGGGAATGATTCAAAAGCATGGAAATTGGGTGCCGTACCAGTTGAAGCCGAGAGACGTTCAACGGCGATTTTGCATGTGCGAACAACTGCTTCAACGGCATAAAAGGAAGAGTTTTTTGCATCGTATTGTCACTGGCGATGAAAAGTGGATCCATTACGATAATCCTAAGCGAAAAAAATCGTGGGGACCACCCGGCCATGCATCAACATCGAGGGCCAAGCCGAATATTCATGGCGCCAAGCTTATGCTGTGTATTTGGTGGGATCAGAAGAGTGTCGTGTACTATGAGCTGCTAAAACCTAACGAAACCATCACTGGGGAACGCTACCAACAACAATTGATGCAATTGAGCCGAGCATTAAAGGTTAAACGGCCGGAATATGCCAAAAGACACGACAAAGTGGTTTTTCAACATGACAACGCACGGCCACATGTTGCAAGAACCGTCAAGGAAACGTTGGAGGCGCTGAATTGGGATGTGCTACCCCACCCGCCTTATAGCCCAGACATAGCCCCTTCCGACTACCACCTATTCAGATCGATGACGCATGGCTTGGCTGAGCAGCGCTTCACTTCTTACGAGGATACCAAAAAATGGGTCGATTCGTGGATTGCCTCAAAAGACGAATCGTTCTTCCGGCGCGGAATCCATATGCTGCCAGAAAGATGGGAAAATGTTGTAGCTAACGATGGACAATACTTTGAATAATATACATTGTACCGTTGTTTCTAAATAAATGCTCAAAAACCGAAAAAAAACCTTTAAAATTAATTCCAACCCCCAATATAAGAGATACGGTGTAAGAGATACACGGTGTAAGAGGAAATTTAAGACATTGCTAGATGTACATTTCTCGCTAGCTTTTACGGATACCCTACAATAAGCATTTTTTTATGTAACATGTGCAAATGTATGTAGAGATTGTGAAATTTCTTACAAACAGTACATTTTGAAAAATTCCCGTTATTTTGACATCAAAATTATGACGATATCTCGAAAACTGTAGCTTTTCTCAGTACAACGTATTTTTGTATGAAAAGTCATTGGTTGAGAAAAATAACGGTATACGAAAGCTTTGTTTTTGGTAATATTTTTCACGGACAGTATATTAAAAAATTTCCCGTTATCCCATCAAAATTATTACGTTATCTCGAAAATTGTAGCTTTTCTCAGACCAACGTAATTTTGTATGAAAAGTCGTTGGTTAGCACTGAGCGGCAAACTGAAAATAGATATAGATTCGTTTTTTAACCCTTTTCTACGCTCATCTGAGAACGAATGCGATTTAATATCACAGTGTAGGTCGAAAGTAACAGTGAAAAGGTCGAATTTCGACCACTGGCGATTTCTAGTAAATAATAAAATAATAAAATTTCAACAAATAAATAATAACATAAATAAATACATAAGCACAATTATGCCTTTTTTTTGTTTTACATGATTATTCACATAAAAATTTAATTTTCGCTTTACACAGATTTCTTTTGCACTTATCTACCGTATAAAACGTAGTCTAGGTGTACGCTTCCTGAAATAGAAAAGTGATTGATAAAGTTTAGTCCAAGATTTTTCAACCATGTTCCCAAATTTTTGTTTTTACGATCAACATTTTGAGCTTCTCACAGTGTAAGTTTTTTTCAAATCTGACGTAACAAAATCCAAAAAAAAAATACTAAATCCCTCAGAAATAATTTGTGCAACACACAGTTGATGAACCGTCTGAATAGTGAATGAAAAATTATAACCATAGTCGCTCTACCTTTTGTGTTATTCGTCGTACAAACGCAGCGCACAGTGATGCTATTGGTACAAGCTAGAAGGGAAATATTATTTTGTGGATTTTTTTTTTGGTAGGTTTTAATGTTTATGGTGAAGAAAAATACAAAAGAAAAGTGTTTCAGAAACTTTGGTCAAGTGGGCGTGGCAGCTGCCATACAACTGAAACACATTTTGTTCTATATCTTAAAAATCAGATAAACTACGATAATGAAATCAAACATAGACGTCTAATATGTGATTTCCAAAAAGTGTAAAAAATTACTGCGTGATTAAACAAGAAGATTAAACAGAATATCAAGTTCGAAAATGAGCAGTAAAAAACTCTTTCAATTCCACAAAAATTAATTAAATCACTTTAAATTTTACGTATATCTGAAATCATAATTAAGCACTTTGAGTCTTAAAATTAACCCAACCACGTCTACCTCCCATACAAAATCACTTTATATAAACGCTAAAATCTCTTTAAATTCCACAAAAATTAATTTAATTACTTAAAATTTAGCGAACTTAATTACACACTACAAATTTGAAAAAGGAGCACAATCGGCTGTAAGCCATGTCTACCTCCCATACAAAGTGACATTATATAAACGATAAAATTCCTTTAAATTGCACAAAACTTAATTTATTCAGGTTAAATTTAGCGAATGAGCTTAAATACTATTAACACACTTTAACTTTGAAAATAAGCCAAATCGGTTTCATCGGACTTAATAAAATTGGTAAAATCTCTTTAAATTTTACAAAAATTTATTAAATCACTAAAATCACGGGTAAAATTTTTACCCATGTTAGAGCCCATAGATCTCAAGTTATCTCAATGTCAATTTTTCAATATCAAAACTATAAAAAACAGTCGAAACCTGGTTTTGCAATTAAAATAAATAGCATTTTTAGGGCTATCTAACAGGTTTAAAAACAAGGCAACCGAAAATTTGCGCATTTTGGCACTCATAGAGCCAAAATATTTACTATATACTAAAATATACTATAAATACTAAAATATTTTTTTATTTTATTTTATGTGTATTGAAAATGTTGTTTTCAGTTTAATCCAAGCAAACAATTTCAATGCGCATTACTTGTATGCACGTTTAGAGCGCTTCATTCTCCTTGCAAATAGTGCTGTTTGTATAGAGCTATATTTGTAGCACTTTCCGTAACGATAACGTTGCACTTGAAAAAAAAGTATTACATTTTAATGTAAAAAAAACTACTTTTAAAAAACTGTACAAATTCATCAAATCGTTTTAAAACTATGTTTTCCGTTTTTCCTTCATCAAATGAAAATAAAAAAAAAATGCATAAAAATCATACCTTTTTATATTGTCGCCCTAATTCTAATAGGATGCATGTCAAAATTGGACAAAGTAACTTTTATTAGCGGTTTAGGTAGATTGGTCAAAACTACATTTATGTCCTTTTTTAGTTTTTAATGTTTGTATGAAAAAAGGCAGGTAGAACGTTTGAAACAATACATTATCGTATGAACTTCATACAAATAATAAACAATTTTCTTTGCCTCCTGAATAATAGCTAATTTTGACTTACGTCGTATAAGAACTGGGCCGACGATATAAACTAATAATGGAAACAAAGCCCTCGGTTCTCGATAGATTTTTTTCCAACTACAAGGAAAACAAAGCGCTCGGATCTTGCTAATTTTTTATATTAAATACAAGCAGAGCAAAGCGCTCTGCTCTCGCCACGATTTTATATTCTCTACAGCGGGAGCTGTATGAGAGTGGAGAATGAAGCGCTTTACTGTTCAGATGCGCTAATGGAGCGCTCGCTACGCCGCTGGGATATAATGTGATGTGTTAACAATTTTTAAAACCCCGCATATAGTCTCATCGACCACAAAGTCAATAACTTTCATACAAAACGGTCAGAGTCTATTTTATATAGGCATATTTTTGGCCATTATATAGATTAGAAGAAAAAATTTAAAAAAAGTTGCGCACCTTGGCACTTTCTGGGCTTAAATTAGATATAACTAAAAGCTATTAAATAGAAAAAATTTTGCAAATATGAAGTGGCCTTTTTTTATTTCCCAAAATATTTTATCAAATTTTGCGCTTTTACGGATATATATCCTTAAGTACCTTTTTATAGCGCCAACATTTTTAAAGATACGTTATTGAATTTAATTTGCTTCACAAGTACATAACTTAGTCATGATGTATGTCAATTTTTAACTTTTTTGGATATTGGGAAATATTACAAAATTATAATTAAATATAGCTACAAAATTCATGAACAAAAATTTTAAAAATATTGTTTTTGGGCCAACTTTCAAGAATTTTTGTATTTTTTGTAGAAAGTGGAGGTAAATAAAAAAATTATTCCTGTGGTCAGTGGTTATTTTTTAAGAATTCTACATGCTCAGAATTGAAAAGGTCGATTTCGAATTAATTCCGTCTAGCATGCCCTTTCGCATCACTGTGCAGCAGCGTCTTGCTTGTTACGTTCGAAAATTTTTATTAGTAGATTTTGTTCGCTTGATTACTATAGACGAAATAGTTATTTTTAACATATTTTTACAGCTGCTTTAGAATGGATATTCGTCATCAAGGTATGTTTTTCTAATTTTTGACAAAAAAATGCAAAAAATATTGATTTTTTTGCAAATTTATTCAATTTTACATACATCCAAAAATTTAAAAAAAAATTCGAAGTCATAACTTTCGAAAGACCGCAAAAATTTTCTTCAAAGTCCTTCACGGTGGAAGTACATTTATTTGATTAACAGATTCATATACCAACACAAAAAATGAGTTTTATGTGCCATTTTCCGCCGGGTCTGTAAAAAACCATTTTTTTTATAGCAAAGTTTTTGACCTATACGTGGAAGAGAGCTATATGATATATTCAAAAGAATATCGTTGATACGAACCCTCCTGGTTAATTTTTTCAAAATCTTTCACCAAAATAAAATTCCTCGGCTCATGAAACCTTGCTTTGCACAAATTTAATAAAATCGATCGGTCAAAAATAAAGTTAGGTTAGGTTATGTTAAGGTGGCGGCAGGTCCTTAGACCAGCCCACTTAAACCATATTTTTTGGTCCGTTGTGATACCACAGAATGGAAGAGGAAGTAATCAAGTGAAACTTTTGTGTAGGATGTTCTTAATGTGGCAGAAGCTGTAGAAACATGTGATATTAAATCTGAAGCAAGTATTATGCCTTGACCTCAGTCAAATCAAGTTACTAAGCTTTTCTCTCCACAAACTTTTCCTACCACCACCAAATACAACTTTTCGTCGTAAATTAATGTGTTCTTAAGTTCCTTTGATTAGGAATAAGGAAAGAAAGGTGATAGCGTAGGACTATGGCCTAGCCAGGATTCGAACCCGGGACCCCTGAGCGATAGTCAAGCGCGCTACCACTAGACTATCGAGGCCGCTAGTGACAAATGAAGTTACAGCACTGTGAATATTAGCACAGTGAAGTACATATTGGGGGTTGGAATTAGTTTTAAAGGTTTTCTAAGAGATGGCGTAACTATCAATAGATCGCATCGGGCACACCTGTGACTATATTCTTTTCAAAGCACATTGTCTAAGCTTCATTTTTTAGTATGTGTCATTCCACTGAAGTGTAAACAACATATATTTTTTTCTCTGTGAACATGTCGACTTTCGTTCCAACAAGACGCAATTTGCGGGAAGGTTTACTTTTGTGCTTCCATTTGAAGAAAAAAGCGGTTGAAGCACAACGCACGCTTACTGAGGCTTACGGGGGGGACTATGCTCCATCGATTTCTACTTGTGAGTACTGGTTCCGTCGGTTTAAAAGTGGTGATTTTGATACGGAAGACAAAGAGCGTCCGGGCCAGCCGAAAAAGTTTGAAGATGAGGAATTGGAGGCTTTGCTCGATGAAGACCCGTGTCAAACCCTTCAAGAATTGTCAGAATCATTGGGAGTCGACTTATCAACGGTCGGCAAACGCTTGAAGGCCATGGGAATGATTCAAAAGCAAGGAAATTGGGTGCCGTACCAGTTGAAGCCGAGAGACGTTGAACGGCGATTTTACATGTGCGAACAACTGCTTCAACGGCATAAAAGGAAGAGTTTTTTGCATCGTATTGTCACTGGCGATGAAAAGTGGATCCATTACGATAATCCTAAGCGAAAAAAATCGTGGGGACCACCCGGCCATGCATCAACATCGAGGGCCAAGCCGAATATTCATGGCGCCAAGCTTATGCTGTGTATTTGGTGGGATCAGAAGGGTGTCGTGTACTATGAGCTGCTAAAACCTAACGAAATCATCACTGGGGAACGCTACCAACAACAATTGATGCAATTGAGCCGAGCATTAAAGGTTAAACGGCCGGAATATGCCAAAAGACACGACAAAGTGGTTTTTCAACATGACAACGCACGGCCACATGTTGCAAGAACCGTCAAGGAAACGTTGGAGGCGCTGAATTGGGATGTGCTACCCCACCCGCCTTATAGCCCAGACATAGCCCCTTCCGACTACCACCTATTCAGATCGATGACGCATGGCTTGGCTGAGCAGCGCTTCACTTCTTACGAGGATACCAAAAAATGGGTCGATTCGTGGATTGCCTCAAAAGACGAATCGTTCTTCCGGCGCGGAATCCATATGCTGTCAGAAAGATGGGAAAATGTTGTAGTTAACGATGGACAATACTTTGAATAATATACATTGTACCGTTGTTTCTAAATAAATGCTCAAAAACCGAAAAAAAACCTTTAAAATTAATTCCAACCCCCAATAGTTCGAAAGAAAAATGTTTTTTTGTATACATATTTTAATTTGCACTTTCAATATAAGTTTATTGACAAACAGAGCCGTAACTTCGTTTTTGACTGATCGATTTCGTTAAAATTTTGCGCAAAGTCAGGTTTTATAAGTTAAGGAATTTTATTTTGATATCAGATTTAAAAAAAAAAACCAACCATTAAGAGAGCTCCAGTACAAAAATGTTGATAAATTACAAAAAAGACTAAATGAGGGGGATACGTTTTATTTCACGGAGAAAAAAAATATGCCCCTAGAATAGGGCTGCCATACGTTGCGATTTTCCCGGACATGTCCCGGTTTTGAGATCGGAGTCCTTGTGTCCCGGTGCGCAGTAAAATATGTCCCGGTTAAAAATATTGAAAAAATTTAAAGTGTATCATTAAAACTACACAAATTTTTTGCAAATGCGTGTAAATGAATGAAAATGGAATTTTTTTTTTACAAAATATTAAATTCCAAGAGCGGATATAAACTTTTTAAAAATGGTACAATTTGTATTTGCTATTCTAGGGCACAAGGGAAATGGAGCAATTTTTTTTTTACTGGTCTTCTCGCAATGGAGTAAGGAAAGAAACTCTCTCAACATAACCACCTTGGAAAGCATTATGCAATGCCATTTTAATTATTCTATGACGTGCACAGAATTTTATAAAAATATTAAAACGCAAAAGCATGTTCTTGATGAATCAAAAAAGTCTGCAAAATATGATTGGGCCAAACATTAATTTTGAATAAGTTCAAACAATATGTTTTTTTACCCCATTGACTGAATTGAGGTTTCTTTTTTATTTTGTTATAAGATTTTTAAATTATGTGTGTATTACATACTATGTGTCCTGTGAGTTATTTTGATTTATGTTTTTTACTAAATGCCAATTTATAATGTTAAAATTGCGTATTTGTTACTTGCAGGAATATAAAAACAAAATGTGCAAAGTTGTCCCGGTTAAGTGCTGTAGAATTATGACAGCCCTACCCAAGAATCCCATTTTTGTCCTCTTATAAGAAAAATTTGTATAAACATGATTTTCTCAAATCAGCCCACTCTAATACACATATGTAAAAACACTTTATTGTAAGTCAAATCAAATTACGAATGGGGAGAAAGGGGCATAGGCCCAATGGTCCCGCGGCTTATGCTCACCTATCTTAAATGTATTCTTAAAACAATAGAGGTATTCACGATTCAGTGCACTTGCCTGTGCAGTTGAGGACTTGTGCACGTTACAAAAACAAAATACACGTACGTCAAAAATCTGCACAAATGCTTTTTTACTATTGCCTTAAACTTGACGACTTGAGCAGTTGTGCAAATTGAAAAATTTTGACAGCTTTGACAACTGCACAACTGCAAAAGTCCTCAACTGCACTGGCAAGTGCACTGAATCGTGAATACCCTTAATATAATGTTGCGTAACAAACTTAATTTTACACTTTTAGTTCTAAAAAATCACAGTCTTTCAAATTTCCATAATTCTTATACGCATGGCAAAATTAGACAAGGTAGTTTTAGGGCGGAGAGCCGGTGACCAAAACTGTCAAAACGAATGCAATATGAAAGCAACAATTGGCAAAAATACCAAAATGGCTGAATTTGACAGTTATGGTCACTAAGAAAATGAACACATTCAGCTCTAACAATACCTTGTCTAGTTCTACTATGCCTATACGTACCCAAAAAAATATCCGAAAACTTTATTCGATATTCGAAAAGAGAAAAAAAAGCTAAAATTTAATATTTTTCCGATTAGCTTTTTCATCATGTACTTCATGATTAGGCTAAATTTTTTAAATCAGTTCGTATAAACGGTAATTTCCAAGTGTTCGCTTTTTAAAGTTCATTGAATAATCAAAACAAAAAGCTAACTTTGACTCTTTAGAATCAGTACTAAATATTATCTCTTAATATTTTAAACAACAAATAAGTCAATAATTGATGCAAATTAAGCAAATAACGCTTTCGAAACACATTGAAGGCATTTACAAAATCTGACTTACAGACATGCGAGTCGGGAGAGTTTGGCGGCAGAGGTTGTCAATTTTCAAGAGGTTGTCAAACGAAGTGCGGTTTATTTTGTTTGTATTTCACCAAAAATTTAAAAATTGACTACGTATTTTAAATGTTATGAAATCAAGTATTAAACTCACCAACAGATTGATTGTGTTAAGTAACCACAAAACGTTACGCAAATATGTTTTTGCTTTACAACTGGGTTATTATGCAAGTTATAAACATATTTTTATTTAAACTTTTAACAACAATTTTAATTGAATCTGCACACACGCACAAACCACTCAACTACTGAAGTACCAGAAATACGTGGATATTAGAAAAAATTGCAGCCAACAGTGAGTGTCTTCCACCATCGTATTGGTCCAACGTTATCGTCAATGTCCTTCTCACCACTATTTCATCACATACATAGCATTACTAGTGGATAGTTTTTGTGGATAGAGACCTTGCGTGTAAATTTCTCTAGATCGTTTTGTGCGACACTTTAACGAGCTCAAACAGCATTCAAGCTAGTAGTCAAGCAATGTAAGCCACCACCGCCGCCGTCGTACCGCTCGCTCCACGCTTTCTATCAGTTTTAAAGACTGCACTTATCTCGCCTAGACTAAGCATCGTCATAGTCTCTAGTCTTCTGTGTTTTCGTGCTGATGTTGTAGTTGTTGTTGTTGTTGTTTTTGTTATTGTTGCCGTCTAGAGAAGACTCACTAAATAGCCTTTTAAATGCTCACTGCTGGTGTTTGCAGTGTTGCCGAGTTGCTGTGAATGGGACTGGTGGAGTGCCTGGTAGTTTTACTTGCCAGCGGCTAGCTAGTTCGATTGTTTGGATGGCTGACTAACTGGTCGCTTCACTGCTGAGTTATAAAATCAGTCTGGTTGCCTATTTTGCGATCCAGTCGTGCAGCTGAACTAAATAGTTGCCGCAACACTCACACACACACACATGTTTGTTTTTTTTTTTTCAATTATTACAACAGTGGAACAATGTCCCACTGTTTGACCCAAATTGATTTTACAAATAATTTTTTATATATTCGTTTCTGGAATATCTATCAATTTATTTGAACGTCTATATTTTCGATTGTCATTTCCTATTTTTCATATTTTTTATCAAAAAAAAAAAAATAAATTTCTACCAAATATCAAGTTTTTCATATCACAATTGAACCAACTACCAGAGCTGTAAAATCGGCATTCATATTCAGAATTTTAAGTACAACTGAATAACGACATAAGAATACATTCAATGAATGCATGATTGATTAATATATAAAATTTTTAATTCACATTCATTTAAAAAAAAATGTTAATTATTCATTTCAATTATTCATTTTCGTTATTCAGAATAATGAATAAATTTTTTTATTCATTTGAATGCTATTCACAAAGAATGCAATTCACAAAGAATTTCAGAATTTTCAATTAATCATTTTTTATTCCTTATTATTTTTTATTCGTTATTAATTTTTTATTCATTACTCATTTGTTATTCATTATTAAGTTTTTATTCATTATTAATTTTTTATTCATTATTCATTTGTTATTCATTTTTTATTCATTATTAAATTTTTATTCATTATTGATTTTTTTAACATTATTCATTTGTTATTCATTTTTCATTTGTTATTCATTATTAATTTTTTACTTCTTATTAATTTTTTATTCATTATTAATTTTTTAATCATTATTAGTTTTAATCATTATTCATTTGTTTTTAATTTTTAATTTTTTATTTCTTATTAATTTTTTATTCATTATTAACTTTTTAATCATTATTAGTTTTTTAATCATTATTCATTTGTTGTTCATTATTAATTTTTTTCATTATTAATTTTTTATTCATTATTCATTTGTTATTTTTTATTTATTTTTTAATTCATTACTCATTTTTTATTCATTATTCATTTTTTATTCATTATTAATTTTTTATTCATTATTCATTTTTTAATCATTATTCATTTGTTATTTATTCATTATTCATTTTTTATTCATTATTAATTTTTTATTCATTACTCATTTCTTAACTATTATTCATTTTTTAATCATTATTCATTTGTTGTTCATTATTCATTTTTTATTCATTATTAATTTTTTATTCATTATTAATTTTTTATTCATTATTCATTTGTTGTTCATTATTCATTTTGCATTCATTATTAATTGTTTATACATTATTCATTTTTTATTCATTATTAATTTTTTATTCATTACTCATTTTTTAATCATTATTCATTTGTTATTCATTATTATTTTTTTTTTTTAGTCCTAAGCCATAAATAAAAAATGAATAACAAATAAATAATGAATACAAAAATAAATAATGAATAGCAAATGAACAATGAATAACAAATGAACAATGAATAAAAAAAGTAATAAAGAATAACAAATTAATAGTGAATAAAACATAAAATATAAATAAATAAAAAACAATAATAAATAAAAAATTAACGAATAACAGAAGAATAATGAATAAAAAATTAATAACGAATAAAATATGAATAATGAATAAAGAAGGAATAATTGAAAATTCTTAAATTCTCTGTGAATTGCATTCTTTGTGAATAGCATTCAAATGAATTAAACAATTGATTCATTATTCTGAATAACGAAAATGAATAATTGAAATGAATAATTATCATTTTTTTAAAAATTAATGTGAATTAAAATTTTTTTTATAAATCAATTTTGCATTCATTGAATGCATTCTTATTTCGCTATTCACTGATTCACTTTTTTGTGAATAAAATCAAATTGAATTTATTCTTTTACAGCTCTGCCAAGTAATACGTAAAGATGAACTCGTAAATCCGTGACTAACTAACTAGGCAAAGACTCAAACCCATATTTCTTAACCATAAAAAATGAAATATTTTTGTTACGAATTTATGTCGTGGTATTAAGTTTTGATAAAAATCCTAATACTCGAAATAAAAGCTTGGTATGTTATTGATGCCACTATACAGGTAATGAATGTACCTTTCCATTGATATATGATTCATTCGTGCACCATTAAAAATTTTTGTAAAAGTAGTAAATGGTTTGGTAGGCCGAAATCACAAGAATGCACGAATAAATCATATATCGTTGGAAGGTGCGCATCAATGACCTTTGAAATGGCATAAATAACATTTCAAGTTTGTATTTTTGATATTAGAATTTTTTCATTAGAAGATAGTATAAGATATCTACTATAGATCACTACTATGTAATCACTACTTTTTTAAATTTTTAAAAATCTTGAGAGTGCACAAATGAATCATATTTTGCAAGAAAAGTGCTTTAATTACCTGTCCAGTGGTATGCATAACATTTTTGCACCAAAATTTAGTACAATAAATCTACTCTATACCAAACACCACTTTTTTTTAAACCTGGATTAACGCATAAAATAGCTGTAAATGAAACTAACAATTGTAAGTATTCAAGAGCATAAATCTAAAAAATTAAATTCGAAATTAGTTCAAACTTTTTTACTAGTTATTATTAGTTTTTTATAAATTTCATTTACTAACTCTATGCTCAGAATAATTTTGAAATAAGTGCTACTGGGTGAAATCCATCCACGTTAGTAATGGAGGGTTAAAATTTTAGGATTATTTATGTTGATTTTATATGATTTAAATACAAATTCTAAATGTTTGATAGTTTAAATCATACTTGATTTTAAATACAAATTCTAGTTGTTTGCTAGTTTAAAATCGTTTATTGAGCTTAAGGTCAAAGTTAGATTAATTAATTATTCTAACGAAACTTTCCAAAGAAACAACAACAACAACAAAGTTTTTTCAATATGAAAAGGAAAAAAATCACTAGCTGATTTCATTGCAATTTCAGCCATGCTAAAGGCTTCATCAGAAATCTTTGTGATGCCCGTGCAAGCGCGCACTAGCGCACTGCACCACAGAGGCGATGAGATTTGAAGTGTCAATTTCTCAGTTTTTCTCCCATTTCACATGCTCACATTTGTTGATGTATTTTTGCTTTACTTTAGTCTTTTTGCTTATGTTATTATTTAATATTATAGAATTTGTATTTCATCAAATGTTAGAACCATGACTTAAATGTGTACTTTGCAATAATACGAAATTTAAATTTGTACCAAAAGTTTAATTCGTACTTTATAATTATACGATTTAAAATGCGTATGAAAAACGTATCAAAATGGTTCTTTACAATAGTACGAATTTTAATTCGAATTTAATTTCGAAGTTTAAGCTAAATTCGTACTTTGCAGAAAGTTAATTTACATATATTAAAAAAAAATAATAAAAGTTTGAAGGCACTTTTAATTTTTAATTTTTCAAAATTTTTATATTGAAAGAGTTTTTTTTTTATAAAGAACAAACAAAGCATTTCGAATGATTTTATATTCGAAAAGTATCAACTTAGCAGAAAATATGCATAATCAATCCAAAAAATGCTTATAATGAGCCAAAAAATTGCTTTTAACTTTAGGTTTTTATGATTTTTTAGTCGAAATGACTAAATTTTTTTAAAAAATATAAAAGAATAATACTTAGAAGTAACCAAAATATATTTGAGCATTTTTTTCAAAATTAATTTCTCAAAAAAAAAATGGAATTTGTAAAAATTTCGTACTATTTTTTGGCAATTTTTAAGTATTTTTTAAGTATAAAAAATAGTTTGATTATACAAAAGTTTGAAAGATAATTAATTTGATCCTTTCGAGTAAAAAATCATTCGAAAAACTTTTATTCTCGATTGAAATATAATTGAAAAAAAATTAAAAATTAAACTTGTCTAGCTCGAATTTTTTCAACCTTTAGTTGTAATTTTTATTTAACCCTATATCGCGCAATAACGTCTCTCTCTCTTAAAAAATCTCTTCAACTGTCTTAAAAATAAGGAAAAAAACAATTGTTTTAAAATTAATACTTTATTTATACAAATAAAATTTTTTACAGTTTAAAAGATTAACAAATATTAAACATATATTATTATATATTAACATATATTATACATTGCTTTTAATATAGCAATTCATAATTAATGTAGGTTAATAACTCACCAAAAAACTCTTAAACTTTTATTTTAATTATTAACACTTCTATACCAGTTTTAGTCATTTACAAACATATTAAAAATATTGCAAAATACAAACTGCTTACAAATTTAAAATCACGCTGTTGCAACTAAAATAAAAAGTATCTATATATGTTATATGGGCCAATATTTATGATAATTTTATGATTTTTTTGGAGGTTTTTTGGCCAGTGCTTTTTAAACTGCAATCAAACAAATGATTCAATTTTGTTCCCAACGTTTCATCGCTTTTTTGGCGACTTCTGTTATCTGGCGATAAAAAGTATCTGTTGATTGATTTACTCTCTAATTGAAAAGATAAAGTTGTTTAGAATGTTTATGGGTCATTTATAAGAATTCCGACTTAATTTTTTCTTTGAGTTATTTTTCGCAACACGGCGCGATATAGGGTTAAAAACTTGGTATTCAGTTAAAACTTGCTTATGCAATACAAATTGTAAGAAATAAAAACCGAAAAATTTAACAGATTAAAAGATAATTCAAACATGAACATATAAAAAAATTCAATAACTTTGTGACCTTTAGGTTAGATTTTTATTTAAAAAACGGAAAATAAAATTTTTTTTATAAAAGTGAATAAGGGAAAGAAAATCTAAACTCTGGACAGACAGATTTTATGAGGTGGTAGGAAAAATTGGCCAAAAAAAATCGCTCATACGAAAAATTAACCTAATTACTGAATGATAAATTGCAAAAAAACAACCAAATTTCACCCTAAAAAACATGCCCAAAATTTTTACCACACGAAAATAATAGAAAAATCATACAAAAATCAAAAGCCAAATTTTACCCATGAAGCAAAAAAAAAAATATATAAACTTAATTTCGCCAAAAAACAACAATATAACAAGTGTCCCGAAAAGTTAAAAAGTATTCTTTGATTTTTCTTATCTATTAAAATAAAAACAAATAAATTACGAAATCGTATAACAAAAACAAACGCGGTCCAAAAAAGCATAAAAAAATTAAAATCACATAAAATCAAAAAATTTAATTTCGCTCAAAAAGTTTTTCATATGAAAAATAGCCCAAAATAAAAAAAAAACATTCGAACACGCTTTGAAAAATTATACCCTCCCTTTGTTCTCACGTTTGTCCCTTTTGTCCAAAATGTAATAACAGAGAAAATAGCAAAAAAAAAATTTTTGAAATAATTCAAACGAAAACTCATCCAAAAAATAAATTAAAAATGGCACAAAATCAAAGGAAAAAGTTTTGTCCAAAAAGTTTTTTATATGAAAAATCGCCCAAAATCGAAAAACAAGATTTCGCCCAAATGAATTATGAAAAAGCGCCCAATTTTGTATGGCGAAATTTTGAGTGAAATAGTAGGTTTTGGTCCCACTGTGTGCCATTAAAGAGAAGAAAATCATCAATCTTTCATACCAAGCTGTTAGTATGCATAATAATATTATATACATCATGAATGAATGTTTATATCATATGTTTACACTCTTAGAAATGTTGATAACATTTTTAACTGTTTACTGTTACAATTAGCAGTTAGAATTGTTAACTTTTCATTTCATTCGTTTAGAAATGTTACGGTAACAATCTCTAAAGAAGGACAAATAGAAATAGCTAAAATTTTTGTTAATTCTTAGTTTACTTTTTACTTGTAGTTGGGTTTAAATACGAATGAACTTGCTAAAAAGAGTAATTCTTAGTACAATTTCTACCACAACTAATGTATGGATATTGACACCTTTCTGTAATATAAATACTATACAAATAATTGTGACTTTGAATAATTTTGAAGGAAAATAAAATTGATGAATTAATTAAACAATTATTACATGAAAACTCAAAATTAATTGTGCAGAAATGATTAAACTTAGAGAAAAAATGAATGTTGAAATTTTAAGTGCCTTTTTTGAGCTTTTGGTGTAAAAAGTGTTAATGGCACAATAATAATGTTTATGTTATGAAACAAATTTATTAAGAGCTTGCAAGCATAAAGTTAACAAAAAAAAATTATGTGCTGCGATGTGCCCGTTTTGTGCGATTATGGATTGGAGAAAACTTTACTCGAATAATATGACTTTTATGCGGGCCATTTTTTTTAATTAAATAGTTGTGCTGCAATGTGCTCTTGTTGTGCTACAATGTATAGAGGAGATATTGCAAGAATTTGTAGTACCTTAATTAAAAAATCGGTACATTGAATATTTTTTAAATTTTTTTTGCGCTTAACATTTTACTGAATGTTAGCCTGTCTGTATGCGCATCACGTAAAAACTACTGAATGAAAATGGATTTTCATCAAACTTGGCAAGTAGTTGGGCAACGTCTCTGGTTGGGACATAGGGTACTTTGTATCACCATAAAAAGGATTCTCTTCAAAAAAACGGCCATTTTGCAAAAAAATGGAAAAGAAAAACTGGAAAATGTGCAAAAAAGGGCTAACTACGGTTTGTTTGACACCAATAAATATTCACATATCTTGAAAACTGTAGAAAATCTTTGAACTGTGAATTTTTGAAAAGTGAATTTTTGAACATAACATCGTTACCTAAAGCAAAAAAAAAAGATTCGAATATTGACACCTTATATTCAAATATCTCCGCTGTTTTAAGATATATTTGAGATAAGTTCAATCAAAGAACTTTAATAAATTAATTCAGCAATACCGTTAGCTAAAGATTTATATTTAAACACATCGCGTGCCACAGTTGTAATCGGAAAAACACATTTTTATAATATGTGTACGTATTAACTAAAATTAATGTTTGACATTAATATTTCTTTAGATTTAGTTTTTTTTTTTTTGTAAAATAAATATTTTTTAAACTTTTTGTTGAGTTAAATCTATCTTTCCGATTTTGCTCAAACCAAGACACATATTGCTCCCCCCAGAGGCCACGCTCATGATTCCCCCTGACAATAACACTGTATCGGGTATTATATATCAGAGTAAAAGAATGCATTCAATTTGTTTTTATTGACAAAAAATTGAATCAGTGAATAACGAAATAAGAATGCATTCAATGAATGCAAAATTGATTTATAAATACAATTTTTAAATTTTTCACATTTATTTAAAAAAAAAATTATTAATTATTCATTCAGAAAAATGAATAAATTTTTTGTTCATTTCAATGATATTCGCAAAGAATTTCAGAATTTTCAATTATTCTTTTTTTATTCTTTATTAATTTTTTATTCGTTATTCACTTTTTATTCATTATTCATTTGTTATTCATTATTCATTTTCTATTCATTATTAATTTGTTATTCATTATTCATATTATATTCATTATTAATTTGCTATTCATTATTCATTTTTTATTCATTATTCATTTTTTATTCATTATTCATTTTTTATTCATTATTCATTTGTTATTCATTATTAATTTTTTATTCATTGTTAATTTTTTATTCGTTATTAATTTTTTATTCAATATTTATTTGTTATTCATTATTCATTATTTCAATGATATTCACAAAGAATTTCAGAATTTTCAACTTTTCTTTTTTATTCATTATTGATTTTTTATTCATTATTAATTTGTTATTCATTATTCATTTCTTATTGATTATTAATTTTCTATTCATTGTTAATTTGTTATTCATTATTCATTTTCTATTCATTATTCATTTTCTATTCATAATTAATTTTCTATTCATTATTCATTTTATTCATTATTAAATTTTTATTCATTATTCACTTGTTATTCATTATTCACTTATTATTAATTATTAATTTTTTATTCATTATTCATTTTTTATTCATTATTCATTTGTTAATCATCTTTTATTTATGGCTTAGGACTTAAATGAATAAAAAAATGAGTAATGAATAACAAATTAATAATTAATAAACAATGAATAATGAATAAAAAAGTAATAATAAATAAAAAATTAATAACGAATTAAAAATGAATAATGAATAAAAAATGAATAATCAATAAAAAATGAATAATGAATAACAAATGAATAATTAATAAAAATTAATAACGAATAAAAAAAGAATAAATGAAAATTCTGAAATTCTTTGTGAATAGCATTTAAATGAATAAAAAAATGATTCATTATTCTGAATAACGCAAATGAATAATTGAAAATTTATTAATTTTTTTTTATAACAAACAATTATAAATTTTATTTATAAATCAATTTTGCATTCATTGAATGCATTCTTATGTCGTTATTAAGTTGTACTTAAAATTCTGAATATGAATGTCGATTTTACAGCTCTGTTATATATCACATACATGGCCAAACAGTAAGATGTTGATAGATGTGTGTCTCTCAAAAATGAGCGGCATGGCCCTCTGCCTCTCATATATGGGTGTCTTTCATATATGAGTTACGGCACACGTTGGCACGAATTTGGAAATTTTATCTGAGATTTTCGTCAAGAAAATATATGGCATTTCGTCAAAGATGAAGAAAAATCGTGCATGATTCATTAAAGATTCCTTTG
Source organism: Dichetophora obliterata (assembly GCA_963920525.1). Taxonomy (NCBI): domain Eukaryota; kingdom Metazoa; phylum Arthropoda; class Insecta; order Diptera; family Sciomyzidae; genus Dichetophora; species Dichetophora obliterata. The sequence continues at coordinate 202,744,346 of OY986438.1, read as the reverse complement.
AGACTTGGATTACTGAGCGAGCGCGCGTAGCCGTGTTTTCTTGCTTTATACTCTTTGTGTATGTGCTGGTAGTATTAACGGGTCGCTGATTTCGAATCTTGTGTGAGAATTTAAAAAATTTTTTTGACACTAGGGTGAAAATGTGTTTTTTTGTTTTATACTCTTTGTATATGTGCTTGTTTTTATACTCTTTGTATATGTGCTTGCATTATTAAGGGCTCGCTGATTTCGAACCTGAGGTAAGGTAGACCCTTAAAATGTATTTTGTGGCTTTATACTCTTTGTAAATGCGTTGGTCGCTGATTTCGAATCTGATGTTTGAATTTCAGAAGTTTGTGACACTAGGGTGGGCCCTAAAACTGTGATTTGTTTACACAACCCTCCGTTGGGAGCATGGGTCCAACCAGACCTTTTTCGATTTTAGTTGTAAATTAAATATACTTCTAATTAAGCTAGCGACTTGAAATTTCGTGAATTTTCCTAAAATTATGTATGCTATTATCTCTGAGAAAATTAGAAGGATATATGGCATACAAGGATAATTACAAGGAAATTTTGAAATACACATCACTATTGTACCTCATGTGGTCTAGCCAGACCCCCATATGTTTTATATGAAAACCAATAATATATGATGCATTTTGAATATTTTACATAGTTTTTAAATTTCTTTTTTTTATCGAAACACCCGTTATATTTTGCGTTGTTTTTTCAATTTATACTATTATATAAAATTGTAGCGAAATTTGTTTGTTCCAGAAAAACTACAAAAGTGCTGGGCCGATTTTTATGAAATAATTCATATTTGAAATATCATATTTGTGCGAAGTTACAATATAAGTGTATTTCCCCAATAAATAAAATCCATGTTACTCTCTAGTCTATTCGCTTTTTGTGTTTCAGCTAGCATAGCGTTAGAAAACAAGTAGATGAGAAACAAAACAAACCCATGCTTAGCTATGTAGCTTTGAGCTTAAAGCATGCGACAAATAAGGTACATTCAATGCTGCTCACATAAATTGACATGTTTGTAAAAGGGGAGTCCCCTTTTTTTATAAGATTAACGCCAGAGTAGTGAGGATATATGTTAGTATTATATATTCGATTTAATAGGCGTTATTCAGTATCAGTAGAAGCTATCAACCGATAACATATTAATGCTAATAATACACATTTTAATCGAAGCCAACGAAATTTTTGACACTGACGATTAAGCAGAGGAGGGAGAAATGCATGATGAAAATCAAACTGCAAGCTTAAATGATGATTGTTTCTATGGCAAGGACTGCACAAAATGGAATAATAATGAACCTGCTGCTGTTGGTCGTTTACTTCATAGCAATATTATGCGTTTTCGATCTGGTCCTAGGGAACATAGTTCGATTCCAATTGAAGTATTCAAGAAATTGAATGAATGAATAAATGAAACTGTAAAACTAGAATACAAATTTCAACCTCATGAAATTAATAAATAAAAAATATAATTTAATTTTTTACCACTTTTTTTATACTTTTATCTAAACAGTGGTTGGTTAAGCCATTTAAACCAGAAAAGGAATCCAAAATATATACCATCATGTCTAATACAAACGGTTGAATTTAGTACCAAAACCGCGAAATTTCCATACAAACATATGAAAATATATAGGGGTCTGGCCAGACCACATTAGGTACGAATGAGACAATCCGAACATGTGTCAAACGGAGGGTTAAGTAAGTACAGTTTTCAATCAATTCAAGCTCCATATGAGGAGCATGATGAATGTTCAATGTTCCTCAACGCCTTGTTGCGTCATGAAACAAACATCGCTGGAAACGATAACTGCCTATTTTCGTCTCTCATAAGAATTTTACATCTTAATTTTGACTTGTAATGTTTTTATATAAATCTTTTTGCAACCAAAGACTATTTTTTATTAATAAAATTCATTTTCTGTATAAAAATAATCTCTTCTAAGAGCAACCGCCCACCTCGGTCTATTTGAGGGTGTAGTCCGGTGTTCGAGTTTCAAAAAATCGATTTTTTTAATGTCAAAAAACTACGGTATATTGAGAGCAGGAGAGAACTGGGCTAAATCGGCGCACGGGGTAAACCGGCGCAGTCGAAATATCATTAGATACGGCAAACTCTGTGGGAAAAAGTGAGTACTGCCACCTAAAAATTGTGCCATATTGGGTTGAGTAACCTCAATCCATTCAGTTGCTTGTTTACACTAGAGCTTAGCAAACGTATTTTTCATTTTTGGTATTCATTTCATCCCACTCATGGAATTTATTGAAAAACATTGTTCTTGCTATTAAAGCCAATTGATGGTAAGTGAAGTAAGTGCTAAAGCACATTAGTAAGACGCGTGATATTCGTTTGTTCGAGTTGATTAACATGGTATTATTATTTTTGAGTCGAAATGTTGAAATGGTCTGGGGTAAATTAGCGCATTTCCTTCAGTGCAATTTGCCGCAGCTTTTTTTCTTTTGTGTCTCACTTCCAAACTTGTCAAATATACTTTAAATCAAGCCATTCCCACGAGTACCACCTCGCACAAGCACGGGAAAGTTTCAGAATTCTGCCGAATCTTTCAATGAGATCGAAGCAGAAACGATACATGAGAATAAACAATCTGCCACTGAAGCTAGAAAAGCAACTTTAAACTGAAACACGAATATAACATAAACAATCGCTCAGTAACAGTCTTAGAGTTCAGTTTAATTGTTTGTGCGAAAAGTTTAAATTAAGTTGCTTTTTTAAAGATCAGAGAACCAAGTCATGCTCCTTATACAAACAAGGTTTGGTCTTTGACCTGAAAGGAAAGGGATAGATTTATTTAGAGGAATTGATTGGAACCATACGTGAATTATTGATTAGGCGAAACAACCGTGAAAGACAATTTGAATTGCTTTTAACAGAGGCTAGTGTTATGCCTTAACCTCGGCAAGCATTTTCAGCCATTAGTTGTTCCTGTCCTTTAATTCCACATTTTCCACAATTTAGTTGTGGATTTTTTGTTTTCCATAATTCTTATATGTAGGAAAGAACAAAGAAAGTGAAAAGAAACATGCCCGAGCCCGGATTCGAACCAGGGACCTCTGGGTTGATAGGCCAGCGCACTCTCCACTTGACTAGAAAGGCCGACTTTTGTTATGTGTAGGCACTAATCGTTAAATAATGTTACATTAAATAAATGTGAGTTTTGCTGCCTTAATATCTAATTGTTAGAATAATTTAAAAAAAAAATAATGTTCTCGTGTTTACAGTGATAAATAAAATCTTTACTCGTCTGCAGAAGAAGGAGTCACCTTCGAAACGTCGGGAAAATTTAATATTATTAATGTCTTTAGTTTAATGAATATTAAAATAAACCAAACTGATCAAAAAAGCCCAAGCAAAATAAAATAACATAAACGATTAATGTTGATACATATGATTTGGTTGAATTTCCGTGAATCGCAGTTAGAAAAATTGTTTATTTTTATAATTGTTTTCTTTTTTTTTTTTAACTGATTTAAAAAAAACACGCGATCTTTGAAAATTTATTTTTAAAAATTCGCTATTTAGTTATTTTTTAATGGAAATATTTAAATCTACTACTTGTCAAAATGACAAGCCTACAGAAGAATAATCTAATTAAATTTTATTGTTTCAGATGACTTTAAGAGCTGTTATCGCCCGGTCCTGCAACACACCTATGTTCCATATGTGCATTGCGCAATCGAGCTGTGAAACTAATTTTTTGTAATATTTCAAAATTTTTATTTGACCAAAACAAGATTTGGATACTATATAAATGTGAATGTGGCAAATTTGCAAAAAACAAATTAAATGGACACTTCCTGCACTCTTTCCCAGTTTTATTGTTATGCACAGATGTATTCATGTCGATTAATTGGTAAAGTTGATAATACTGTAACAACGGATGCTTTATAAATTAGTAGACAATTACTTGTTTATCAATCAAAATCTATTAAATTTTTTAACCCTAGCAAATGAATGCAGTCATCTCTTTTTTATAAATATTTGTAACTTAGTAGTGTTATCAAAACAGTAAATTTTCATATTAATTCAGCAGAACGTCAACAGAAGCTTTTTTTTCGTCCTATCTTAGTCACAACCTAATGGCTTTTTTTCGTATGCAGAGGGCCCATCTGCGGGGAACAAATTGCAACTACCACAAATGAAAACAAATCAAATCATCCAGAGTAAAAATATAAGCGGGTGAACAGCGTGTTACGTGGTTTTATAAAAGGCGAAGGTAAAACTCAGCCACTCCAGGGTCCTGTGAAAAGGGCCACTAACTCTCACAAATTATTTTGAAAATAAAAGACGCAGGGTTTTCAGTAATTCACAAAGTTACTTTATTACATACGTTATCCTTATTATAGCCTCTTAGTTATGCAGCTTCGGGTAGTCGCTAGCGGGCTTAATAATCAGTTGGTAATCGCTTTAGTACTCGGTCATCAGTTGGTAATTGCTTTGGAAGCCGGTAATCAGTTGATAATCGCTTCGGTAATCAGTTGGTAATCACTTCGGTAATCGGTCGGTTATTGATTCGGTAATCAGTTGGTAATCGCTTTAGTAATTGGTTGGTAATCGCTTCGGTAATCGGTTGGTAATCACTTCGGTAATGAGTTGGTAATCACTTCGGTAATCGGTAGTCCGTTGATAATCGCTTCGGTAATCGGTTGACAATCGCTAAAAAGGAATGCTCCGTTATTTCTAATACGACAACTGTAGACGCTATGGTGGCGTAACAGAGAGTGCCTGCGTCGCAGTCCCGGTGACAGGCTTGCGGTCAACCGGGGTTGTGACGTGGTATTGAGTGCCTGCGTCGCAGCCCCAGTGATAGACTTTGCGGTCAACCGAGGTAGCGACGTGGCTTTCGAAAACAAACAAAAAATAATAAAATAATAATAAATAAAAAAAAAATAGCTAACTACACTTAAAGATAACAAAAATTACCGTTCGCCACCCTCCCCGGACGATAGACCTGACAGTTAGCCGAGGCAGTAGCTACTTTGTTTCAGCTCACCTAAAAAGGAAGCTACCTTAGGTGGATTTGTCGTGTCTATTTATATGCTTCCGGAAAGAACTACTTAGGAATCATATGCGTCGTCTGTTGTATGGCGTATGAAAAGAATGTTTGGCGGCTATTCTATGGCCACTAGACGGTGAGTCTTGTTGTTGTAGCTGGTAATTTATGTAGGTCACGTTGTTGTTGTCAAAGTTGTCAAAGTTACCTACCCTATGCTGCATATTAAGTAACTAGACTTAATTTATCGTAAGCCTAATTGTAACGTCTTGTTACAAGCGGTCGAACATGGGTCGAACATGTACCGCACAAGGGTCGAATATGGCCTAAAAATAGTCTAAAAAGCATAGCGGTCGAACAACGGCCGCACAACGGCCACTTTACGCCCATTGTACGCCAACAAATTTTTCAAAGCTCTTATTCAAAACCAAACGTATGCGCAACAACAAAAGCAAGCCTCACTCGGCGATCCTGTTGTTGAGAGAATACCCATTTGAGTGTGATGAAAAACATTTTTTTTTTTTGTGTTTGCAGTCAGTTAAAAAATAGCTTCTCATTTTCATTGTAGAATAGTCACTGCTCGATCGATGTACAGCCGAGATTATTTAAATACGGCCGCTGTACGACCCTTGTTCGGCCGTTGTTTGAACAAAAAGTCCTGCAAACGACCCTTGTAAGGCCTAGAAAAATATATAAAACTAGGCCATGTTGGACCGCTGTTTGGTAGCTAAAAACGTTTTTATTTTTACTCGGAATAAAATATATCTTATATATTAATAGGCATACATCAAATGTTGTACTGCACTTTTTCGACATTAATTTTAGAATAAGGGCAATGAAACTTATATCATTCGAAAGGTACTGCGCCCTATATGTGTAGAATCTTTTTAGACTTTAAATTTATGACCTCTGACCCGAAATATTAACGTTGAAAGTTTGTTTTATTTTTAGTAAGGAATCTCAGGGCTAGGAAGAGGTAGAATGGCGAATAAGGTATCAAATGAAAGATCTGTCTGCACAGTATGATTACATTATAGATTGGTGACCTTCGACCTGAAATATGAGCGTAAAAAGAGCATTTATTAAATAAAAGCTAAACTGTAACAGTCGGAAGAATATAATGTAAGAGGGAATTTAAGACATTGATAAGGTGTGCAAGAAACACTTCCAACATTTTGCGCCATCTCTTACGGATACCCTACAATAAGCAATTTTTTATACAACAAGAGTGAATATATATTGTCATGGTAAAATTTCTTACAAATAGTTAAGTCTGAAGAATTTCCGTTAATATGACATACAAATTATAGCGATATCTCGAAATCTATAGATGTTCTCAGTATAAAGTATTTTTGTATTGTATAACGGTATACAATAGCTGTCTTGGTAATATTTTCCACGGGTATTATGTTAAAAAAAATTCCCGTTATGACATCAAAACTGTTGAGATATCTCAAAAAATGTAGATTTTCTCAGTACAACGTATTTCCTTGAAGCAGGGTCATCACCTCAGAATGAGAAAAAAAAACTATTGAAATTTCAAGTTTTGATTTTGCAAGCAAATATCTAGCCATTTTTGAATCGATTTTCTTTTCGAGTTCTATTGTAAGTTCTCACGAGTTTCCTTGTCTGAAAGATCAGTTAAATGACTTTGGAGCAATAAGAAAGGATTTACCGTTATCTCACCAATTCAATGTTTTATATGGTTTTAAAAATACCTCTAAAATATTCAGTTTTTGCTTAAAAAATAGGCCAAACGTTTTTGTTGTTGTAATTTTTTATTTCTTATAAAATTTTCTTTTTTCACACTCCTTCATATGACATTTCATTTATTAGCAAAAATTGCTTTATTTTAGCACATAATGCAAAAAACCGTTTCTATCATCGAAAATCATGAACTCCCTATGATTTTTTTGATGAAAATTAATTTTTCAAAATGTTGTTTTTATATTTTCTACAAAGTTCAAAATTCAAAAGAAAATCATGAAACCACACCCATGATTTTTTGATGAAAATTAATTTTTCAAAATGTTGTTTTTATATTTTCTACAAAGTTCTACAGCTTAAAAAATAATTTCAGTGAAAAAATTTTTCAAATATTTCAAACCACAAGTTATATACGCAAATCTATGTTTTAAGCCACTTCTTTATATATAAAAATAGGCGTAAGAGAAACAGTTCTTCTGTGTTTCTGAACCGATTTTGATATTTTTTTTAAATAAATTAGAGTAGGGAGAAGAAGTTCAACGAATAGTCATGTGACCTTTGGCCTTTGACCTTTGACTATGAGCATTGAAAGACTATTTCTGAAGTAAAACCTAAACTATGAGAAATGGAAGAACATAGCGTAGGTGCAAATTTTAGATATTAATAGAATGTAAGAAAAACATTTTTCGCTATCTCTTACGGATACCCTACAATAAGCATTTTTTTAGTACATTTTTTATTTTACAAACAGTAAATTCTGAAAAATTTTGATATAAAAATTATGACGATATCTCGAAAACTGTTGCTTTCTCTCGAAACTTAAGATTTTCTTAGTACAACACATTTCCTTAAGGGAAGGTCAATGCCTCAGAATGAGAAAAACGATTGAAATTTCAGAAAGTTGGTCGAATTTCGTCCACAGGCGATACTAGTTTATCTTAAAAGACATATTTTTTCTCATTTTATAACAGATTCTAGCAATTCTTCACAATTTTTAACGAAAATTGTAATAAAAACATGAACAAAAAAAATGTGTGCATAATGCATTCTAGAGTAACACTGGGTATATCAGCTAGTGGGTACATAGTTTGCAACATTATCCTACGCCACATACCTCTTGTTAACCGTTGCCTAGTGTTTTGAGTTCATTTTTGGACACTTAAATAGTATCAATTGCATAAAAAACAGCTTTGTTTGCTATTCTAATTTTCAATACAACAACAAAAACAAAAGCTGATAAAAATCAAGAATTTATACAAATGTGTTTTCATTGACCATCTTTTGACTGGTTTTTTTTACAGCTATTAATGGCGTTTTTTCTTTGTGTAAATGTATGTATATATGTATAAATAGTATCGTACGTGAATCAGTACAGAAACAAGCACTTGTACTCGAGAACTAGGATAAAATGTGCTTGCTTAAGGCTTAGTTGCAGCAGAGTAACTATTGTTTTTTTTTTGTTTTTTTTTTTGTTATCATGCTAGTTTCTTTAGCTTAACGTCTGCAGTAAGTATTTAGTTAGGTATATATTTATAAATGTATCTATACATTTTATTCAACCACTGTCTTCGACTACTTCAACGTCTTGGTGGTGATGCTTGCGGATGGGCCATAAATATAAGCTAACGTAACAAGAATATATTCGCAATAAACGTGCGCCATAGCGCGCTTTACTTTCTTTTCCGGTTAGACGGAGGACGACAACGTCTTAGAAATCTTGTTGATGTCTTAGCCACAACGTGACAAGAAAGTCATCCATCGTGTGTGCGTGTTTTTCTTTTTGTAATACTTTTTGTAAGGCAATATCGAGGCTTTAAGAAACTTTGTAGATGGAGAACGAATGAAAAGTTGATACAGTTTGTCTGGATTCGATTGAATTGCAAAATTATGAAACTGGATATGTGCAAGTTAATTAAAATGTTTAATCATTTTTTTTTCTTTTTTCTTATTTTGAGCACAATAAAACTATCACTCCAAAAATGGGTCGATTTCATTGGCTTAAAGAAAAGTTTATAATTTTTTTTAAATTTATGTCTATGCAATGAACATAATAAGCAGGACTCGGATTTTGATGACCTAAAAAACTGCAAAAAAATACCTAAAAAAATTACAAAAATGTCCTAAAAACTGCAGAAAATTACCTCAAAACTAAAAAAATTATCTAAAAGCTGACAAAAATTAACTAAAAAAGACAAACATATACATACAAAATAAACAAAAAATAAGGTTTTTCAAAGAAAACATTACTAAGCTTTAAATTTATTTTATATTTGCAAACAAAAACATATATATATTCATACACTGAGGGAAATATGTGTTTAAATTAAATTAAATTGTTTTCATATTAAACGAATTTGTTTTTGAAATAGAGCTTCAAACAATTTCATTTAAGTTACACACAAATGTTTTTAAAGTTTAATTTAAAACAAAAGTTTTTATTTTCAAAACAATGTTTTTAAATATACTTTCATTGCAAAAATTTTAAGTTTAAACACATTAATTTAAACGAAAAATTTAATACAAAAACTTTAATATTTAAAAGAAATATTTTAAACCGCCATTTTTTCGATGCCCTTTTTTTACTTTTTCAAGTTTTCGAAGTCAGATTCGTGATCAGCGACACCTGGGACCCTCCGAATAAGAAATTTTTTGACTTAATTTTGATGAAGTTTGCGTTGCACTGCGGCTTGAAATATTTTCAATATCAAAATAATTAATTAGTTCGTATCTCATCTTATGTTCAATATTTGTAAGACTAATTCAAAAATATTTTCAAACATTCAAATGTAAAATCGGGGTCTCAGTTGTCTGGCAATAATTTTCAATGGTTCTACTGTACATAATTTTTTAATTTAATCTCTGATAGCGACGTATTTTTTGTTATTGTAAGGAAATAATAGGATAAAATTATACAAAAAACAGAAATGAGCTTATAGTTGAAAATTAAACAACCTTGTTTTAAATTTTGTTTTGTAGGAACGCAAATAAGTTAAATTTCTATTTTAAAATTTTTTGTTTAATTTTAAAGTATGTTTTTTCTCAGTGTATTAATAAAGATTTTTCAAAAAGTATCCAAATTTACACTGAGGCTTAAAAAAAGTATCCATAAATTTTTGAACTGAAAAAAGCGACGTTTCTTTTCAGATAATGTTTCTTAGACATAAAACCATAATTAAGAAATGCATATCTCTTTATTTTTCCATATTTAATATTTTTTTAAGTTTCTTAAAAAACAAATAAGATGACTCAAATGTAAAGAAATAATGAAAAAGTTATTTCAATTTAAATTATAAACTAAAGTTCAAAAACAAATAGGGAAGATTTTTTTAAGAAATGCTCAAAATGGCTTCGTTCAGCATTAACCCATTTCCAGCTATTGGTGCATTTTTGCACCAGTAACTTTAGAATTTTCTCCAGGTGAGCGCGAAAGTGATATTAGCTGTCACTGTACAGATTGTATTAGTATGGACCTTTGACAATATACATTATTTTTGGTTTGAGTCGATTCGGTCGATTACTTGGATTTTACGCCCATGGCGCGTATTGGGTATTTTTTTTTAAATTCCTTTAGCAGGGCCGAAATGACAATAAAATCAGCTATTGATTTTTCCTTTTTATATTGACAAAACGTTGTTGTTGTTGTTTCTTTGGAAAGATTCGTTTGAACAATTAATTGTTCTAACTTTGACCTAAAGCTCAATAAACGATTTTAAACTATCAAACAACTAGAATTTGTATTTAAAATCAAGTATGATTTAAACTATCAAACATTTGGAATTTGTATTTAAATCATATAAAATCAACATAATAAATAACAAGGTCATTTGGAAAAAACTTTAATTCCGGAAAAATTTCAAATCGCAATATCGAAAATTGCTTTTCAATAGTAACTAGGATAATAAGTTTTAAATTTTATGTTAACCTTTAACTTTGGAGGTGAATTTTTCTGACATGGTCTGTGACGTAGTGGCAAATTTGACCCCATTTTAATTTTACTTCAAAATTCTAACAAGAAGGAGGTTTTGTAAAATAATTTTTTGTTCAAAAACAAGTTTTAATATTTTTGCTTAAAATTAATACAAATTTCAATTTTTTTTTTGATTAAAAAAACTGGCACTTTGTTAATCTAACCTTCTGTTAAAGACGACAAAAATATGTACAGAGGTGGTAAAATTTACCACCACCTCCACAGTTAAAGGTTAAAATAAATTTAGAGCCCGTTTGCGTTTTAAAATGGGCAGATACGGTTGTGAAGGTATGTGATGCAGCTAGTGGTGCAAAAATGCATCAGTCCGCTCAGCTCTTAACTGTGGAGGTAAAAATTTTTAAATTTTGCCAGATAAAGTTTAGGGCCATATATAGAATCTGGACGAGGTTTCATTGATTTTGGCTCGGTAGTTAAAGACCCGCCGAAAATGGGTTAATGCATGCTTTAGCTCTCTTTTTTAAAGTTGCAGCAACATTAAGCTCGGCTAAAGTACCTCCTCTTATATGGTCTGCGGCTACTTCAATTCTTTCCGTAAGCTCTTCTATGCTGCCTACTTCTTTGAGTGATAATTGAGTGAAAATCGAGTGATAATTGAGAGAAAGTAAGTAATAAGAGTTTATAATGTCCCGTTACTTATTTTTCCCCTTTCTTTTTGTCATTTTAAAAATTAAAAAAAATTAAGAAAATTAAAAAAAATATTAGATATAAAAAAATAAAGAGATATACATTTCTTAATTATGGTTTTATGTCTACAAAACATAATCTGAAGAGAAACGTTGCTTTTTGAGTGTATGTTTTCATAAAATAATTAATTCGCTCTTATTCGTTGCTTTACGATAAAGTCTCATAATGAAATATTGAAGAGAATTATTGGGAGAAATTTGTAGAGAATATTGTAGAGAATTAAAACTGCATCCAAAAAAAAAATATAATAAAAAAATATAAAAAATAAACTGGCCATTTCAGCCTTTGGAAGGACTTTGACCTAACTTCTATTGATCAATTGTGTTGTGCGTGTTATTAAATGTTTGATCACAAATTACCGAGAACTGGTCCTACGTGCTTAATGCCGACTCCGAACGGCTTATGTTCTCAAGAAGCTTTTACATGGCAATTTTTACTCTCTGATGTTTGCCATTGTCTGCAGAGAGGTGACGACCGAACAGAAAAATTAATTCAATTGAAAAAACTTTCTGTCTGAGCTGGAATTGAACCCGGGCTACCGCGGTTCTTTAAGCTTAGGGGCCACGCACTCTACCCACTAGGCTACGGTCGCTACAAAAAAATATATAACTTTTTTTTTGTAAAACGAGCTTAACCCATTAACAGCCAAATAAAAAGTAAAAGTGAAAAGTCAAAAAAATATTGATTTCACAATAGAAAACAAACTAAAATAACAAAAAAAAGTTTTTTTATTTTTTTATTTTTTTTATTTTTTATTTTTTTTTTATTTTTTTTTTATTTTTTTTATTTTTTTTATTTTTTTTATTTTTTTTATTTTTTTTTATTTTTTTTATTTTTTTTTATTTTTTTTATTATTTTTTTATTTTTTTATTTTTTTATTTTTTTTTTAAGAAAACATATTTTAAAAAAAATATGAAAAACAAATGGAATGGGTTAAGCGTTCAATGACGTAGAAAAAAGTAATAATAGTTTTGAAATTAGCACACAAGATTAGTCGAAAAAAATACAAATATTGCTGGAAAAATCCAAAAATAAAAATGTTGTTCCCCTGAGTTATTCAAGTAATATGAGGTGAATATCCTTATTAAACTGAAAAATTTTTGGAAAAAAACAAAAATCTTAAATGTTTGCTTATTCCAAATGGAATTGCAAATAAAAATATTAAAAAAAAACAAATTTTTTTTTTCTTTCATGCACTTGTGCAAACTTGTGCATCCGATCTTACTAAAATTTTACAAGAGTTTTTCTTTCATACATTAGCGCAGTTTGAGCCCTTGGGACGCTCCATTAATTGCTTGGAAGTTTTCCTCATACAAATAAGGTCCACTCTAATGTACATATAACTTTTTGATTCAAACACAAGCAATAATTACTTTAAAAATGTCGATTTAAATCAAACATATTTACGAGTATATTTCATCCTTGCAGAAATGCATCATACTGTTTTTTAACCCTCATCCGACCCTCGGGTGAAATTTCACCCATTTTGGAGTTTAAAACGCTTTATCTGGCTCATTTTTTATGCAAAATTAATGAAATGTATGGTAGTTGTATAAAATGTCCCTTTCTTGTGGAATATGATATCAATATTATGGTTCATATAACATACGGTAAATATTTGAAAAGTAACTTAAGCGACCTTAGGGTAAAATTTCACCCATATGCGGAAAAAGGACCGAAAAGCATATTCCTTCCTTCAGCAAATATATATATATATATATATATGAGGCCGGGTCGATTCGGGAGGCAAAAAAATCGCCCATTGCTCAGTGAAAATCGTATTCTAGGGATCAAAATAAGAAACGGAGGATCAAATTTTGAAAAATCCCTCTTTGACCCATTTAGAGTGCCCTAATAGAGTCCAAATGTATGACCGACCCCCACTAACTTTGGAGGGCCGATTCACCCATGCCAGTGGCACACCTCCTGGAACCCTCCAAAGTTAGTGAGGGTCGGTCATATATTTGGACTCGATTGGGGCCCTCTAAATGGGTCAAAGAGGGATTTTTCAAGATCTGACCCTACGGAAAAGATGGGGCATTAGAATTCGTTTTAAAGGTATAGTTCCTCGGGCAAAATTTCTTATTTTGATCCCTAGAATACGATTTTCACTGAGCAATGGGCGATTTTTAAATCGACCCGCCCTAGCATACAGACCTAGAGGACAATCCAGCGGGGGTGATTCTTCATGATAAGACGAGCAAAAAATTATATGGGTGGGAGTGGTCGCAAATGCCCCCCTAGGGAGGTAGGAGGGGAAAACAAAAAAATAGGTGTCATTACGTTTTAATAAATAATTTAGTAGCTTAATACCAAAGTTAATAGCTTTTTGAAAATAAAATAAAATGTCCTTTAAGTTATTAGCAAAAAGTTTTGCCATAAAGTCACAACTAAAAAAGTTATAAGCACCTAAAAAAATGAGTTTTTTTTTAAAAAAAATCAACTTTCAAGCCAATTTTCTCGAAAAAAAAAACCAAATTGTTTAGAATTTTTTATGATTTTTTTTTCTTACTTAATTCTGTGTAAATCCGCCATACATTGTTTTTTCTCAGAGCAGGTATTTTTCATAAAAAAATCGATATTCTCGATCTTACCACTTTTTCCTCTCTCTTGTGTTTTAAATGCAAACACTGCGACATTGTTAATGATGATAACAATAACAATTAAAACAGTTAGATTTTATATGACGCAGCACCTGGTGAACATGTGATTTCGATGCTGGAACTCTGCTTGCAATCCTACTACGTGTACTAATAGTTGGATCATTGTGCACAATTCTTTCTATTTCGCCATCAATCTGCGCAAGCCGATTACCAGGGCCAAGCTCTCCTTTTATTCGCTGAACAGAACTGGTAGTTCTTAACCGGTTGAATGCATTATTAAAAACTCTTACTGAGGGAAGTTGTCTGCTGGGAAACCGAGCCTCGTATTCCCTTCTGGCCTGGATTGCGTTGCCATTTGCATACCCGTAACAAAAACCAATAAGGGTTCTCATCTAAGCATGTAAACATGTAAGCATGTATTGCATTTAAACTTTTGATGAGCGATAAAGTGTAAATAGCGTTAATATTGACAAAATGGCGGCTAAGGCTGCGACAACATTATGACTTTTTTAAATTTTAAACCTTTTAAAAACATTCATTAACATAGAAAAATAAATAAAACGTGTTCATATTTACTTCAACTACTTTAAATATGTAATGATTAGCGCCAAAGGAAACTCTCATTCACACACGTAGATTTACATGCTAGTTTACACTACAAAATAGGCTCGGAAATGATGTAAACTCACGCCCATACAAATTTTGACAGATAGTTTACGCGCATGTAAGTTCACAAGGTTTACGGGTCAATTACATGCTAAGATGACAACCCTTAATGTCTGCGTATTCTGAGTTGGAGAACATTATTATTCTACGATCGATGAAAGACTGTATCGGTTCAGGCATGTGAGCACTCAATAATGAGAAATTGCAAATTAATAAAAATCCGTTAAATCGAACTGTTTTAATTGTATCATAATTAACAATGTCGCATTGTTTGCATTTAAAACACAAGAGAGAGGAAAAAGTGGTAAGATCGGGAAAATCGATTTTTTATGAAAAATAGCTGCTGTAAGAAAAAAATTAATGTATGGCGAACTTACACAGAATTAAGTAAGAAAAAAAAAATAACGTCATAAAAAATTATAAACAATTTGGTTTTTTTTTTTCGAGAAAGTTGCCTTGAAAGTTGATTTTTTTCAGAAAAAATTTCATTTTTTGAATTTAGGTGCTTATAACTTTTTTAGTAGTGACTTTATGGTGAAATTTTTTGCCAATAACTTAAAGGACATTTTATTTTCTTTTCAAAAAGCTATTAACTTTGGTAATCGTTGCAGAGATTTGTAAGTTATTGATTAAAACGTAATGACACCTATTTTTTTTTCCCTCCTAGGAATCACCCCCCGCTGGATTGTCATCTAGGTCTGGGACACCCTGTATATATATGAGGTGAGCATAAAACTGTTTTCTACTTTTTCACTAACTGTAACTAATAATATGTAATTAAACAAAATAAACTGACTTTTTTTGAGGGTCGGATGAGGGTTAATCAGTAACACTGTTAAAATGAAAAAAATTTTGCAAAGTCATAAGGAAAAGTGTTTGTTATTTTCGTTTTTCTTCAAGAAAACAAAAACTCGTCCAAATCGCAGAAGGTGCCATACGAAGGGTTAAAAAAACATAACCCCTCTGCCTTCTCAGAAAATTCTAGGCTAGTCAAAGATAACTGGTACCTGGTTTTACATTTGCCTCCGATTCAGCGGATAACGACTGTATACTTTAGATATTTATGGTAACTGGTTATCTAACGCTGGCGTTGTACACGTGTTAGTTACTTTGTTAGTTATTGACATAACACGGGTCTTCTTTTAATGAACACTTATTTTTCTACACAACGAAATCAATTAAATTAGGTAATCAAAATCGTCATTCGATTTAGGCCAGCGGGTTCAATAACAATGTGGCACGGCCCCCGTCGTATGTTAAAGCAAGATAAAAACTCATTTAAGACAAATGCACCAGCCAAGAAGACTAAGTACAAAAAAGCAACAACAACAACAACAACAACAACAAAATATATGTATAAAGAAACACACTCAGCAACAACAACAAAAAACCAAACTGCGAAAAAACAACTCGTTAAGTTAAAAATAAAGCTTTCAAAGTACAGTTGTGCACAAAGCCAAACAGCAGCAGCAGCAGCAGCAAGCAGCAGCAGCAGCGGCAGGCAGCATGGGGACGACGAACGAACTATTGATAAAATATATTAAAGTAGATGATGAAATAGATTAAATGCAAAACAAATGCAGAAAAAACAAAAAAAAAAATTAAAAGCGTAGAATAATAAATGTAACAAAGTAAGTGAAGAACCAAAAGAAAAGGAGTGAACTACAAAAAGTGAAACTATGCTGGGCGTCAAAATATCTATTAAGTCAAGTACACACACACACAAAAACAAACAAGCAAAAAACAACGCAACTTTATTAAGAATTTATTAAAGTTCAAACAATAACAATAAAGTCGAAATAAAATAATAAAAGAAAAAAAAAAACAACTAACAAGATTTAATCGATAAAATGTAATTTCGTTAATTCATGCAAAGAAATAATAAGCGAAGAAAAAAAAACACAAGAATGGAAGAGGGGAAAAAAGTACCAAGCAGAAAACAACAACAACAACAACAACCAAAAAGAATCGCACAACAGAACTTCAGGCAAAGATGATCAATTTCAACGCTCTCTTCTTGTCGTACTGGCACTTTGACAGTCGGACACATCGTGGTGGGTAGGGAGGAAGAGGAGGTGGGATGGGGAGCAATAAAAAAGCTTGTCTACAACCACATCGGGAAATGAAAAGGTATAAATCTTATCTTTTGTCATACGTTAAAACAACAACAACAACAGACCTCAACAAACCATGTACCTACATATATTTAAAGAGTGAATCCGACTCAAAAAAAAAACAAATATTAAAACGAGGAATTCGTGAAAAAGAGCGTCACACTCGTGAAGGCTAGCGTGGCAGCAGAAGCCGCAGCAGCTTGCTAGGGTGGAGCAGGCTGGCTGGCTGGCAGGCATCTCTAGGCTGCGTCTGTCTCCACATCGACAGCGACGACTGCTGCTGAGACTACTTCTGGTGCTGGCGACTGCTCAGCAATATACATAAACACAGCGTCGAATTGACACTGGGTTTGTCTGCCCTAACTGACAGCCTGTTGATGTGGTGGTAGGGCAGCAGGGTGAAGGGTTGCTACTCAAGTTTAGGGGTTGTTGTTGGTGTTGGAGATGGGATGCTATGCGACGAGATGAGCTGAGCTGAGCCGAAACATACACTAATCAGAAAAAGTCTGCGTACAAAGCCTTAGTTGATTAGGTTAGATTAATACGGAGGCTCACGCAAACCAATTCTGATCCTTAGAGATACCGGTTACGAGCACAGGAATCTTTGTGTTCAGTTGAAGATCTGCTTTAAGTTCGCAAGTCTTAGGAAAAATTACAGATATACCTTGGCTGCATCTCAAAGTGACAGTCGATGAACACCCATACTAGGGCGTTCAAGATGCTGCTGTAACGGCATCACCACTCTTCACATGCATAATTAGCCCAATCGGGAATAATTTTTCACTCGAAATCGGAAAAAGGAGTTTTCAGTTTTAAGATAAAGCTTAAGAAAAATTTTGAAAATTTTTAATGCAGATTTGTTAAAAAAAAAAAATATTTTTGACGGGCAAACCTTAACATAAACACACCATAAATGTCAGATCGACCTGTCAAAGATTAATGACATTACAATATTATAAATTAAACAACTTTTGGTATTGTTATAAAAATGGATAAAGAAAAATTTCGTGTCTTGTTTAAGCATTACTTTTTGCGTAACAAAACAGCGAAAGAAAGAAAAGATAAGCTCGATAAATATTATGGTGAACCTGCTTCGTTGTATTCAACCGTAAAATATTGGGTTGCAGAGTTCAAAAGAGGTCGAATCAGCTCAAAATATGAAAACGCCTGGGGAGCACCAAGAACAGTGACCACTCCACAATGTATTGGAAAAATCCACGATTTCGTATTGGATAATCCGAAAGTGAAAGTGCGTGAGATAGCTACAGCCGTAGGTAGGCATATAAGGTGTGGGTGGTTTCAATTTTACATGAACAATTGTTTTATGAGAAATAGGGCGTATCGAATTAAAATTTTTTCTCGATTTTCACATTCTAAGAGGTCTCAAAGGTTGCATAGGGTGGTCGAGATCTCCTAAAAAGAAATAAAATAAGGATGTCTTCCTCTCCCGCAAGGACAAACAGAGAATAACAGCAAAAAATCACGATTTCAACATGCTATGCTTTTATATTTGTAAGAAAAACTACACATGTATTAAAGCAAATGTAAACATAGACTTCAACTAACAATATTTTGGCAAACACGATGCCACTCTTGGTTTTTACCCACATTGTCCTGTGTGAAGGAAATTCAAATCTAAAGGTATACAGTAATTATCGCTTATATGCACTATGTTTATAAGCATATCCCGCTTATATTCATTCCAGCTTGAGATATTTAACTTTGTCATTTAAAATAGCCAGAATTTTTTCGATTATAAGCATTTCGCTTATATGAATTTCTCTTTTATATGCATCAAAATTAGGAATTTTTTATAAGCAAAGTCATAGAAAACTAACCACTTGTATGCAGCTCTACTGAAAAAATCTACTGAAAAAGTCATAAAAATTCCTATTTAAATCTCTATTGAGCTGTCAAATATGAAATAGCCCATCACTGTCTTTGAAAGCGTCAAAGTATCTTATGTTTTTCCTGTGCAGTTTTAAAATTAACAAAAATAAAAGAATAACCTTGTCACTCAAACAAAAAATTTCAATTGTGAAGAAGTTGAGACAAATTAAATTAGATCAGAGACTGTAAATAATAAATATTTTTAAATTTTTAAACAAAAAAAGCATTATGAAAAAATTGTCGCACCGCCGTTTTGAAGGTAGAATTAGAATGCTCTCACATTGTAGAACTTGATCTCATATTGATTTTTAAAATTTTGATTTTTACAATTTTGAGCAAAAAATAATAAATATTTCTGCTTTTTATTTTTTTAAGGCAAAAATAAAAATCAAAATTCGCCCGATATTTTTTTGGTCAAAATAACTGGTAATTTTTGATTTTTATTTTTTAAAGCAAAAATAAAAAGTAAAGTTTGCCCGATATTTTTTTGGTCAGAAAATAACTGGTAAGTTTTGATTTTTATTTTTATAAGCAAAAATAAAAAGTAAAGTTTGCTCGATATTTTTTTGATCACAAAATAACTGGTAAGTTTTGATTTTTATGTTTTAAAGCAAAAATAAAAAGTAAAGTTTGCCCGATATCTTTTTGGTCACAAAATAACTGGTATGTTTTGATTTTTATTTTCTAAAGCAAAAATAAAAAGCAAAATTTGTTCAACATATTTTGGACAGCAAAATAACTTGTAAACATTGATTTAAAATTTTTTTATTAAAAAATTAAAAGCAAAACCAGTATTTCAGTTTACGTTTGAAAAATTTATGTTAAGGGACTTATGTCATCTTGTAAGTGCTTGATAAGGGGCCGTTCAAGTATTATGTAAGCAGGTTCTTTGTAATTTTAAACCCCCCGTCCCCTCGACGACAAAAGTAAGAAAAGCTCTAGCCCCCTCCCATTCTTACGTAAAAATTAGTATTCTTCTTAAAATTCTTACGTAAAAATGTATTTGTCAATGTGGTCTGGTTTCTTTATTGATTGATTCATGAGCAGCAGTTGTAACATAGCGTCTCCATTATATACATCTTGGCATCGAAAAATCTAGTCGGGACCGCCTATACCATAGTATATATTATGCCCTGCGATAAATGCCATGATATTTTTCATGGCATCTATCTTATGGCATGAACTGTATTGCATACCTGAAATTCAATGGAATTTAAATATTTCAACAAACATGCCATGGTATAGAATAACCACCAAGCAAATACTGTGGCATATTTTGACAGTTGGTGCTCATGCCTTGAAGTATATGATGGCATGTGATATGCCATTTGAAGACGTTATGTAATTTAAGAAATAAGGAATAGGCTTGGAATATTATAGTTAATGAACATAATATTTATTTAAGCAAATATTATTGGCATGGTATTTAGTTATTATAATATATATTATTTATCGAACAAAACAAACATATTTTAAAATTTTGGTATATTAATTCAAGTTAAGAGTCCTCGTTAACTAACTTCTGTACATTTTGTACTTATGTATTTGTATGAGATTTTTTTCAACTTTCGAATAACTTTTGGTGTAACTTTGATTTGTCTATTTGAAACGGCATTTAAAACCATTCAACTTTAGCGAAAGTGGATCAAAAGTAAAACAAACATTAACTTACAACGCGTCAAATCGTCAAACGTACGCTTTTAATTTTTTAATAAAAAAATAGAAATCAATATTTACAAGTTATTTTGTGCTCCAAAATATGTTGGGCAAATTTTGCTTTTTATTTTTGCTTTAAAAAATAAAAACCAAAACATACCAGTTATTTTGAAGAAAACCAGTGAAAATTTATGTAGCAAGAGGCTGTTTTAAAATTTATTAAGTTACTATTACTTTGTTTTATTAAGACTTATTTTGTTTATATTTTTTAAAAAGACTGCTATAGAAACGGCAATTTAATTTAGTTTAATCTATTTTTTATTTTTTAAAAACGCTTATTTAACAAAATGTAATTTCTAAATAAATATAATTAAAAATTAAACCAATTCATTAAACAATTTTTATTGAAACAATATTCCAATTTTTGTATATGCTTCATGGAGGCATGTAACCGAGTTTTACTATAAGCACCGTGGATGCATATAACCGGGTTTTTATATATGCTTTCCCGCTTATAAGCAGCAAAAAACAAGCAAATAGAGGTTATGCTTATAAGCGATAATTACTGTACTCGAGATAGTACAGAACTTTTAGTTATTTGATTGTCTAAATTTTGGTGATATTGATTACAGTGTTAGCGTTTTCCTTAAATTTGGCGAAATTTGGAGAAATGTATACTTGAATGAAATTTTTTAACTTTTTCAAAAAAATTAATGTAAGGGTTATATCTCGGGCAGCAGAAGTGGTATCGAAGATAATTTTCTCAATTCGGATTCTGCAAATAGTTTTGAACGAAACCCTGTCTTAAAATATCTATTTTAAAACCGCCGGAAAAGGTCAAGATTTTTTCTATTTTTATATTTAAAAAAATTACTTCAAGCATGAAATGCAACAATTTTGTTCATATCTCTTTTATGGTTATTTTATCATTAAAACACTTCTTAACAGCAATTGTTAAGTCAATTGAGACTATAAATTTTAGTATAACATTTTAGTGAATGCTGAGTTGAGGTGTTTTAACTAAATAATAAAATTCATGCTAGGAAGGAACATTTTTTAAAAAAATCAAAATTGGAAAAAAATCGTGGTCTTAACCTGGTGATGTAAATTGATACTCTTGGACAGGGTGTTGTTCAGTTATATTAGAAGAATTTAAATTAATTAAATTATCTTCGGTACCACTTCTGGTGGCCGAGATAGAAAATCTTCTATTCATTTTGTTGAAAAAGTTAAAAAATATCATTCAAGCATACTTTCTTAAAAACAAGAAAATGCATATGCAAAAATATGTAAATTATAAATTTGCCAAATTTAAGAAAAACGTCAACACTATAATTAAAATCACCAAAATTTAGACAATCAGATAGCAAACAAAAGTTCTGTGCTGCCTGGAGTGTACCTTTAGATTCGAATATCCTTCACACAGGACCTTGTGGGTAAAAATCGAGAGTGGCATCGTTTTTGGCAGAGTAGTGTAAGATAAAGTCTTTATTTACTTTTACTTTAAGTCATATGTAGTTTTTCTTATAAAAATCAAAGCATTTAGAGATCGTGATTTTTTAATGTTTTTCTTTAAAAACAACTTTGTTCTTGCGGGAGAGGAAGACATCGACATTTTTTCCCAAAATTTTTTTTGGGAGATCTTAACCACCCTATGCAACTTTTGAGACCTCTTAGATTACGATCTAAATTTTTCAATACGCCCTAATGAGAAAGCTGACTGCAAGATGGGTGCCGCATTCATTAACAATTAATCAAAAACATGAGCGTATTTGCACTACCTAACAATGTTTGGACATGTTTAAACATATTCCGACTGATTTTTTGCATAAAATAGTGACCATGGATGAAACATGGACCCACCATATACATGGACCCACCATATACACACTATATACTAGAATCTAATGAATCAGCATAAGGGAGCGTTCATAGTGCCAACTTACGACCGAACCGAGCCGAGCTGAAACTCAAAAATGCATTGGGGCAAAAGAGATGCATGACTTGAGTTCTCTATTGCTCCCATGCGTTTTTGAGTTTCAGCTCGGCTCGGAAAAGCAACAAGTCACCACTATAAATGCGCCCTAAGAGTGGGTAGGTCTCACTGAAAATCAACCAAAGCGAGCGTCAAAAAATGGCCGGATAGGTGTTAGCATATGTTTTTTGGATTCAAGAGGCACTTTGTTCAGCGACTATTTGAGAAAAGGAAAACGATCAACAGTGACTATTACTGCAAATTATTGGACCGATTGAACAACGAAATCCCAAACAAATGGCCCCATTTATCGAAAAAAAAAAATTTTCTTTTTGCAAGACAATGCTAAAGCTCACAAATTGATCGAAACCATGGCCAAATTGCACAAGTTACGCTTCGAACTACTGACTTATCCTAAATTTCACCGTCAGCTACTATTATCTGTTCCCAAACTTAAAAAGGTGGCTCCAGGGAAGGCGATTTGCGACGAATTAACAGGTGGAATTGGAAATTGAAGCGTTTTTCGGAGATCTTGAGAACTCTTTTTTATAAAAAAAAAAGATCAAAGAACCAAGGCATGCACCTTACACAAACAAGATTTGGTCTTTGACCAGAAAGGAAAGGGATAGATTTATTTAGAGGAATTGATTGGAACCATACGTGAATTATTTATTAGGCGAAACAACCGTGAAAGACAACTTGAATTGCTTTTAACCGAGGCTAGTGTTATGCCCTAACCTCGGCAACCATTGCCAGCTCTTAGTTGTTCCTGTCCTCTAATTCCACACTTTCCACGATTTTATTTGTGTATTATTAGTTTTCCACAATTCTTAAATGTAGGAAAGAACAAAGAAAGTGAAAAGAACCATGGCCGAGCCCGGATTCAAACCAGGGACCTCTGGGTTGATAGTCTAGCGCACTCTCCAATAGACTACAAAGGCCGACAATATGCTACTATTCAGAGAATATATCAATGTTAGAAAATCGTTGGAATAAGTGTATCAAGCTGAAAGAGGACTATGTGGATGAATAAACAATAATTTTGACAAAAAATCGTATGTTTTCTATGTTAGGTCGGCAACATCTTGAACGCATTAGTAGAGCAATCAAAGCTTAATTATTTTAGCAGTATGCTTTGGGTCGTTTGGGTTCAGCTGGAAGTAGAAATAATTTTCAAAACCAACGCTCTGCCTCAAATATGTTTTGATAAATATGTTTATATAATTTGATGTCCAAATTAACTCGTTTGACCATAATGGAATCTATAAACTTTTACTGCCCTGCGCCATTTGCGATCATACATCCGCAAACCATGAGACTATCGCCACCATGCTTAAATGTGTCCGTCAGGTATTCCTTGTTGAGAGCAGTGGGGATGTTTTCTCCAGGCAAGTCTAGACCTCAATAGTCTAGTGTTCGCGCGCTTGACTGTTATCCAGGGGTCCCGAATTCGAATCCTGGCCGAGGTCCAACGCTTTAACCTTTCTTTCTTCACTTCTAATCAAAAAATAACTTTAAAATATGCATGATTACTTTGATGAAATATGAATGATTACTTGATAACTTACTATTCACCCTCCAACCATCAACTATCACCCATCTTTCATCTCTATCTTCATATCCAGAGCGTTGATTAAATTAAAAAAAACTTTTCCATGATTCCATATATGCTGCAGAACTTGCTTTTATCCATTTGCGAAGGCAATCCGTTTCTGCCAGTTGATAACAGAAATAAACGGATTCCTACGGTCAATTCGGCTTCGATTGTTACAGCTTTCGTGAACATTCTGAGCAATACTCGATGCTGTTGTTTTCGGATTTTGACGAACGCATTGAATAATGTAGCCTTTTGACCGAGTGGTTAACTTAAGAGGGCATATAGCACGCGTTTTTGGCTCCAATCCACCGGTTGCACAGTACTTTGATCCCATACAGATCCCAGACAATGGGTAAAAATGGTTAAAATCGGTCAGTCCTTAGGGGTGCCACATCCCTTGGATTTATATTAATTTTTTATGTGATTTTGTATGGGAGGTAAATACAGGGTTGCCAATTTTCGAAGCGCCCATCTGGCAACACTGTAACTTTCCGCAGTGATGCCAAATCGACTAATGACATACCGCGTTTGAAGCGTCATTCCAAGCAAATGTTTACAATGGAACAGTACACGCCACGCGAACGCTCTAAAATTGTTGAAATTTACATTCAACAAAACAAGTCAATAGTGAAAACTCAACGTGCTTTCAAAAAATAAATAAAGTGAAAAGTGCGCCTTCCAAGAAAACAATTTATCGTTTGTATGAAAGATTTACAACTGGTAATACTCTTGGTAACCCAAAGAGGCCAAATAAAAAGCGACCAAGGCGATCGGATGAGAATATTGCAGCCGTACGAGCCAGTATTGAGCAGTCACCAACAACATCCCAAAATCGCCGTTCTCAGCAGCTCGGCATTCCCCGATCCACTTTACAACGCATTTTACGTGTTGATTTGAATTTGTTTCCGTACAAAATTTAATTGGTAAACAAATTGTTGCCTACCGATAAGCCACGTCGATTGGAATGGGCCCAAAGAGTCATCGAAATGGCTGAAGAAGACGAGCAATTTTGGCATAAAATTATCATGAGCGATGAAGCTCATTTTCAGTTGAACGGAACGGTAAACAAACAAAATTGCCGTATTTATGCCACTGAAAATCCACAAGAGATTCAAGAGGTACCTCTTCACGATGCAAAAGTCACTGTTTGGTGCGGCGTTTGTGCTAAAATGCTCATTGGGCCGTTCTTTTTCGAAGATGATAATGGCCACAGAGTTACTGTCAATCAGGAGCGTTATCGCGATATGATAAACAATTTTTTCATGCCAATCGTTCGTCGAAAGCGTATCAGGCACTACTGGTTTCAACAAGACGGCGCGCCACCACACACAAGCCGATCACCAGATTTAACGCCTCCAGACTTCTTTTTGTGGGGTGATTTGAAATCAAAGGTTTACGTCAACAAGCCAAAGACCCTAGAAGAGCTGAAAACCAACATCCGTCAAGAAATAACCGCCATTCCCATCGAAATGTTGAAGAAAACCATGGAAAATGCTGCAAAACGGGCACAATATGTCGTAGAGGCCAATGGCGACCATTTACGAGATATCATATTCAAGAAATAATGTAAGCAAATCTACTTGAACCCAATTAAATGATATTCATGACGAACAGACAAAAAATTGTGGTTTCTTTAATATATTTAAAAATAAAATGGGCGCTTCGAATATTGGCAACCCTGTACAAAGGTAAGCCGATCTTAACAAAAATTCGTCAGAAGGGTAGTCAAATATAGTAATAAATGTGTACTGAAAATGGTCGAAATCGGTTAGACAATAGAGGTACTTCCCTTGGAAGTATATTTTGTGAACATCAGACCTGAAAAGCAGTTAACAATTTTTACCAAAATTTATTATTTTTGAGCTTCAAATTACAGCAAACATACACAAAGGATATAAAACAAAAAACAACATTTTTAGGGTCCACCCTAGTGTCCTATCGAAAAGGGATTTGAGATCGAAAAGCAAAAAAATTGGCACGAAAGTGAACAAACAAATGCATCAGCACAAAGCATAAAAGCAAAACAGTCTGCTACAACTGTTGAAAAACTGATGCTGCTTCGACTTGCAAAAGTTGAACAGTTGCTGCTGCATCGACTTTCGATTTTGTTCACAGTTTCAGTCAATCAAAACAAAAACTGCTGAAACTGTCGACTGCTGAAGTGCTTCGCTGTCTATCAGATATTTTTGTTTTTTGCTTTTGCTTTGACTGCAACTGTTTGATTTTTCTCAAGCACAAGTTTATGCAGTAGTAAGATTTGAATTTATGGAAACAGTGATTGCTTTAAAAAGCAATAATTTTACAACTTTTGCTACTTTGACTGCAGCAATTTAATGATTGCTTTTTTTCTCACCTGAGCTAATATATATTCTTTTAAACTTATCATTTAAAGCTTTCGATAACATTTTTAAAATAATTAAAACTAAGCACAAACATGTAATGATAACAAAATGACGTAGAAATACACTTGATTGAGTGAAAACAATCGATGTAAAGCTTAAGAAATCACCATTTAAGATAAAGAAGCAAAGTACGACCAATGAAATAATTATCAATCAATCAGATGTTACCAGCTTTTCATTTTTTAAATAAGTATAAAATTATTAGTTACTTTGCAAGTAATACAGTGTCAAAAAATAAATATATTTTTTTTTAATAAAGATAATTGAATTCTGTACCATGGTAAGTAATGTTCTGCTTTGTACGCAAACTTTTGCTGACTAGTGTGCGTGCTCTGCTTGCTACTTACCTACCTACCTTCCTACCTACCTACTTACCAACCAACCCACAAAATAATAACAGATATTTGAAAAGTAAAACAAGCAACTTTAAAGCACAGTAGCGACAAAATTTCAAAAGTGAGAAATAAAAAACAAAAACAGAAATTTACAAAATCATTAAAATTAAAAAGCAACATAAAAAAAATTGCAAGAAATTAATTTGAGTTTACTCTTTAGGCACCGCGGCACATAGATACAAATGTGCATAGAAACAAAACCAGTGGTAAAGGGCCGCATGACGTAACCAATTATTTCTTAAATACATTGTAGCGGCGATGCCTGCAAAGAATGTTTACTATTCTCTATTACATTTGTTCGAACATGGCCGCTAAGACACTGATGGCATGTACCTTACACAGTAAGCGACAATGGGAGTAGATGCGCTGCTAATGACACACAAGATACACTCAAAAAAATCTGCTATCCTTAAATTAAGAAACTGTGGTTTCAATTCATATGCATGGGTTTTTCTATATTCTATAGAGATTTCTTCTTAAGGGGAGGTTCTAGTAGAAACGTAACGTAATTTTAGGATTTTGAGCGAACGTAAATTTTTTTTGAGACATTTATTAGTGTATATTTCAGGAATATCATACAATTTTTTCGATGAGAAATAATTCAAAATGGCGGCTGAAGGTTTCGCTGATCAAAGCCGTGGGCGATAGCCGATGTGCGCTGTACACTCTACAGCCCTGCCAAGTGATCTGAAACAAAAAACCAAACAAATTATTAACCTAAATGAAATTTAGGGGGCCTTGTAGATTTCCGATTTTAATAAAACCTTTTTTAAAAAAATGGCAGCCCTTTGAAAAAACCTTGTTTCTCCTTTTTCTTTTGCTTTAACCTTAACAAAATAATGATAATAAATTTTTTGGAAAAAACTCTTCCTAAAGGCTCCCTAAATTGAATAAGCTTTAATTTGAGCCGTCAAACATCGAAATCGGTCAAGTCGTTGAAGCGGAATAGTGTACAGCGCGGAAAAAAGGTGTTTCGAGAAAAACATTTATACCTGTTTTTCGGCCAACGCACTCTCTCGTCTAATACGCTATGACTCGTAAAATCTCACGTCTTGAATTCGTTGCAACAATATCAGAACAGCTTCTTACTTTTAAAGACAAGTTTTTACTTAAATATAAGAAATGAAGGTATGATAAAAGTTAAATTTCCAAAAATTGTATAAAAGCAGAAATAATTTGAAGAAAAACTATATTGATATGAAGTCCGCTTGCAACATTCTACAGTATGATATCATAAATTTGGAGAAATATAAATTACAATACTTGAATATTTCCTAAAAATACATGTAAGTTTTTCTTTTTTTGTACACCACAAGTGATTTATTTTAAGGATGCTTTTCTTGTTTTTCTAGAAAAAATGCTTTAAAATTACATACAAAGCAAACGATTCTAAATGAAGCAAATTAAGCGACGATTGTTTAACAACTGCGATGGTCGGATGGATAAGCTGATGGACTTACACTCACGCGGCCGAGGTTCAAGTCTCCGGATGGTGGTAAATTTTCAACTTAATTTTATGTTAATAATAATAATGTTTAGTTTTTCGTCAGTATAAAAAAATAATTCTCACAGGATGCTATTTAAAATCTTAAAAAATGTTTCGTTTTTTTCGAAAAAATTCCAAAATTTCTCCAGTGATTCGAAGAAAAATTTCCTATTTTCAAAGAAAAAAATTTCTCTTAGTTAAAGCCGATGATAAATAAACGTTAGCAAAACTTACTCAAATGTCATAACATTTCAACACAATTGGACTAAGTTTCTTCAATTTAGCGAACTAGTTCGTAAATGATTGGATAGTTTTCCTAAACTATTTTACACTTCTGGTGTCAATTTAACAAATATGTACTTTTTAGAAAATCGGCCATGGCGCTAAATAAAGTCCGATTTTCTAACGATTGGTTGCTATTCTTCTAGATTTTCTGAAATTTTTTTTTGAGTGTAGAATAAAACAAAAAACAAGGTCAACGAAAATCCTCTCTACCCCAAAACACAACAAAAACAGAACACATCGAAAATAAACAAACGAAAGAGAAACAAACTAAAGTTTCACAATTTAATAAACGGATTTAATATCCCTTTTCTCTAGCATATCTAAATTAATGACTACTAAGCCGCTAGATATTTTTTTTACTTACAGATCGATTTTGTGCGTTACCGGTAATAGTAATCTTGTTACCGAAATTCGTTACCAATCTTATGCTATGTTCACACTAAGAGCTAAATGCGCACTAAGAGCATCTATAGTAATAAAACTAATTTTCTGTTTGTTTGTTTATTTGGCCTTTATACAAATCTAAACGGCTCAACGGATTTCGCTCAAACTTGGTATACATATTAAGTGCATCTTAACTAAAAATTTTACATACTTAGCTTTTGCCACGCCCCCTCCGACATTTTTCAACTAACGATAATTTTGTTATTGTAATACTTTTTACTATCGGGTTTTTTGTGTATTAAATTTTAAAAATTTCTGTGTTTTTGACATCAATAACACTCACATATATTTAAAATTGTATAAATTTTCAGTACAACGACTTTTTCATAAAAAATCGTTACCTAAGAATGAGAAAAAAAAAGACATGAAAATCAAAGTTTGGTCTTTCGAAGCAAATATCTCCGCTGTCCATTAATATATTTCATTCAAATTTTTTTGTTCAAAAGTTCAATAAAATCACTTCACAAAAATGGGTTGAACTGTACCGTTAAGTGAGTGTATATATGTTTTATGATTATGTCAAAAAAGGTCCAAAATATTGACTTTTTACTCAAAAAATGTTGTTGTTGTAAAAATGAAATTAATTAAAAATTGCACATCTGGCTACCTTTTGTATGACATAGCATTTATTTGCAAAAATTCTCTCAGTTAAGCGCAAAAATTATTTTCCTTTTTTTTGGTATCAAAATAACAACCCTTTAATTTTTTTTCACGAAATTTATTTTTCCAAAATGTTGTTTTTATATTTTTTACAAAAAAGTCAAGTCTCAAAAATAATTTATGTGAAAAAATTACCCCAATATCTCTTTCCAATCAAAAGTTATGGCTAAAAACCTATTTTTTCATACAATTGACTATCTATAGTAATAAAACTCATTTTCTGTTTGTTTGTTTGTTTGTTTGGCCTTTATACAAATCTAAACGGCTCAACGGATTTCGTTCAAACTAGGTATATATATATTAAGTGCATCCCAACTTAAAATGTTACATACTTAGTTTTTGCCAGGCCCCCTCTGAAATTTTTCAACTAACGGCAATTTTGTTATAAAACTTTTAAGTATCGGAGATTTTTGTGTATTTAATTTTAAAAAATTTCTGTTATTTTGACATCAAAAACATTCACATGTCTTCAAAATTGGAGAAATTTTCAGTACAACGACTTTTTCATAAAACATCGTTGCCTAGGAATGAGAAAAAAACAACATGAAAATCAAAGTTTGGTCTTTCGATGCAAATATCTCCGCTGTCCATTAATATATTTCATTCAAATTTTTTTGTTCAAAAGTTCAATAAAATCACTTCACAAAAAAAGGTTGAACTGTACCGTTAAGTGAGTGTATATATGTTTTATGATTATGTCAAAAAAGGTCCAAAATATTGACTTTGATTTTTTTCAAGAAATTTATTTTTCCAAAATGTTTTTTTTTTATATTTTTTACAAAAAAGTCAAGTCTCAAAAATAATTTATGTGAAAAAATTACCCCAATATCTCTTTCCAATCAAAAGTTATGGCTAAGTATCTATTTTTGCATACCAGCTTTATTAAAATTCTCTATTCTTAATATCTTCCTTATATTAGTACGTCCCCTCCTGTTAAATGTGTTTTATGGTGATGGCATCATTTCTTCTGACTACATTTTCAGCGTTGTCACTCTGTTTTTTATCAACATTACTTTAGTTTTTATATATATATCACCACTTCATCGAAAAGATTACCGTGAATAGAATGCAGTAAAAGTAAATATTTTCATGCTTAATGTGTTATTTGAACAATAGTGTTGAAAGTCAAATTTCCACGCCAACTATATGTACCGACATATAAAAGACAGCCAAATTTAGACATTTTAACTCTCCAATCTTGGTTGTAAACTTGGCTGAATTGAACAAATTTTTTGGTTCAACAGCGTACTAACCGAAAGTATGGTGAAAAATATGCTGGAAAATGTTATAAATTATAAGTAAGCTCTGCATTACCAACACGGTTCCAATATTTTAGAAAAGTCAGTAACTGTCACTCAATTTAGTTCTTTTCGCACACAGCGTAAACTTGCAGCAAAAAACATAATGGCACTTCTTGCAGTGGTCTTGCACTTTCTTCAGATGGACTGTTTACGTTGATAATATTACGAGTGGGGCGATTAGTATGGAAGGAAAAAAGTGTTAATGGGCGCTTCGCGTTTCTGATTCTTGGATTGTACTGAACAAAAAAGTCCACTAGACCATACGTCTACGGTGAAAATCGAGCTTCCAGATTTTGACTTGCAGTTTTTTCTCAGACTTTTGTCACGTTTATTTTTTTGATATTTTGGCCTATAACAGCCAAATCATTGAGATTTTTGTCTTAGTATTGGATCGAAAATCTCAATGGTCCAAAAAAAAAATCAAAAAAATATTAAAAAAAAACGTGATAAAAGTCTGAGAAAAAAACTGCAAGTCAAAATCTGGAAGCTCGATTTTCACCATTTTCCTTTTTTTTACAAATTTGATTTCCATAGGCGAAGTGCAAGTAACATGTTTACCAGTAACCAGTAAATTCAGTTTAGAACTAAAAAACCGTTTTTGATTGTGAAAAAACAGTGATAAAATTATTCCTTCGCTAAAAAAAGCACGGTCAATATTTTAACTTATATTTTTGAAGTGGTCTCAAACTTAAATTCAACATGTTTTTACAAAATTCCAGAATTTAAAAAACATTTAATCGAGAAGCGTATATAAAAAAGTTTACATAAATTACTCTCGAGTAACACCGGGTATATCAGCTGGTTTACTATACATATTTGCCCCTGTTACTACTGAATTTCTTCGGTAATAAGATTAAAGTTAGCGCGACAGAATCGATTTGTTAATGTAAAACCTTGTTCTGGTTTAAGTTAAAACTTAATTTTTACATTAAACAATAGGCAAAGAAGGGGATATATCCCCTTGATTAACCCCCTAGCTACGCCTCTGTACCACATTACTCGCACTTATTCTATAATGCATCTTTACGCAAAAACTGGTTATACTTGGTTTTCACTATGTCATTTTCAGTGGTCAGTTGTCAATCAAATTGAAAATAACAAAATGTTGACAATTTTTTTTTAACTTGGAAAATTAAAAACAAATAAATTATTAAATGGAGCTATGCAGAAAATGTTCTAGAGTTTTATTGATAAGATATTTCAAGTGATGAACTTTTGTGTCGTCATAAAAATGACGTAGTGAAAACCAAGCATTAAACTAATAAAATCCAAAACAGTTCAAGCAAGTTACATGAAAACGACAGTCAAGGATGTGGCCATTATTTTTAATTCTTCGCTTCCATCAAATGTTATCATTGCTTGTATTAGATTTTTAGGTACATAAGAGAAAACATTTAGATACAGCACACACACACACACACACACACTATATACATATACCTACATGTCTAGTTATTTATGCTATTATAAATATATGCATATACATACATATGTGTATGTTTGTAAAAAAAAAAAAGCGAAATTAATTACTTTAAAACAGGTTTTTTTGGATGACAAAAGCTAAAGCGTTTAATTGAATGAATGTTGTTAACAAACAGAAGTCGTCGTTGTTGTTGTTGTTGTTATTAGTGCTGTTTTTGGCAGTTGTTGTAAGCACCAAAACTGGCCATATAATTAAATTATTGTTATTATTGTAGATAATTAACGGCTTTTTCTTTTCTAACTACTTAACTTTATATGAACATATATGTAGGTATGTATGTATGCATTTGAATGACTGTGGTGATAAGAAATCAGCAGCGAAGTTTTTCTTTTTGTATTACAATAACCAAGCGAGATTTTGTTAATATGTATGTATGTGCATATGATTACGTTTGTGTGTGTTTGTTTGTTTGTTTTTTTTTAATTTATTTAAATTTTTTTTAATAAATTTATAATTGCTGATAATATAATGCTTTAGGCTTTATGCCAAAAATAGCTGCTTCACACTTGTTTGTTTGTTTGTTTATTTGTTTGTTTCGAAATTTTATACATATATCTTTTTTTTGCGCTCTCTCAGCAGGAGTGACAAACATCATCAGGCAAAGAAACATTTGTACAAACAAACCTGCGAGTAAGTATGCGAGCATGCAAGTGTGAGTACATTTATATACATATATTGTTTCGTATATACATTTATATACATATATATCACTTTATATTGAAGTGCAAGCTTCTAGCAAGTGACAGACAAACGTTTTGCGAGTAGTTGATGTATTTATTTTTTTGCTCTTACACATAAACATGTATCTATATATAAACAGTTTTAGTACATAACTGATGATAGCGACTCTTAATCATTGCCATAGTTGTAGTAACGGCCTTAAAGAAATTTATAGAAAAAAAAAACAACTTACAGTTCATTCAAGTTTGTGACCTAGTTGTGTGTGGCTCCAAGAAATGAATGTATCGGCTCGCGAAAGTTGCTGCCCAGTAATAAATAATATTGAAAGTTCTTCGATTTGCTTTGATTTGTGCTAACATTGGTAAAGTTTGAGAACACCCTTTGATGTGCATGTAGGTTCGGTTCCTGTGCCTCATTCGTTGTTGTTGTTGTTGTTGTTGGTACAACCTCTATGCTCACTAGATACATACATATTTAGTATATTTTGCCAGCAAAATCTATATTTTTAGTTTGCACTCGTAATAATACTCTGATGCCACATATCTTCCCTAAACCAACTACTTACACCACCTCACCACCACCCCAACACACCCACACTTTGTTTTCCTCACTCAGCCTCAATCACGTTGTTCTCTTGTATTGTGCTTTATTGCTTTGCTTTTGTGCAGCAAAAGCCGTCATTTTTAGCATTCAAATTATGTAGCATTTAAATTCATTCATTCCAGTGTTGCATTTATGAAGCTTGAATAAAAATAAACATATTTTCCATAAAACTTATCAGTTTTGTTTTTTTTTTTAAACTTCTCTCACACATAATGCCTATTTATTGTTAGAACCCATTTAATATCTCTTTTAAGTTGCTATTTAAACTACATGTTGTAGAGGTGTTTTAGCTTAAATTACACAAGTACTTTCACTCAGTTTTTTTATGTAAGCCAAACGAATTTGAAACGAATCCGCATTCTCGGACATTTTAATCGATTACCGTTTTCGAATCGTTTTCAGATACGCGAACGGGAGAAATCCACCACTCGTTAACGAGTCCGAGAAAACGATTCATTAACGAGTCCGAAAATATGATTCGGTAACGAGTCCGAGAATACTATTCGAGAACAATTCGTAAATTAAAAATATCGAATCTTTCTCGTACTCCCTAAGTCTGCTCGTACTCCCTAGTAAGCGCTGATGCGAGCAGGCAGGCAGGCAGGCGCAGGCAGGTAACTGCTCAGTAAATAAGCCGTGCAGAGTGAATGCGAGCAGGTCAGATCAGATCAGTGCGAGAAAAAGTTTGGGGTGATTACGATTTCCGTGGCTCCTCGATTTGAGTATGGAGTTTTGAAGTTCTCTTTGAGAAAATAAGACTCGGCGAAGGATTTATCGATAAGTCGTTTAGTTACCGAGATATCGATTCTTCAAAAAAATGTTTACTCAAAGGAACCAATATTAAAATTCGGCTATATCTTTGATAATATTTGTCCGATCTGAATGATTTAGGTGTCATTCGAAATATATTTAAAATGTTTTTAATATAGAACGAAAAAAAAACATATGGTCCTGCCTTTTACAAAATGTACTTTTTCTGTAAAAGGAGCCAAATAGACTTTTATCAAATAATGTTTTTTGTATTCTGAAGTACATATTGATATTTTTCCTAATTTGTATAAAAGAAGTGGCTCTGCCTTTTACAAATTGCACTATTTTTTTTAATGATACCCAAATTATCCCGATCGGTCAAATATTAGCATAGATATACTCGATTTACATTAAGACTTCTTTTAGTAAATTTGTTTTTGAAAAATCGATAACTCGATAACTAATATATATGTATCGATAAATCCTTCAGTAAATCTCATTTTCTCAACGAGCTCTTGAAAACTGCATATTCAAATCTTGGGGCCACGGAAATTGTAATTGTGTCAAAAGTTTGTTATTTATTTTTCCCCCTATTGCTTTCTAGTTTGCATCCTTCGCTAATGGCGTTTATGAACAATTTTTATTTTCTATACATAAACAGCACTCTCTTCAAAAGAGCTTCAACTCAACAAATTTCATTTCCATTAATAGCAAAAAACAATTTTTTTCTTCAAGGGACTCCATTAAAAAAAAAGAGACAAAATAATTTTTTTTAATTAAAGACTAAGAATATGTGTACAAAATTTAGATAGCCGATGTATATGATCACAAATAGTCTTACACGAAAAAGTATATATGTAAAGATTTTGAGTTGTGACTCTTTTGAAGAGAGTGTTCGATATGTTGTGCCACTATAGAATTGCACTGAGAATTTCAAACTAAAATGAGCGTTTTCTTCGGTAGCTAGAAATGTTCCATTGAGCGATAAGATAACTCTCTAGATATTTTATCCAAATCGGACACCGATAAAGTAAGTAAGGCTCATTGCGATTTAATCTTATTGTATTGAATTGGTATAAAGGGTGAAAATGAGGTGTTTCGTCATTCAAATGTGTATTAAAATTCTGTAAACTGATTAAATAATTCTGTACTTTTAATCAATAAAAGATTCAAATACCTTTACAACGTGTCATCGATGAGAAAAAACGAATGAAAATTACCAGAGTTGTAATATTTTCGAAAAGATTATATTTTCTTTCTTGTTGTAATTAAAAAAAAATCGTAAAAATCCAAATTTTAAAAACCTGCAATAAAAT
This sequence comes from Dichetophora obliterata, assembly GCA_963920525.1. Classification (NCBI taxonomy): domain Eukaryota; kingdom Metazoa; phylum Arthropoda; class Insecta; order Diptera; family Sciomyzidae; genus Dichetophora; species Dichetophora obliterata. The sequence goes on along the minus strand of OY986438.1, from coordinate 202,708,636 downwards.
TTTGTTAAACAATTTCTTGAAACAACACTTAATACAAATACAAAAAATTGTGTCATTAATTTGAATAACTTGGTCGTTATGGCATTTTTTATTAAAAGTGTACCCTTTTGAAAATGTCAAGTTTGAATGCTTTTACGAAAAAAATTTTCAAAAATCCAAAAATACAAAATGTTAACCAATAACAACAATAATGCTTAAAGCATAGCCTTGAGCTTTTTTGGGCATAAAATTAAAGAAACCAAAATCCTAAGAAGAAAGTTATAGCTGGTGAAACTTGATTTTTTGTTTTCTGGCATTTTGAACACAAAAAAAAAACACATAGAAAAATCATAAAAACGTCATATTTCATTTGAAATGACTTTACAATTAATACTTTTTAAATATTTTTGATTTGTGTGTTATGCTTGGTTTTCACTATGTCATTTTTATGACGACACAAAAGTTTATCACCTAAAATATCACCATAATAAAACCCTAGGACATTTTCTGCATAGCTCCATTTAATAATTTATTCGTTTTTAATTTTCCAAGATTGCTAAAGATAGAAAAAATGACAACATGTTGTTATTTTCAATTTGATTGACATAAACTGACCACTGAAAATGACATAGTGAAAACCAAGCATTACAAAAATTTTGGAATTCGGGGGCTGCCAACATATTAGACTCTGGCTTTACTATTTAAAATATTAAAAAAATGCAAAACCAAACAATTTAATTTTTTATTGTTTTATTTGTTTTATATATATTTCTTTTGTTTCGTACATGCCCAACAATTGCCCATTCGATCAATCTATCATTTTCGCTTGCACAACTTATCATGCACAATCTTAATCGACATTAACCAAATTTGTCAATACCAAAACAATGTGCGCGGTCGCTGCTGTTGATGTTTGTTTCGTTCAACGCGTTGTTGTTGTTGAATGTTTTTGTTGTAATTGGTTTTGTATTCTAAAGATAATAAAAAAACTCAGTTTCCTTCAAAAATTACAAAAAACAACACAAAAAGAACAAATTCAGTTGCGAGAAACCTGCGCCAACCTGGTTTCTCGCAACAACCTGATCTGATCTGATCTGACCTGCCTGCTTCCACTCTGCACACTTCGAGCAGGTTTATATGAAAGCGTATGATTTTTATACTGGCGAAAAAAACTGCAAACATCATTATTATTAACACTAAATTAAATTGAAAAATTAGCACCATCTGAAGATTTGAACATCGGCCGCGTGATTGTAAGTCCATGAGATTATCCATTCGACCTTCGCACTTGTTAAGTAATCGTCGCTTAATTTGCTTCATTAAGAATGAGAGCTAGCCTATGGTCGTGGGTTCAAACCCCAAGCGAGACAAAAAATGTTCTTTTTTGTTGTGCTGTTTAAAGTATAGATTTTTTTATACAAGATTTTTTTACTTAAGTCTGAAATGTTATTTTTTTATAAATTTTTTTTAATTTTTTTTAATTTTTTTTTATTTTTTTAAAATTTTTTTTAAATTTTTTTTCTAATTTTTTTAAATTTTTTTTTTCTAATTTTTTTTTGGAAATTTTTTTTAAATTTTTTTTAAATTTTTTTTATAAATTTTTTTAATTTTTTTTTTATAAATTTTTTTTATTTTATAGTTAAAATTTTTTTTCTTAAGGTGTTAAAAAAAGAGAATATTTCTATACGTGTAAAAAGAGAAAAACAGTAGCTTGTTTTCAAACATTTTTTTGAGGTACAAGGAGTTGTTATATTTTTTGAAATCTATACGGGTTATTGTATATAAAAACAACTTTAATAATTTTTTTTTAGCAATTTTCTGGGTTTATATAGAGGTCGCTAAAAATTAAATTGAAAAAAAAAAAACATCCAAAACTGTTCGATGGATATGGCCTTTTCCAAGTATCTGACACAAACAAATCAAATGTCATTTTAAAGTATGGGGCAATAATTGAGCATCCCACCTACGAACGACCCCCGGTTGGTTTTTTTGAAATTATGGTGAGAGTTTCAATTAAAAAAAAAAAAAAGGAAATAGGTACTTGAAAATGCAATAAGACTTATTGAAATTGAAGCAATAAATTTTGAGTTATCTATCGAACCGTTTTGGCTGTTTTTTTTTTCAAATTCATTTTTAGTGGCCTATATAGAAAGCCAAAAAAATGCAAAAAAAAAATTTATTAAGTATTTTTTGTGAACAATAACCTGTATAAATTTCAAAAAAATATAACAACTCCTTGTACCTCAAAAAAATGTTTGAAAACAAGCTGTTGTTTTTCCATTTTTACACATATATTATACCTTAAAATATAGATTTTTTTATACAAAATTTCTTTTACGAAAGTCCGAAATGTTATTTTTTTATACATTTTTTTATAAACTTTTTTATTTTATTGTTAAAAAAAAATGTTTGCTTAAAACATGCAATAATAACAGCAAACTTAAAATAAATGATTTATTTTTAAAAATGTTTTTAAAATAAATTTTTACAAGGAAATGAAAAAACGAATACGAGATCACGGATTCATACAAAATTATATGAAAACACTTTTTATGAAAACACAATTATGAAAAAAAAATTTGATTTGAATTGACGTATTTTTAGCACATAACAAAAAATACTTTTTATTAAAAAATAATATATTTTCATATAAAAAAGTCGAACTCGTAAGAGAGCTCGAAACAAACACGAGATCTCGGATCCATACAAAATTATGCAAAAAGACTTAGAAATCTTTCATATAAAGTTGTCAAAAAAAAGGCCTATGAAAAGACTTAGAATTTTTTTTATATAAAAATTATGAAAATTTTTATTGATTTTAATGAACGTATTTTTAGAAGCCAACAATTAAAATTAATAGTTTTTTAAAATAAAATAATTTCATGTCAAAAATTTGGCTTTGTTATGAATTCGAAACAAGCACGAGATCTCGGATTCGTAAACGAGCTCGAAACGAACACAAGATCTCGGATCCATACAAAATTATATAAAAACACAGAATTTTTTCATATAAAAATTATGAAAAAAATTTTTATTTGAATTGACGTATTTTTAGCACATAACAATGAAAAATTAATTTTTCATTGTTATGTGCTATTATTAAAAGAATTACTACTACTACTTCTTATTAAAAATGTACTACTATTAAAAGAATAATACCTTTTCATATAAAAAAGTCAAACTCGTAAACGAGCTCGAAACAAACACGAGATCTCGGATCCATACAAAATTATGTAAAAAGATTTCGAAATTTTTTCCAACGATTAATTATTGTTTTAACTTTGACCTAAAAGCTCAATAAACGATTTTAAACTATCAAACAACTAGAATTTGTATTTAAAATCAAATATGATTTAAACTATCAAACATTTAGAATTTGTATTTAAATCATATAAAATCAACATAATAAATAACAAGGTACTTTAGAAAAAACTTTAATTATGAAATTTTTTATTTTAATTGACATATTTTTAGCAGCTAACAACGAAGAAATAGTTTTTATTTCAATTAAATATTTTTATATAAACAGGTCGGACTTGTAAACGAGCTCGAAAGGAACATGAGATCTCGCATCCATACAAAATGATATGAAAACTATTTAAAAATTTTATTTTTATTTATATAAACGTATTTTTTGCTGATAAAAATGAAAACAAAATTTTTATTCAAATAAAATATTTTCAAAATTATATGAAAAAGACTTGGAATTTTTTCATATAAATTTCTTCAAAGAAAATTATATGAAAAGATTTGTAATTTTTTTTTTTATATTAATTGACATATTTTTAGTAGCTAACAACGATAAAATAGTTTTTATGAAAATGAAATATTTCCATATAAGGAACTTGGCTTCGAGAACGAATCGTTTATTAAAAATATCGAAGCTTTCTCGAACTGCCTTTATTATATGAAAATATTTTATTTTAATAAAAACAATTTTTTCATTGTTAGCTGCTAAAAATACGTCAATTAAAATAAAAAATTTTAATTTTTATTTAAAAAATTTTAAGTCTTTTCACATAATTTTCTATGAGAAATTTATATGAAAAATTTCAAAGTCTTTTCACATAATATTGTATGGATTCGGGATCTCGTGCTCGTTTTGAGCTCGTTTACGAGTTCAACTTTTTTATATGAAAATATTTAATTTTTTTAATAGAAACAATTTTTTCATTGTTAGCTAAAGTACGTCAATTAAAATCAAAAAGCAATTTCATAATTTTTATATGAAAGAATTCTAAGCCTTTTTATATAATTTTCTATAAAGAAATTTATATTTTAAAATTCCAAGTCCTTTCACATAATTTTGTATGGATCCGAGAGCTCGTATTCGTTTAGAGTTCGTTAACGAGTTCGAGATCTCGTGTTTTTTTCGAAATCGTAACAAAGACTACTTTTTTATATGAAAATATTCTTTTTAATAAAAACAACTTTTTTCATTGTTAGCTGCTAATAATGCTTCAATTAAAATAAACGAATTTTCATCATTTTAATATGAAAAAATTGTAAGTCTTTTCCGAGATCTCGTGTTCGTTTCGAGCTAGCTTACGAGTTGGACTTTTTTATATGAAAACATTTTTTTCAATAAGAACAACTTTCTTTATTTTTAGCTGCTAAAAATAAGTCAATTTAAACACAAAATTCATCGTTTTTATAAAAAAAAATTCCAAGTGTTTTTATTTAATTTTGTATGAAGAAATTTATGTATTTTTTTTTTTCATATATCATTTTATTTAGTGTTTATTTTAATGTTAATCATTTTCACTGAAAAATTTTTCAAGTTTTTCTTAAGTCACTTAGAAAAATTTTTGGATCCGAGATCTGGTGTTCGTTTCGAGCTCGTTTACGAGTCCGAGATCTCGGATTCGTTAGCGAGCTCGTTTATGAGTACAAGATTACGAGTCAGAGATCTCGGACTAGCTAACGAACTCGTTTTCGAATCGTTCTTCGTTTGGTGTTTATTGAGAGCCCAGCCAGCATTTGGACGAGAAATTGTTCGTCTTTCGCCTAGGTGAGGCAAAAGCAATACTTCTGGGAGATATTTAGGCGAGTTTTCTTTTGCGCGAAAATAAAGCGATTAGCTATCTTTACTTCTTGGTGATAAATTTTGTTTTCAAAACAAAACGCTATAGTTAAGCCTTTTTTATTTCTAGGGGATTTAAAAGCGATATCATTCAGGCATTTTCAAAATTTAGCTGTTTATTTTATAACAACTTTAAGCATTGCTCATTAGGAAGAATCGCTTTCTGCTAATCAGTGAGAATCGTTTTCTGCTCTTCTAGAAGATTTTGACACGATGGACTTTTTTCTCCCACCAGAGAGCAGAAAACGATAAGATAGTAAGCTCGTTAGCGAAAAATTGTTCTTGAAGAAGAATCGCTTTCTGCTCTTCCGCGATACAAAATGCTGGTTGGGATATCTAGTTAATATATGGCAAAACATTTGTTGTCTATCTGTGCATCTCATAGATGCTTCAATGACATCTCAACTTACTGAAATTTTTGTCCCAAAATATTAACCCTTTAAAGCGCGTTTATATGCCGACTTGTTGCTTTGACGAGCCGAACCGAGATGGAAAACTGAAAAACGCGGCACATACAATCATATGAAATAAGCTCAAAGTGTGTATGCCGAACAAGCAGCTTAAAGCGACTTGTGCGTTGGTTTTCAAAGTGTCGATTGTTGCTTTCTCGCTCGCTCGCACGGTTTGCATGTATTAAGTTTTATTTTACACGAAGCTTACTTATTGTTTTCATTTAATAACATGAAAAAGGTAGAGCAACAAGGAAAACTCATATCAAATATATATTTTTTTTTAGCTGTTGCGCCTTTTCTTCGTTTTTTCGTGGTATCAAATGCAAGTAGGTGAAAAAATCAAAATTAGCGATCCGTAGCTTTCGTTTTATTCTAAATTTGTTGTGCAAAAATCAATCATATGGCATTAATCTTGTTTTTGTGTATGCAAAATATCAAAATAACTAGATGTTGGTCAATGAAGCCATGAACGAGTCTGTGTAATGCATACAAACAAACATTTACTAACACACATAAATGATTTATGTCCAATGATGATTGACTGTGTAAAGTCCGCATTCGAGCAAATGTTTAGGAAGCCTTTTAGTAAGTCGTTTATTCAGCCAATAGACTTTCTTAACCACTGCTTTTTATGTTGTTATTTTTCCTGATCTGTTAAAAAACAATTCGAAATAAAAACGAAGCAACGTGGCTACTAGAATCAGCACGCAAAAACTGCAAAAAAGTCGAAACAAGCTGCAACAGCGAGTGAGTAAAGCGACTTACAGTGGCTTAAAGTACGTTTCAGCATAGTTTTTCACATTTTTTTTCTCTTGACTTGTTGTCCGCTGGTTTGAGGAAAGCAAGAAACACACACGAGATCACGTGACTTGTTTGATGCTTCGATTGAAAAAAAAAAAACAAAAAAAAAACGTAAAATGTACAAACTCAAAATAGTCAAAAACCAGCTGCAACAAGTCAGCGATTTAAAGTGACATAAAGCAACTTACAGTAGCTTTAAGTGCGTTTCAGCATGGTTTTTTCGTATTTTTTTCTCTTCATTTGCTGTTCGCTGGTTTGAGGAAAGTAAAAAGCACGCACGAAATCACGTGACTTCGATATCAAAACTTAATAAGAAAGAAACTTAATATATACAAATACGCCCAAAGTAGTCAAAAACCATCTGCAACAATTCAGCGGCGGTAAGTGCGCACTATACGCACTACCAGCTGCTTTTAGCTTGACGCGCTTACAGGTCGGCTCGGCAAAGCAACAAAGCCCTTAGGGCGCGTTAATAGTGTCGACTTGTTGCTGGACCGAACCGAACCGAGAAGAAAAGCTGGAAAACGCTGCACATACAATCATATGAAACAAGCTCAAAGTGCGTATAGTGACAGCCGAGCTGGCAACTTCAAGTGACTTGTGCGCTAGTTTCCATCTTCCTAATTGTTGCTTTCTCGCTCGCTCGCACGGTTTTCATGTGTTTTGATTCATTTTACACGTTGCTTGCTTATTACTTTCGTTAAATAACATGAAAGTACACGCTAAAACAATGTATAAATCACACTTCAGCTGCAAGCGGTCGCGATTATTTAAGTGCGGAAAAGAATAGCAATATAATATGACGCAAATGTGAGGTAGCAAACTAAATTCCTCGGCAAAACATTTATATACGCAAAAAACAACAAATTGCAGCACACTTGACTACCAGCGTCGCGATCGATTCTGTATTTCCTTGATCATACGATAGCACCAAAGAAGACCAACAAGAAAAGTAATAAGCACACAAGAACACGAAATTGCGCTCAGTTATGCTGTATTTTCTTACCCGCAAAAAATAAGCACAGAAAAAACATTATAAAGAAGCAACCAAGATAAATATCTATCAACTGTTGCACACAGAAAACAAAAAGAGAAATAGTGAAAAAAGCTTAACCAGCCGGTGAAGAAATTCGTCTATTAGCGGCTGCAAGTGCGTTTCACCTAAAACAAAGAATCGAAGATTATCAAATTTTTTTTATGTGCGCTCTTCCTTTCCATTTGATTTTGTGCACAAGAGTAAACAAACAAAAATAGCAGCAACACGATAACAACTTTGTTTAGATAAGTTTTGTATTGCTTTGTTGCAAAATCAATAATAATAATACAACAAAAACAAAACCTAAAAAAAAAAGTTAAAAAAGTTTAAACCAGTTGGATGATCAATTTGCTTCATGCGGCTTAAAGTGCGTTTTAGCTGAGTCATAGCATCAAAAAATCTTGGGCCGTACGTTTTTTAATTTGCGTTCTTTCTACGATCTTCTTTTTTGTCTAAAAAAATTTGAAATAAAAAAAACAACAAGAAGGCAACAAAAACCAGCAGAAAATACTTGCGAAAAAAGTCGAAACAAGCTGGTACCTCAAGTGACTTAAAACGACTTGCAGTTGCAGGAAGTGCGTTTCAGCAGCGTTTTTCGCATTTTCGTCTCTGCACTTGTTGTCCGCTGGTTTGAGGAAAGCAAAATGCATGAACGAAATCATGTGGCTTTTTTGATGCTTCGGTTGCAAAAATAAACATAAAAGCTAATATATACAAACAAACCCAAAATATTCAAAAACCCGCTGAAACAAGTCACCAGCGACAAGCGCGCACTATACGCACTTCCAGCTGCTTTTTGCAGGACGCGTTTCCAGCTCGGTCCGGCCCAGCAACCAGCTGGCACTATAAACGCGCCCTAAGAGTTTTATATGTTTGATGAAGAAACAATAAATAAATAAAGAACCGAAAACTGCAAGCAAAATATAATACAAAATGTATTAAAAAATTGTGTAATCCATGGAGATGTTTGAGTTAAAAAAAACTAGTAAAATTTTTGTATTACTTTGCTTGTATTAAAATGCACTTTAGAATTCCTAACCTTCACGGTTTCTAACAAATTGATTATCTTAAAATTCAGAAAATATTTTATATAATAGAATTATATGCAATGAAATAAAAATGTATTCAGTTCTTCAGAAATGTTTTTTTTTTCTTACCTCATTCTATTTTCTTGATGAAAATAAGCACTTACAAGATACAGTACAGACAATTTTAACATGAAGAACTAATAGGATTTAACGGTTTGTAAGTCAGTGTTTAGAGATAAGAAAAATGAGCACATCATAAACTGTGTTATCAGACTTAGTAAAAATAGTAATAGAAGAAATCGAGGTTAGAGTAAATAACTGAAGTTAAAAACAGTATAGTATCGTGTGAGAAGTAAATAAGAACAACTGAAAGATACACATAAAAAAATATGCAAGAAATAAAAACAACTTATTAAAAAATACATTCCGAGTTCAAGGCTAAAAAAAATAGGCAGATGTGTGTGTGTGCGCGCGATTTTGTTAATGCAATAAAAATATATATATTTCTCAAACACACACGCACTCCTCTATATAACGAAAAGCGTAGAGACAGACAGAGAGAGAGAAAGAGAGAGAGTAGATTCTAATTAAAAAAAATACACTAATCTTGGTATTAATATTTATAATAATGGTTTTACACACAAAATAAAAAGCTATTTATTGGCTTCAGAATAAACAACAAAAAACCAACAATAACATTTAACACGAGTCAAGAGTTTTCAAGTGTTTTAGACTCTTTGTTTATTAAAATTGATACAAAACATTTAAGCATATCTCAAGAGCAATTATCTACACATAGCTACCTATCAGTAGATACACAATGAATTAGTGTTGACAGCTTGTTCAGTGCTTTTTGTGGCACATAATACTATAAAACTAAAATTGGCAGCACACAAAATTTAGAAAAATATATTGAAGCAATTCAATAAATTTCCAATAAATAACTCAGTTATTTTATAGAAAGCGTTGATCTTCTCTTTTTTTGTTAATCTTCTTTATACGTGTCTATCTATTAAGTGTGTATGCTTCTTTTCTGTATAATGCAGATACAATATATTTACTCCACTTAGAATACAACGGTAACACGTTCAAGAGCCAACAACAACAACAAAAACAATGCGAAATTACTAATTAAAGTAAAGCATCTTCTTCTTCCTCACACACAACTAAACCAAAGAAGAAGAACTAAACCAGAGGTAGAAAAATCGTTTTACAAAAGAACAAGGGGAAAAAACACACACACACATACAAAATAGTGGAAGAACTACTTTTTTTTAAACATTAAAGATTTGTCGTCTCTGCTACGCTGGAACAAGATACAAAATCGATTTTACACTTGAAATTTACACTGAATAAACTCGATTTTCATTTAGAACAAATAGCAGTTAAGCCCACTTTAAAAATGTAATTTGATATTAAAGTTAATGACTTACAACTATTATAAGTGTGGCTTTGACATAGTTATGTTGTTTCTGGCAAACCTTCTTATATTTAAACTTTCTTCTGACCAAATGACCAACACGCACTACCCTTGCTTAAATCGGGTTACTCCTCGTTAATGTTTCATGGTGTTTTACAAGAAATAAATAATAGAATTCTTACGCTCTTAACATACAAATCAATAAGTCTATCTATTTGCTTTACAGAATACATAAATATTAGGTTATGTAAAACAACAAACTTTTAAGAAGTCTAAACTAAAAAAAACCAACCAACTTGAGAACCTCCTCCTTTTTGAAGTCGGTTAATTACTTTCTTCGACTTAAAAAAAATAATTAAAATGTATTTAATTTTTAAGTTGCCATATAACACGTTGAAACATAGCATTATTACAATACATTATAGCTTTTATAGTTGACTTTTTTTAACACTTAAAAAGAACAGTCAAATGTCTAAACGTGACAGACGCTACACGATAGGAACTAACTAGACAGTCTCTGACAATAAGTGTTATATCTTCAAAAGTTATTAAAATGTTACGATTTTAATACGAAATTTTTATTTACTTATTTATTTTTAATTTTAGACGTGACAGACACTGCAGTTTAAACCGTATGCAACATGATAAAACTACCCATTTTTGCAGTGTTAAAAAATATCTTTTAATACTTTCTACTACAAGTTTAAACAATATAAATCTTAAAAATGATTTTTCTATGATACTGAATCTATACTTTTTAGTATTGTATAGAAGAGTGTCTCCGGTTGTGGGACACCCTTAGGGCGCGTTTATAGTGGCGACTTGTTGCTTTGCCGAGCTGAGCTGAAACTCAAAAACGTATGGAAGTAATAGAGAATGCAAGTCATGCATCTTTTTTGACCCAATTCAAAAAAAGCTCGGCTCGGCTCGGTTCGGTTCGGTTCGGTCGTAAATCGGCACTATCAACACTCCCTTAGTATTTTTTGACAGAAAGCACATATCGTGGATTTGAGTTTTGTCAAACTTGTAGTTTGATAGCACTCAGTTATTTTGCTAACACCGTAGTAAATACACGCATTTGCTTGCTTGCTGTAAGCATTGAAAAAAATTAATAAAAATAAACATAATAGTAACTTTTGAATTTTTTGAGAGTGCAATAAATCGAAATTAATTACTTCACAAAAAAAATTTTGTGCATAATTTATACAGTATAGTCATTGTATTTTTTGATGAAACATCAATTTCTGGCAAAATATGTTCACCATACATGCTTCACTATAGTCACTTTCGAAATGGCTACCATTTCCAGTTGTGGGACACCTCATGTAACCGGTTGTGGGACACCTTGTTTTTGCATTTAAAGTATGCGTTTGACTTACAAACTGTCAAGTTTCATCGTTTTTGTCAACATATCATATTTAAACACAAATTTTTTTATAGTTTTTTGTATTTCATTGAACTAGAAAAGATCGAAAGTGTTATTCAGGACCGATAGAATCGAAAACTGAAAAAAAAATTATTTTCAGAATAAATGTTTGAAAAACTAAGAAAAGACATGATTTTTAAATCAAAAAAGTTTAGGCACATGATTTGTGTGTACTATGTTTTTGCAAATATAACGGTAATATTTTAGTTTTCTTTAATTTTTTCCATTTCTCTGCGCTTAACTATTGCGTAGACGTCCAAATGTCAATTGATTAAAGTTAGTGTTGATATTGATTTCGTGATGTATTGAGCAAAATGGGCAGAGGAACCGAACTTTCGGTTGAAGTTCATAAAATAATAATAAATCTTAAATAATAATAAATAAACAGAAAAAGTAACATCGCGAAATTGGTAAAATAGTACAGCAGCCATATCCAAGTGTGCGTAACATCATAAACCCTTATGTAAATACCGGTAAAATAGAGCGTAAGACCTGGTCTGGGTGGCCAAAAGCATTTACGCCACGCCAGGAGCGAATTGTACTGGCTGCAGTTGCTCAAAATCTAAAGATTTTGGCTGTTAAACTATGCCATGAAATGCAGTAATAGTTTAAAAAAAACTTTGATGCTCAAAAAAGTCGAAATATACTAAATAAAGCTGGATGTCATGGACGAGTTCCTCGGCGCGAGACGATTATTTTAGCTACAAACAAAAAAAGATATTGGATTTCTTAAAACTCCACGTAAATAAGCCAGATTTTTTTGCGATTTCGTTATGTTTAGTGCTGAATTCAAATACAAATTCTTTGGCTCGGATGGCGCTCAAAAAATATGGAGAAAGCCAAGCAAAGATCAGCAGGAAAATAATACAATTAGCACAGTGAAACACTGTGGTGGCAATGTTCTGATTTTGGGGTGTACGGTGGCATCTGGAGTTGGGAATCTTGTTTCTATTAATGGGAAATGGATAAACAACTTCATTTGAATATTTTAAAGGAAAATTTGGCACCCAGTGTTGAAAAGTTGGGGTAACTGGGAACCAATATTTATTTCAAAACTATAACGACCCAAAACATTCGTCTTATTTTGTGTAGGAATGGCAAATCTACCACTGTAAGCAGTTCAAAAAACATCCGCAGTCACCTGCCCATTGAGCATATTTGGCACTTACTGAAAAAAAAAATTTAAATCATAATACGTCAAAAATACGCTAAAGAAGGCCGTATGCACCGGATGGTCAAAAATGGCACCTGAGGAGACATCAAATTTAGTGAGAAGAATGCGTTGACGCTTAGAGAAGGTAATTCAGGCCAAACGTGGCATAACTAAGTATTAGTTGACGCAAAATATACTCACCCTGATGATAAAACAATATTACTTTTCACTTGTGCATTAAATTTTTTGATTTAAAAACCATGGCCCATTATCATAGTCAAAATAAAAGTCGACTCTAAATTTAGTATAAGCATTTTTGACAGTTTTTTAATATAATAATATGTTGTCAAAAAGCTTGCACTAAATTTAAAGTCGACTTTGTTTTGACTATGATAATGGGCCCATCTCTTTTTTTAGGTTTTTCTAACATTTAATCTGAAATAAAATTGAAATTATTCTCTTGTTAAAAATAAATATTAAAAATTATATTTTCTAAGTGCTCATACTACTCTTTTCTGTAAGTGAAGTTGAAAAATTTCACTAACAAACATTTTTAACTTTGTGTCTAAACTTTTTTGATTCACTGTAAGTTCTCTGGCGCGGATTCTGCCAGCACTCGTGCTATTGGCAATTCGTTATTGCATCCAGACTTAAAAATTTTTTTGATGTTGTTGCTTTTTGTTAATGTTGTTACTGTTTTTTTTTTTTGCACTCTTCAAATAATTTTCGTGGGCATCGCTGCTTTAAGGTGCCATTGGTTTTAATAAAGCTATTTTAACGAAGTCGTCACAAAAAATTCACAAAAACATGCCTTTTTTGTAACATTTAATTTTTCAATTGCGGTAGACTTTTTGGTGGAAATGCCCATATGTAAGTACTAGGGAGTCCAATCCCGGAAGCTTTTCTCGATCCCGGGAAAATTTTAAGAAGTAAATAATTTAAAACATTTTTAATACAATTTTTTGTTATGTATTACCTGAAACTACAAAATGTAAATTAATTCATAGCAATACCAAAACAAAACACATTAAGGGTATTCACAATTGCGTTGTTTTCAATGTAGTTTAAAAAACCCCGTGGTATTGATACCACACTTTAACGAGCGGTTTTTATATTTTTTGTTGTTTTACATGAAATCTCTAAAAACCAAAAGTGTGGTTATTTTAAACAGCCCAATGATATGTTTAATGATTTTTAAGGTTCCATAGACAACTGATCGGTTGCCAGTTATTTTCTAATTGCAAAAATAGAAGATGCTCAAAATGCAAGTAAAACTTTTTTATGCCATATATTAATAGAATATATCAAATTAGATAGTTAATATATTTGCATAGTAACAAAAAGCGATAGTGGGAGATTCGCAACCACAAATTTTACCTTAAAGGGTGCTCATATTTGTGATTTTCCACTATGGCAAAAAAAACACAACACAACACAACTATACCATACAATTGTGAATACCCTTATTACTAATAAACACACAAAACGTAAATTATATTAATGACTAGCAAATTGTATTAATTTAACCCTTTCAGTGGATTTGTATTTATTTTGTAAAGCTTTTGTTTAAATCAAATTGTTTGGTTCTATGCAAAAAAGCAAACAAATTTTTTCGGCCTATTTTATAAGAAAAGATAATCCGGACAAAAATCCAATTTATGTTTTTTTTTTATCTTTTTTTGGCTTTAATGATAAGAATATTAAGAGTGTTTAAGAAACAAAGATCTAAAGGGTTGAAAAATCTTTAAGGGATTAAAAAAAGACTTTGTGCTGAACAGGAGCAAAATAATTTTTTCTTTGTACAAGCTTGCAAAGCGCAGGTTAAAATCGAAGTTATGTTTTTTTTTCATCTTCGAAGGACCTAAATGATAGGAATATTAAATCAAAAAATTATTTTGTTCTTAGTTTAGCCTAGAAATTGAAAGGGTTAAAGAACACAAAATATAAAAATATAAAATACAGAACAGTTTAAGGTATTAATATATAAATTTTACAACTTTTTTTTTTGTATATCGTCTTCATGATTTTTTTTGTGTTTGAGGCAAATTAAGGTTGGAAAAGGAAAAGACTTTTCAAAATTAAATTTTTTATTTTAATTATTTTTAAAGTAATCATTTAGCTGATCAATGCGTTTTATTTTTTATTGGAGAGTTTTGTTCTGATATTATTACAAATATAACCTGCTGATGAGAAGCACCATTCTGATTCTATGCTAGTTGTAGAAATACTTATACGATAATCGTAAGCAATTTGTAAGTTTCGATCACGATGGTGAAGGCACCACAAAACAAAATTATCTCTAAAGTCAGAAATATTTGACAATTTTGAAATACATAGCTTACTTCTCGATGTTGCAATTCTTCTTAAACTTTTCAAAGTCTTTGCTCCAGTGATTTACACTCATCGTCCTAACGATCTTTTTCAGCCTCAACAAAGAGTTTTTCTTATTCTATATTTATATCAACTTAAAATGAAATGTTTGCTTTTACATGAATATTTGTAATAAAAATTTTTTATTTAAAAATCCCGGGATTTAAAGAGGCTTAAATCGGCCGGGATCCCGGGATTGACTTTCGTAGTAATTACTAATTATTACTTATAATAAGTATGTTCAAAGCAAAAAAAGTCCAAGTTTTCGATGTATATAAATCCACAAAAAGAATTAAAAACCACATCATTAGCACTATCATATCATCATTATCATCGTCATCACCATCATCAAATATGGCCAACAACATTTTATTCATACTATATCTAATCAGCTTGTTCTTACAAATTCCTCGAGTTGTACAGATGAAAGTTTAACAGCACGATATAAACTATGTGGCAACTTTTTTAGGCACTCACAGAGTTAAATGCTTTAAGAAATGTACGAATCTAAACCGGTCAGTGTTCCCTTGCTTAATTATTTTTGTGTTTTTTAGGTGCGACAAGCTGTTTCCAGAGGTGAATAAATATATCTCTTATATAGGTACATATGCACACACAGACAACATATCTACATACAAACATAATTGTGTGTAAAAATGTGTTTTGTACTGTATTCAAGGTAGCAGCCTAAAAAAATTCATTCTAAATAATTGCGTTTGATGGCCAGATGATGACAGGGCCGAGGTAAGCGCAGCTACTAGTCGATACAATAATAACAAATGTAGATACATAAGTATCTATATATTAATTTTGAAAATACAAAAAAAAACCAAAACACAGTGCAACGTTTTAAACGATAAACAGATGACAATAAGAGGAATACAAATATAAATACAATAATTATAAAAATATAAGAATGGAATGAAAAAAAAAAACAAAACAACAATCGAGAAAGTTAAAACTCGCTACGACAAAAACTGTGACAAAAAGCTATAAAAATGAGCAAACAAACTGAAATCGTCCGTCCTCAGGAGAGAGGAACACTAGCAACAAACACACAAAAAGCAACAACCAACCGCAAACAACCCGCCGCCAGAAGGCAGTCAGGGCACTCAGACAAAAACGTAGTAAAAAAAAAAAACTGGAGTGAAGCGCACGTTTTTCGTTCCGAATCGTAAGCGACATCAACGTGCTACGTTGCGCTAACGAATGAAAAGAGCAAGTGAGAATAACAAGAACAACAAAATCATGCAATAATAAAAGCTAAAGAATAGTGAAAGAAGAAAGAAACATATTCATGTTTATTGTTAGTCAGCACACAGAAAAAACTCACAGTCAAACGCTAAACGAAGTAAAAATGTTAATAGTTGGCACTAATCAGAAGTTAATTACAATTATTTTTGACTCGGGCAAACGACACACGATGCAATGAAGTCAAGTAGAGACGACGACAACACAGACACGATGGCAAGTGTTTGCAACCGTGTCTGCTGCGCGGGTTGCCCGACAGATGCAAGTGCAGCATGGAGGGCATTAAAAGTAGTGAAATAGTCGTAGCCAGAGTTGTAAATACGTCACTGATAAATTATGCAGTGTATTAATATTAAAAAGAAAAAACAAAATCAAACAAACAAAGAAACTTTATGAAGTGAAACTACATGTATATATTGAAGGTCAATATCACGTGGATATATGTTTTACATGTAAAACAGGGTGCGAAAGAATAGGAAGAGCATACGACGAGTACGGGAAGAAAAGAAAATACGGGAACTATTGATTTTCTTGAACTAAATAACGATTTGTAACTTTGTTTGTCAGCGTGGCACACTATGCCAAAGAGACTTTTTTTTGGTGGTTCTAACTGCTTAAAGTTACCCTACATTTGCACAAAATAAACACTTTGCATAACAAATACCCATAAACCATTGAATTTGAATGTCATTGACGTCGTAGCAGCAAAACTTAAAATGGTATAGTAGGCAGGCTATCATCTCAAGATTATCCCTAACATTAATTAAATGCTGACGAGATCAAAAACCCGTTTGATTGGGTTGATTATTTCAAAAAGGAAGTGTCGAATACCGAAACCGATCAGTAAAATAAATATCCAAAAAGTTTGACACAACCATAGCAGCAGCCTGCATGACTTGCAGGAATTTTGCTACACTTCAAGTGCCTCATTCTCTCTTTCTCTGGTATTTTTACACAAAAGTGAGGTTATTTTATTTATAAACAAGTTTTGCATCACTTAAGTTCACCCCGGATTATGATAACAATCAGTAAAATCGATTAATAGCCAATGAAGAACAGATACAACTTTAGAGGGGTAGGGTAAGAAGTATGAAAAGAACATCCCTTATTTCAAATATATTTTAAATGCAAACACATTCAAATGCATGAAAAATATTCGATACATCGCACAGTGATGCGATTGGTACAAGTTAGACGGAAAATATTTAGTGGATTTTTTTTTTGGTAGGTTTTGATGTTTCTGGTAAAGAAAAATACAAAAAAAGTGTTTCAGAAACTTTGCACAAGTGGGCGTGGCAGCTGCCATACAACTTAAACACATTTTGTGCTTTAACTTAAATTAAGAAAGGAGATAAGCTACGATAACAAAACTAAACACAGACGCCTAGTATATGACTTCCAAAAAGTGTTAAAAATTCCGGTGCGATTGGACAAGTGGGCGTGGCAGCTGAAACAAATTTTGTTCTATGTCTTAAAAATCAGCTAAACTACGATAATGAAATCAAACATAGACGTCTAAGGTTGCGGACAGAGTGAACGCCGATTCAGACAGGCAGACAGGCAGGAAGGCAGGCAGGCATGCACACAGGCAGGCAGACAGGAGCAGGCAGTAACCTGCGAAGAAACGAGATAGAAATAACTTTTTCTCGCTTGATCACATAGTTTTCCTGCGCCTGTCTGCCAGCCTGTCCGCTTCGGCGCTTACTCTGTTTGCAACCTAATATGTGATTTCCAAAAAGTGTAAAATATTACTGCGTGGTCAAGCAAGAAGATTAAACAGAATATCAAGTTCGAAAATGAGCAGTTAAAACTCTTTCAATTACACAAAAATTAATTAAATCACTTTAAATGTACATATCAGCTAAAATCTTAATTAAGCACTTTGAGTCTTAAAATAAACCCAATCAGATCAAAACCATGTCTACCTCCTATACAAAATTTCTTTATACATTATTTTTATTATTATTTTTATTCAACATATTAGTACAATAAGAACAAGTTCTTTTACTATACAAAGCAATAATCTTAAGGGTAAAATATTATAAATGACATTATTTTTAAATTTAAATTTGAAATAAAGTTTGATATAAGTTTTCAAATGAAGAATAAATGTTACTGTGTAATTCAGCTTACTTTATAATAAGTACAATTAACAGGAAGTATAGAAGACATTTTAAAATCAAATATATGAAATATAATAATATGAAAGAGGGAAAAAGCTGAAGTTTAAAAAGAAAGTTTAAATATATGAAGAAATTAGATAAAAAATTAAAAAAAAATACAAACGGTAAAATATCTTTAAATTCCACAAAAATTAATTTATTTACTTTAAATTTAGCGAATGAGCTTGAGACCAATTACACACTATAAGTTTGAAAATAATCAAAACCGGCTGTAAGCCACGTCTACCTCCCATACAAAGTGACATTAAATAAACGATAAAATTCCTTTAAATTGTAAAAATTAATTTATTCAGTTTAAATTTAGCGAATGAGCTTAAATACTAATTACACATTTTAACTTTGAAATGAGCCAAATCGGTTGGAAACCACTTCTACCTCCCATACAAAGTGGCTTTAAAAACGCTAAAATCTCTTTAAATTTTACAAAAATTTATTAATCACTAAAATCACGGGTAAAATTTTTACCCATGTTAGAGCCCATAGAACTCAAGTTATCTCAATGTCAGCTTTTCAATATCAAAACCATAAAAAACAGTCGAAACCCAGTTTTGCAATCATTTTGGCACTCATAGAGCTTAAAGTAGATATAAAAGTGAATCAATAAAAAAAAATATGGTTATAATTTGAGGTGGCGTTTTTTTATCTTGCTAAATGTTTGACCAAATTTTGCGTTTTACCAAAAAAAAAAACATCACTAAAAAAATTTTTTTATTATATGTATTGAAAAATTTTTTTTCAGTTTAATCTCAGCAAAAAATTCCAATGCGCATTACTAGTATGCACGTAAAGAGCGCTTCATTCTCCTTGCAAATAGTGCTGTTTGTATAGCGCTATATTTGTAGCACTTTCCGTAACGATAACGTTGCACTTGAAAAAAGAGTATTACATTTTAATGTAAATTTAAGAAACTATACAAATTCATCAGATCGTTTTAATACTATGTTTTCTGTTTTTCCTTCATCAAATGAAAAATCAAAGAAAATGCATAAAAATCATGCCTTTTTATATTGTCGCCCTAATTCTAATAAGATGTATGTCAAAATCGGACAAAGTAACGTTTTTTAGCGGTTTAGGTAGATTAGTTAAAACTACATTTATGTCCTTTTTTAGTTTTTAATGTTTGTAAGAAAAAAAGGAAGGTAGAACGTTTAAAATGCATTTTCGTTTCAACTTCATACAAATAATAAAGAGTTTCCCTTGCCTCCTGAGCAAAAGATAATTTTGACTTACGTCGTATAAGAATTAGGCCTGAACTAAAAAAGGAAACAAAGCATTCCACCTAAGCAGAACAAAGCGCTCGGCTCTCGCTACGATTTTATATTTTCTACAGCGGGAGCGGAGCGCATACATCTGATGACATGACTATGTTAAGAAATGCGCTATACACAAGGAGAATGAAGCGCTTTACACGTTTTTTTTTGGAGCGCTTCAGATGCGCTTATGGAGCGCTCGTTGGGATATAATGTGATGTGTTAGCAATTTTTAACACCTCGCATATAGTCTCATCACCCACAAATTCAATACCTTTCATACGAAACGGTCAGAGCCTATTTTATACAGGCATATTTTTGTGTGGCGGCCGTAGCCTAGTGGGTATAGTGCGTGGCTCCTAAGCTAAAGAACTGCGGTAGCCCGGGGTTCAATTCCAGCTCAGACAGAAAGTTTTTTCAATTGAATTAATTTTTCTGTTCGGTCGTCACCTCTCTGCAGACAATGGCAAACCTCAGAGAGTAAAAATTGCCATGTAAAAGCTTCTTGAGAACATAAGCCGTTCGGAGTCGGCATTAAGCACGTAGGTCCAGTTCTCGGTCACTTGTGATCAAACATTTAATAACACGCACAACACAATTGATGAATAGAAGCTAGGTCAAAGTCCTTCCAAGGGCTGAAATGACCAGTTTATTTTTTTTATATATTTTTGGCCATCATTTGGCACTTAGCACTTCCTGGGCTTAAAGTAGAAATAATAGCTATTAAATAGAAAAAAAATTTTCAAATATGAAGTGGACTTTTTTATTTTCCAAAATATTTTATCGAATTTTCCGTTTTTACGGATATATATCCTTAAATACCGTTTTATAGCACCAACATTTTAAAAGATACATTAATGAATTTATTTTATTTCAAAAGAACATATCTTAGTCATGAAGTATGTTAATTTTTAACTTTTTTGGATATTGGGAAATATTTCAGAATTATAATTAAGTATAACTAAAGAATTCATGAACAAAAATTTAAAAAATATAGTTTTTGGGCCATCTTTCAAGAATTTTTGTATTTTTTGTAGAAAGCGGAGGTAAATAAAAAATTATTCCTGTTGTCAGTAGATATTTTTTAAGAATTCTACATGCTCAAAATTGAAAAGGTCGATTTCGAATTAATTCCGTCTAGCATGCCCTTTCGCATCACTGTGCAAGCATCGTGAGTGTCGGGAAAATCTACTGTTTTCATTCAGTGTTAAACGACTTAGTATTTTTTAGCGTTAAAGTGACATCACTGGTAGTATTGGCCATGCACTATAGCGCTATTAATATGATAAATATTTTCAAATCGCTTACATTTCATGTTACACATAACTTAAATATTTCTACAAGTCATTTAATTGCCAGTGAATTGCATGGAGTTGGGTGCAAAAAGTTTAACCGTTAATTAAACTCATTAAAATAATGAACTTTGAGATAATATAGTGTTAATATGCTTACTTCGACTTTAACAGATTGACTCAATTCACTATTTCTAATTGATACGATACCTTACTAAGCCCCCGCGTTTAGATGTCATATCTGTCTGTCAACACGATTAAAGCCGCTATTTTGAAACAAAATCTGATTAAAACCAAACCCATACAAGTGAGAGATTTTATCAAAACGGTTTTTAATTAAAGGGACTCTATTCTTAAAGGAATATGTTTAAAAATTTGCATTTTTTCATTTTTTAGTACAAAAAAATTGTTTTAAAATTACACAAAAATTAACTTAAAAACCGAAACATGCTCTAAAAATGTCCAAAAACGACAATAAAATAACTTAAAAAGTCCAAAAAATGACCAAAAAATGCCTTAAACCTCGTAAAAATTATCTGAAAACAAAAACCAATAAAAAACGATGAAAAATAACGAAAAATGACTTAAATCATATTTGGAATTTAGGAAACTAAATGAAGGAGAAAAAAATTACATGTCAACGAAATCCTAGCCCTGTTAATAATAATATCTAAAAAAAACATTTTAATTTTATTAATTTAAGCGTAATTTAAGCGTAAATAAATTCATTAACCATGATGATCAAATCGTCTGCACTGTTTCACAAATGTAGTTTTTCTTTTTCGTAAATTTTTAGTAATTTCTTCGTAAACTTTTCTGTTTTATTACCCGACTACGGCGAAACAAAAGGAGCGGTATTTGTGTTTGACCGGTATGTATGTATTAGGGCTTTAAATTCTGGGATTTCAAACCAATTTCTAGTCCCGGAATCCTGGGATTACAACCCCTAAATCTAAATCCCGAGATTTTATTCACAAGAACATATAAAAATTTTCAGCAAATACAAATGCAACTGCAATGTAAACGATGGGTTTTTTATGTTATCGAAATCACCCTGTTCTTTTATTATGTTATCGAAATCACCTTGTTCTTTTTTTATCTCTTATACACTTCGAAAGTCTATTTTTCAGTTTGTTTTGGTTGTGATCTTCAAAGACTCTGTTTACTAGGCTGTATAACTTTCATAGAATTTTGAAAGTAGCAATAATTTTACTACTATACTATAGTTTTTTTGCCATAAAAGGAATATTTTATTCACACCATACTTTTTACTAACACCTTACTAATTTATTTGAAAAATAATTTTCTTTCAAATTTTTAAAATGTAAATGTTTTGTTGTTTGTTTTGTTAAAAGTATTAACGTTTATATTTTTATGTTTATAATTAAGTGAAATATTATTTGATATTTTTTAATATTTTTGGTTTTCATTCTTACATAAATGTTTAACTTTTCTTAAGTATAAAAAATCATAACTTTTTTATTAAATTAACTTATTATATATTTAATTTATATATATTAAAATTTAGCAAATATCTTTACTAGGTTATGATTTTTATTAAAAAAAATCATCATACCATAAGCGCTATTTTCTAATATAGTTTTTTCGATCTGGTTTAATAAGGAGTGGTATATTTTTCAATCGTAAAATTGCAAGTGTTTCCCCTAAAAATACAAAATGGAATTTCAGAATTCGACTTTTTATTGTAGTTATTGTTGAATTTTTTCCCTTATATTCTTCTATGTTATTTGCAACTATTTTGTGATGCTTGTCTGCATTATTAATTATGATTTCGACTTTGTGCTGTCTTATAAACTTTCGAATGTTTTTGAATATTTTAAATACTGAATAAGAATTCAGTTTGGATTTTCTATTTAAAAAAAAAAATAAAAAAATAACATGCAATTGCTTTTGCTAAAACGCAGAAATGAATTTTTACATTAAATCATTATTTTAAAATTTTGACATTTCGGGATCAAAGGATTTTTCGGAATAATGTATTTAAAATCCCGAAAACCCGGGATTCACCAAAACCCTTTGGGATTGAAATCCCTAGTATGCATGTATGTATGTTCATCTGTTCCACTCGCACTTCTAAACTATTTATCATAATTGGACAAATGAGGTATCATTAGAAGCGTTTTAATCGTCCGGTGAAGAAAAGTTATGTGACGAAACATTAAGTTGAATGTGTTCGCCCTCTAGAGGACAAAAAGTTAACTAAACCCCTAATTTCTAAACTACTTATCATAATTTAACAAATGAGGTATCGTTGGAAGCGTTTTGATCGTCCGCTGGTGATAGGTTATGTATGTGACGTCACAAAAATTGAATATGGCACCCTCTAGAGGCTAGAAAGTCAAATAAACTCCTAACTTCTAAACTACCCCAACAAAAATCAGTTCGTACGCCTGAACAATTTTTAATATCAACACTTTTAATTTTTATTTATATTTAAAAATCAATGTTTTTCCTTTGATACAACAAAGTTTGTTGTATTCTTAAGGCTTGAAGTGTCATTTCTAAGGCCGCGTTCATAGTGGACGCTTTGGCTGAAGCTGATTCATAAAGCAGCTTTGTCGAGCTTTTTTTTATCATACTAAACGCTTATTCATCGTTTTACAAAGTAGATTCTTGAGCTTATAAGTGTCTATAGTGTGCGCTTTCTGCTTGTGTGAGCAAACGAGATGGAGATATTAGCGCTGAAAACCATTTAAAAAGTAGCTTTATGCTCGGAGTCAGCTTACACTATAAACACTTTGAGCTTTTTCCATATGCTTATACACAAACAGCAAAACCTCTCAGCTCAGCAAAAAGCGTTTACTATGAACGCGGCCTTAGAAATGACATTTCAAGCTTAAAGAATACAACAAACTTTGTTGAATCAAAAACATTGATTTCTTTATATAAATAAAAGTTGAAAGTGCTAATATTAAAAAATGTTCAGGCGTACGAACTGATTGTTGTTAGGTAGCACTGATCATAATTAGCGAATGAGGTATCGTTGGAAGCGGTTTGATCGTTCGATAGCTAAAGGCCATGTGACGTCACATAGAATTGAAAAAGGCGCCCTCTAGAGGACAGAAAGTCAAATAAACTCCTAATTTCTAAAGTACTTATCATAATTTTACAAATGAGGTGTCGTTGGACATTTGACATCTAGAGGACAGAAAGTCAACTAAACCCTTACCTTCTGAGCTACTTAGCGTAAAATGAGAAAATATATATCTACAAATAATTTAAATAAAAAATAAGTTAAAAAAACTAAAACCCTACTACTAAAAATCAAGCTCTAAAAAGTATGAACAAGAAAATATTCTCATCTGAAATTTTTATGTATAAACTATTCAATATTTTTTGTTTATTACATAAACAACTTACACATAATATATTTTATTGTATTTAATAGATATTTATAGTGATATTCAGAAGACATCCGTTGAAATTTGGCAAAATCTCATAAAACTCCGCCTACCTCCCAATACAAAGTACGTCATCAAAGTAGCATAGAATAACTTTTGAAAATTGCACAAAACTGTGTGTATTGATTGCTTAAACCTTAACTACATTTGAATTTCTTTCAAAACTGGATGAAAACCACGCACATCCTCCACACGAAGTGACATCATAAACATTTATAACTCGGATAACTTAGAAAATAATGTATGGGCATGATAAAAGATCTTTCAAAAAAGTATCCAAGGTTTCCAAGATTTTTTTTATGATCTCGCGAGTGCTTTTCGATGTTGTAAATACGCTTAAGTTTTTAAAAAACACTAAATTTGGTGCATTTTCATTTAAAATTAAGTTCTTTCAATGCAAGTCGCTTGTAAGCCCAAAAACATAATTTATTGCCCTGTTTGCAGAGCTGTAAGAAATGCATTCTATTTGACAAAAAAGTGAATCAGTAAATAACGAAATAAGAATGCATTCAATGAATGCAAAATTGATTTATAAATAAAATTTTTAATTCAAATTCATTTTAAAAAAATTATTAATTCTTCATTTCATTACTCATTTACGTTATTCAGAATAATGAATCAATTTTTTTATTCATTTGAATGCTATTCACAAAGAATGCAACTCACAAAGAATTTCTGAATTTTCAATTAATCTTTTTTTATTCATAATTCATTTTTTATTCGTTATTGATTTTGTATTCATTATTCATTTTTTATTCATTATTCATTTGTTACTCATTACTCCTTTGTTACTCATTATTCATTTGTTATTCATTATTAATTTTTTATTCGTTATTAATTTTTTATTCATTATTCACTTGTTATTCATTATTAACTTTTTATTCATTAATCGTTTTCTATTCATAATTTATTTGTTATTAATTATTCATTTTTGATTCATAATTCATTTTTTATTCATTACTCATTTCTTATTCATTATTCATTTGTTATTCATTATTCATTTTTTATTCACTATTAATTTGTTATTCATTATTAATTTTTTATTCATTTTAGTCCTAAGCTATAAATAAAAAACTAATAACAAATGAATAATGAATAAAAAATTAATAATGAATAATAAATGAATAATATAAAATAAATAATGAATAAAAAATGATTAATGAATAAAAAATGAAAAACGAATAAAAAATTAATAATTGCTAGGGTTAACTCCTAAGCCTCACCTGGCAGCTTAGAGACTGAGTTTTCCAAAGGTGCCCCTATTAGCTCACTTAGCGTAGAAGGAAACAATCCTGACCCCATTACAACCACATCATCCGCATAAGCCACTACTTTGACCCCATTGCAATTTAATACCTAACGAATTTCTTTCAGGCGATGAGCCAGAGTAAGAGGGAGATCACTCCTCTCTGCGGAGTTCCTCTACTGACAAATCTCGTGAGTTGACAACTATCCAGGTCTGACTGGATTATTCTGTTACTGAGACTATCCAGTTTCTCACATCCAGGTTAGTCAGACTCAATAATGGCCTAAGTGTGTAGATTTTTAAATGACCCTTCTATGTCCAAAGGCCCAACCAAAATAGACGAAACGAGACGATAGCATTTTGACGAACGTCTGCACTCGTTACGAATGTTTACGGATTTAAACCAAAATGAAACGATTTGCTCAACTCGTCTGAAACAGCTGATCAGTAGGCAATCGAGTATTATTTATTTATTTATATTGTGCATTTTGTAATTTTTAATAAAGATTTGTGAAAAATGAGTGAAATAATGGCGAAGTTGAAACAAATTGATGAAAATAAAATAAAAACCCACTCTGCACAGCTGTTGTTGACGAGTTGCTACGCTAGCAGTTCGGTTCTTACGGAATAATACGTCTTGTCAAACTGTTTCGTTTAGTTTCGTTCAGTTACGTTTGCTCATTTTGGGTAACAACATTAATATGTATTTAACCGAACACTTACGTTTTTACTCGTTACGGAGCAAAACCTCTATTTTGGTTGGGCCTTAAGAAGGCCGCTAGAGCGTATTGCTTAAAGAAAATAGATCTTGTGGAACTACATGTTGTAGTTTCTGCAACATTATTGGTAGAATGCCATCGGGGCCTGGAAATTTGTATGGAGAGAAGCTGTTTATGGCCCAGTTAATGCAGTACTTTGAGATAAAAGAGCCAGTAGGAACCGCAGTAGTGGCCTCGGGTGACTCTAAACCTAAGGTTTTTATAACTTTTTTTAAAAAAAGTTACGCACAACAGATTCTTTTACTTAGGTCGACTTTTTTAGAATTCATTTCCCGTGCATTATATTAATATTAATTAAATTTTTTTGCATTTATTCAAAAATAGAAAAGTATTAAAAGCCCCTCTGAACTTTCCCTTAACTACTTTGCATTTTTAGAATTTAACTATAGGACTTTTAATCTTGGTAACTTTTATAGTGAAGGGTTAATCGTTTCGAAGGTTGAATGGATAGTGAATGGTTAATCAAAGAGCTAGAGCACACAAAGTTCATCGTTTACTTTTCTGTAGCAAACTGGGCACATTTGTTTAAAGCAGCTATAAATTTTTCGAAGGAAGCTCAAAATAATTATGTGGCAAAAAATTTCCTTCAAAATACTACCAATTATCTACTTACTAACATTGCAGTAGTTTTTAGAGCCAGCTTGTGCCAGCCCATTAAAAAAATGAAAAAAGACAAAAGCAAACATTTCATTTCGAAAACATCTGTGCCAATGCCACGAAAGTAAAAATGTGTTTTCAACTTTGTTAAGTATATGATAATAAAATTATTCATGTTTTTTGAGCTTGTAGTTAAAAAGAATTGTTTCTTAAAAACAAAAAGTAAAAAATGGGTTGTTAACTGAATGAATATAAGTCAAACAAATTTGGCAGTTGTTAATGTCATATTTTGAAAGCTTGCAGAATGTGAGTCGAAAAACATCTGACAACATAAACAAAAGATGAAAAATATAACCTACTGAACCAACCACAAGCAAAGTTTCGGCGTAAAGTCAAGTGTCAAAAAATTAGAGATTGCAAAATAAAAAAATAAAAATATCACAAAATTTATGTGCCTATTAATGTTCGTAAAATAAATAATTTTTTTAAACAAAATTGAACATACTTTTGTGTAATCTTTAAGGTATTTTAACGAGGTGAACGAGGTATTTAATTAGGAGAAAAATATGTATTCTCTTTGGATGAAAAATTTGTTTAAAAAGAGCATACATTTTTGATACATTTTACTCATTTTAACTTATCTATATAATTAAAAGAGTGTGGCGTTAGTTACTACGCTTATAACTCAAGAACGGCTGGACCGATTTCGATGATTCAGACCAATTCGAACTGGTCTCCGGCCAAACAAGAAAAATACCTAAAAAATTCCCGAAAAATCCCCGAAAAAATATATGAAGAAAATTCATTTCCCCATACATTTTGTATGGAGCTACTTTACTACGCATTCTGGATAATCATGACGTTTTTTTGTAGCAATTTTTTTTTTGTCACATTAAAAACTAACAAATTTTAAATGCTGGTTCCGTCAGAATTTTTCAAGTTTTCACAAATTTTTAAGTATTCGACCACAATTTACACAAGCAAGATTATATTTTATGGGCGTTTGGAAACGGGGGCGTGGCAGCAAAGCGCCTGGTTTCAGCTAGTTTTTTTCTATAAAAAAGTACATTTTTAATTCAAATGAGATATGTATTAGATAAGATTTGATTCTGATTAAAAACTATATATTTTGAAGGCACCGCTGAGACTTACCCATGAGGGGGGGCACACATGGGAACTAAAAAACTTAAAAAAATGTATATGCTTACTCTTGCTATAAAAAACCGCATCATTATGATATTGAAATTGAAAGCTCTAAAAAGCTGAGCTTTACTCAATAGTTGCTTTATGAATGACTTAAGGCTTAAATATGATAAACTACTTAATAATTATAACAACGCATAGCAAATAATGTAATACTTTATTAGGGAAAGATTTAAGAAATAAAAAGAATTTATTGGGATAATTATTAAGTTTTTTGAATTGCCAACGAAAAAAAAAATATATTTTAAGACAGCATATATACGAGTATGTATGTATATGGTATTGTTAACATAGTATAGTTATGTATATGTAGCTAAAGGTGATGATAGTAGACGATGATGATTATGATGATAGTGATATTGTTGTTGTTATTGTCGGTGCTTTTTGGGGCCTAGAGTGAGTGAGTGTGAGTGTGTGTGTGTTATAGAGTTGTGCTGCTGCAGTTGCTGTCAAGTTGAGGTGGGACACGTGGAACCTACGCTGTTTGACTGTAGATACATATTTAGTATTTTCGGTTGCATCGCAATTGCACAACTGAAACAGAATAATACAACAACTACTACAAAAACAACAACAATAATAACAGCAACAAGAACATTAACAACAACAACAATAATAAGAGTAAGAAGAGTACTAACTAAAGTGTAGTGCTGCTATGTGGTGGAATGTGAACGGATGGATGGTTTGTTGGATGGTTTGTTGGTTGGTTGGCTGGCTGACTGGCTGGGTTGGTTGGCTGACTGGCGGAATGGCGGAATGGCAGGCTGACTGCTTCAATGGATGGTCGCATGTTTCGAAGTAAGAGAGGAAGAAGGCATGACACGCTAGGCCAGGCAGGAAGGCGTTCGGGTGACGGACGTTAGCATTATACTATACATGTTTGTATAAACCATGATGACGATGATGATGATGATACATCGTGGATGTGGTATGGTTGAAAATCGGCAGGAAGACTCATAAAGGAAAGGTATAGGAAGTGAATGCGGTGCACTCAGTGATTTTCAAAGAGAGCGATTCATATATATATATATATATATAGAGCAACAGCGAAAAGTAAGGAGGAAAGGGCAGAGTAGGGAGC
Source organism: Dichetophora obliterata (assembly GCA_963920525.1). Classification (NCBI taxonomy): domain Eukaryota; kingdom Metazoa; phylum Arthropoda; class Insecta; order Diptera; family Sciomyzidae; genus Dichetophora; species Dichetophora obliterata. Next base: position 202,679,584 of record OY986438.1, on the reverse strand, counting down.
GAGTGGATTCTGAGGCTGAGACTGCAGAGAAAAGAGAGTGCATGCGAATGTGAGAGGTCGTGATACTGTTGTAGTATCGTACATTGAAAAAGATGGTGGTGTTGTGGGGGGTGCAAGGATGATCAGCCAAACTGGAGGTAGGGTGAACTTAAAACAGCAAAGAATGGGGTCTCGTTGGATTTCGCATTCAAATGTTAAGCATGCTGTGTGTGGTGTTTTGCGTTGCGTTCTGTTCCGTAACGTGGTGTGTGGGGTTTGGTGTTTCTTTCCTTTTTTTCTTCTTTTTTTTTTTTTGTTTGCCATTATGTCGTGTGCACGGCAAGTGTGGCTAAGTGTGTGTGTCTGTTTGTGTGCGTGCGTTTGTCTGTGCGTCAGCTGCTGCTTCTGCTGCTGCGTTATAGTACAGTTAACGAAACACACACAAAACATAATATTGTGATGAAAGAGAGCAGACAACAACAATACGCACAACAAGAAACAACTACAATAGCAGCCAAATCAGCAACACTGGCGCACTGAATAATAATAAGTAGCCGCCTGCCTATCTAAAGAATAACTTAATTCTTGGCACTACTGGCAAAAATTACAAAAACCAAAGCAAAGGTGTGCGGCTGCAAGAATCATCCTTATCAAAAGATTTTCGGGGGCAAAGTGGGGTAAGCGCTTATCAAGCTGCAGATTCATTAACTATGTGGGTCATATTCATTGAAAGAAAAAAAAAACACAACAACTAAATCAATTTATTCAACTAGTAGTTAGCTGTTAAATAAACTTAAAGCAAGTCAGCAAAAAAGCACCACGACCGTATATCAACTTTAAAGAAAACTTCAACACACACCGAATTCTTCGGTGCGGTGGCGAGTGTTAATGAAAGCTTGTCTGCTTAAACTAAATCAGAGAAAAAAGCTTTAAATTATAACAAGTTGCTATAGTGACAGAACATTAGCAAATCAATAGCTTAATTATAACATGGAGCAGTGCGGGTGGCGGATAATGGTCTCTGGGCGTGCGAGAGAGGGTAAGAAGGCAGCACGGCACTCTAGTTATTAGACAGCGCTCGTTTTCGTGCTGGTGGTTTTGGCGACGGCGGCGGTGGCGGTGGTAGTGGTGGTAATGGTCGTGGTGGTGGGTGAAATAAAGGTTGTAGCGTTGTGGCACTTGAGTTGCTTTTTAAGTGGAAGGGTAGATTTTCGATGATGACGACGACAACGCTGCCACCGTCGTCTCCACAAAAAGTTGTTATGTTGTGCGTCGGATCGTGTCCTCACTGTTTAAACTGGTTTCAGCTAAAAGCAGCTCACACACAGTGAAACAAATTGCAAAATTTCCAAATATACTCCTGTTGTTGATAAGAGATACGGAAAAGAGGTATTTCACACACAGAGAGATTTTTTTGAGACCAACAGTTTTGCCCTACTGGCTAAAATGGAAAAACATACACTAGTCGGCATAATTATTTTGACGAAAACAAAATGCAAATATTTTAAGTTTAGTTTGGTTTAGTTTAGTTTGTTGAGGGCCCATGTGCACTGCGACCCATAGGATCTATTGTGCATGCCCTTGTTTAACTATCCAAATTTACTGCATGTTTATGTATAACGAAACGAAGGCTGAACGTCGTGAAAGAAAAGAGCGACAGTATTTTTTGATATGAAAAAATGTATTGCTTACCGTGTCTCGCACTTCGTTCAGCCTTTGTTTCGTTAAGGCTTGTTTATAGTGGCGACTTGTTGCTTTGCCAAGCCGAGCTGAAAGCGCGTCAAACTAAAAGCAGCTGGTAGTGCGTATATTGCGCTCTTACCGCCACTGACTTGTTACAGATGGTTTTTGACTACTTTGGGTTTATTTGTATATATTACGTTTCTTTCTTATTTATTTTTGATGTCGAAGTCAAAGGATTTCGTGCGTGCTTTTTACTTTCCTTAAACCAGCGAACAACAAGTGAATAGAAAAAAATTCAAAAACAATGCTGAAACGCATTTTAAGCTACTGTAAGTTGCTTTAAGTTACTAAAAGTCGCTGACTTTTTGCAGCTGGTTTTTGACTCTTTTGAGTTTGTTTGTGTATATTACTTTTTTGTTTTGTTTATTTTGCAATCGAAGCATCAAAAAAGTCACGCGATTTCTTGTGTCCTTTTTGCTTTCCTCACATAAAAAAGGTGGGAAAAAAGCTAATCGGCTAAATAAGCGACTCATCGAAAGGCTTTGTAAACATTTTCCCGAATGCGGACATCATTTATATGTGTTAGTTTGTATACATTACACAGACTAGTTGATGTCTTCATTGACCAATACCTAATTATTTTCATATTTAGCATACACATATCAAAGATTGATGTCAAATGATTGACTTTTGCACAACAAATGAGAAAATTTAGAAGAAAACAAAAGCTATTGATTTGCTTATTTAAAAATTTTTTTTACCCAATTGCTTTTGATCCGAAGAGAAGTGAAGAAATGGAGTAATAGGAAAAACAACAATAAATATATGTACATATGTATTTTATTGGAGTTTTCCTTGTTACTCTACCTTTTTATGTTATTAAATGAAAATAATAAATAGCATCGTGTAAAATAAAACTAAGCACATGCAAACCGTGCAAGCGAGCGAGAAAGCAACAATTGCCACCATGAATACCAGTGCACAAGTCGCTTTAAGCTGCTTTTTCGGCTGGCACTAAACGCACTTTGAGCTTATTTCATATGCTTGTATGTGAAGGGTTTTTCAGTTTTCCCTCTCGGTTCGGCTCGGCAAAGCAACAAGTCGCCACTATAAACGCGCCCTTAAAGATGCAGTTAAACTTTTAATAAATTTTACCACTGTTTCTGGCTTGGTGTTCCAAATTGTTGATGGGGGCGCCCCTCCAAAATGGAGACGTCGTAAGGTGCGTTTATATAGTGGCGTCTTGTTGCTTTGCCGATCCGAATCGAAAGGAAAAGCTGAAAAACGCTGCACATACAATCATATGAAAAAAGCTCAAAGTGTGTATAGTGCCAGCCGAACAAGCAGCTTAAAGTGACTTGTGCACTGGTATTCAGAGTGCCGATTGTTGCTTTCTCGCTCGCTCGCACGGTTTGCATGTGCTTAGTTTTATTTTACACGATTCTTACTTATTAATTTCATTAAATAACATAAAAAAGGTAGAGCAACAAGGAAAACTCCAATAACGTACATACATATTTTTTTTGCTTTAACTGTTGCGCATTTTCTTCGTTTTTTCTTGGGATCAAAAGCAAGTGGTTAAAAAAATTAAAATTAGCCATCAGTAAATCGCTTTTGTTTTCATTTAAATTTTCTAATTTGTTGTCGATGAGTCGCTTATTCAGCCGATTGACTTTTTTCCCTACTATTTTTTATGTTACTATTTTGCTTGTTATGTCTAAAACAACAATCCGAAATAAAAACGAAGCAATAAGGCAACAAAAAACAGCACAACACAACTGCTAAGAAGTCGAAACGCTGTAACATCAAAACACTTAAAACGACTAACAGTGGCTTAAAGTGCGTTTCAGCATAGTTTTTAGCATTTTCGTCTCTTGACTTGTTGTCCGCTTGTTTAAGGAAAACAAGAAACAAACTCAAAATCACATGACTTGTTTGATACTTCGATTGCAAATATCAACAAACAAAAAAAAACAACTAATACATACAAACAAACCCACAATACTTAAAAAGAAGCTGACAAGTCAGCGACTTAAAGCTACTTACAGTGGCTTAAAGTGCGTTTCAGCGTCGTTTTTCGAATTTTGCTATAACTTGTTGTCCGCTGTTTTGAAGAAAGCAAAAAGCACACACGAATTCACACTCAGAATTCACACAGAAACGTAATATATGCAAACAAACTCAAAGTAGTCAATAACCATTAGCAAAAAGTCAGCGGCGATAAGTGCGCAATATACACACTACCAGCTGGTTTTTGATTCACGCGCTTTCAGCTCGGCTCGGCAAAGTAACAAGCCTCCACTATAAACGCGCCCTTAGACTACAGATTGCCGCACATTCGCATAGAATGTGTTCTGGAGTTTCTTCCTCCTCCTCGCATAGTCTGCAGACAATTGATTCAGATAGGCCGATCTTTTTAAGATGGTATCTGAGTGACAGTGACCTGTGAAATAGCTAGCTAGAATTCTAAGGTCAGCTTTGGTTAGCTTGAGTAAATATTTAGATTAGCTTTACTGGGAGTTAAAAATTTATTGGCTTGCCTCTGTTCATTAGTGTCGTTCCAGTGGCACTGAAATTGGTAATTTTTTCATATTCTGATTTTTTTGAGAATGTAGCTTTAGCCAGACTACAGAATGGTTCAGGTCCGATAAGAGTTCGAGACGCTCCTCTTTTGGGATTTTTGAGTTACTAGAATAGTTTGAGAAAACAATTAAAAGAATAACTGTATTATACAAACAAATATTCAATTTGTAATGTAATGTACAGTAACTGGTCAAGCTATTAGAACGCAGAGTAATTAAACACAATTTTCAAGTTTGAAGTCAAATTATAATTTTGTTTTTATTTCAATAATATAAAATTAAATGAGTTAGTTAAGTTCATCAATTGTTTGTCATTAGAAAGTATTTATGATTACATTTTTGTTAGTAACGTGCATTTCCGCCTCTAGCTTTTATAACAGCACGCACTCTATTGGACATACTTTCTTCAATCGAAGCCTTAATACATAATTTTATTTCCGTAGAATTTCTCCAAACATCAATGATATTTTCTTTCAAAATAGTTATGGAAGGGTTATTCCGAAGGCAAACATGGTGTTTAAGGGTGTGCCAGACATTCTCGATCGGATTTAAATCCGGAGAATTGCCCGGCCAAAGAAGGGTGGCATAGACAAAAGGAAATTTTTTACAGATTTAGTCATGTGGCAAGGTGCACCGTTCTGCATAAAGACAAAGGGACTGTTACTCAAACGTTTATCCTCAATATAAGGCAAAAAAAGTTTCTTAGAAGCTCAATACACTGATCTTGCCTCATTGTCCCCTCTATTTTGTAGAGGGCCTTTTGATATTATTACCTTCTGAGCTTATTGCGGGATACCTTCATCCGTTTGATGAGGCGTGGGTTCTTAGTCGGACGATACGCTTCTACTCCGTATTGCTTTAGCCTTCTTTGCAACGTGCTCTTGTAATTAAAGACATAAATTAAATATAAAGAAAGGTTTATATGCTTATGTTAAGCCCATTGAAATAATTTGTTTTACCTATCTCTAGAAATACTCAAGATTTGCCTTCAATTCTCCTCAATAGCGACTTGTTGCTTTGCCGAGCCGAGCTGAAAGCGTGTCAAGCTAAAAGCAGCTGTTAGTGCGTATAGTGCGCGCTTACCGCCGCTGACTTGTTGCAGATGGTTTTTGAGTACTTTGAGTACTTTCTCAAAACAGCTCAAACAAGTGAAGAGACGAAAATGCGAATTAACTATGCTGAAACGCACTTTAAGCAACTATAAGTTCTTTTTTTTTTTTGTTTTTTTGTTTATTTTTGCAAACAAAAATCTTCTTGCTTTCCTCATACCAGCGGAACACAAGTCAAGACACGAAAATGCGAAAAACGATGCTGAAACGCACTTTAAGCCACTGTGAGTAGCTTTAAGTCACTTGCTGTTACAGCTTGTTTCGACTTTTTTGCACTTGTTTTGTGCTGTTTTTTGTGACCTTGTTGCTTCGTTTTTATTTCAAATTGTTTTTTTAACAGAACAGAAAAACTCAATCGGCTGAATAAGTGACTTATTAAAAGGCGTCTTAAAAATTTGCCTGAATGGGGACTTAGCACGGTCAATCGTTGGACATTTATATGTTTTAGTAAGAATTTGTTTGTAAACATTACACAGACTCACTTGTTGATGACTTCATTGACCAACATCTAATTATTTTGATACTTGGCATACGTATAAAATGGATTGATGATTGAATGATTAATATTTGCACAAGAAATTTAGAATAAAACAAAAGCTACTGATCGCTAATTTTGATTTTTTCACGCACTTGCATTTGATAACACGAAAAAACGAAGAAAAGGCGTAACAGCAAAAAAAATATATAAAAAATATGTATGTAAAATAAAACTTAACACATGCAAACCGTGCGAGAAAGCAACAATCAGCACTCTGAATATCAGCGCACAAGTCGTTTCAAGCTGCTTGTTCGGCTGGCACTATACGCACTTAGAGCTTATTTCATATGATTGTATGTGCAGCGTTTTTCAGCTTTCCCTCTCGGTTCGGCTTGGCAAAGCAACAATAAACACTCCCTAACCAACCAAGGTTGGCATATTATAAAATTCTCTCTATCATGTGAGGATCATATAAATTTTTGCGTTAGAAAATTGTATTACGTGCTACGCAGCCTTCGAATAACTGAAAGCTTTGTGCCTATTGAAATAAGGCGTAAAGTGGTTTTGCAGCTCCTGATGCCAATAACAGCATACTCGGAAGTAGTGCGCTCAAAGCTTGACTCGCGGTCGGAGCATAAACTTTTGGTCGCATTTAACATTGCCGCCCATTACGTTTTCGGCCTTAGAAGTATTTTCTTTAAACAATTACTTGGACGGGTCTTCTTAGTCATCTTGAAGCCAGAAATTGCATTTTACTGCATGAAATTATTCATACACAGAGTTACTTGTTTGAAAAACTCTCATTTTTTAGATCAAGTAGAGACCTCCATAGTTTAATCCCTAGACATAATTTTCTCAACTCCAGTAGATTGTTCTTTGTGAGCGGAATCAGATCTTGGAATTCATTAGCTACTACCATAAAAATTGTTTACAATTGTAACACCTTTACACATTTAGTTTATAAGCACTTTTCCTATATTTTTCCTTCTTCTTTCTTATGCTGCCAAAACTCTTCCAAAACTATTCTTTTCAGTTTTTTCCCTTATAAATTTCCCTATTGTATGTTATTTCTTCAAATTATTAATTTTTTTAATTTTAATATTTAATTTTTTTTAAACTTATTTTGTCTTTATTTTAATGTTGTTATTCATGATCAGCCCAATTCTGAATGAAAAGGGAGTTTTCATACAAGATAAGATAAAGTTTAAGAACATTTTGGAAATTTACAATGCCAATTTGTTCATCAACCGTCAATATTCATGGGTGTAAACAAAAAAAAAGTGATATCTTTATCTGCTGTCTTAAAAATGGAAACTCCCTTTTTCAATTCCCCGGAAAAAATTATTCAGAATTGGTCTGAATATCTGTTGCTTCCTTTGTCACTGTGGCATTTAAAAGAGTTAATTTTATTTGTCAACAATTAATTTCAATAGATTACGAATTACAAATTATTAAAAAATCTGTAAAGATAACATCAGTTTGAAAACCATTTTTGAAGTAAATAATAATATAATTGCAAGGGAGTGCTAAATTTGCCATAGTAGATTTACCAATAGGGCGTTCAAGATGCTGCCGGTCTGCAAGTGACGGCACCAACACTCTTCAAATGACATTTCTGTCGGGTGGCAATCTTAAAATGAACACACCATTCAGATCGATCTGTCAATGCATAGTGACGTTATAGTGTTACAAATTAAAAACTTTTGGTATTGTTATCCAAATGGATAAAAAAAAATTTCGTGCCTTGATTAAGCATTACTTTTTGCGTAACAAAAGTGCGAAAGAAACAAAAGAAAAGATCGATAAATATTGGGTTGGGGAAAAAGTATTCGCCGTTTTTTTAGTAAAAATAAACAACATTTTATTTTAAAAAAAAAATTATTTTATTAATCTAAATATGGTCCATTCTTTTCAACTACCTTCTGCCATTTTTGGGTTAAGACCTTTATTGTAAAATTCCGGGCTTTTATCGTTGAAAAACTGACGTTAGTGGTTTTCGCAGTCATCTTTTGGGGTTAATTTCTTCACAACAATGGAGTGTTGAAGAGATCGGAACAAATGTTAATCTGACGGTGCAATGTCAGGACTGTACGGTCGATGCAACAAAACTTCCCAGTGAAATTCTGTAAGTTTTTGTCGGGCCAATAAAGATGTGTGTGGCACAGCATCACCTTCCTTGTCGTCAATCCCGGCTTTGACACCATTCTTGGAGCTTCACCTTTTTTCGACCAAGACCGTTTGCGAACAATATTATCGTGCGTGATCCACTTTTTATCACCTGTTACCATACGTTTCCAAAATGGCTCGATTTCGTTTCATTTTAGTAGCGAATCGCAGATAGAAATTCGGTCCATTACATTTTTTGCACTAAGTTCATGAGGCACCCAAACATCAAGCTTTTCTTTTTAAAGCCAACTTTCTTCAAATGGCTTAAAACTGTTTTGTGGTCGATCTTCAGTTCCTTAGCGATGTCGTGGCTGCTCACATGATGGTTTTCTTGAACCTTATCCATTGTTTCATCGACTTTTTCGATGATGGGCCGACCAGAGCGAGGACCATCTTTGACTTCAAAATTTACAGAACGAAATCGAGCAAACCATTTTCTGGCAGTTGATTGGGATAGAGTACCTTCACCATAAACCTTACAAATCTTTTCACATGCCTGTGACGCATTTTTCCCTTTATCGTAGTAAAATTGTAAGATATGAGACATTTTTCCTGAAATTTCACGCATCTTTGCTTTGCAATAATTTTTAACACGATGCACCAATATCAGCAAAATTATCACAAATAATCAGCTGATTTGTCTTCTGCTAAGAGAAAAAAGGAGTTGCCAGATGCAGCTTACCGTTTCAATGTTATGACACTTTGAAATCAAGCGAACTCGAAAACGCCGAATACTTTTTCCCCAACCCAATATTATGGTAAATCTGCTCCGTCTTATTCAACCGTAACATATTGGATTGCAGAGTTCGAAAAAGGTCGAATCAGCACAAAAGATGAACACGCCAGGAGAGCACCAAAAACAGTGACCACTCCAGAATGTATTGGAAAAATCCAGAATGTATTGGATTTTTCCGTATTGGATCGATTTCGTATTGGACAATCCGAAAGTGCGTGAGATAGCTACAGCTACATATCAAATTGTTCGGTAGTTTGAATTTTACATAAACATTTGGTTATGAGAAAGCTGACTGCAACATGGGTGTCGCGTTCGTTAGCAATCAATCAAAAACATAAACGTGTTCGCACTTCCCAACAATGTTTGGACATACTTCAACGAAATCCGACTGATTTTTTGCATAAAATAGTGACCTTGGATGAAATATGGATCTACCACTTAATCCACCATAAGGAATTAGCAAAAGTGTGGGCAGGTCCCAGTGGAAGTACACCAAAGCGAGCGAAGACTCAACAAACGGACGGAAAAGTGTTGGCGTCTGTTTTTTTGGGATTCAAGTGGCATTTTTTTTGTTCATCGTCGATTTTGTTTTGAGAAAAGAAAAAACAATCAAAAGCGTTGGACCAGTTGAAGAATGAAATCGCAAACAAATGGCCCCATTTATGGAAGAAAAATCATATTTTTGCAAGACAATGCTCCAGCTCACAAATCGATCGAAACCATAGAACTGCTTCCTCATTCCCATATTCTCCAGATTTGGCCTCCAGTGACTATTATCTGTTCCCGAACTTAAAAAGTTGGCTCTAGGGAAGGAGATTTGCGATACATGAACAGGCCGAATTGGAAACTGAAGCGAATTTCGGAGATCTTGAGAAATCTTTCTATTCAAAGGGAATCGCAACGTTAGAAAATAGTTGGAATAGAGGTGTACCGCTATTATATACACGGTCAAAAATCTTAGAATAATTTTAATCCAATCGTTGGAATCATGCATTTTTTAATACCCTTTCTATTAGAATTCAAACTCTTCAAAATACTAGACATTTTTTAATAAAACCTGGAATAATATTTAATACAGGTTGGATTAGTCTTTAAAAACAGCGTTCGGCTTGGTTCGGTTCTTATGCATGTTTATAATTTCTTTATACATGTGGCTTCATAGAGCAGTTGGTAGAGCCAAAAACTTATAACCTAAACGTAGTAGGTTCGAATCCCACATGTTTCGTTAATTTTTTATTTTTGTAAAAAATATTTTAATAATTATTAAATTAGAGAGAATAAAAATCAATTGTAATATATACCGTCGATTAAATTGTAATACAGTTTCGGTGTCGTCATATATACAATACAGGATTTATTAGAATTTAGTCCAAGATTTTTGAGCGTGTAGCTATACATATATATTATATATATATAATAGGAGCTGAAAGGGGCGGACTATTTGGAAGAATAAACAATAGTTTTGACAAAAATCGTGTGTTTTCTTTGTTAGGCCGGCAGCATCTTGAACGCCCTAGTAAATAGATACAATTTCGTTGATATACATTTTTTGTGCTTTTAAACACCCACGGAGCATTCTGGAACGCAACCTTAAGTTTTCGAATGAACGATAATGAACTCTTCTTACATATCACCATATCAGTAGTTACCTTAGTGTCGCTGCTTTACTGTATTGGACTACGATAACGCAGTGCTGCGCTGAGTTATTGAGTTAAAGCACTTATTTGTGTTATTGCATTGATAGATTTATTTTATTCAAAGAAACGACGCAATAGCGCAGTAAAACAGTAATTTTTTGTTCATTTAACCAAGTTTAATTTCGCAATTGTGAATAAACTAGTAATCAACTTAAGTTTTCAACTTGTTTTACCGACCAGAAACGCATTTAATTGCAGTTCCAACCCTGAAAGATGTAAAGTTTGGCTGCATGCTTGAAATTTAGGTTTGTTTATTTTTTGTGGTTGCTGAGTTCTAAATGAATGAGCACTTTTAATGAATCTATAACCAATATTTCTGTAGAATAAACATCTTTAGATAAAACTTATTACTACGAGACTTTAATTTGATTAGTTGTTTTTTGTTCTAAATGAGGCATAACTGCGCCTTACTTTACCGCATAACTCAATGCGCTATCTCATAACATAATGCGCTATTTATTACTACGAGACTTTAATTTTATTAGTTGTTTTTTGTTCTAAATGAAGCATAACTGCGCCTTACTTTACCGCATAACTCAATGCGCTATCTCATAACATAATGCGCTATTTATTACTACGAGACTTTGATTTGATTAGTTGTTTTTTGTTCTAAATGAGGCATAACTGCGCCTTACTTTACCGTATAACTCAATGCGCTATCTCATAACATAATGCGCTAACCAACTTGCAACTCATTGCGATGATAAAAATCGTGTTGCTAAGCAAAACATAGCATTTCAAACTACTTCAAGGCGCAATTGGGTTAACGCATTGCGTTTACACAGTAAATTGCGCTTGAGTTCATCTGAATCAGGACAGAATAACTTTGTTGTGTTACTCATGTCCAGACAATACAAACAAGTTTGCTGTAGTGACTTTTGTAGCACACTAACATAAGTTTCTAGCCGAACATGCAACACTGCTCAAAAAGCCTATTATGTGTTTTATTATTCACATTTCTTCATTTTGAAGCTGTGATTCTTCTCGTTATTTTGGTGATCGTAAAATTCTGGAATGCAATAAATTAAAAAGAGATATTTATTTAACAACAGTCTTAGCCATCGTCTTCACTTCGTTTATTTCATGCTACTTGATAGATTTTCAAGAGGATTGATTCGCTTCAGCTATGGAGCTAAGACGTGGATACAACTTTTAGCTAGTTGCAGGTCATATGGAAGGAAGTCAGCCATTTCTTTTAAAGGCTTTATGTTGTCACAGCAATTATTCACATATTATAAAGTGTTCTTGAGGCCAACGTACAGACACCTGTTTTGTGCCACTGTCGCGACGATATACAAATAGATTTGTGTGTGTGTGTGTGTGTGTGTGTGTATCTGTAGATGCTTGACAGCGTCGTGTTGGTTTGTATGGCAGTTCAAATGGCAGGCTCGTCGTGTCAGTGGGCGAAATAGGTGAATGGCAGAAGCGGTTGGAGGTTGTTCTGTTGTACTGTTGGTGTTGTTGTTATTGTTGTGGGGATGCAAGGTGCGGCACAAAAGGAGTCTGATGTTGCCAGCTAAGTGTATTCAAGTATTCATATTATATCCTGCGATGCGTTGTTAATGCTTGTGTGGCGAAACATAAGCATTTGTCGGCTGAATGTCAGCTGCTGATGGCAGCCACCAGCAACCAGCCATCGACCAATGTTGCCAGCAACAGTGAAGTTGTCGTTTTCGACGACGACACACCGTCACACCGCCACAAAAGCATTGGTGCCTAGATAAGGTAAAGAGGCAACTTAAACAACAATAACAGCAACAGCAGCAACAACAACATGAGCCAACCAGCCAGCCAGCTAGCAATAGTTGCAAAATCTATTCGCACAGATCTACAAAATAGCATGTTCGAGGATATGACCCTGGGCCAAAGCAGTGGGAAGCAGTCGGTCGTACGCTTTTTTGGGCCTGAGTTGAGTTGTTGTTGGTTGGGTTGAGGGTGTTATGGGGTCGGGTTTGGTTTGTTGTTTGAGCAATGATGATGAAGGTTAGGTTAAGTTGCCAAGCTACAGTTTTGTGAGTTAGTTCTTGTTGTTGATAATGGTACCTACCTAAATTATTGTTGTAACCAATGGTGCCACATACCAGCAAACATTTTTATTGGATATAGTATCCTGTTATTGTTGTTGTTGTTGTTGTTGTTGTCATTATAAAATGCATTTAGCCAGAGTCCAACATGGGTACGCGAATTAAAACAAATTGCCTAAACACACAAAATCAACGAAGAACTGGAGCAGAAACGTAGTTTGAGGGAACCTACAACGAACGGTGTATTCATGCATGGCAACACCACATATACAAACATGATGGTGCACACATACACACACATGAAAGTGCTCACACCAAACACTTGTATGTGGGTATATATTCATATGTACATGATGAGATGTGGTACCATTAAACATATTAAAATATTTATTTATATTTCTATAAAGCTTTTGCTATGCAATCAAAATCAAAACGAAGAAGAAAACAGTTAACTTCTCAGTTAAGTACATCAAGTCAGTGGCGGTGTGTGTGTGTGTTTTTAATGAAGGTATCAGTAGCAAGAATAACATCCTTTTGGCCTACGCGACGTGTATATAACTCAAAAAGGCCTTGAAAAAAAAACCATAGAGAAGAGTTAAAAACGTCCTTTCATCCACCGTGAAGGACCACCATACTTACCCCTTCCCCCCCTCCACATAGCTGGCAACACCCAGCTGCCTAACGCTTAAGCAGCCAGCAATAACAGAAAAAAAACATGTTAAAAATTCAACCCCAAAGGAAATAAGGATGAAAAATAAATTGAGTTGATATGAAAAAAAGAAATACATGTCAAAACAAAACAAAAAAGGAAATCATTTACAAAAAGAAAAACCATTTTAAAATAAAAAAAAATTGTTGAGTTGGTTGGTTGGTTTGCTTGGGTTCGATGGAGAGTTTCGCACTAGCATGAGTTGGTGTCGCAGATTTCGACGATGCCTGCTTATTTCCGGTTTGTCTAACAAAATTTAGGATAAAAAAAAACAGCAAACGTAAAATCAAAACTGGGCAAAAACAAGAAAGCAACAAATTTTTATATGCGGGGTGTTCACAGGCGTCGTCCACTGGAGCGTTGTTGACAACAAGGCTTTGAATCGCATTTTCTGTAACAGGCCAGTGTTGGTAACACATTCGCATCCTGTTATTGTACAAACTTTGACAACAACAACACCAACAACACCAACAAAAATAACAACAACAACAAGGAGAACAAGAACTGAGAATGTAGTTAGCAAAACACCCAAAGTTTCGTACCCTCACATTCACCCACAACGACCACAGCAGACCAGACCATGAACCACTTTGTGCACTAGCAGCAACCTAGAGCACCAAAATGGGCTCAAAATGACACCACAGTCCATCCACCGGTATCAAACTCCCAAAAACGAATGCAATCGGTTAAAAAGTTGTTGTTTTTCCTCTTGTACGTACTTTTCCAAAGCAACAACAGCTACTTGAAAATATTTTTGGTGGATGAACCGCAGATACTAGGAGGACGTTGGGCTCCAACGTCACATGGGCGTGGGTGGGTGAGTGGGCGGTACAGTGATACTCGTAGGATGGGTGGCTTGGATTTTTCTGGTAGCTGTGTAACGAAAACGTGGGTGCGTGTGGCTGCTCTGCGTATAGATATGAATTCAAATATAGTTACCTACCTATTTACTATATTATATACAACTAGTTACAACAACTACAACAAACACAAAACAACAAAAATTGTTGTACTAAAAACGAATACTCTTCAAGTTTTACAAAATAACTACTTAAATATAAAATTTCGTTGCATAGATTTAGGCTATGCAAACGAAATCTAAAATAAAAGGATTGTTTGGATTTGACAGAAAAGAGGACGAAGGAGTGGAGGGTAGGTTGGAATGAAGGTATTATCGCATAAAACGTACGGTTTACATTATTACAAAATCTAAGGAAATAAAAAAAAAATATCCAATACTTCAAATGTGCCTGTTTATTTCACAAATTGTTTATCCGCATTTCAAACTTCACCACATAACTAAGAATCTTAACTAGAAAATCCAATTCCGGACGGTTTTCAGAGTTCTAGAAAAATCGCGTTTAAAAATCTGAATGCCGGGATTGCATAGGAAACCGCAGAGCATCAATTGTGTTGAAATAAACACTTTTTAAACATTTAACCCTGCTGTTAGGTTGGGACCATTTGGTTCAAATTACAATACATTTTTCTCAATATCTTTGTAATGGTAAGAGATATGGAGCTGAACACTTTAGCAAACGTATTATTTTTTTCAAACAATGTTATTTTCAAAATTTCAAGTATGTAACATAAAAGAAAAGGGAGAAAACTTAAAAGTTTCAAACCTCAGGTTAAGGGAAATTTTTTAAATTTGAAATTAAATGGCATTGAACACATAAAATGCTTTTAATATTTTATTAAAAATACGTTCGTGATGGGCATCACAGACTACAGCTGAAAAAACCCGTAAGTTTTACTTGAGACCAATGTGGTCAAATATGACCCCACTAAATGGAGCTATCTAGGGCTCTCCAAATATTTCAAACATAATTTTTTTTCTCTGTTTGACCACAGAGAAATCAAATCCAAAGTCATTTCGTCTATATCTCTAACGGCCTAGGCTTTGGCCTCAAGAGGTTAAGGTGATTTTATTGGTTTCATAAAGTCACTTTATATGGGAGGTAGACGATGTCATATGTGCAAAATTTGAAGTCATTATATTAATTTTTGTAGAATTTAAAGAGGTTTTACCGTATAGATAAAGCCACTTTGTATGGGAGGTAGGGGTGTTTTTCATTAAATTTTGCTCATTTTCAAACTTAATCATTATTTTTGAACAGAAAGCTTATATGAATGATATAAGCTTATATGAAATTGGTGGACATTTAGTAGTAAACAAGGTATATTAATCCGGGTACTGCATAAAAACTATTAGTCATGGGAGTATGTCAAACAGAGGAAATGACAATAAGCAATGTTGCTTTTGTACTAAAAAAAAGGGGCATTTTTTAATGTCACAACTAATTTATATTTATTTTCAAGATTTTAGAATTGTTTTAAAGAAAATATTCGAAAATATACAATTTTATTAGCCCTAAAGTAAAAAACAGCAATAAAAAACAGCATACACAAAAATTTATCAAAAGAGAGAAGTACACAAAATTTTATAAAATGAAAATTTTTTAATTTTTCAAAAATCGAAAAAAATAGTAGTTATCGAAGGCCCACGACCAGACCGGTCTTAAAAGTTGTGGAATTAGTAGTAGTTTGCTGTAAAAAATTTTTAATTATTATTTTTCGAAAATTAAATTAAAAAAATAAACTTTTATGTTAAATGATAATTTTCATTTAAATGAGCTATAAAAAAGTTGCGAGCAAAAAACCACAAAAAGAGCTGTTTTTTGAAAAATCGATATCTTTGGAACGGATGATTAAAAAAATCCCAAAATTTAGGAGGGAGGGTTTTTCGATGAGTACTCAAAGATATTAAAAAATGGCGGAAATAAAAAATAGAAACTTTTAAACCGTCCGATTTGGCGTGGAATGCCCCATATATACTTTTCTATACCTGCCACGTCTCCTTATCAGCATTACAAATGGAGTGTTAAGGTTAATATACCCCTTACGCAGTACGTGTGGGGGTATAAAAAATTAAGATGTGACTTTTGAGACACTCTTTACAAAGAGGGTTTTTGTTTTCTCATTTCAGAGTTATCTTTTGATTATACAATGAATTTTCCAAATTAAAAACAGAAGTATTTCTGGTGTAAGAGTTTCGAACAACGTAAAACTCAAGGAAGAAATGTGTGTGGGTCATTTGATAAGAAAAAGTGAGCAAAAAAGAACACATTCAATAAAGCAAAACAAATAAGTAAGGGTGCGGACAGAGTGAACGCCGATTCAGACAGACAGGCGCAAGCAATGTCTTGCGAAGAAACGAGATGGAAATAAAGCCAAGCTAACTTTTCACATAGTTTTTCTTGTTCACACATGCTTGTTCACATAGTTTTCCTGCGCCTGTCTGCCTGCCTGTCCGCTCGGCGTCCACTCTGTCTGCAACCTAAGTCTGCAAACTATGAACAAGAAAAACTATGTGAACAAGAGAGAAAAAAGTTATTTCTATCTCTTATCTCCGCAGGGCACTGAATGCGCTGCGCCTGCCTGCCTACCTGTCTGCTTCGGCGTTTACTCTGCGGGCAGCCTTAGGCTGTAGTTAACGAGATAGAAATAAAGCCAAGCTATCTTTTAACTGGCTTGTTCACATAGTCTTCCTGCGCCTGTCTGCCTGCCTGCCTGCTTCAGCGTTTACTCTGTGGGCTACCTAACTCTGTTAATGAAAGCGATATCTATACTATTATATAAAAGCGTTGTGACACTGCATGGATGTTTCACAATCACGCGAGAGCCACTGAACAGATTCAGACGATATAAGTGCCAAACGATTTGTTATTTCAACTAAGTCGTGATAGATTATGTGTGATTTGCCACGCCTACTAATTTAAAAATATTCCATTAATTTAAACCAAAAAGCACAAATTCGTTCAGATGGTTACTGTCGGCAACTGTACAAAAAATGGGCGTGATCGTACTATATCTACGCCCACTTAAAATTTTTTATGTTACGGCATAGCTCGAGAACGGCTGAGCTGATTTTCATGGAACTTTAGGATGTTATTAAACACATACCAAGGATGATTTTTGCATTGTAAAAAGGGGCGTGGCAACTTCCATACAACCCCAATTTGCGATATCGAATAGCTTTGAAAGTTTAAGTTGCACAACCGAGGAATTCAGTATTCGACCTCAATTTACACATGGAGTTTCACTGATAACATTTTATGGTCGTTGGGAAAAAGGGCGTGTCACCTCCCATACAACCAAAATTTTCGATATCGAATAGCTTTATTCGTTCTAGGTTGCACAGCCTCGGAATTCAGTATTCGACTTCAATGTACATATACAGTTTCATTGATAACATTTTATGGGCGTTGGACAAATGGGCGTGTCAGCAAAGCTCCAGGTTTCAGCGAGTTATAAGACAAATTGAAAGATTTTTTTAATTTTATTCGGTCCCATTTAAAATTACTCATTTCTTATCTCTTATGAGACTTTTCTGAAAGAAAAAAACACTTAAAGTTTAAAAAACTTGAACTAAATAAATAATCGCTATCCTAACACTTTTTTAATGTTCAAAATGAAATAGTTTCTTATTCTTTTGAATAAGAAAACGTTACATATTTGATAATATTTCCACAAATTTTTGTAATATTTCAAACCCGCGAAAGAAAAATCCCGCAATTTAAAGATGCTGAAATCGTTAGGGATCATACGGGATTGACTTCCCTAATACATACATAAACTCAAACGAAAAACTAAATGCATACATACATACACACACACACACGCCTACATAACGCAAAACATTAATTTGAAAATTAGTGTACAGCTAAATTTATTGAATTGAATTGCAGGCGTAAACCGCAGTCAACCAAAGTGCATACAACGGTATACACGATCCTAACACAACCACAACCACCAATAGCACACCACACGACCTAGGTGCAAATCGTATTTCAAAGTAAATACTTGGTAGGCTGCTGCTACTTGGAGGTCCTGAGTTAGATTATGATACAAAGAACGCAGTATGCAAACCATGCAAAATACATGCAAACAACTAATGCCTGAGCGGATAGTAAGTATAAATGAGCTGGGTGAACTCATGAACTGAGAGTGGGGGAGAGAGAGAGAGAGGTATCTTCTCTGACCCCTTCTCCATCAGCAGCAGCCTCTGGTCATAATCAATAAGTTTGCTCCTACTCTCACAGCTCCTTAATTGTAAGAATTATAGTGCGTGCGCACAAATTTTAATCATTGCCTTAGATTTCCTTCAATTAACAATGCAAATAATTGAAGAGTTCTGATGGTGTTTTCAAAACACCAACTTAATGATTAACACCGGGCATTTTGTGCTCATAGTTCAGCATAGCACAAAGTCATAAGGAAATGTGAAACTAACTGGTATTTATTAATTTTTAAGTTTGTTCTCATTAATCCTGCAGTAAAACAAACATATGGGCAATTCCGCCAAAAGTGCCGTTTTTCAATTGAAAAATGTTCAAATTTAAAAATAAAACTTGAAGATAGAATTATGGTATCTTTATACTATTTGGCCCCAAAGTAAGTTAAAATCGCTTGAGACTACCCAGTGTGACGTCATGAAATAGATTTGTATGCATTTTTTGTGTTTTCGAGTGGTTACAGAAATGACACAAAATTGCAGGAATGACAGTTACAGGAATGACAAACTCGTCTTTATCCGTAGATCGCATCGATTTCAATTTATTTCAATTCAATTTAAAAAAACTAGATCATCAGATAAAACTAGAACACTTTTCCTTACGTTTTATCATATATTTGATAACTACTTTCATGTGTTAATTATACTCAATTTCGTTTTAGTCTACCACTAACAGAATACCAGAGCTGTAAAATAGGCATTCATATTCAGAATTTTAAGTTCAACTGAATAACAACATAAAAATGCATTCAATGAATGATAAAATGATTTATAAATAAAATTTTTGATTCACATTCATTTTTAAAAAAATTATTAATTATTCATTTTCGTGTTTCAGAACAATGAATCAATTTTTGTATTCATTTGAATACTATTCGCAAATGTAATTCACAAGGAATTTCAGAATTTGCAATTATTCTTTTATTATTAATTTTTTATTCGTTATTCATTCTTTATTGATTATTTTTTGTTATTCATTATTTATATTTTTCATTATTAATTGTTTGTTATTCATTATTATTTTTTATTCATTATACATTTTTTATTCATTAATCCTTTTTTATTCATTTTTTATTCATTATTAATTTTTTATTCATTATTCCTTTTTTATTCATTATTCATTTTTTATTCATTATTCATTTTTTATTCATTATTCATTTTTTATTCATTATTCATTTTTTATTCATTATTCATTTTTTATACATTATTCATTTTTTATTCATTATTATTTTTTCTTCATTTTTTATTCATAATTCATTTTTTATTCATTATTCATTTTTTTATTATTCATTTGTTATTCATTATTCATTTTAGTCTTAAGCCATGAATAAAAAATTAATAACAAATCAGTAAAGAATAAAAAATGAATAATAAATAAAAATTGAATAATGAACAGCAACTGAATATGAAAAATGAATAATGAATAAAACATGAATAATGAAAAAAAATTAATAACGAATAACAAACTAATGAATAAAAAATTAATAACGAATAAAATATGAATAATGAATAAAGTAAGAATAATTGAAAATTCTGAAATTCTTTGTGAATTGCATTTTTTGTGAATATCATTCAAATGAATAAAAAATAATTATTCATTATTCTGAATAACGAAAATGTATAATTGAAATGAATAATTAATAATTTTTTAAAAATGCATGTGAATTAAAAATTTTATTTATAAATCAATTTTGCAATGCATTCTTATTTCGTTATTCACTGATTCACTTTTTTGTGAAAAAATCAAATTGAATGCATTCTTTAACAGCTCTGCTGAATACACAGTTTGTTACAGAAATGACAGAATTTTTTGTTTTAAATATATATAATATAATAAATAACTTTAATTTTGCACTTGAGCTTTGCACTCAAAACCACTGGTGCATTTTTAAAACTTGGATATAAGAAGTGTACAAAGCCACACTGTGAGGGCGCTTAAACGTTATTTGAATCTTAGTTTTGCTTACTAAAAGCGGCGAAATTTAAAAAGTGATAGAGGTAGAAGAATTTTATAATTATTTTAAATGGCAGAAATTGCACACGGTATACGTTTTATTTTGACCTTGTCATCTAGAACATGTAGAAATAAAAATTTCGGAAGCTACACTCCTTGAATTGTTATAATTTTGATCGATGACATGTTACAGGAATGACATTTTAGGCCTATTTTGGGCATTTCCACATGCAAAATTAATTTTTTTAATCAGCTCTTACTACATGAACTTGAAGAAAAAACTTTTTAAGAAAGTTACAGTATTTATCACTCATTTATCACTCAAAACTGTGAGGGCAGGTAAATGGGCACTTTTGGCCCAAAATAAATGCCCATTTATTTTAATACGTGCATATCCCCTCAAAACAAACAGAAAATAACAGACTGAAATTTAGTTTTAAGATGCACATAAATATTGCTTAGAGTTTAAAATCATCTTATCTGATTGCTCTATTGTTTTTAATATAATGTTTTTACCCGCTTGTAAAAACAATTTGGTGATGACATTGTAAAGTAGAACTGCAAGCGGGATGTGAATGAACTAATCCTAAACTGCTGGGCAGATTTAAATTTAATTTTTTGTGTGTATTTGAGAGGGTCCCTGGATGGTGAAGATTCACAAGATTGTTTTGCGCTATCTATTTTTATCTAGCTTTAACTCCAGAGGGCACTGTAGTACAAATTTTTAATAAAACCCCAACAAACTCCTTAACGCTCACATGATAAGCATAAAAGTTTGTATTTATACTAAAGAATTTTTTTACAGGGGTATTTTCCTTTCAAAATTACAATAATAAGTTCATTTAATTGAAGTGTGAAGTTTTTAAGAAATCATCCCAGATGTCACGCATTGCTTAATCGTTTTCTTTTTACGCGTTTGTGTTGCAAGAGTTTCAATTAACTCCATGGCTCTCTGTTTTTATCTTTTTGTCCTCAGCTAGCACAGCGCAACAAAATAAAACAGATGAGCCTCGAGCTAGGCGAAAAGTGAGATACTTATACGTAAGAAGAAATTTTTTTATGTCGTTTAACATGTATTGTCTTAAGAAAATTGATAAAGAACATATGTCCGCGGCTTGCTAGAAATTATATATAATTTTTATGTATTATATCAGTAAACAATTGTGTCTTATTTTTAGAGCGCACAAATTGGAAATAAAATGCTACCCGGGAATGGCCGAGTAAATTAACTAGTAAATTATAAATAAATAAGAAAAAATATTGCTGGCTGGTGACTACTTTTCTAAAACTTTCTAATTTACAAGTATTGCTATGATTTGCAGCAATGACAGCTTTTCTATCAATGTTTTGATTTAGCTATTTTGTCACAGCACCATTGTTACACAGCTGTTGTTTAATGGGCATTAAAATATTTTAGAGTTTTGTCAAACTGATTGTCAGCAAATCAGGAGCACAAAAGAAAACAGGACGTTTGTGTGTCCAGCTATCAAAATATAACCAACTATTCAATGCAAATAAATAAGCACAATCGAATGGATAGCAATTATTGCTACCACCCACACAACTTGTAAAAGTTATGACTTTGCTGCAAAATAGTGTTAATAATTATAATGATTATCACGATGATGAGGTTGGAAATCAAAACATATCAAAATAGTTTACTTGACTCTCGATTGGGGCTGACGGCACTCATGCAATGATTCAATTAATTCCTCACACGAGCGAGCAGTGAACAATCAAGTGTAGAGGCACAACAAGCGCTAGTTCGCTGGTTGGATGATTGTTGGTGGGGGCATTTCTCTGTGTGAATGCGTGTGTGTGTGTGTGTATGTGTGTGTTTGTGTGGCGGATTTAAAGAATGGCAGCCACAGACGACTGTACAGAAGAGTACAGCAAACTGCAACCAAGTGAAATCTTAGGCCAAAAAAACAAGACAAACGTTCAAAATGACGATGATGATGAGAGACATCGAACAACGAACAAGTGGAAGTGGAACAATGGAAGAATATTAGAAAATTAATGGCGAAAAAAAAACAAATTGCGAAAACCGTGAATGCATAAAAAACAAATAAATACAGCAATACAAAAATTATATAGGTACCACATGGTTATGCAGGTATATAGAATATATAACTTATACTCTTACATTTAAATGTTTCGATTTAAAAAAAGCACGATCCATGGGAGTTAGTGGATAAACGAATGAATGAGTGAGTGAAAAGTGTCGTCCATAAAATGCGTCACATGTTTAGGAAGTCGGAGGAGGACGGATCCAGCATTTATGACGTAATGTGACATGGGAAGGTCGATGTCACAACAAATATTTTTTAATAATTTTTCCGGTTTTTCAGAAAGTCTGCATATCGGCATTTCCAACAGAAGGTTTACCGCGACTGAAAAATTAAATGTAACTGAAAATTTTTTTTAAGCCTCCATAATAGAGCATATATGTTTTAATTTATATTGAGAGAGTACTGAGAGCTAATCTCAATTTGAATTTTTTAAAAATGGGTACAAACATAATGAATGGCCGTTAACAAAAGTTGAATAATGGTAACAAAAGTCGAAAAATTTCAACGAAAGTTAGGATTTTATAAGTATAACTAGCTAAAACCCTGCGCGTTACTGCCACGCCCCCTTGTCCAACGCCCAAAAAATGTTATCAGTGAAAATGCATGTCTAAATTGAGGTTGAATACTGAATTCCGAGGCTGTGCTACCTAGTTATATGTAGCTCCAAAGCTATTCGATATCGCAAATTTGAGTTGTATGGGAGGTGCCACGCCTCCTTGTACAACACCCATTAAGTGTTATCAGTGTAGCTGCATGTGTAAGTAGAGGTCGAATACTGAATTCCGACCCATAACTCCAAAGCTATTCGATATCGCAAATTCGAGTTGTATGGGAGGTGCCACGCCTCCTTGTGCAACGCGCATAAAATTTTATTAGTGAAACTGCAGTATAAATTGCGGTCGAATACTGAATTCAGAGGCTGTGAGACCTATAACTTCGATATCGAAAATTTGGGTTGTATGGGAGGTGCCACTCCCCCTATTCCAATACAAAAACCATTCTTGGCATGTGTTTAATAACCATATGAACAATATGAAATTACCAAATTTTAGCGGTAAAATCTGTTTGATATACAGCTCCGTGCAACTAATTAGAAACACTAACTAGATAAACATAGAAACTTTAGGAACATTCGTTATTTTGTTTACGAAAAACACTGAGTTTTGGTCTAATTTAAATTGAATTGTGTAAAACAAAAATTTTACACTTTTTTGTAAAAGCCTGTTTTTTAATTATTCTACAGTATTTTTGAAAATCTGGAAATAAAAAAATAGATAAATATATAAATAAATAAATAAATAAATAAATAAATAAATAAATATTATTATTTTGTCAATATTTTGTAGCAAAACCATTGTTATCAATAACTGCTTGACATCTGCGAGGCATAAGCTATGTTCCATTCGCTTCAAAATAATCCAGATTATTTTTTTTTGCATGCAAAGCAAAAACAAAACTAATAATCCTATAACAAATAGGATCATTTTTGCTATCCATATAAAATTGTGATATAGCCTTTAAAAAATTTTAAACACAGGTGCCGCACCAGTATATTTTTATGAGCTGTCATTTCATCTTTTGTATTATTTGTTTGTTTGATACAATGACTATTAGGTGGCCATGACAGCTACCTATTTTCTCACGAGCTGAGACCATCGAATGTTAAACAAAAGAAAACAAAACAAACCGCGTGTGTCACACATATTGAACGCATTCAGTGAAGCCAATAATTGCACTTAAATTATTTATATAATTGCATAATATGAATTATTAAATTAAATACTTTACAATTTTTCTGACGTTTACGTAAAACACATTCAGAGAAAAACATCGTTCACTAAAGTATCGCTACAATAACAGTTCACAACAGTTTTGAACGACACACGTTCTCATGACACCTAATAGTTATTATTGTATCATGATTGCTTGTTTTAATTGAACGGTAGTGCCCTCTACGAGTCGTTTTTCTTGCCGTTCCTTTGAGAAAAATTGCTATCGCGATTATATTAAGGCGAAAGGAACGCAGCTATAGACTCCACTAAATTTTCACAAACACTGTTAGGAAGCGCTTCCTGAACTTATTTCTTTCATCGTACAGCTTATCAAACTTGCCCACCTTGAGCAAGCTCACTTCTTTTTTTATAACCTGCCATAAGCTCTCAATTGGATTGAGGTCAGGACTGCAAAATTGCCAGTCCAAAACAGTAACTTGATTACACAGAAAGAAATATTGATTGTATATATAGCAAATGACATTAACCAAGCATCGTTAATAGGATAAGCAACGAAATTTGTTAGTTAAGTGCAAAAAATTTTGATTTTCAATCAAACGCCAAAAAATTGTTTGTCAATACAGTTAAAAAAATAATTATGATCTGGTTGCTAGTAAAGTCAACTGTTTCGTCATATAAAGTAAGTCTTTCGTACATTTCATAAACTGTGTTAATGCAATGAATCAAAGTCTTTATTAAAATATTTTTAATAACTAATTTGTATATATAGCAACATTTTATTTCAATTCAGCAAAGTGATTAACTAATAAAAGATGGTACCGTTATCACAATTTTATCTATTAATGTGTTCATTATATCAACAAAACATTTATTTAAAAGGTTTACTTTAATTTCTTTGTGTTCGTTTTCTTTTTTTTTTTGCGAAGAAAAACGAAAAAGGCGTGATTTTCGAAACCATATTGATCAAAGAAGCTAAACTTTTAATTGATTTAGCAAAAAGTTTTTAAAGTTCCGTTACTTCTGTAACGTATACCGAATTTTTCATTGTTCTTCATTTTTGATAAATGAAATCAACGAATTAAAGAGTGTTGTCAATGTATGATTTTTAAAATCCCTTTTTTGTATTTCGCAACGAGTCATTTTATTCTTAGATTGTTAATGTTTTAAACTGACTTTAAATACAATCGATGGAATAATGGCAAAAAACATGATAAGCCACCGATACAAAAATTTAAAAGAACAGACTAAAGTTTTGAACACACATGATTAAATAAGGTGCGTGAAGACACTATAACCACTGTGTCCGTAAAATATAGGGTCTTATGCGTAAACTTTTCAGTGCCCTAAAGTAGTTAGTAGAAAAGTAGTTTGCATAGGGCATAATTTCTATGCCCTAAGATAAGATTATATTTGCATTATTAATTAAATTATATTTTACGAAAACTCTTATACTGAATGTCATTAATGTTTTCAAAAAACCATTAATCGTGTATTTACACCAACTATAACTACCAATTTGCAGAAAAATCCAGAATAAATCTACCTCATATCGGCGGTTACTAATGAACATGTTTACTTATTAGTTTTAGTTTTTTATAAATCGGCCATCAAATCACATATTTAAGTATTTCATTACCTTGTTTTGATGTTGTATAAATATACTATGTAATACAATTATGTATTTTATTACTATGTACATTTTAATATAGGTTTGAACTCATAAAACCTACTTGTCATGTTATAATAGGTCTGTTCACGTACTCGATTCAAGTTGCTTGAAAAGCTTATTTTACTTGTAAATAAAGCTTTTCAAGCAACTTCAAGCTACTTGAATCGAGTACGCGAACAGACCTAATGTGTTTTGTTATTTATTAGTAATGTCATCACCTAAATCCTAAAAAATAAGTAACAAAAAAAATTACCTTCAAAATATTATTTAATAATTGTACTGTTATATTTATTGTTCAACCTGACGTTTCATAGTATTCCATTGTAGAAAATAAATCATTCATTTTGTCTTTCTTTAAAATTAAATTGGTAATTTCAACATAAAACATGTACGTTCTTATGTTTGAACTCAGCTTAACTTATTGCCATACTATATTTCAATAAATTCAACACTTTATTCAAAGACGCAACACTTCAAATATTAAATTAATGCGGTAACACTGTTTCATATTGTCACGCTTTCTTCTTTCATTCTTGTAAAGCATCTTATTTAGTTTGCAGCTGCAGCTAGGCTGAAGTGAATGTCAATAATTATTAAAAGTGTGAAATTAAGTGCATCAAAAACATTTATATATTGTAAATTAAAGTGAAATATTTGGTAAGTAAACAGTTAATTTACTCTTTTAAAAACATAATACGTATTAAATGTTTCATAAACTGCAATAAAAATTAGGAAGTTCTAATAAATGATGCAATAGTTTGCTTTTTTGCAGAAGACATTGTTCAATAGTGAGTGTGTACTGACGCTAAAGACTGCCGTGACATATTATTATTAGTATGTAGTTTTTTTTAAATATCTAAACAAAAAGCAAAGTAATCCATCATTTATTAGAGTCTCTGAGCTTTTATATTGAAGTGAACATAATCTTTTTTCTAGAATTGGAAAGCCTGATGTGATCATTTTAACTTTGTTCCCAAAAGTTTATGTTTTCTATGCCAAAATGAAGTGTTTTAAATGCAGGGAATGTTTTGTATGTCTTCAGAAATTTATTTTTCATTTAAAAATAGAACACGGGTTAAAACCAAATGATAGATTTGTGTGTACTTATTCAACGTGTTATCAAAAGTTTTCAAATATTAAATCATTCAAAAGACATATTATAAGATTACATAAAGCCAATAAACCCAAAATTGTAAAGCAATTATCTTCAGCTAATATTCAAATAAATACAAATAATAATAGTTGGAAATTGGACATCAATGCTGATGATGGACAAAATGGCAAAGATCTTGGAGCACAAGACAACTATAGAGCAGATGTCGCTCAAGCAAATGGTGAAGTTTTTGGAACAGAGGTTCATAGTTATAAAGAGGATCTCATGAAAATTTTTAGCTTAGCGGAACAATTTTCAGTTGAGCTGCATAGTATAAACAACATATCTCGTGCTGACGTATTTAAAATACAATCAAAACTTGAAACTTCGATTCTATTTCCTATTTTAAATTTTATCGAAAACTGTATCCAATCTTATCAAAACTGCGGTATTGGAAATGCTATTCAGGACTTACGTCCATTGCTATCTAATTTAAAATCGGAACATAAAATGACAAATATGCTTAAAAGAAAAGACCTCATCTCTGAAATCCAAAATTTTAATATCGTTTCCAATGAAGTTAGTCAAAATAAAATATCACGCGGAATAGTAATGCCTCTTGCTTATCAGTTTAGAAAAATTTTTGAAGCAGACGATAATTTAACAAAATCACTAAAAAAAATGGAATCGCTAGAAGGCGTTCCTCAATTGAAGGATTTCACGCAAGGTGATTTGTGGAAAAAGAAGAAGCAATTATATTTGAATGAGGTTGTTGTTCCATATTATTTATATCTCGACGATTTTGGTATTAATAATCCTTTAGGAGCAAAATCAAATAGACATTCGATATGTAATGTATATTACTCATTTCCACACTTAAAAGAGAAATCGTCGAAGTTAAGCAATATATTTCTTGCATGCTCTATAAAATCTAGTGGTATAAAAAAACACGGAAGTAACAAATGTTTCGAGACCTTAGTTAATCAGCTAATTTCATTGGAAGTTTTAGGTTTGGATTTAAAAGTTGAAGAGCAAAGAACAATAAAAGTTCATTTCATAATGGGACTATTACTCGGTGATAATTTAGGGTTAAACACATGCCTTAACTTTTCGAAATCATTTTCTGCTATTCATTATTGTCGATTTTGCCGGCTACCAAAAGCAGAAGCTCAAAATGCTTATGAAGAATACGAACAATATCTTCGAGATAGACAAAACTATGCAGAAGATATTTCCAGAGATGATTATTCTCAAACAGGCATAACTTCTAACAGCATATTTAATAACATACCCTCATTCCATGCTACTGAAAATTATTATGTTGATTTAATGCATGATCTTTTTGAAGGCATATGCCATTACAATATATGCGAAGCCATTTTGTATTTCATAAACAAAGTAAAATATTTTGATATATCAACATTAAATTATAGAATAAAAAATATAAATTATGGAATTCATGAGGCAGGTAATGAAAAATATGAAATTAAAAATAAAGAACTAGAAAACCGAAAACTCAAAATGTCTGCAAAACAAATGATGGCGTTTTGTTATTTTTTACCGATTATCATTGGCGAACTAGTTCCTGAAGATGATGAGGTTTGGCATTTTGTTATAAATTTTCTTGCATTAATTGACGATCTTTTATGCTATGAAATGAGTTGTAATTTAATAACACACATAAAAACTAAAATAATGCAGGTTAATAGTGCATACGGATATTTATTTAAAAAAAAATTAACACCTAAGCATCATTTCCTAACACATTATCCAAACATAATAAAACAAATTGGACCACTCAGATTGGTGTGGAATTTTAGGTATGAATCCAAACATAAAGAGTTTAAAATATATTCACACATATCCACATCTCGAAGGAATATACCAAAAACTTTTGCTATAAAGCACCAGCTTAAATTTGCGAATTATTTAATTCACGGAAAAATTGAAAATGATTGTGTTCTGAAAAACAAACTTTTTGATAATATTGCTTTAGATAATATTTGTCTTCATCTTCATTTAACAGAAGTTGAAGTACATTTATATTTAGAAATGAAGTTATGGGGATATACATTCAACAATAGACTATGTGTTGCCGTTAAAAAAGATGACATTGTGCTATTAAAAATTCAGTATATAATCAAAACTAATGCTGAAGAAATATTCTTATACTGCAAAGAATTTCACAATACAGTTTTTAACACACATTACGCTGCATATGAAGTAAATTTATTAAAAACTTGTTGTTTGGTTGTGTCCATAAAGGAGCTAGTTGGTCCACCAGTACAAATTGTACAGACTCAGTTCGGAAAACAGTATATTAGGCTTAAAGAGCTTTATAAATCAATGATATAAATCAATATAGAAAAATTACTTCATAAATTAAAAAACCTTAGTATAAAAAAACATATTTGCCACTTGCAGAACTTAAAACACTTTAGCCAAACGCATTATTTTTGAGCTGCTTCATTACCTTATAAACTATTGACCAAATCAACTAATTTTGCCAATGTAAAATGGAGAATTTGTCATCTTATGTTGAAATGGAAACTGAAATCGAAGACGTTGAATTATATAACCTGTTGAACAGCTGGAATGTGTCACATCTTTACAACATATTTTATGGTAACTTAATAATAACTTTATATATTAATTTAATAAAATTACTATGTAAAAATTAATATTTTACAGATCAAAAAATAAATATAAAATCCCTCGAAGTCTTGCAGGAAAAACATATAGATCGACTTTTTCAAAACCTTGCAATTGGTGACCAGGCTCTTTTTGAATATAATTTTAATAAATGGATAAAATGTAAAAAATCTTACACTACAGAAAATATATCAATTAAGTTACCGCCAACAAATTTAAACAAAACAAACACGTTAGCTGATCAGGAGCTTCAATATTCTTTAGAAAATATTTTAAATATAACCAAAAGTGGCAAAATGTTGTTAAAATATTATCATGAAAAGAATAGATTTAATGAAGAACAAAGAAATATTCTTATTAATACTATTGCAAGATACATCGACGCTAATATGGGTAACATTTCATTAGAAGGAGCCGCTAAAATTGAAAGGGAAATTGTTGAAATATTTCCGACAGAAAAATTGGTAAGAAACAATAGATGATGAATTATTTTATAAAACTATATAAAAACTCAATTATGTTTTTATTATTAATTTAAGGAATTTTATACTACTGGAAAGCGTGGAAGAATTTACAACAAAGTGGCCAATCTAAAGCGAGCTTCTAAGTTGCTGGCAATATCAAATGAAACTTCTACAGTTAGCGACCATTCATTTAGTAAGACTTTCAAATAATTTGTAGAAATAAATTAGAAAATTGAAAAATTTGGAAATTTTTATAATATAATTTGGAAAAAATAATAAGTTATGTCATATTTTTCACTTTTGAACACTCGCATTCTCACGACTTTATAATTCCAAACTAAGATTACTGAGATTTCTAACCAGTCTTCCTCATTTAACATTGACTAACTTTATTTATTCAAAGATCCAGAAGAAAATGCAGAGCATATAGTATATATGATGAGAAGTGAAGAAATAACTGCAGAGGACTTCACAAGTTTTTGGAAACAGTGCTT
The DNA here is from genome assembly GCA_963920525.1 of Dichetophora obliterata. NCBI lineage: Eukaryota > Metazoa > Arthropoda > Insecta > Diptera > Sciomyzidae > Dichetophora > Dichetophora obliterata. Next base: position 202,649,213 of record OY986438.1, on the reverse strand, counting down.
CAAATACCGCTCAAAAACAATATCCGAGTCAAGGTCAACTGAAGAGATTTTGCAAAAGTGGCCTGAATTTAGGCGACCATCAGGTTATCGTTTTGTGAGTACTTTTTTATAGTGCAGTAAAAAACATCAATTTTTATTTCTATATTACTATACATATCGCACCCTAACTATTAACAATAGGGGCAAAACTAAAAATTTTTGGATTTTGTTGATAGGATTGCCACCTTATTTTAACAAGCAAATAATTTATGAGCTCTTTTAACAACAACGCTACCATTGTGTTTCGGTCTCTCTTTTCGGCCTGCAAGGGGTTGCGCTTATGTTTATGTTTAAGCTATATGCAAATAAAGCAAAATAAATATTGCGGAGTTTTTGCTTTTGTAGCGCTTTGAATTTTAAAATTCTGACTTCAGATTCGAAATCAGTGACCCCCTAACACTAATAAATGCTAATTAAAACTCTTCAAAATACATATCTTTAGGTGGCAACCCTAATATTTGAAAATTACATAATTTTGAAATTCTGACCACAGATTCGGATTCAGCAACCCATGTTAAGCATACAATTTTTTAGTGTACCATTTAAGCGAGGTCGTAAAAATAAAAAAACATTAAAGTGGCAACCCTATCCACCATCTTGAATTTTATAGCGACCCTCCAACACTGATAAATGCGTTTTCAATTTCTTAAAAATACGACACGAAGGTAAATGATCCAAGTGATCCAATTGTTCTTTGTTAGAGTTGCTTGAAAAACAAAATGGTTTCTTGGCTCTCTTGAGAATTTGAAAATTTTGAGTTGAGTTCCTATTGTATTTAGGGTGCGATATATGCGAAAATTAAACCTATTGAAATGCTATTTTTTAGATTGATATTGATTTTAGTTTGAAGTATTTGGATTCAAGTACAATTTTATCGAAATGGGAAGAAAATGTGGACAAGTTAGTTAAGTTAATGAAGATGAAAATAATTGCCGCTGGTGTCTCAAATCAACTTCAACAACTGGAAAGTCTAAAAGAAGGCAAGTAAAACAACCAAAACAATAACCGCAAATATATAAATTGATTTATTTATAGATTCAAGAGATCTTTCAATTCTCTGGTTTCTGCACTATATATTTCCACCGACAACTTCAAGCATAACTAATTCTTTTGGAGATACAAAAAGGAAACGTTTTACCATATGTGATTCTCAAGAATCATTTATATTAATTGGGAAAACGTCAAATGAGCTCGAAAATAAACTCAAGATTTTCAAACTCCAAAAAGCGAACATACAGCCATGTTTGTTAATTGTGGGTGAACTTAATGATGTGAAAGAAATATTTGTATACTTTGATGAAATTCGGTACCCTATTTTAAGATGTATCCGTGCAGCATTATATATGCTTTAAAATTTTCTTTATTTTTAATTTAAACTATCCAGAAGAATCATCTTTGTTTTATAATTTTATTCAAAACTTTTTTTACAATATAGAAACTAAGCGAAAGAGTACAAAAATATCAACGATAATTAACGACTTAAATTCGTTATAATAATTATAACAACAAACACAAATATGGCAATGCTTGATAAAATTTTATCTGTAACATTCTTTTTCATTTAAAATTGCCAAACAATTTTTAAAATACTCTTATCTAAGCTAAATGACTTATATTAATCGTTTCTTTCTTTTAAAGTACAATTACTACATATTAACTTTATTAATGAATTGATAAGTACAAAAAATACAATTATTAAGATATGCTTGTGTGCAAAAGTATATCATAAATATTTTTTTTATTATTGATCTCATATCTCAAAGTCATACATTTATTTTTCTATTGAATGAACTCTTTAAAGTACAAATTAATCATTATTTAGACATGGTTTTTGCAAAACTATTTAAATAAACATATATTTTTAAAATCTCTGAGAGATTTCTTTTTGAAACATGTATATAATATTTCTAGAAAATAAATGAATTAAAAAAAATTGTTTTTTATTTCAGTAAAGACTTTAATTAAATTAAATAATTCTACTAACTAACTAAACAATTTATTTAATTAAATTTACAAATCAGTTAATCACATTTATAAAAAGGCTTTTCGTTTCAATTAAAATAATACTGATTTTCAATTAAAATAATAAATAATTTCCTCGCTTCAGCAATTAGTTGAACTAAATTAAATTAAATATTTCAAATAACTATTTCAATAAATTCCGTGGTCAAACTAATAAATTTATTGTTAAAACGAAGTTGCAAATGCTATTAAATCTTTTTCTAAAATCATCAAGCAATTTCTTCAATTTAACAATTGGTTTAATTGCTTTAAATATCAAAATTATTAAAGCAATTCCTGCTTGTGTTGATATGATATTTGTTTAATCAAACGAAATTAACTATTAACCACAGGTATGAATAATTTTACTAAATCAACAAAACATATTGTTGTATTTACTCAACTTAATAACGGCACCATCTTTTATCTATTAACATATTAATTCATACAGTTAATTTTTGTGCTATTATTACAAATAGTTAACTAAATTTATTTTTTTATATTTTAACGGTACCCTTTTCAATTAGTTAAATTATTAATTAATAACCCGTTTTGAATGTTAATACAATAAACTTTTTGTTTGGGGCATATCCAATTAAAAAATAATAATATTTGTAACCGTTTTTTGCTATATTTACGTACTTTTTCTTTCTGTGTATCTGAAAACCACTGCTGGACCAGTCGAGCGGTGTGCTTCGGGTCATTGGCCTGCTGCAATATGCAAGTTACGGGCATATTTTCATCCGAAAAAGGCAGCATCACATTCCCCAGAATCTCAATATATTGGAACCTGCTCATAAGACTCTAAATTTTTTTGAAGTGGGCCGACACCACGCCATGACATAGCACTCCAAAGCACAATGCTTCCTCCTCCATGATTAAGTGTAGCTCGGGTGTACTTTGGGTCGAACTTCTTTGAACTTGGGCGGCGGATATATTGTTTCCATCGGGTGACACTCTATTTTAGTTTCGTCTGGAAACAATACTCTCTGCCACTCTTTTGTTCCCCTATGACGATACTTTTTAGTGAACTCAAGCCTCTTCTTACGGTTGCGTTCAGATATTAGAGTCTTTTTCCGTGAAATCCTTCTAAAAAGTCCGGCTTAATGCAAACGTCTTTTAGGTTGCGGACAGAGTGAACGCTGATTCAGACAGGCAGACAAAATGTGGACAAGCGAGACAAAAGTCAGCTTGGCTTTATTTCTATCTCGTTTCTTCGCAGGTTACTGCCTGCGCCTGTCTGCCTGCCTGTCTGAATCAGCGCTCACTCTGTCTGCAACCTTAATGGTGTCTACAGATGGTGCTGCTTCATTTTCGTCATAGATAGCCACTCGTACTTCGTTTGCAGATTTATACCTTGAATACATTGACGACGACAGCAACAGTGCGTCAAATGTCAAATTATTTTTACATGCTTTTCTTATGGTGGTGAAAGTGGTGAAATGTTGCAACGACAATGAGTGATTGCAACAAAGTCGCTGTCGTCGGTTTAGAATTTTTTCCTAATTTGACGTGCGACAACAGAGCAATATAAGTGTTTGTGTATACGTGAATGAAACAATCTAATGATAATTCCAGATTGTTGTTTCTTTCTTCATGTTGTTTCGCACTGTTGCAGTCGTCGTCAATGTGTTCAGTACATTATGCGGAAAAATAAAAAACAAATAAATGAATAATGATTTTTCGGGTGCTGACGTCACAAGTTTTATTTACAATGGTAAACTACCAAAAATAACTCTAATAATAACTTGTAACAATAAATGTATATAAAATCACCTTTTTTATTTTATGAGATTATTAAAAATTTTATTTTGTCACTGTCCTAATTTGTTGCACGAGCTACTCTTAGCAAAATTTCAAATGGCTTCACTGCAAAAGAATAATTGTAAAAAAGTGATGCCTATGTGGTATTTTCGAAAGTACCACAGTTGCATTTTCTAAAAAGGTATTATTATATGCATTGCTGTACATATTAAGAACCACTGTCCCTTATTTGCTGCACGTAGCTGTATAGCATTTTAACTGGTTGGAGTGCGGTTAAAGTGGGAGTGACAGCACTTATGTATATATATTAGGGCGGATCGATTTAAAAATCGCCCATTGCTCAGTGAAAATCGTATTCTAGGGATCAAAATAAGAAACTTTGCCCGAGAAACTATACCTCTAAAACGAATTCTAATGCCCTAACTTTTGTCCCGTAGGGTCAAATTTGGAAAAATCCCTCTTTGACCCATTTAGAGTGCCCCAATCGAGTCCAAATGTATGACCGACCCCCACTAACTTTGGAGGGCCGATCCACCCATGCCAGTGGCACACCTTCTGGAACCCCTCTGGGGGTTTACCATACAAAAATTTCAAAAAATCACCATTTTTGGCACTTTACATGAAAAAATCAGCGAAATGGCTACCAGGGGGTCTGCCACTGGCATGGGTGGATCGGCATTCGAATCAAAAGTACAACTCGTACTTTGCAAATAGAACGAATTTAATTTCCTCCCAAAAGTTAAATTCTTACTTTGTAGAAAGAACGAATTTAATTTCCTCCCAAAAGTTAAATTCGTACTTTCCAAAATGAACAATTTTAATTTTGGGAAGAAATTTCCTCGCAAAATTAAATGCGTACTTAGCAAAAAGTACGAATTTAACTTTTTGCAGAACAAAAATTTTGGTTTGAGTCTTTGCTAAGTTAGCGTCGGATTGACGAATTTATCTTCACGCTCTTTTGAGAGAGAGGATGAAATATTATTTTCCCCAATCAAATATATCGCACGACGTTGAATTCGGTCCAGAAGCACGTTTCGATTTTAATTCCTTGACGAATTTTCTTTATATTTGTGACTGCTTTTCGTTAACGAAATTTCCTCAATATTTCACTATTGGGTTCGTGCATGATTAATCCCGACGTTTCTGCATTGCGTCTTGCACGAATTTTAACATTTATATGAAATTTTCGTCAATTAACTGTATGGCCAAATCAGTATGTTTCGTCAAGGATCAAGAAAAATCGTACATGATTCATTTGAGATTTCTTCAAGACTGGAACTCTGGGATACCAAGTTTCACTATCAAAACGTGAACATCTCAGGAGTTGAAGTTATTTCTGAAAAGTGGGCGCAGTTATAGTGCGACTACGCCCATTTTGTGGATTACAATTCCTGTAATGGAATTGACCATTTTTTTCTAATTCCATTTCGAGGAATTAAGGTGTTCAATTACCAATTACAATTCCTATAATGGAATAGACGATTTTTTTCAATTCCATGTGTCCAATTACCAATTACGATTTCTGTAATGTAATTGAGAAGTTTTTCCAATAACATTCCTGAGGAATTGAAATGTACAATACAAATTCCAAATTCCATGGAATTGGAATTGAGGTGGAATTAAATTAAAACGGAACCATTACAACCTAGCTCTGGAAGTTATATTGATTTGTAGGCAGTAAAGTGGGCGTGGCAACATTTATATATAGTTATGGCTATTTTGACCACCTACATACCAAGTTTTACTATAAAAACGTGTTCAACTCCAAAGTTTAATTATCTGAAAAAAATTACTTAATTTTAGTTTTTTACGATTTAAACCGTCTGATGTAAGTATAAAATCAAGATCAAACTTTTACAGGAACACCCTCAAGATGTTGCTTCAGTTTCCCTGATAATTTTATAAAGATCAATTCAACGGTTTTGGAGTGATATACACACATACATACATCCATTTTTATATACCTACATAAATGATGATAATAATAATATCTGTGGTCACAAGGAATAACGACTAAACTCAAAGTATCGTAAAAACCGATATTTTAATTGCACGAACTACGACCCATTTTTTTTAAATATATGAACCGTCACAAACAAAATATGTGCAGACATAGGTGATGATCAATTCTGAGCAAAAAATGGTCTGCATACTACCAAAAATTGGCCATAAAGTAAATTCTATATAGCTTTTTTACGATATTTTGAGTTAAGTCATTATTCCTTGTGACCACAGTATATATATATTATTAACTATCGTATATTATAATTAATCGATAACTTATACAAATTACATATATATATATATAAATGTCATTTATATATGTAATTTATATATGTATATATATACATATGTAATTTTTATATGTATATATTTATATATATATATGTAATTTGTATAAGGTATCAATTAATTTAATATACTATCGTGTTTTATTTTTAGAGCGTACAAATTTTTAATAAAATACTACCCGGGAAAGGTCGGGTATATTAGCTTGTTTTATTATAATTAGGTATGTATTTGCTTATGTATATATTAATTTTGTTAATTTCTGTTGTTATTGTTATAGAGTCAATGATTTTGAATGGCGAGATCGTATATGTCGATACCTTGACTGAGCGCCGCTGCTGATAGCGTCGCAACTATCTTCCAGTGATTTTCCAATGCTACACGTCTAAAGAAACAATAAAAACAACAACAGCAAAAACATGAGCAACATTAAAACTTAGCCTGTTTGTTATGTTGTTGCTATTCTTGTTGTTCGTTTACTGTTGTTGTTCATGTTGCTGTTGCTGTTGCGTTATTAGCTCGTTCTGCTAGATGCTAGTCCCAATATATTGCTTATTTACAAGCAAACACAAGAGTGAGCGCAGCAGAGTGGAGTAAAGTGAAGTGCAGTGGAGTTGGGGATGGCGACAGTATTGCGGAATGGTTGAAGGTGGCCACCAGCTAGCGCAGCACCGCATGAAATTATATCATACATGTATACATGTAGAAAGATGTATCATACATATATACCACGATAATATAATAGTAGTATATAAGGACATACATAGTTAACTACTATATAAAAAAGCCTGTATATATATAAATATATATGTATACAATTATATAATAATGCAAATATACACACACACACATTCAATAAAATGTAATCCAATTGTTTACCGACGTCTTCGTCAACAACGCCACTTAGCGCGATGCTGATTATAATTAATTTTTCATTTATTTTTTTTTTGTCATTTTTGTCTAGTTGTTTTGCTTGTTCATGTTTGTATCGATGTGTACCTACGAGTTTTTCATGTATGTATTTATTTGGCCACATAATTATTCATTTTTTTTTTGTTCAATGGGTTTACACGTCATTTAAAATTCTTTGTTTAGATACTGCGTTTAAATATGTACTTGATTGAGACTCATTTTAAATTAAGTTAAAAAGTATACAAAATGACGTCAAGGCAATTACTTTCAATGTTGGCGCGACCATAAAAATAACAGTTACAAAAAAATTACAAAAATGCATTTACTTCAGAGACAAAAAAATGTGTACACGTATCAAATACGAAATAATAACTACTAGCAAAATTTTTCGAATAAGTTAATATTACCCCAAAATAGCTAAACGTCATTTATAATTTAACGACTGCCACTGTAAAAATATTTTTTCAATGGCACGCCATAATGCCAAATTACAAAAACACAGAATACTGATAATAAAATAAAAAACCAAGACAATGAGCAAGCAGCAAACTTTTTGGTATACTTTTATATTTTTTGCAAGAAAAAGTATATTCATGTAAAGTTTATACGAAAAAAAGGTTATTAAAATTGCACTGTGGTTTTAAAAAAAGTGTCCTTCAGTATTTGAAAGAAAAATCAATCCAAATGGCAACACTGTCTAATATTAAACTTTATTAAATTAGCTCAAATAAAAAATTAATTTTTTTCTCAAGTCTTTTAAGGGGGGAAGCTGCTCCAGAACTTTTAATTTAAAAATTTTTTTTCTTTAAAAATTCATTTACAACGTAAAGAATACATTTTCAATGAATTAAGCTCAAAAGAAGGTCTAAAAAGTCTCTAGAAGCTCTAGCTCAAAATGAAGTGATGAGCATCGAGAGCAGAGAACTGCACAAGCCTACTTGAAGTCTATTTCAAGTACTTGCTTATAATACAAGTTCAAGCTTGCTTGAGCTTGGTAATTTTCAATCAAGTATTGAAGTGCTTGAACTTGAATATAAATAAGCCCACGACAGCTTGCGACTTGCAAGTATGCTAGCTTACAAGCGAACGGCACGAAGTCCCAAGGGAAAACTTGATGCCTTCGGCAAAAAGCTTGAAAAGCTTGAAATCGAAGGCAAGTATCCAATTAAAAATCAAGTATCCAAAAACTTTAATGAGCTTGTGTAGGAAAAGCTTAAGCGTATTAGCACTTTTAAGGGTTCTGTGGACTCCGTGGTTGGCAGTTTTAGGGGGTAGCTAATTTCGGAATTAATGTCAAAATTTCAAATTCAAGATGGTGGATAGAGTTGTCACCTAGATTTTTTTTGTATTTTTGCGAAGTCTTGTAATTTTGACAACGGATTTGATTTCGAATCTAATGTCACAGTTTTACAATTAAGATGGAGGTTAGGGTTGCCACCTAAATTTTTACCACAGTATTGTCACCTAGTAAAATGTATTTAGAAGAATTTTAAACATCATTTAACAGTGTTAGGGGATCGCTTTAAATTTAATATGGTGGATAAGGTGCCACCTACATTTTTTATTTTTACGAATTCGTTGCTGGCGCGAGCAATATGTAAAAATGGGTCGCTGCGTCCGAATCCGTTGTCAGAATTTCAAAATTATGAAATTTTTTATGGTAAGGTTGCCACCTAATATGTATTTTTAAGAATTTCAAATATTATTTAACAGTGTTGAGAGGTCGCTCATTTCGAATCTAAAGTCAGAATTTTAAAAAGCATTACGGTAATAGGTGGCAGCCTAATTAAAAAAAAATACATAATTTTGAAATTCCGACAACGGATTCGGATTCAGCGGCCGATTTTTACCTAGTCTTCGCGCCAGCACCGAATTCCTAAAAATAAAAAATAGGTGGCAACCCTATCAGCCAAACTAAATTTCAAATGCTGACTTCAAATTCAGTGACCCGCTAACACTGTTAAACGATGTTGAAAACTCTTAAAAATAAATTTTAATTTTAATCTTAACACTGTTTCGCAAAAATACAAAAAAATCTGCTGTGGCAACTCGATGCGTCATCTTGAATTTTAAATTTTGACATCTAAGTTTGGGAAATAATTTCGTACAATAGTTGAACCCTCAAAATCTAACCCCTAGGGCTCATTTATAGTGGCGACTTGTTGCTTTGCCGAGCCGAGCTGAAACTCAAAACGCATGTGAGCAATAGAGAACGCAAGTCATGCATCTCTTTTGACCCAATAGATTTTAGAGTTTCAGCTCAGCTCGGTTCGGTCGTAAGACTGCAAACAAAGTGAACGCCAATTTAGACAGGCAGGCAGGCAGACAGGCGCAGGTAGTAGCCTGCGAAGAAACAATAGAAATAAAGCAAAGCTGCCTTTCATCTCGCTTGTTCACATAGTTTGCCTGCGCCTGACTGCCTGCCTGTCTGAATCGGCTTTCATTCATTCATTTCTAATCTGGAGAATGCTGCACTGAGTACGCGCGTGTTATGGCCAATGATATCGATGTCATCAGCATATGCAAACAGCATAACACTCTTGTAGAATAATGTGCCACTACGTCTCAGATCAGCAGCTCGGTTGATCTTCTTGCATCATTAGGTAGAAAAAGTCGCACGATAAGGAATCACCTTGTCTGACACCTCGTTTGGTAACAAATGGTGGAAGAGGTCCTTCCCGATTTTAGCTGCGCTGCTGGTGTTGGTCAGTGTCATCCTGCAAAGTCGTATTAGTTTTGCAGGAATACCAAATTCAGACATGGTGGAGTACAGGTGCTTCCTTATTGGGTTGTCGAAGGCGGCTTTGTAGTCGACAAAAAGATGGTGGGTGTCGACAAAAAGATGGTGGGTGTCGACTTGTTTTGCTTGGGTCTTCTCAAAGATTTGTCTTAGCGTGAAGATCTGGCCGATGGTAGACTTTCCAGCTCTGAAGCCACACTGATAAGGTACAATCAGTTGGTTTACAATGTACTTCAATCTTTCACATTAAACGCTCGACAGGACCTTATATGCGATATTAAGAAGGCTTATTCCACATTGATTGGCACAAATAGTTGTATCGCCTTTCGGTCAAGTCTTGCCTTTGTGGATGAAAGACGCGGACATTAATGTGAGAGAGGTGGGAATTCAAAAGGGAATGACCAAGAATAGACGTCAAGCCTTGACGAATGTAAACCAGGAGGCAACTAGGGTTAGGTAGTTGTGCAGCCATAGGCGCACCGCTACCAGGGAAGTGCGTGTCTAATAGGAGGTTGACAGACCCCTCACTAGACATTGTCCATATGCCATCCGAAATTTTGAGATAGCCGGGTGTGCTTACAAGAATCTTCCGCAGCTTTGGTGCCTCTGAAATTTTTGCAATTTATTTTACAAAATTGTTTCCAAGAGCATTTTTTAGCTTTACTGGTTTAAGTTTTGAAAGTTTTTAAAGCTTCCTTGTTGGCTTCTCGGTCATGCTCAGCTCTTTAGCGCTAAGCCGCGTTGAAGAACCTTCTGCATTCAGTTAAAAGCACATTCAGAATGGAGGAATGCTCTATTTTCGTTTGAGCTTCAGCAAAAGAGTAATTCATTGCTTTAGTCAGCGGACGATTATGGCTCTTGAATAGGACCTGATGGCAAAGATTTTGAAAAAGATCTTGATTATAATTTCCAGTCTGTCTTGCGAATGTTAGTCAGGGGGATTAGTTAAGGAGACCGGCCCATAAAGCGCACATAGGTGATATTTCTGAAAGAATTGGTGTATCGATAATGGCTTCTGGATTAGCACAGCTTCCATCGCAGCATTTCTGTTTAATTACCTAGCCACTTAACCAGAAATGTGCTTCATCACTGAACAAAGTTTTTAAATGAAATTGTGGATGAATGGCAATCTTTTTTACGGTCCATTTTGCAAACGTTGCTTCCGATGTGAGTTTATTCATCATGAATTGGCAAACAAAACTAACCTCAATACAACCGAGAAATGTCAAATCGACTGTGATAGAAAACAGTATTGCCAATTTAAATTTTCCCACCTCTACACAAAAACACCTTTACCATTGGAAATTTCAATTTATATTAAAAATGTACTATGAAATTTGAGTGTTTTTCTTGCTATTTTACCTGCTATGCATCTGTTTGATTAATTTATACTCATCATTCCAAACTCTATAAAATGTAAACGATTTAATTCTATTATTATTCTATTAACATACGAATTTTCTACAAAATTGATCAGAGATACTGATTTTATAAGAAGTGATAATTAGGTTAATGGTTTTTGAAAATGCAATTCTTATCATTCGGGGTATCACAATGTGGTGTATTTGCCCTTGTATTATGTATTTTTGATAAATTTGATATTTTTAGTAAATTTTGTAAAATTACAAAAACAAAATGTACAGTATGCAAAATACAACCCCGTGGCAAAAATACAACGATGGATCCCTATCGTATTCTTTATAAATTTTGTTATGTATTAGATCAGCTGATCGCAAAAGCATTTCTACTCAGCATGGAAGAAGCTACTGGCAGCGCTGTGAGTTTATTTACTAAAAATTAATATAATTTAGTGTTTCGTTTCAATTTTGTATGATTTCCTTTAGTTAAATTATGATTTAATTAATATTTCCAAACAAAAGAACATAAAAGATCAGTTGATTTTAATAAATACAATGCTTTAGTGAAGGTTCATTCACAATAAGTTGTAAGTATTGTAAATTTTGTAAAAATATATCACAAATACACCACATCGTGAACACCCCTATTTTTTAATGAATTTTTGATATAGTTTCTAAAAATAACTATAAATTTCCCACTTCCTCAAAGTGAAATAAACACTCTTCAACTTTATATACCAATCCCAATAAACAGCGGCAACCCAAAGTTGCTTCACCACCTAAACGCTAAAAACCAATCATTGTTTAATGAGTACTATTTATATGCTCAGGACTGTATAGCTATGTATGTATAATTGCACTTTCACTATGCATAACAAACATTCTCAACATGAAATAGAATAAATTAATTATTTGCATTTAGGTGGCAGCATGGCAAAATAATAAAAACCATAACTACATACTTGATTAGTGTAAACGTAATGCAATAAAAAAAAAGAGGAGCAAAAAAAGTGGCCCAACCGCAGAGAAAACAGACAGCCAGACTAAAAACACATGGAGTTAACGACAACAACAACAACAACATAGCAGCACTAAACGAAGTCAGAATTCAACCCCAAAATTTTATTTGGCCAAAAACCGAATTCAAAGCAAAATTTAAATTTCCACAAAAAAAGGAACACTAAACGAAAAATGTTAATGCAGCCAACGCAACTTTAAACAAGAAGCAGCAAGAGACACAGCTGTGCTGAGCTGCGCAGCGCAGCCAAAGTAAAACCAGCCGAACGAACCCACACTACTCTTGCCACTTGGCACAGCAGCAGCGACGACGATGAAGACAAAGCAGAATAAAACAACAATATGAGCAGCACGGAAAACATACTAAATTAAATGAAACAACAAAAACTAAATAGAAGAAAGCGCCAACGCTAGATTGTCGACTGTGCTGCCTGCCAACGATAGACGGCTGATTGTGGCTGACCGACCGGTCGAGCAGCATTTGGGACAGCAGACGCAGCGCAGCAGCAGCGCTGCAACAGCACAAAAGCAGAATGTAAGAAAAAACTATAGCTAATTAAAAATATTAATGCGAATTGAATGGAATAGATTTGCCATCAGATTGAAATGTATAACAATAAACATTTGAGAAGACTTTTTGTACTTTATGTTGACAGCAACAATGTTGCAGTGTTGATTTTTTTTTAATATTTTCTAGCAATGTATATAGAAGAAAGAAGAGGAAAAACTTACTTTGAGCAAAGAAATTCCAAAATTTTTAGCTGTTTGGTGGCTGCGCTGCTACGGCTTTTCCTCTGCTACCGCTTTAATTATTGATGTAATTATTTGCTAATTTTATTGGAATTTTTTTATAGAATTCTACTTTTTTTTAAGTAAATTTCAAGCGACACGTTCAACACATACGTACACACACACTCACACTTACACACAATTGCACACGCGAAGACACTCGATTTTTTCGCTGCTGCTGCTCCTCTTTTTTTATATGCTTTCTATACTTTGCTTCACTTGTGCTTCTCTGCTTTTTTCGCTGCTGTTGCTACTTTTGAAAATGTGAAAATTTTTCAATCTTTTTTTTGTGATTGGTGCTTTTTCACTTTTTTTTCTTATTTTCGCAATGCAAACACTTTCAATTTTATTGCACTTTTGTTATTCTACTAAAGTGTTGTTAAAATTGCCTTTTTTTATCAATTCTATTTTACGTTCACACACAAAATATTTAATTATTCTTTGCTTATATATTTTCTTTTCTTTTTCCTTGGTTCGCTCAACAAAACGACGTGAAGAATGTTACCGACGACGTACGTGGTCAACCCAACAAGACAACGTTTCACCGATTATGGCAAAACTTCTTCAGTTTTCTTGCTAGTTGCTTTTCTAGTTGTTGTTGTCTCAAGCGCATACTGTTACCTATGTTTATCTCTTTCGGTATGTTGTACTTCTGTCGCTTTTTGTTGCATTTGTTTCAAGTGTGTGGGAATTTTTGTCAGCCACCGATAGATTTTACTATAAAATGGGTATCGATATTTTGGTAGACATTTCGCGAAGCTATCATGGCGATTGAGTCAGTTTAAAATCCTCCCATTCATAGATGGCGCTACGCAACTAACAACTAAAAGCGTTGCCACTATGTTTAATCTGAAGACTTTTGTAATTTAACTAAATCGAAGCTATCTAGAAGACTACAAGGCTAATCACAGTTTGAGCGTACATTTAACATATGATATTTATAGCATTTTTTTTTTGTTGAAATTGTGAGCACCCCTCAATGTGACTATCGTATTCAATAATTCTGTAACCCTGTGATGTATGTAATTCTGTAACTGTAGACAGCATAAAAATTTATTTATTTATTATTATTACTTTTCATCAAGCAGAGTACAAGCTAGACTACTGTAGTATATAAATAAAACTAAAGTAAATTAATGAATTCAAAATTATATATAAAAATCATTAATGAGATCACAAGAACCATAAGAACCAACATGATCACATTTATAAATATTCTAAATAATGATAAATAAAGCTGATATACAATCACAAAGATAGAGTTCATTTTAATTTAAGTTGAGAATATAACTACTTGCAGGACCATTTGTAAATGGAAAAATATGCAAAGTAGCTAGATTAAGTGTCATTGCACATTAGAATATTATACAAGGAGATCTTAAATTTATATATAGAAGTATCTACAAAAATATCAATTAAGTTGATGACCTTTTTAACTTCTCTGATACAACGCACCAGGGGTTTGTTTTGTGCATATACAGTTCTATGAAAAGTTTCATAGAAGTGAAAGTGACTACGAAAGGATCTTGAGGGTATGTGAAGGTTAAGCTTAACCAATAGTTCGGTGCAATCTAAGTTATTGTGAAGAATGTCTAAGAAAAATTATTGACAATGCCCTTCTTCTACAGTTTAAAGTGCTCAAACCAATCAGGGCACATTGTGTTCTATACGGAGGAGAGGTAGAGAGATTCCATCTTAGTTGGTTGAACATAAATCAGGTAAATTTGCGTTGAATTTTTTCAATAAGTTCAGAATGCATATTTGTGGAAGGATTCCAGATAATGGAGCAATAATCAAGGTGCGCAATAATCAAACCAAGCATGGCATTTGCCTTATTAACAATGTAATCGATATAATAATCACCAAAGTTAAGATGCGGATCTAAAATAATGCCTAAGTCTTTTTTAGTAAAAATTCTCTCTAGCGGTATAGAGTTAATGTGGTATCTACTTACAAGAGGAGTCAATAATCTTGCAAAAATTAAATTATTACATTTAGAGATGTTGAGAGGCAGTTGGTTATCTTCACACCAAGCAAATATTACATTTAGATCGTTTTGAAGGAGGGAACGATCGATGCTAATTTGACGAAATAGCTTTAAATCGTCAGCAATGATGAGACACCGGGAGTATTTAATTACTAGAGGGAGATCATTAATAAACAACAGGAAAAGCAATGGACCAAGGTGGCTCCCCTGCGGCACACCTGAGGTTACATTAATGAGGTAAGAAGTAATATTGTTGATTAGAACGCGTTGCTGTCGATTTAGTAAATAAGATTTTATCCAGTTTAGCAAGTTTGAATGGAAGCCGATATCCAAAAGTTTTGATAATAGGATATTATGGTTAACCTTATCAAAGGCTTTGGCAAAATCTGTGAAGATTACATCCGTTTGCAAGTGATTCTCCATATTATGAATTAAATTTTTCAAAAACAGAACTAAGTTGGTGGTTGTGGATCTCCCACACATGAAGCCAAAGGGGACATGATATTTTTAACTAAGAAAACTAATTTATTATTAACTATTTTTTCAAATATTTTCGGGATGGTGGCTAATTTGCAGATAGGTCTATAATTGACTATATCGTGTTTCGGGCCAGATTTGTGGATAGGTATGATGTGGGATAATTTCCAAGTGTCAAGGAAAACTCCTGAAGATAACGATTTTGCAAAGATTAGCGATAGTGGTAGTGCGATAGATGACGCTCAATTTTTTAGTGTGATTGGTGCAATGCCATCAGGGCCCTCACTTGAATTATTTTTGAGGCTTAATAATGCGACACATACATCCAATTCAACGAGGTAAATGGAACCTATATCTAAAAGAGGATTTGGAGTGAGAGAGCTGGAAACTGGGGGACTGGAAGTATACACCGCTTTAAAGTAATCCGCAAAAATGTTTTGTTTAAGACTAGTCTCAGTAGAATTTATGTAATTATGTTAAAGGAACCGGTTAAGTGTATCAAAATTATGTTCTAAAGATAGAAACTCGTTTCTTAAAATCGGGTTTCCAGCGTTATCTCTCAAACGTTTGAAAGCTTTAATCTTTTTGTTTTTTAAGTTAGAGACTCTTCTGTTAAACCATGGCTGATTGTTGTTACACTGAGCTTGCTTAACTGGAATTAAATGAAATGAACTGAGACAAGAGTCACAGCTAAGTAATAGGGAATCCCAGTTAACAGAGACTAGGAATCTATTCATTTCCTCAAAATTGATATGTCTATAATCTTTGAAAATCTTTAAATTACTATTAAGTTTTTGGAAATGATATATGGAGAAATCAATTTGAAGAGGAACATGATGATGAGATTCATTAAAAATGGGGCACGAGGGTAAGTCCAGATATACCTAGAAATCATTATCAATATAAACCAGATCCAAAACGCGATTGAGTTCATTTGGTATATTATTGATTTGAACAAGATCATATTGACCAAAAAAATCAATCAAATTGGATTCTACTTCATAATTTATATTAAAAGGTACAGGATAAAACCCATCACATACCGGCTTGCATTCAATATCACCTACAAATATTATGTGTTGATTATTGTTGAGATTATCTAAGAGAGTTCTACTATTTTCAAAGTGTTGATTATAAATATCAATTGGACTATTAGGTGGGAACTCACCAACAATAGGACCTCGAGATTGCCTTCGATAGCAACTTTTATGATAAGTTGATCAATGTCAAACATTGATGAGTTATTCGCTGCCATAATTTGACAACATGAAAAAGAACTGCGGATCGCACCCCCACCACGAGATAACCCGGTAATGCGAGGACAGCGCTCATTACGGAAAACATTATAAAAGACGCAATTAAAAAGTTCGGATGTATAGTGACTATCCGTCAGCCAAGTTTTAGTGAAGATAATAAAGTCATATGCAAATGATGAAGAAGATATAAATAATTGATTAATTTTGGTTCTCAACCCACCAACATTATGGTAATATATTTTTTGAAGAAGACGACTGTTGAGAGGATGCTGCCTGAGAAGTGTTCTCTGGTACGGCCGGAAGTGATCCAGCTCGTGGACGAAAGATGAAGTCGTGTATAACTACACCTTGAGGCCAGAAATCTTCCGAAAGTAAAATAGCGTGATCAAGTTCAGACACATAATTCGAGGTACAACAAAAAATAGGTGCGTCGTTGGTGCGTCAAAATTTTTTTTTTATAATATAATACATTTTTTGGCATGATTTTACTTTAGCGCCTACGCGTAAATATTTTTGTTTAATGTATTTAGGGCTCCTGAGTCCCAAAAAATAAATGTCGCTCTCGTTTGTTTTACGAGATAAAATTTGCGAAAGTTTGAAAATTCAGTGCAAATTTTTAAGTGTGTTGAAACTAATATGCCTTTTTACGAAGTAGTCGCGGCAAGGTTTATCTTTTTGAAAATTTTAGATTTTTGAATTTAATGATGTATCTTTATATATAACACAAGTGATAAAATAAAAAGATAATTATATACAGAAGTACTATAGAGAGCGTAGCCGCAGTTGGACTTACTGAGGGCTGTTATCCCCAAGCAGCGGCCGAAGACACTGAATTTTCAAACTTTCGCGAATTTTATCTGCTAAACCATAAGAGACCGACATTGTTTTTTTGCACCATTGCATTTAGGAGGCCAAAATACACATGAAACTAAGGGGCGTGGGCACTAAAGTTAAATTATTCCTTTTATTGCATTTCGTTATTATTTTATTTTATTACATGTTGGAATTCATTTTGAAGAATTTTTGTAAATGTTTTCAATTATTATGATTATCAATCATTAATGATATTATGGGTTTATGAAAACTGAAATAGCAAACGTATATTGTAGATGTAATGTCATCAATATATCTAGCAAATACTGCATCGATAGTTGTCCCTAATCCATAGGATAATAAGCAAATGTTATAATAATAAAATATCAAAAGCTAATCATGTGGTATTCTACTCCATTGAGTAAAATCACACTAAAATTCATTAGCTAACTATAAACTATGTAGATAACATTTTAGAGCTAGAAATTGTTATAATTTATTTTCTGAATGGCCGGTCCAGAATATGAATCCTTTTCAGACTTCTTGTTTCTTCAGAGTCGTCCAGTAGTTGAATCGCGTTAATATTTGGATGATTGCTAAGTCTACTAAGATACCTCTCAGCATATTTTTGAATTTCTTCCATAACTGTTGGCATGTTTAGATCATTGTGAAATGCATAATTTGACACAAACCAGGGAGCATCAAGTATCATCCTATGTTTTTTATTGGAATCTTGAAGAACTGCAATTTTTGATTTGGAGGCTGTACCCCAGAGCTGTATTCCATAAGTTTAATAGATTTAATAATAATTTAATAATAGATTTATAGATTCTTATTTTGTTATCCATACTTAATTGGTATTTATGTGTCCTAACAGCCAGTAAAGCTTTTTCGTTTTATTGATCCAATTTTTTTAAAAAGTTTACATAACTTATAATTCTAAAATACAATTTAATAATATAAAGTATAACTATAAATTAACATAAAGTTTATTTAAATGCATTACAAAAATTAATAATTATATACATTACTCATTTAAATGATCGTACATCTTCCTCAAAGCGCAAAATGGTTTCTTTGGAATTGTAGGGTTGAACAATTCGAATTTTCATAAAAGATTATGTATAACGAATTCCTTCATAGTGCTTGTATTGCAACTTGTCTTGCCAATCCAAGTTCATTATCAATAGCATTATAATAAATTTTATTTTTGAAGTAGGAAACATTAATGATTATAATCAAAGGATTATTTTTAAACATAAGGGATCTAGAATATTCATATTTTTAAGACATTCAAATTGAACAGAATTTTAAGGAAACTTTTTTTAATTTGAATTGCACTTTTACCATAAAAATTTAAGCAATTTCTTCTCATTTCAGCAATTTTGTTTTCATTTATGCTCAAATTTAATAAGGATGCAGTAACTTTACAGCCCAAAGAAATCTTATTTTGGGGAGATGATAAGCTGTATTTTAAAAAAAAATCTATATTTTCAAGCGCAATATTATCTAAATAATAAGAATCAATAAGTGACTTAGAATATTTTAAAAAGTAAATGTAATTTTTTGATATAAAACATAGATTTTAATTTGCTCGCCTCTAAAAAAGTACGTACGTGCTTAAAATTAAATTTTTTCTGATTTTTTTTATTGATATATAAAAATAATTTAACCAACAATTTAAAAAAACTCAATTTCCTCTTGAAAAATATAAACCTCAACAGCAAGAATATATATTAAAAACACTTTATAAAATTCACACTTATACTGTCGCTTTTTTAAAAATATTATGCCGTATTCAGCTGAGCAAAACCCGTACTTTGTTGCTTTAAATACTCTTTGCGGCAATCCATATCATCAGCTGGGCGATTGTATGGCAACCAAACTGGTTCACCAATAAAATAACGTTTAGCTTTTATATAATTCTAAAAACAAGCAAATAATAAACAATGAAGGTCAAAAACAATCAAAGACCCGCTTACATTTGAATCCAAAGTAAAACGACGTATACGTATACTTTTATACGTATCCATTTCTCGTCAGCACTTAAAAAAATATCATATTTAAATATGATACATGACCCCAAAACCTATCGGCAATTCAAACAAACTGACTTACTTGCGAACATCAAAGTAGCCGGATCCATCGAGTACTAAACGAATTTCTTCATCGGTGTGCAAGTGCTCAGTGAAAAAGGATTTCAACTTATTCTCATAGTCTGGCAAGCATTTTTCGGAGCAGGTAATCTGAAAAAAGGGTATTCGAGCAGAAAAATAAAAAGTTGAAATTACTAGTCTAGGCTTTTATTAAGGGTGATCGGGAAGCTACAGTGATTTACCCCTGGACCAAAATAAAAAATCGTTTGATAGCGAATAAAGAAATATTGGTATAATTTTAAAGGAAAAACATCCAATAACAGAGTTGCGACCGCTATCTTCAAAAAGGTTAACTTTTTTGCAAGAATTTAATTTTTTCTATAGCATATAGTTGCTAGAGGGTTATAGATGCATTTCATGAGATAGTACCAAAACTTGCTTTAGTTAAAAAAAAGCAGTCAAACAAAATAAAATAGTTGCAATGAAGTGGGTGGGCGGGGGCTGACAGAAAATTTTTTTACAGGCTAAGCTTTTTTTAAAAATTATAAAAATATGTAAAAAAATTAAAATTCGTAACAAAAATTAAAGGGGGTACCATTGCATTTTTTATAATAGAAATATAACAAAAAATTTTATGTCAAACTGAAACAGTATTTGCATAAAAGTAATATGTCATATGAAAAAATATGTAAGACGCAAATTAAAAAAAAATGAACTGGCCATTTCAGCCCTTGGAAGGACTTTGACATAGCTTCTATTGATCAATTGTGTAAAAAGATGCAAATTTTAGTTTATATTATTTTTGCAACGAAAACCTATTTCCCCCCCCCCCCCGTTTTTTGAAAGAAAAAAAGAAATATATTGAACATTTTACTTTCATTGAACTTTGTCTTTTCCATTATTTTGCAAGTCATTATTTTGAAGAGAATCCTTTTTTGTGATTAAAAGTTCACTATGTCCCGACCAGAGATGTAAGAAACCTACGTGTTAGTTTGGGGAAAATAAATTTTTTAAATTTAAAAAATTACATTTATGAAATCCACATCCTTTAAAATATTCAGCACTAAAATAATTTCGAAAAAGTATTCATTGTACTTTATTTTACAATTTTACTATATGTAAAGGTAAAAACGTTGTGATACATTTGATCCTTAAATACTTATTATTATTGCAGTATGCGAAAAAATCGAGTAATTGTGTGAAATTTTAAGGTACCAGACCATAATTGTTAAGGTTTTTCACATAACGTGATTAGCCTTGGAAATTTACTATTTTGAAAAATACCAACATGCAGACAAAACTAGAAAAATCCTAACGGAAATTTTCTTTCATTATCCAAAGAGTAACATAACAAAGTAACTTTAGTTGAAAATTATTATAATTTTACATTGGTTAAGAGTCAACAGCAAAATTTGCAATTTGTTGGGCAAAAAAAGCAAGGTGTTAAAAGGGTTCAATATCTTTTTACAATAAATTTTTGTGAGCAAAAGAAAACGTCAAGTAACTTGAAGCAATAGAGGTGTATTCACGATTTAGTTCACTTGCCAGTGCAGTTGAGGACTTGTACACTTTACAAAAACAAAACACTCGTACGTCAAAAATCTGCACATCTGCATTTATACTATAGCCATAAACTTGTGGATTGAAACAGTTGTGTCCTCAATTGCACTGAATCGTGAATACCTCCAATGAACAATTATTGGACAATGTAAAATTGGTCATAGTTAAATTTTGTTTACCTCATCTTCATAGGAGTAATTTCGCTTTTCGCGAATATTAGCAAGCAACACATCTTCCTTATAGTTTTCAGCATTAATCTAGAAAGAAAAAATCGATTAACTACAATACTGTGCTTTTACTAATTTATTTTAAAATATAATTGAAAGGCTTATTGCAGGAATATGATATGCCACCTAATACAACAATCGAAATAATCTAATTTAAAGTTTTTGTAATGACAATTTTTGTTTGAAAAAATGTAATTTTACACTACTGAAACTTTGAGTAATTTCTTAAAATTTTGAAAAGACCCATAATCTTCTCAGTGGTTGTTGGTATTAAAAGTAACGTAAAAAAGCTATTTTCAAATCAAGTGACTTATCATATTATTGCAATAAGCCCTTCAATTTATATGGTATTCTCTTGAACTGCTTGATTTTAATCAAATCAAAAATTGCAAGCAAATTTTTATCGTCATGCTAAATAAAGATTTTTATGATGCTTAAGGGGAGGTTCTAGTAGAAATCAATGGAAAATTTTTGTTTTTAGCTTTATTTTTATCCTTAGGATTATGAAAATATGTAATCAAAAGGATATTTCCCTGTCTAATTTATTTTACGAGTCATAGCGTATTAGACGAGAGAGTGCGTCGGCCGAAAAACTGGTACAAGGTGGCGCAAAAGTAACCTTGCGATGTTTTTTGGCTGTAATTTTAAAAAAAATGAAATAAATAAATAGTCAACAATATTCCGCGTTCTGGAGCAGTGTAGCGTAACATTGTTTATTAACGTGTATTTCGCATGTGTTTACTACACAAATGTCAAAACAGAACTGACATTAGGGGCCAATCGCAAAAATTTCTGATTTTCTGATAGGAGGATTACTTTTGCGCCACCTTGTATAAATATTTTTCTCGAAACACCTTTTTTTCCGCGCTGTACACGATTCCGCTTCAACGACATGACCGATTTCGATGTTTGACAGCTCAAATTAAAGCTTATTCAATTTAGGGGCCTTCAGAAAGCCTTTTTTTGAAAAAAAATTATTATCCATATTTTTTAACGTTAAAGCCATAAAAAGGAGGAAAACAGAGTATTTTTTCAAAGGGACGCCATTTTTTTTAAAAAACGTTTTATTAAAATCGGAAATCTACAAGGCTCCCCAAATTTCATCTAGGTTAATAATTTTTTGGTTTTTTTGTTTTAGATCACTTGGCAGGGCTGTAGAGTGTACAGCGCACGGCATTGATCAGCGAGATCTTCAGCCGCCATTTTGAATTATTTTTCATCGAAAAATTTGTATAATGTTCTTGAAATATACACAAATAAATGCCACAAGATTTTTTCAAAAAGATTTACGTTCGCTCAAAAAAAATCCTGAAATTACGTTACGTTTCTACTAGAACCTCCCCTTAAGCTACAAATTCTGCTGAAATAATGTTGAAACTTTTATGGTGCATTTTATATAAGTTAATAACGGTATTCCCTTATCCTCTTTAATCCCGTACCAAGAAATACAATAAGAAATATATTTTAAGGTATTATTCTTAAGATATGTAAATGTTAATGTTATAGTTAAGACATTTCTGCAAAAAAAAAAAATTTTAAATTTTTTTTAAAAAAAAACATTTTTTTAAAACATAAACATTTTAAATTTTTTTTGAAGTAAAAGTTTTCAAATGTGCTAATATATGGACATATTGTACTTTTTACAATAAATTCTTAATTTACTAACACTTCTTACTTTCCAGACATAGGAGCCTTCTTACGCTACTATATTTGCACTTTGCATTAAAAATTTTTTTGGAAGTAATAGTTTTTAAATGTGCAGATATGTGGATACATTTTTTTTTATACCCCCACGTTTAAAAAACGTAATGGGGGTATATTAATTTTGTCACTCCGTTTGTAACGCCGAAAAGGAGGCGTGGCCGGTATAAAAAGTATATATATTCCTGATCAGCATCACCTCCTAAGTCGATTTAGCCATGTCCGTCTGTGTCCTATCATAACGAAATTCAAAATATAAGCTTTTTATACAAAAATGGTGGTCAAGTTCGAATCTGAGCAAAATCGTATGAAAACCACGCCTACCTCCCATACAAAGTGACTTAACCAAAATGGTAAGATCTCTTTAAATTCCACAAAAATCAATTTAATGACTTCAAATTTCGCACAGTGCCCTAAATATTTAATATTTAATATTTATTTTGAGTATTAAATTTGTAAAAATCAGATGAAAACCGCACCTACCTCCCATACAAAGTGACTTAACCAAAACGGGAAAATCTCTTTAAATTCCACAAAAATCAATTTAATGACTTCAAATTTCGCACAGTGTCTTAAATATTGAATATTTATTTTGAGTATTAAATTTGTAAAAATCGGATGAAAATAACGCCTACCTCCCATACAAAGTGACTTAACCAAAACGGGAAAAATCTCTTTAAATATATTTAACAGTTTGCTTAAGACTTTATATATACTCTAATTCGGCCGTGGGGGTATTTTAACTTCGGCCCAGTCGAATATAATTCCTTACTAGTTTTACAATAAATTCATTATTTATCAAAACCTTTTTACTTAATTTTTACTTACTAAATTTACGAAATTAAAAGAAAGCTCATGAGGGAGAGTATTTTCTCTATCCATTGCGCCAATATTTGAAAGAAATAACGACAAATCAGAAAATACTACAATACTTATTGAAATATTTGAAAGAAATAACGACAAATCTGAAAATATTTCGATACAAAAACTTTTGTCCACATAAGTGACTATTTTACCCGAAGGGGATATAGCCTTGTAACCTCATAAACTGCTTAATTTTAAGCAAATTTTGAATTTTGGAAATATTTTTGATGGACTTTTTTTACGAAGCTACAATTTCAGTTCTCAAACCATGCACACAAGTATGCTTAAGCTTTTAGCTGTAACTGTAAAAACGTTTGTATTTTGAATATTTTTAGTACATTTATGTATGTACTGTATAAAAAAATATTAGTTTTTTGTCTTATTATTGGTGTTGTCGTTTATTATCAACTGTATCTATTATCTGCGAAATTAATTATTGCTAAAGAGCAGATTGTTTTAAATATTTTACTAATTCCTTTTTTTTTGCTTTGATTTGGCATGATAAATGTTTTAGTTATGTTAATTTCATTTAGTTATCAGCGGTTTTTGTCATGTGCATGGCAAATTAATCAGATGTCTTGAGGTGAGTTACTTTAACATAAGCTGCGTTCCATTCGCTTCAAAATAATCCAGATTATTTTTTTTTACATGCAAAGCAATAACTAAAATAATAATCCTATAACAAATAGGATTATTTTTGCTATCCATATAAAATTGTGATATAGCCTTTAAAAAATTTTAAACACAGGTGCCGCCCCTTTATATTTTTATGAGCTGTCATTTAATTTTTTAATTATTTGCTTGTTTGATACAATGACTATTAGGTAGCCATGACAGCTACCTATTTTCTCACGAGCTGCCACCAACGAATGTTAGACAAAAAAAAAAACAAAACAAACCGCTTGTGTCACACACATTGAACGCATTCAGCGCAGCCAACAATTGCACTTATATTATTTATATAATTGCATAATATTAATAATTAAATTGAATAATTTACAATTTTTCTGAAGTTTAGAGTAAAACACATTCAGAGAAAAACATCGTTCACTAAGGTATCGCTTCCATAACAGTTCACAACAGTTTTGAACGACATACGTTCTCATGACACCTAATAGTTATTGTATCATGATTGCTTGTTTGAATTTATGTTTGACTGCAACGGTAGTGCCCTCTACGAGTCGCTTTTCTTGCCGTTCCTTTGAGAAAATTTTTTATCGCAATTATATTAAGGCGAAAGGAACGCAGCTATAGTTTCAGAATTTTACGTGTTTACGACATAGGAAATTTAAATCATAGATTCCTTTTCCACACTGCAAGTTTTCTTGATATCAAGTCGAGAATACAAAGGAAAGCACAGCACTGAGTCAAAGAATGAACAGCACAAAAGAAAAACTGGAACTTTTCAAGAATATCGACAACTCTAATTTGGAATTTTTTTCGGATTATATGGATTTTGGCCTCCTAAATCTAAAATTGCAGGCCGATCGCAATTTGTTTAGAAGTTATAGGCTTCCAAAAGTGAATAAATGGCATAAAAATTTTGCTATTTTTTAATTTTTCAACAAAACTACGCTTTATGGGTATCATAAGAAAGGTAATGAGAGTACCTATTTGACTAGGTTTCAAGCATGAAAATCCAAGCATAACTTTTTAAGATATAACAATTTTTAGTGTAGTGCTTTAGTAAAATGGGAATCACTAGTTTTTCAAACAAATTGTATATATAAGAATAGTTATATCTTAAAAAGCTATGCATGGATTTTCATGTTTGATACTTTGTTGAATAGGTACTCGCATTACCTTTTTGATACCCATAAAGCGTAGTTTTGTTGAAAAATCAGACAAAAGCGCAAGAATTGTAGGCCATTTTTGCAACTTTGGAGTCCTATAATTCCTAAACCAATTGCGAGCGGCCTGAAATTTGTCCAGATTTGGATTAAGGAGGCCAAAATCCATATCATCCAACAAAAATATATTAAAAAAAAAAGTTGTCGCTTTCTTGAATACCGAAAAACTTGACGATACAATAAAGTCTACAACGTCGACTTGCTTATAAGAAAACCTGCTGTGTGGAAAAGGGGTCTAAGGGAATACCATTGTTTTGTGAAATTTAAAAACGAAAAGATCTGGCAAGATTCTGCACGAGTTAATTTGACAGCTTCACGCAGTCAGCTGTTTTGTTTTTATTTTATTTATATTTGAGTTCAAGTTATTGACGACATCAAATAGTACAACGATGTTACATATTTATCTTTCGAAAAAGTTACAAATATTAAGTAAAACGAGACATTGGCGATAACGTTGAACTGATAAAACACACGCTCACCTGGAAGTATTCCACTCCAGTGTTTTCGAAAAGATCTTGTAGCGATATAAATTGTGGTGGATTTAAGTGATGTTCTAACCGTTGATCATTGGTTTCGCTATCCATGAACCATGCTTGCACCATTTTTACTTGTTTAAAACTTTAAACACACAAAAATTTAATAAAAACAAAAAACGTACTTGCTCCAAGTGGAAACGACCAACGTCCAACAAAGTTGAAAACAGAGGAACCAAAAACAGAAAGGTGGTTGAAAGATTATAGCAAAAGTTTGACAGTGTTGCATTGACTTTAATTTAAAAATAGTATATTTGTAGTTAACCCATTTGGCACGATTAAGATTTCCGGGGCGCCGCGATTTGAAAGTGTTTTCTGGTAGAGAACAACAAAAATGTGCTTGGACGAACAAAAACTCGATTACTCAACTAGTTATCGAGTTATCGATTTTTATTTTTTTTTCTAAAATATCTTCAAAAAAACATCCATTTCTTTGCGATTGATCTAAAAGACTGGAATATCATTTGAAAGATAATTAAATTACCTTTACAATGATATGCAATACTTGTATTATTTTTGTAATTTTTAGTTTGAAATTTTATAAGCAAAACTATATATATCCGAAATTTGTAATTAAAAAACCGTTATTTTCTACAAACTTAGCGTTATTTTATACTTAAATTATATTTTATTTTTATAGCTTACAATTTAACCTTTCATTTGATATATAAATATGTATATATATATATTCTTTACAATTTACACTATATTACATAAAATAAATAAAAATTGCTATTGCATTATCCAAACCTGATCAACTAACAATTTCAAACTTTTTTCGCTGACTAGAAAATCCTATTCATTCATATAAATATTACAGCTACAATGTTGCCTTAAGAACAGTTATTTATTGTAATGGTGATATAAGAAAATATGGAATAAGAATACAAAACAACTAAGGTAAATATGCTTGAATTAACCACTTTCCGTACAAGGGCAAATAATTTCATCATAAAAAAAAAACATGAAAAATCAAATAAATCATATGTATTATATACCAAACGAAAGATAAATTTTCAGGCTTCATTAATTTACTTCTCATAAATCATAGTAATAACAGTAGTTTTTGAGAAAATAACTGTTTTATATAAGCAAATATTTTACTTCTGCTTATATATAATAAATAGCTATAAAACTATTAAATACTCAACGGATTTGATTCATTTAAAATTAATATATTTAATATATATTTAAATTTAAATACCTTTCAAATGACACCTTAATCAGCAATATTGGTTATAGACTTAAAAAAATATAGATAGTTTCCTTAAAACATTAAAAAATAATTTTCTTAAAAAAATCGGTAACTTGAAAAGAAATTGATTAATCGATTTCGATTTTCGTACACCAACTTTGACATCGAATTTTAAATATATAATAATATGCAGTCAAAAGTTCATAGGCACAAATAAAAAAAGTTGTTCTCTTGTGTGTAAAATAAAAGCAGCGGCATAACTGAAGAATAGTAAAAACTCAAATTTAACATTAATTTTTTAATTATATGTATTAAGACCTTCTAAGTCCAAATCCAGTTGGTAAAGTTGTTCTTTTGTATGCAACATAAAAAATATTTTTTAACTAGTAAGGAATTATCTTCGACTGGGCCGAAGCTAAAATACCCCCACGGACGACGATTTTTTCAAATTTCATACCTAAAGTTTATATTAATTGTTAAAGGTTTTGTACAAAATTTAAAGTCATTAGATTAATTTTTGTGGAATTGAAAGATTTTACCAGTTTGGTGAACTCACTTTGTATGGGAAGTAGACGTGTTTTTTATTCGACTTTTACAAATTTTATACTAAAAATGTTTATTAAAGGTTAAAGCTTATGGGCAAAATTTTAGGCCATTAGATTCTTTTTTGTGGAATTCAAAGATATTTTACCGTTTTGAGAAAGTCACTTTGTAAGGGAGGTAGGCGTGGTTTTCATCCCATTTTTACAAATTTCATACTCAAAGTTTAAAATAAATATTAAAGACATTGTGCAAAATTTGAAGTCGTTATATTAATTTTTGTTTTTTTTAAGAGATTTTACCGTTTTGGTTAAGTCACTTTGTATGGCAGGTAGGCGTGGTTTTCATCCAATTTTTAAAAATTTCATATTCAAAGTTTATTTTAAATATAAAAGACACTGTGCAAAATTTGAAGTCAGTAAATTAGTTTTTGTGGAATTTAAAGAGATTTACCGTTTTGCGTAAGTCACTTTGTGTGAGAGGTAGGCGTGGTTTTCATCTGATTTTTACAAATGTCGTTCTCAAAGTTTATTTTAAATATTAAAAACACGGTGCAAAATTTTAAGTCATTAAATTAATTTTTCTGGAATTCAAAGAGATTTTACCGTTTAGAGTAAGTCACTTTGTATGGAGGTAGGCGTGGTTTTCATCCCATTTTTACAAACTTCATACTCAAAGTTTATAATAAATATTAAACACGCTGTGCAAAATTTGAAGTCATTATATTAATTTTTGTGGATTTTAAAGAGATTTTACCGTTTTGGTTAAGTCACTTTTTATGGGAGGTAGGCGTGGTTTTCATCCGATTTGGCTCATCGAAAATGACTTGACTTTAATTTTTGAATAAAAAGCTTATTTATTGAACTTCGTTACCATAGCTAACAGACAGACGGACATGGCTAAATCGACTCAGGAGGTGATGCTGATCAAGAATATATATACTTTTCTATACCGGCCACGCCTTCTTATAGGCGTTACGGAGTGACAAAGTTAATATACCCCTTTTACGTTTTTTAAACGTGTGGTATAAAAATAGCAAATAATTACATTTATCTTAAAAGACATTAGGGCCAAGTAGGGAATAGACTGAAGTACGCAAAGTACATGTCACCTAATGCCGCCAGTTGTGGCCAAAAATGGTGTATGAAAAATCGTATAGTGGTCGCCCACACACATTCTATGTTTTTGACATTTAGCGCCATTTTTGTGCATGAGAGTTCGTAGTGACACCACTTTTGTCAGTCGATGTTATTGTTTGCAAAATATTTTGTTTATTTTAAATTTTCTGTCAAAAAGGTAAGTTGTATTATTTTCATACAGAATAAAGTGAATGTTATGGCATTTTTATGCAACATTGGTCACCACCATTATTTAAAAGCGCATGAGTTAGAAGCAATCATGGATGAATGGTCATTGGATGAGAAAAGAATTAGCCAAGCTGTGCCAAATATCCGAGGGATACCTGTACTAGTTCGTTCCATATGGTGGTGCCGGTAGATTCCCAAAGATATTGGCCTAGGAGCTCACACGGTCTTGCGACTTTTATCCGTTGTCGATTATCCAACCCATCTTGATGTATATTTTAACAAGTTTTTACATATTTCTATTTGATGTAACTATTGTCGAAGGGGAGTTTCTTTGGTACTGGGACGGTTCGCATAAATCGGTTGGCCGGTGCTTCTTTAAAGACCGGTGCTAAAAATTTGCCTCGAAGTACAATTGATTATACATTTGACAAAACAAATGATATCCTCATTGCACGCTAAAGCGATAACAAGGAGGAAGCAAAAAAAAAATAAAGCAATGCCACAAAAATTCTTCAAAGTAGCCGTGACCAGTGTCTTGCTAAAAACGGATGACCCACTTCTCAGCGACGAAGATCATGACGACTACGAAGATATAAAGAGGGTTGGCGATAGTAGTGCTCCGGACCCCAAGATTACTGGCACAAGTAATGGGCCAAGATCACAAAACTACCATTTACTAGTATAAATGCAGCATTCACTCCACGCTTAGTGCTTCACAAAATACGTAGCTCACAGATAGATTTAATTTGATTTGATAAATTTCGTTCCTTGTTAACCTTTTGAAAACATGTTATCCAATAAAAATAACAACATTAGTTGACACCCGTCCGCACCACTTTTTTGCACAGTTCAACAAAAAAAAAAACGAATGAGCCTCAAGCAAGGCGAAAAGTGATATACATATAAATGCAGTGCTGCGATCCAAAAAAAATAAGGAACGAAGATATGTATTCTATTTCGTTTGTTATGTATTGTCTTATTGAGATTGATAAAAAAAGTCAGTGGAGATTTATAAAAAAAAAGTATCCATCAATTTTGGAAGGAAAAAAGTATCCAAATGAATTCATTTGAATCTAAACGGCAGCACTGATTCCAATGCAATCAATATATTTTCCGTACTGTACAACACAAAAGGCTTTTGGCATATCGTATATTACTGGTTTGTGTACGAAGTGGCTGTTTAGTAAATACCAGCACCGGATACAGAAGCTTGTGTCAATTGATGACAAATAGTCGTGCTTTTGAACTAGTCACATGAAAGTGCTGGTCTACACTAGCTTCACTCAACAGACTCACCGAATGTCATATCAAAGTGACTCGCAAAATTTTTAATACCCTTGCCTCACTTTATTTGCCATCCCACTTCCTCGTCTCTTCAGAAAGTAATTTTAACGAGCTCAGAGGAAATGGAATAAAGTTATATATTTAATTTTAGAGTAGTTAAGAAGTCTATCTACCTCAAGCAAAAATACATACCTTTTGCCTCAAGGCAGATGTAAGATCCACAAAAAAAAAAAACTTTCAAGAAGATTCGACGAATCTTCTCTCTGTATTCGTTGGCCTAATCAGCAGCAAACATAAAATTTTCCAAATGAAAAACATATTATATAAGAAATGTTTCTAATTT
This sequence comes from Dichetophora obliterata, assembly GCA_963920525.1. NCBI lineage: Eukaryota > Metazoa > Arthropoda > Insecta > Diptera > Sciomyzidae > Dichetophora > Dichetophora obliterata. The sequence goes on along the minus strand of OY986438.1, from coordinate 202,618,271 downwards.
AGATATGAGAATACAAATGGCAAATTTTTATGGCATTTGCAAATGCATGTTTCCGCAAATTTTCATCGGGTTTAAATTGTCGTTGTTTTTATATATGGGCATTTCTACAAAAAAAAGGCTGCCGTGACCAAAAAATGAAGACTTATTAAAAATTTATTATTTGATATTATCTAAGAGAAACATTTTAAGTTAATGTATTTAAGCAATTTTAACATAAATTCATTTATATAAAACCGTTTCCAATTTTTCACAAATGCAGTTTTTCTTTTTCGTAAATGTTTAGTAAACGTTTTGTAAACTTTTTTGTTTTAGTAAAAATGGAAGGCATTGAAGAAATGGTTGAGGCAAGGTAAGAAAATAAAAGGAGCGTCCGAATGAAACGTCCGACACGCCGGATTTGCCCATATGTCTGAGTGCTCGTTGGTCCTGATATTCGCAAGCTTATGAAGAGTGTAGAATTTCGCTGTTCATTGTCTGATGCACAATTGGTTGCTTGGGTTTTGGTGAAGGCAAAGTTCGAAGGATACTTGAGGAAGTACCGCGTGATCAAAAAGAATAAAAATTAATTTCTAAAAGTAGTCGGATTACACTTTTTCTTGACTACTTTTGATTCTTTATGATTATTTTCGTAATCTGAAGTACTCGTAATTATTTTTTGATAATTTGTAATCGTAATAATTAGATTACGATTACAAACAGAAAAGACGTGTTTACTTTATTGGAACTATTGAGAAAAACGTATGTAGAAAATAGTCGTTAGAAAATATACCATAGAAGAGATCTAAGAAATAAAGGGAATATTTTGGATTTCTGTGAATAAAAGTACAATTTTGAAGTAATTTGAGATGGAAAATTTTCTTAGTTTATAGTAAGAGCTCTAAACAATTAACACAGTATCCTCTGATTGTACGGATTCCAGGGACCGAAAATAACAGTTATTTTCTTAATCTTGATTTCTATTCAAAAAGTCAAATGAAAAGATTAGGTCTATTCGATATATGAATATAGCAATGTGATGCTTTTTAGCTAAGTAATAATAATCTTTCATGATTTATCAATGGATTATGATATGTTGCTATTGAGTTTTTATAAGAACTATCATCACTACAAAATTTTTAAAATGAAAAATGCCCTAATCCACTTGACATAGGGCCTTTCCAATAGTCATTTTAATGTTGACTCTAAATTTAATCAAAATGTCAAGCATTTTGACAACAAATTCTATAGAAATAATGTCAAAAAAGCTGACACTAAATTTTAAATGCCCTACGAAATTTAAATGAAAAAAACTATTGCTACATAATAAGGTTTGTCCTGATATTTTTGTTAACATTGCGTACCAAGAATTATCAAAACATGTTTATTCTTAGTTTTATAACGTTTTTTGTCTCTACTATAAAATTTTTAAAAATATGAATTGGGGCCTTTTCCAGAATATCTAATTTCTAACTTTAGCAAAAAAATAATTTGATGGAATTGAGAGGTCAGACTGATCGCGAATAATCACATTTTTAAGAATTTTGGCTGAAACTGTTTGGCGGTCACACTGTGTACCATGGGACTAAAGTGAACTTTGAGATAACAGCCAGGGACCGAAAATAACAGTTATTTTCGAAATTTATTTTCAAAAAGTCAGATGGAATGAATTAGTCTGTTCGATATTTGAATATAGCAATGTGATGCTTTTTAACTAAGAAATAATTATCTTTAATGATTTTAATTTTTCTAATTTTTTGAAAAAAGTAAATAAATCGTTATTTTTTGACCAATTTTATTTCGGTCAAAAATATAATTAAAAATTTCACTCTTATTTTTTTGCTCAAATAGAAAAGTTAAAATTTTACTTTTATTCTTTTGATCAAAATAATAGTTAAAGTTTTACTTTTTTAAAGTTAAATTTTAACTTTTATTTTTTTGATCAAAAATATAAGTTAAAATTTGACTTTTTTTTTTATCAAAAATAAGTTAACATTTTACTTTAATTTTTTTGATCAAATATAAAAGTTAAAAGTCATTTCTTAATTCCTATATCAATAAGCAACTAAGCGATGCATTGCAACGATATGAATATTGATAGCAATGATTTTTTTTTCTGTGCAAAAATGTTACCAATTTAGGTGTAAATGAATAAAAACCTGCTCTATTAATTGTTTTAGAAATTTAAACTATTATTATAGTTAGTAAGAAACAGCATTGTAAAATTTTAAATCTTTACTTTTGATCGGGAAAAATAAGAGTCAAATTTTAACTTTTATTTTTGATTGAAAAAATAAGTCAAATTTTAAGTGTTATTTTTGACCGAAAAAATAAAATTTGAACTGTTATTTTTAATCGAAAAAATAAGTCAAACTCTAACTCTTGTTTTTGATCAAAAAAAAGAAAATTCAAATTTTAACTTTTTTTTTTGATCAAAAAATAACAGTTAAATTTTAACTTTTTTATCGAAATAAAATCGGTCAAAAAATAACGATTATTTGTTGACTTTTTTGAAAAAAAATCATAACCGTTACGCTCCCTGATAACAGCTGATTATTTTTATATGACGCCATCTATGTTCAAACAGTAAAAGTTTTTTGCAGTGATATCAAGCACTTTTCAATTATTTAAGGACGCTTTTGTTTCTCGAAAAAATGCTACATTTTTCTGACCTTTTTGGAAATGCTGACGTCTTGAGAAAATAGTGACTTCTAAAATTGAATCGTGTTCTTTTCTCGAAAATGTTGACCGCAAGTAGAAAAAATTCAGAATTCTCAAAGATGGCAGAAAAAATGCAACATTTTTTTGAGTAACGACAACGCCATAACTTTTTCATACCGTCCTTTTTAAAGGCCGCTGCGCAGTAATGGTCTTATTTCATGATACCTCATTTGCTTTGGGTCTAATTTCTAAGCCTATAAATTTATTGGACAGTTTGAAAGTTTTATTGCAAGATATTTTCTCAGAAACTATTTGAGAATTTAAAGGGATTTTGTGTGCTTTTCAAATTGTTACTTAAAATAAATAATTTTTTCAACACGAGAAAAAATTGACTTAGTATGCCCTCTTGCATCATCTTGCCCTCTTGAATGTGCTTTAAAAGTAAAAATACTGTTGTAAAATTGTTTGCTAAATTTCACACAATTTTCAAACGAAGGATAGAATGTGTATATTCTAGCTTTTTCGAGTATTGAGATGCTGGAGCAACACAGCACTCGTAACTGAACTGTCGTTCAATTTTAGAAAATTTCAAAGTAAATGCAATTTGCCATTTTTAAATATGGTGCTGAAAAAGCCTTCAAAATATTCTGATTCAATAAATATTCTGAAGATGATTCAATAAAGTTAAAGAATACTGTTTAATAGTTGTCTATAAACTGATTAATAAATAAGTATATACGAGTATGGATGCAGATTTTTAAAATGTACAGCAACATATTGTAATTTTCAACAATTAACTATCGATCAAAATTTTTTACCACTTATTACTACTTAATCAAGCAGATTATGACCAAATTTCCAGTGGGCCCTTTGACCCCCCTCCACCCCTGATTTGGTGTACTTTTAAATTGTCTTTACAAACCTTCACCTTAAGTACACAATTTTAAAATATTTTTGTATTTTTTTTTTTTATCAGTAACTAATTCAGAAAACCACTATTTTCCTATTAGATTTTTTTAAATTTTTTTGTTTTATTTTTAATAATTAATTCTTTTTATAAACTTAAGACTTAAAATTAAAAATATTTGTGTTCTTCTTGTTCTTTTTTTAACCTTCAAAAAGATGTTTTCACAAAGTTTTTGGTTTCAATTTTTTAAATTTTTAAATATTTACTTTAGTTTCAATATTACGAATTTTGAAATAGTTTTTTCTTCTGCTTGTTGTTTTGTTGTTGTTGTGGTTGTTTTTTTTTTTTTGATGATGATGACGACGATGATGGAGGTGGTGGTGGTGATGATGGTGTTGTTTTTATTGTAGCTTATGTTGATGATCTTCTCCAGGAAGGCGTGTCCACGCAAATACTTAAATGGTTAACCTTCAAAAGTTAGTTTCAAAATGACAGTAACCAGATGGCGGCGCGTGACTGGTGGACACACTCTAACTAAACTACAAACGAACTGTTCTAACGGTTACCGTGCCACCCGAACGGTCAGCAGACACATGCAGATGGTTTAACGTGGAGGCGAACGGGTGTGCGAGTGGTAACCGTTGTATGGATTGGAGCAATTTACATGCTCTTCTCCAACTTGATGAGTTCGTTAATGCCATCGTACATCTCCTTGACGGCATCGAATTCGGTCAGACCCATGCGACGCTTGTTGGAGATATCATAGACACCACCTTCGGCTTCAGTGTGTTCACCACGAGTGCCACGCACCTGCAAGTTGTACTTGCTGGCAACTTCCTCCAACTTGGCCTTGTTGGCAGCCAATTTGGGCACCTTAATGTGCACCGAAGCACGGATGGTGGTGCCCAAGTTGGTGGGGCAGAAGGTTAAGAAGCCCAAACGATCATCGTGGCTGAATGGCAAACGCTTTTCAATGTCATTGACGGCGCTGGTCAAACGTTGGTAGACCTTGCCCAAATCACCGCCCATCTGCATGGAGATGATACGCAAATGATCTTCCTCATTGCACCAGACCAAGAAGGTCTTGGCATCGTTGTGGTAGATACCACGACCAGATGGCCAGTAACGGCAGGCGTTAGCACTTTGCAAGAAGCGATCGCCCTCCTTGAACAGGAAATGATCATCGATCAATTGTTGTTGAACGGATTTCTCCATGCCAGTCAATGGGTAGAATTTACCCTTAAGCTCACCCTCCATGCCGGACAGGGTGGTGGATACCTTCTGTTCCATCTCCTTGTATTGGGCCTCGGTCAAGCAGGGGTTGAATGGATAACCCTGCAGAGAGCGACCGCAACGCACACGTGTCGAAATGACGAACTCATTGTTAGGATCCACATTTGTGAAGACGTTGACATCTCCAAAATTCTTGGGTGGATGCTTGTCGGTCTTCTTGAATCCACCATGGTAGTCTTCAATGACGGGGTCAAACAACTCGGCGAAGACGGTGTAAGCCTCAGCATCGGGAGCATAGATACCAACACCAGAATCGTGATTCTCCAAACCAGATTGAATGCAATCCAACAGAGTAGAACCGAAGGTTGGGGTCTTCTTGTTCTTCAGATTGTCGAATACCTCCTTGGTCAAATACTTCTTCAACAACGACTTGGAGTCAGAGGCAGCCAACTTGGCAAAGCCTTCTTCCAATTTAGTGAGAACAGCGGCATCAACCATGGTGTCTGTAGTAGTTCTGTAAAGAGAAAAAAAATTTTTTTTTGAGATTAGAAAAAAGCCAAAAAAGATGTTGCGAATAATAGCGATTTGTGATTGAAATGAGCTTTAATTACTTGCAGCCATCATGGAAATGAATAAATAAAAGGTGCGTTAACGGCATGGGAAATATTCTAGATACTGAACGCATCATGTAGGCGACTGTTAACGTGGTCTTCAACTTAATATTTTTATACATAAAAAAAATAAAATAAAAATATATAAATAAATAAGAAAAGTTTGACGTTTTTTAAATTTGTTTTCAAATTAATTTGATAGCTAAAGATTGCTGGGAAAGAATTGTGAAATTTTTTATGATATTGTGCAAACTGAGGAGGCGCTAGAAGTTGTTGCTCGGACGTGAACCCTATCTCAATGGCAACAAACTACCATAATGTCTCTTATAACAATATCATACCATAAACATAGTTGTAATAATTTGCGGCGTTGGCTATCTTATTAAGCAGATACAATCGCATGGCAGGACGAAAGCAAAAAAAAAAAAAATAAAAAAATTGCCAGCCTGAAAACACACCCGGCATTATTTTGCATGCAGACATCTCCTTCCCTCCCTTCAGCCGCCGCCGGGCTCACTACGCACGAATGCGACGCGACACAATAGCACGAACAACAGTATGCGAACGAGAGAGGGAACGGTGGCAAAAAATGCACACAAGGACTTTATTTGTGGCAAGTCAAGGGTAAACGGGCAAAATGTGCCGGCTGCATATTTAAGGGAAAATAAACCACGTCAAGCATTAGATTAGAAGGATAAGATAGAAAAAAAGCAAAAAAAAAATAAATAAATAAATTGACACGAGGAACTTTTGTGCAAAAAACAAAGGGAAAATGTCCTGTAGCCAGAGCAAAGAGAGAGAGAGAGCACAAGGTGAGAGCGCTAACTTGTATTTGAGGGTTATGAAACTGCTGAATAAAGCGCTGAATGGGCTCAGCGCAGTTCCACACCCATTTTAATTGAGACAGACCGACGGACGAACGGACGGACGGACGTACAAAACTTGCGAGAATATGAGAAGCTGCTGGCTGCCCCGCCTAATTGGCATGTTCCAAACGGCAATATGGCGGCGGCACTTAGTTTTTTTTTCACTACTACTTTTTCTAATTATATAGCGTGCGCGTGCTATAAAAAATAGATATGAAAAGAACCGGTGACTGTTGCTTTTAGGTTGCGTGTGTGTGTGGAAAGCTCAACGAACCAAACTCAGACCCAGACACATTTACGGCTCCAAAAACTTTAAAAAAGAGGGTTTTTTAACAGGTAGTGGATTTTGATGTGACTAAATCACGCCAACATGACGTCATGCAAACAAGGTTGTCTCTCTATAAAATGGGGTGTAAATTACCTGGACGGCAACGAGTGCAAAGGTTGCAAATATTGACCGTGGAGAGTTAAACAACTAAACTACTTTTTAAGTATGTTTTATTTTTTTAAATATTAAAATAAAAGAGTTAAAAGTAATGCCTAAGCATTACAATGCTTTGAATGAGCAAAAAAAGTAAAAAAAAATTTAAATGGTCAGAATTTCAAAAACTTCATACATGTACTGCATTTTCTAAATATCCTTACTAATAAAGAAATTTGATATTTTCGACTTTACCGAAAATTCGTCTTTGAAAATAAAGTATTTTCGCATTTGAAATGGAATAAAAAAGAAAATATGCACACTTATTTTTAGTAGGGGAGTGTCTCCGGTTGTGGGTCGTATCCGGTTGTGAGACAACCTTCGCATTTTTTCACAGAAAGTAAGTATCGTGGATTTGAGTATTGTCAAACATGTATTTACAGTACTGTTATTTCGCTAAACCGAAGTTAATATACGCATTTGCTTGCTTGCTGTCAGCATTGAACAAAAAAAAATCCGATAAAAATCAGCACAATAGTAACTTTTGAATTTTTTCCGAGTGCGATAAATTTAAGTGAATTAATTTAAAAAGAAGTGTTAAGCATAATTTATGCAGTATTTTCATTGTGTTTTGTGATAAAACATAAATTTCTTGCAAAATATGTTCACTATACAGTTTTGAAACAGTCACTTTCAAAATGACTACCATTCCCAGTTGTGGGACACCTCATAAAACCGGTTGTGGGACAGCTTGTTTTTTGCATTTAAAGCATGCGTTTGACCAACAAACTGTCAAATATCATCGTTCTTGTCAAGATATCATATTTAAATTGCGTTTTCTTGCATTTTTAGCTATGTCCATGAAGGAGAAAGCAGCCAAGAGAGCATCTTGTGTCACAGCAGAAGAAGCCAGGTAAAGGTAAGGCAGCTCCTCCTGCCAAACCAAAGCCTGATAAGTGGAAGGCCGCTAAGCCGAAAACAGCCCTATTCTGGCAACTTGACAATAGTCAGCCAGTATTTTTATTATTTATATGTGTTTGTTGTAATTTTTTATATCGAAACAAAATTTTAAGCTCAAAAATAATAAATTTTGATAAAAATTGTCACTGCTTTTCAGATAGTGACAATTTCATTAAAAATTTTGTTTTTTGAGCTTCAAATTTTGTTTTGAAATATAAAATTACAACAAAGACATAGAAATATTAAAAATACTGGTTGACTATTGTCAAGTTGACGGAACCACCATTTGATGATGATGATGTAGACTCTTGCATCATCTGTTTGGACAAACACAAATTCACTGGAGCAAACTTCAATTAAATGCAATGAGTGCAAACGGCCAGTGCATTTGAAGTGCACTGACATGCAAACCAGGTATTTTACATGCAAACATTGCACATCTGATTTGGATGATGAAGAAAATGATGAATTACACGAAAGAAGTTCCATTTTCAGTTGTTTTTGAGCGTATTTGTTTTTTGTTTTTGTAGTTTTGGTGGTTGATTTTTCATATTTTTGCATTTTTAGTGGATTTAAAGGTGTCCCACAACCGGGTACAACTTTGTTTTTCGAAAAAAATTAACTCTTCATAAAATTGGTCGTAAAATTTTTGTGGTTGACTGAATCAATATAGTTACTTGAGCAAAAATGTGGCTTATTTTATAAGATTTCCATAGCTATGCATGTGTCCGCTTGATCAAAATCTTACACACTTGATCAAAATTTATGAGCTACAAAACCTAACGTGTCCCATAACCGGAGACACTCCCCTAGTTATCATAAATCAATAAAAATTATGTTTCGTATCAATATTCCTTTATAAAATAAATTAACTTTATCTTTAAAAGAGGCCTTAAAATTCAAATATTAGCGAGATTTGAGAGGTGAGAAAAATGGCTCTTTGAAATAAGACTCCAGGAAACAAATAAGACCCCAAAATGAAAATGAAGTGAGACCCCAAAAAGTATTTACTAGAAATGTTTTTTTTTATTATTTAATCGTATAAATTATTTACTAGAAATACGATTTTTACTAGAAATGTAGAAATTTTGTGTATAAGGAAGTTTTATCAAAATAATTTTACCACACATGTATTCTAATAAAAAGTGATGTGCACAAATAAATCCAATAAATTTTTTGTCATATTTTTAACTCTTAATGCTTCCAATCCGTCGTATGACGGTCTTTTATTCAGGCGAATCTGAATATAGTAAACCAATTTTTCTCATTTTTTTCGCATTTCTGATTTTTCGCCTTTTCGAGATAGATTTTTTTTTAGGACAGTATATGTTGCAAAAGCACTAATAATGGCAAAAAATAATTACAGTTTGAGCGATATGGGCGCGGAGCAGCATGCTTGCCTATTATGCATTACGATGTGCTTACTTTCAGGCTGAACATTTTTCAGGACATTATATGTAGTAAAAGTACTGTAATAATGACGAAAAATAATTACAGTTTAAGCGATATGGGGCGCAGGCAGCATGCTTCCCGTTTGTGTATTAAAATGATTGGTGGGTCCTATTTAATTTTCATTTTGGTGTCTAATTTTACAGAACCAGAAAATATATTGGACTTTACGATTTGCAAACATTTTTTGTTTATAAATTTTCTTTGACAAGATATCGAGACTTTGAATTTTTAAGACTTTTGCACTTTTATTTGGAAATTTTGATAGACAAGCAAGTGATGAGACATTTTATTTGCTTTTTTTTTGTGAAAAATGCTCAACTTTGTATAAAAAAATTGCAAAAAAAACTACGGTTAATTAAAAATAAAAAAGAAGTGAGGATTTTTATAAAATTTTATATTTCTACTTATCGTTCCTCACATTTTATTTGATCCTTTTTATAAAAACAAAAGTTATGGCATTTTTCCTTTTGTGAAAATTTGTGCTCATTGAAATCACACTTCAAAGTTTCTAAGACTAAACAAAATCTAGTAAAATGCAAAATCTTGTTAATTTTTGTAATTTTGTCAATACAGTCGGGTGGGTCAAAAAAGATTAGCAAGAGAAAGAATTTTAAAATTTTATCGCTCATTTACTTGAAGACCATCATCGTAACTCAAAAAACGTGATTTTGCAAAAAATGCGTTTTAAGTTTTCTTGCATCTTGCCTTGCATCTTGTATGAAAAGCGAGTGGCATATTCACTTCTCATGCGGAGAGTATTCAAAATAGTAACTTGAAATTTTTACACAATATGAAGCATGACATAAAGAACAATTCTGCATCATTAACCCAAAAATCGTGTTTTTTGAGTTGACGGTCTTCAAGCAAATGCGCGATATGTGAGAGCAACCTGAAAGTAGGCAATGATTTTGTTTTTCTCAACAGTTGCACTACTTTTATTACGAAACTTTCGAAACCGTGTTCAATAGCATGTTTTTTATTGTCTGACAAAATAAAAGAATAGGGGTATTCACAATGTGATGTATTTGCCCTTGTATAGTGTACTTTTGATATATTTGATATTTGTAGTAAATTTTGTAAAATAACAAGAACAAAGTGCGTAGTGTTAAAATTACAACCCTGTGGCAAAAATACAACGACGAAACTCTATTGTATTCCTTGTAAATTTCGTTGTGTATTTGATCAGCTGATTGGAAAAACATTTCTACTCAACCTGGAGGAAGCTATCAGATGCGCTGTGAATTTATTTAATAAAAAAATAATATAATTTAGTGTTTCGTTTAAATTTTTTTATGATTTCCTACAGTTTCAGTTATGATTTCAAATTATATTTCCAGACCAAAGTACGTACGAAAATAAGCTGATTTTAAAATTAGAAGACTTTATTGAAGGTTCGTTTTAACAATAAGTTGTAAATATTGTAAATTTTTTTAAAAATTTAGCACAAATACTCCACATCCTGAATACACCTAATGTTTAGCGAAAAGCGAAAAACATTGGATATCTCGATTAAAATTTGACTGTGCGCATCTTCTTAAAAATATCGAAAATTTGTTATTTTAATGCCATTTGTAAAATAAGAAGATGAAATCTGTTTACAATTTTGTAAATAAGCGACCTCAAATCAATCAAGGTGAAAAGTTTTTAAAAAGATCAAACGACAACTCCTTTTATTTGTGTTTCTGCTTTGCACATATGGACTTAATGCACTGTGCGCGTGCTCAAAATTGCACGTTCCTGAAAATTTTACTGTATCTGAGAGGTGTACTTAGTGTATCTGAGCTCAGCTCTAAACCAGATACAGACAGAATTTTGCAAAATCATGCTCAGCAGGACCAAGCTATACACACCCTTCAGTGGTGGCAGCGCCGTTGGCGTCTGTGGTCACCGCCGCTGCCGCCGCATCACCATCAGCAGTGGTAGCTGTGGCAGCAGCATCTCCTTCGACCACCTTGTCCTTCTTATCCTTGGATGCACAACCGCCCATAGTGTGTTGTTTTTTTTTGTGTGTGTGTTTTATTATATTCAGTAAAATTAAAGAAGTTGTTGAGAAGTTTAAAGAGTTTTCGGTTTTGTTTTTATGGCGTTTTGGTCACAAAGTTGCGTATAAAATATTAGATTAAATATAGTATGTAAAGTTGTTGCAGTTGTTTTTTTTTTGTTAGTTGTAATTTAATTTTTTAATTTGTTATTGTTGTAATGAGTATATAAAGTTGTTGTATTAAATATGTAAAAGTTATCTCACGTTACAGGTAAAAATTAAATCACAAGGATTTTTCAAATACTTCTTTCTTTCTTTCTTGTTGGTACGCGTATTTTTTATAATTTTATTTATGTTGTTATATTTATTTTTTTTTGAGAGTTTGGTACAAAAATTTGTAATATATTTATATGTATGTAGTTTTGTATATATATATGTATTTTTATATATGCTTTAGCTAATGCCTACATATATATATATATAGCTTTAGAGAGTTTGAGTTATTATATTATAATAAATTTTTTAAAAATCACACAGAAAGCGGCGTAGATTAAATGGCAGTTTTTATATCGTATGCTAGATATTTTTGCTTTTTATTTCTTTTTGATTTTGTGATCTCTTATAATCTTTTAAGTTAATTATTTATATATATATAAACTAGTATTATTTAAGGATTTGTTAGTGTTTTTCGTTTGATCTCTCGTTAATGACTCTATTGCTTGTGTTTTTTTTTTTTGAAAAATCGGGTAATTTTCAAAATTCGCGTACAGTGGGCGTGTGATAATGTGATTTTTGGTGTGTTTAACACACGTTTTTAGTGTTATATTGATGGTGGTGGGTTTTTTAGTCGTGGTTTAAATCAAATACTTTTTCTGTATATGTTAAAAAGATTTTTAACGCGTTTCGATTTTCACAAAAACTGCTTTTACTTCTTCGTTGGTAAAAAGGACGTTTTTAGTTCTATTTTTAATTAATTTTTAGATTTAATCTATTTAATGTTATGTCAAGAATAAATTTGCTTGAAAAATTTGGTCACAATTGTTTGCTAAATTTTTGTGTTTTTTTTTAACTACAACTTTGATTTGTGCGTTGGTTACAATTCGATTTATTTTTTGTATTAATGAATTTTGGGCGTTTTCTAAACGCCTTTTTTGATAATGCTGCAGTTTTACGAAAATATTTTTTGTTGTAATTCTTTTTTAACTACAAAAAGGTTTGCAGCTCGGCAGTAAAACTCGAATTTTGAAATTTTTTTATAAAATTTTTCGCGTTCGCGTGGGCTTTTTCTTCAAAAAACTGTAGAAAATGCTTTTCCTGAAGGTCGCCGCGCCCAAAACTATGCTATGCTTTGCTCTTGTGTGTGTTAAGCTTTTGAAATACTTAAAAATTCTTGAATCTTTTAACGTTTTGCAAGCGAGCGCGCTGACGACAACAAACGAACACAATCGGGAAAATGAAAGGAACTGAACTCAAATGTCCTGCAGTCAAATGTGTCGAGGTACCGTTTTCGAAATCAAATGTGGGCGCGCGCTCAGCGACGGGTACATCAAGCGGCACGCGTTATAAATGCGGTGGCCCCTTGTGAGCGTAGTGATGAAAAGGGCGTTTGTGTGCTTGGCAAAGAGAGTGAGATAGGCAGAAAGAGCGAGCGAGCGAGAGATTGCGCACCATAGCGCAGGCGCACGTCAGCCGTCATTGCGGTGTGGGTTGGTTGGGTCGCAGTAGCAGTAGCTTAATGCCGGGTACATTGAGAGCAAAGTCTTTGTTTATCGTTTGATTGCTTTTCGCCACGCTGAGGAGGGTTGACGACGTGGCACAGTGTTATGTTTTCGTATAAATTGCGGCAAAAAAATAAGGCGTGTTCGTAGAGCTTTATTATTTGGTATAGACTTTTGTTTTATAAGTAAAGATTAAAGAATTGTGTCCGTAACCATGTTCTCGTTTCGGTAGCTACTATAAATTTCTGACATATTATAGTCAGTCAGCGGATTATAAAAAAGAATTTAATTCTATGTATAATTTTTTAATTTAAATTTATTTTAGTTGTGGTTTATTTTAATAACTTGAGCTTTTTTGTCTGGCTTGTTTATATGATGTTAGTTCAAATTTATTTTTTTCTTACTCAGGGATTGAATATATTATATAATCTATACTTGATAAAATAATTTAACTTTACTTTTTTAAAGCACAATTAACAAATAACACTTAACAACGTGTAATGTTAAAACTATGTTAATTTTCTTTGTTTTATTTTTTGTTGATTTTTTTTATTTTATTTTATTTTTTTTATTTTTATTTTTATTTTTATTTTTATTTTTATTTTTATTTTTATTTTTATTTTTATTTCTATTTCTATTTTTATTTTTATTTTTATTTTTATTTTTATTTTTATTTTTATTTTTATTTTTATTTTTATTTTTATTTTTATTTTTATTTTTATTTTTATTTTTATTTTTATTTTTATTTTTATTTTTATTTTTATTTTTATTTTTATTTTTATTTTTATTTTTATTTTTATTTTTATTTTTATTTTTATTTTTATTTTTATTTTTATTTTTATTTTTATTTTTATTTTTATTTTTATTTTTATTTTTATTTTTATTTTTTTTATTTTATTTTTTTATTTTTTTTTATTTTATTTTTTATTTTATTTTTTATTTCATTTATTTTATTTTTTTATTTTATTTTTTATTTTTATTATTTTATTTTATTTTTTTATTTTATTTTTTTATTTTATTTTTTTTTATTTTTTTATTTTATTTTTTATTTTATTTTTTATTTTATTTTTTCATTTTATTTTATTTTATTTTATTTTATTTTTTTATTGTATTTTTTCATTTTATTTTATTTTTTTTATTTTTTTATTTATTTTATTTTATTTTTTTATTTATTTCATTTTTTATTTATTTTTTTTATTTTTTATTTATTTTATTTTATTTTATTTTATTTTTATTTATTTTATTTTATTTTTTATTTATTTTATTTTATTTTTTATTTATTTAATTTTATTTTAATATTTAATTTTTTTATTTGAATTATTTTTTATTTTAATAATTTTTTATTTTAATTATTTTTATTTTAATTATTTTTTATTTTAATTATTTTTATTTTAATTTTTTTTTATTTTAATTATTTTTTATTTTAATTATTTTTTATTTTAATTATTTTTTATTTTAATTATTTTTTATTTTAATTATTTTTTATTTTAATTATTTTTTATTTCGATTATTTTGTATTTTTTATTTGAATTATTTTTATATTAATTTTTTTATTTGAACTATTTTTTATTTGAACTATTTTAATTATTTTAAATATTTTTTATTTTAATTATTTCTTTTATTTTAATTTTTTTTATTTTTTTTATTTTTTAAAATTTCTTAAAATTTTTTAAAATTTCTGAAAATTTTATTTTTATTTTTATTTATTATTTATTATTTAAATTTTTTTACGCTCTTTAAATTAAAGAAGATAGTTTGCTGAGTTAATTGAAGCTTTATATTGAAATAATTTCTAAAAATTATAATCTAAAAAAATACAGTAGTTTTTAATGGATTTGTAAAAAATTTGTACTATCAAGTCTTAAAGATAGATCAAACAAAATAGATAGCGCCAAAACACTCATCGTAGCTGAAAACCTCTTTATACAAAATGCCATGCAAATACCATAGAGTTTTTGGCGGTTTTGTAAAATATTTGAGCTACAAGTGTTCTCTGGCGTTGAAGATAGATTAAAATAGATAGCGCCAAAATACTCATCGTATCTAAAAACATGTTTATATAAATTTTCATTATAATCATAACAGAGGCTAAGGACCTTTTCGCGGTTTTGACAAAGATTTGTACTACAGCGCCCTCTGGTATTAAAGATAGATCAAAATAGAGAGCACCAAAATACGCATCGTACCTAAAAACCTCTTTATACACGATTTCATGCTAATCGTACGAGTAGTTTCATTTTTAAATCAAAAAATTGCAACAAACACATATTAAAAAAACTGGGTAACAATTGTTACTTTGACAGAATAGGGCTGTTAGTAAGCAAAACGAAGAGACAAGTATCGTTTAAGCGCCCTCTCCGGTGTGGCTTTTTACACTAGTTATATTCAAATTTCAAAAATGCACCAGTGGTTTTGAGTGCGAAGCACAAGTGCTAAATTAAACTTATTTTAATTTTTATTTTAGTTAATATTTAGAAACAAAAAAGTGTCATTTCTGTAACAAACTGTGTATTTAGTAAGTGATAGACTAAAATCAAATAGAGTATAACATATGAAAGATGTTTGCAAATAAATGATAAAAAAGTGCAGAAAAGCGTTTTAATTTTCTCTGATGCCCGCGATCTCAAAAAAAAAAAAGATTTAGTCATTCCTGTAACCGTCATTTCTGAAATTTGTCGCCCTTGTAGTCTAGTGGAGAGTGCGCTGGAGTGTGCGTACCCAGAGGTACCTGGTTTGAATCCGGGTTCGGGCATGGTTCTTTTCACTTCCTTTGTTCATTTCCACATTTAAGAATTATGGAAAACTAAAAATCCACAACTAAATTGTAGAAAATGTGGAATTAAAGGACAGGAACAACTAAGGGCTGGAAATGCTTGCCGAGGTTAAGGCATAACACTAGCCCCGGTTGAAAGCAATTCAAATTGTCTTTCACGTTTGTTTCGCCTAATCAATAATTCCCGCATGGTTTCAATGAATTCCTCTAAATAAATCTATCCCTTTCCTTTCAGGTCAAAGACCAAACCTTGTTTGTATAAGGAGCATGACTTGGTTCTCTGATCTTTTTTAAAAAATAAAAAAAATTTTGTGTCATTCCTGTAACCACTCAAAAACACACAAAATGCATACAAATCAATTTCATGACGTCATACCGTGTGGCCTCAAGCAATTTTAACTTACTTTGGGGCCAAAATATTATAACGAAACCATCCTTCTAGCATCAAGTTTTATTTTTGCATTTTTCAATTGAAAAAAGGGCACGTTTTGGCGGAATTGCCCACATATATCATACTAGCAGGCCACAGTTGTTCGCGGCTTTGCCACGGACATTTTTTTTTATCAATCAAAAACAATTAATCGCATGTATATGTCTCACTTTTTCGCCTTGCTCAAGGCTCATCTGTTTGTTTTTTTTTTTTGCAAAAAAGATAATAGTAGTTATTGGAACTGTCGCAACACAAACGGGTGAAAAGAAAACGATTAAGCAATGCGTGGCATCTGGGATGATTTCTTAAAAAATTAACACTTTAATTTAATATACCTACTTATTATTAAAATTTTCGAAATTAAAGTATCACTATAACGTGCTGCAGCACAAATATATTATAAAACTTTTTTCATTAAAATCGACACAGTACTTTCTCAGTTGAATGGTAAATGTAAATTTGCACTTAAATTTTATATAATTTTAGACAAAGATATCACAGGAAATGGGTTTTACATATAAAATATGTCGTGTGATCTATCCCCATTCGAAAAAAGTACAGCATTCCAAAGTCACATTAAGAGATCGTGAAGGCACGCAGCGATTATGCATTGGTTTAAGTGGCGACCATAGCCTGCTGGGCAGAGTGTGTGGCCCATAAACCAAGGAACCGCGGTAGCCCGGGTTCAATTCTCAGCTCAGACACAATGTTTTTTCAAATTAATTGATATTTCTGTTCGGCCGTCACCTCTCTGTAGACAATGGCAAACCTCAGAGAGTAAAAACTGCCATGTAAAGCTTCTTGAGAATATAAGCCGTTCGGAGCATGGCAAAATTAGACAAGGCCGTGGTTAGGGCGGAGAGCCTGTGACCGAAACTGTCAAAACGAAGCTGACATTTCATACAAAATCTGCAACCAATGAGAATGAAAGCGAAAGTTGCCAAAAATACCAAAATAGCTGAGTTCGACAGTTATGGTCCCTAAGAAAGAAAACACATTCAGCTATAGTACTACCTCGTCTTGTTCTACTATAGTCGGAGCTGCATAAAACTCGTAGGTTCAGTTATCGGTTATTCGTGTTCAAACATTTAATAACGCGCACAACACAATCAATAGAAGTTTGGTCAAAGTCCTTTCTAGGCCTGAAATGGCCAATTTATTCAACTTTTTTTAATTATCTGTCGAGGCATGATTCATTTCTTAGAAATTTTTGTTTAGTTATGGCCGCTATGGTTACACTGTATGACGCCGCCACCCAAACATATGACGGCAAATTCTTACTCCAGCTTAAGTAGCCAGCGTTGAGAGTAGAGCGGCGAAGAGCTCTAGCTAAGATGTGCTGGCGAGTGTGGACCGAACTTGTAGGGTGCGCCCTGGTCGGAGGACACATTAGGGTAGCATATCATTTCATTTACTATAAATGAAAATATAATTTTCTCAATAGAGAGCAATAATTGTTGTTATGATTCACGTGAGTCAGCGAGTTAATGGACATATTTTGCTCCCCGGCTTCGGTAAGTACAGTCTTTTTTTTCTATAGTTTGTACTTCACTAACCCGCACACCACCTCAACAAACGACTACAACAATTAACGACATGTTGCTGTTGGTCATCGAAAAAGCCTTTGTGACTGTGGACACCAACCACATCATGATGATGATGATGATGATGATGATGATGATGATGATGATGATGATGTTGTTGGTGGTGGAGAAGGAGAGCGAAGAAATAAGAGAAACGCTTGAAATTTTTTTCTCCTTTTCGTTGAAATATAAATGAGTAATAATAATTTTATATACAATACTTTACTGCGTGCAAGGGTGTGTGCAATCATGCCGGTCTGAGTACCACTCCTTAATGTTTGTTGCAAAAGCAGGCAACAAACCCAACAACCACCATCCGCACCACCCAACGAACACTGACGTATTTGAACACATGTTTGCTTTCCCGGCGAATTTCATTAAATATTAGTTGTTTTCCATTAAAGTTTGTTCTTATAGAAATATAACAAAATTGTGGCGATGATTTTGTGACTTTTTTTAAGACTGTAGAACCACATTTAAATCGAAATAACGAAAAATAGTCGTGTTGCAAGAACTTGCAAAAGTCTGTAAAGTCTACCTTAGCTATAGTACTCCCCTGACGATCATCCCCGTATTGCAAATTTCTGAATTTAGTACAGAGAGCGCAACACACTTAAATTGAACGTTACAAAAAAAAATTCACTGAGCAAGGAGTGGTTGTAGTACAAAAAGCATCGCACAGACGCATTTGCTGCGTCTCTATTGCAGAATGATAGGAAGAAAGGATGTCGTCGTTGGCATAAACTGTTGAGCGGCAGGCGGCAAATTATGTTGCGCTCAGAGAAGGGAAAGGGCGAGGACAACAACCTCGGAAATATTTATTTTATGTGCGTGCATAAATCGAGAATAAGTCCTTTGTTCTTGTTGTCCTTTCTGCTTATTTGCTTAAGCGGGCTGTTTTCTTTTCGCATAAAGGGTGGTAATGAAAATCGTGTTTGTGGGACTTTGTTGCTACGAATTTATTGGTAAATTTGTACGATCTCAGCACTGCTATTATAAGGCATAAAATTATTTTATTACTATACTTTTGCCGAGTGTTTTTTTAAAGGCGAAATTAAACGAAATTACAATTGCGAATTTATTTGGCTTAAACGTGCACAAGGGTTAATTATTAAGCTCGAAGATTAACTGCAACTGCATGAAAAGAAAAAAAAAAGCAGTCAGAAAATCTTTACGTTTGCCGAAGCACAGTGTTGCTTCCTTGACATACATACATATATATATACTCGTATTTAATAAGGACAGTAAGCTCATCCCAGTGGGCATTTTAGCGAATGCTCCGCAAAAGAAGGCATGCTAGCACTGCTATTATTGGCGTCAATACACCTTCCATGATCACTGCATCGATGAGTACTTCTGTAAGGACTACCTTTTGAAGGTTCTGATTCTTTTCATATTATTTTATATGAAAAAATTTACAAAAAAAATTCCAATAAAAATTTTAAATACACAGAACAGTTTGTTTAAAAAATGTAGATTTAAAAAAGAACAACAAAAAAAATTGTTTTTTTGTCCGAGTTGGGTCTCGAACCCGGACTCCCGAAAACTAACACTTTACATATTATATGAAAATATTTATATGTAAAAACTCCAAGTCTTTACTTATATTTTTGTATGAAGAAAATTTATAAAAAAATTACAAAAAAATTTTAAATACACAGAACAGTTTGTAAAAATATGTAGATTAAAAAAAATTTTTTGTTTCCGAGTTGGGCCTCGAACCCGGGCTTCCGAAAGCTTACTTTCATTTGTATTGATGCAAAATAAGCTATTGATTTTGAACAACCACATTAGACGAGTGGGTAAGATGTCGGACCGCCACATGAGAGACATTGGTTCAAAGCTGAAATTGTTAAGACTTTTTTATTTCAAGTTGATATTTATATTGCTTTTCCTTCTAACGTGACTTCTCGAAAGAGCGCTTCTGGCAGGTCTCTTTTGAGCAAGGAGAGCGGAAGGCCTGACAAATTTTCCCATTTCATACATGCAATAAAATGGTGTTTGCAAGGAGTGTGGAAGGTCTTTTAAAACCTAACGCAGGCCTGCTAGAAGGCCGTCGGACTCCTGCAATTGCCCACTGGGATGTGTCGTTAAAACGCCAAAATAAAAACTATTTTATTTTTTATACCTCCACGCATGTGGCTTAAGGGTTATTAACCTTGTCATTTGTAACGCTGATAAGGAGGCGTGGCAGGTATAGAAAAAATATATATATATATTCTTGATCAGCATCATCTCCTGAGTTGATTTCGCCATGCACGACTGTCTGTCCGTCGAAAACGAAGATCAAGTTCGATAACATATATTTAACACATAATCTTCCAAATCCAAGGGAGCAAAATGGTGGGGCTGAACATAAATTCGGTAAAAGCCACCATCATACCACTTACCAGGAAATTAAAACTTGAAACACCTTAAACCTATAAGGTTAGACAGAACAGAGATAGAATTCTCAAGGGAAGTTAAATTCTTAGAAGTATTTCTAGACCAAAATCTAGAAAAACACATTTGAGCAAAATATCTATTAGAACATATATGATTTACAGATCCATCGCGGGAAAAAGCTGGGATGCACACACAAATACTGCGACAAATATATACAATGATCATACGTTCCATGATTGCGTATGGCTCAGTTATATGGGCAGAAAAAGCAACGAAGCAATATACAGTCATCGCTGCGGTAAACAAACTACACTTCTTCACATTTATATTCAATCCCAGGCGAAGAGGGCTATTCTAAGGATGACTAGTGAAGATATTGGGCAAAGGGATTGCGTAACTCGAAAGAAGTTTGATATTCTATTGAGACAATATCCTGAAATAAAAATATCGAGGGACAGAATGCATCCGAAATTCAGTTTCACTAAAAGGATTCCAAACTGAACTTAGTAAAAAGAAATGGGAAGGTTCATCCGAAACTTATATAAGATAAGCCACTACATGATTATATGGTATACTGACGGCTCTCTTAAATTCTTCGAGCCCTTTTAAATCATGGGCAAGAACAGCAGTATATTCCAAGCGGAAATATACGCGATTGACAGGTGCGTATACTTTTAAATGGAACGTAAATACTGGAACCGATAGTCAAGCGGCAGCTATCAAGACACTGAAATCTCATCAGGTAACTTCAAAACTGGTGATGGAGGGTCTCGATAAACCTAATACGCTTGGGGAACAAAATTGGGTCTGGAAACTGTGGAGTCCGGGACACAAACGTATAGATGAAAACGAAATTGACGACGAATTGGCAAAAAAAGGAGCTCCGACTACTTTGATTGGTCCGGAACTTTTATGTGGAATAGGTAAAGCGATCCTCTCCCTTTCAATAAGAAAAGATGAAGACAAACAAAGAGCAACATACTGGGAAAATCTGCCAGGGTTAGTCCACTCTAAACTTTTCATAGGACCATAGGACCATACGATCTAAAGAGATTTAAGGAAGGCATGAAACTAACAGAGTATGATCTAAGAATCATAACAGGATTGCTAACATTTCATTGCTGTAGGTTAAACTATCACCTCATAAAACTGGGATTTCTAAGTAATAGCATATGTAGACTTTTCATGGAAGACAAAGAATTTGCGATGCACATTCTGGGACAATCTCCCACACTTATTCAAGCTCGACAGAAATATCTGGGTTACCACTTATCTACTCTATACTAGCTCTTATCTCAGAGAATGGACTTAAGGAGGTTCTTTAGTTCCATGAAGGGGCAGAATAGATCTTAAGGTCACAGTGCAAATACCAACAATAATAATCTTCGATGTTCTTCTTTTCTGTTAATATCACGAAACATGAGATCAATAACTGTCCATTCGTTTCTATTCCCAGTATTGGATTTTTTTTTTAACAAGCACACATTTTAAGCTCAATTGGCGGTATCAGGACCAGAAACTTTGTTTATGTTAAGATTTGTAGGGAGACTTTTATCTGCTCTCTTTCGAAAGTAAAATTCGCTTTATTAGCCGAGTCAGTGAAGATTTGGTCATCCTTTAAGAGGGTTGGTACCGATGAAAATGTCTCATTCTTTACTCTTTTAACAAATAACCAAAAAGTTTTGCTTCCTTAGGGGCAAGGAACCTGGGGCCCTACTCGATATTGCGATGCAAAAAAAAAAAAACGAAAAATAGCGTTATCTGTACCCCGTAATGCGATAACCACGTGCGATTTGCTATTTGAATGCGCATCGAGTTTCATTTTCACAACGCATTAATTTACGCATCGCATTACGGGCCCCTGTTTCGTGTAGAAACTTTTCGCTTTTTAAAATTGCACTCTAACAAAAATTCACGAGAATTGACTAAAATAATTGCTGGCAACTGATTGCCTACATTTATTGTCGTTAAATACCACAGAGCAATATTATATATATTTAACGCAAGAAATGCGTGAATCCTCTCACCTACAATTTTCTCTTTCGCGCTCTTATAAAAATTCTATTTTTAAAGTATCTCTTGCAATCTTGTCTTTGCTTATAAAAAACGCTAGAAATGAGTGAAGTCGCTCAAGTGAGCTTTGAACTAGGCAACAACAACAACAACAACAATAACAACAACAAGTTGAATACAAACAACTCTGTAAAGAGTCAATCACACAGCAGAAGGCGCTACTCTTTCCAACAACAGTAGGCTTGAGTAATTAAGATGTGACCAATCTAGTCCAAAAGTTTTATATAATTTATCACTTGTTCAAATAAACTCTTCGAAATTATATGACGCTGAAGCAGAGGTGTTTATTTAAGTCAAGTGTAACACCCGCTCCAACAGCGTAAAATACCGCTATTAAGGACTAACTGAGCGAAAACACGATGAAATAGCGTAAATAGTAAAGGGAATATACATCTTTTAGGACTCTCTGAGCAAAAAAACGCTGAAATAGCTTGAAAAGTAGAGTAAATATACATATTTTGAAAAAAGGCGCTGATTTTCAGACATAATTGAAAAAAACTCGCTGCAAAACTTGATTTTTTTACAAAATCACCAGTAAATGTCGTGAAATTTTAGAACATTTATTGTAGTGATTTTACAATCAGTTTTTAGAGTGTGCATTACAGCGATTACTTGCCTCGCTGCGAAGTCTTTTGGTATTAAAATTCTTGTTTGAAAGCCAATTCTTCCTGTTTGGGCCTGGCTTCTAAAGGCTTCCTCTTTGGGCCTGACTGCAATCCCTCAAGTCACATTAAACCATAAGTGATCTTTTGGTTTAATGCTTCTGATCTATCAACGAAACATAATTTCCAATTCAAGTTCCAAAAATATTATTTAAAGCAGTCCAATTTGCATTTCCATAAAACCATGCGGTCCTCTTCGGGGTTTTAGGCGAAGAGGTGCAGGGGTTAGAATATGGAAAAACAGCGTAGATGATGCAATAGTCAGAGTTACCAAGAGGTGCGTTGACACTCACATCATATTTTTCATGATGCGAAGTCAGAAAAAGGTCAAGGATATTGTGGCTATGCATATATCACTTTGCGGGAAGAAAGTGGGTTCCTTCACTAGTTGAATCAATTGGTTCGATTCAGCAAATAGCTCAACATATTGCCCAACAGGTGTCAATGGGCCCGAGTGACGTAACTAAGTCGGGTTGTGGACATTGAAATCTTCTGCTACAACGATCTCACTGTCAGAAAACAACCCAAAAATATGAGAAATTGAATAATAGAAAGAGTTCAGTTTGTTAAAAGTGGATTCCCTCCCTAGATTCGGATAAATAAAACAGAAATGTAGCAAGTGCAAGCGAAATTTGAACCTAACCCGCATTGAGTTACACTCTGGATCGGCCACGTTCAGACTCCTCTCACACTTGTACGCTACATCTGATCTTATAAAAAAGGCGATGCCCCTATGCAAAGAAAACAATGGCAGTAAGCGATAACCGGGTATATGAAAATCCAGTGGATCTGATCTATTCTGAATATAAATTAATTATTGATCTATTGAATTGAAATAGATTTTTTTCAATTGCAATTGATTTTTTTTTAATTTTTTTGAAAGATCCATTAATTATTAATTGATCTATTGAATTGAAATAGATTTTTTTCAGTTGTAATTGATCTTTTTTTCTACTTTTTTTTAAAAGACCCGAGAACCATGCGTCTTATACAAACGTTTGGTCTTTGACCTAAAATGAAAGGAACCTAAAGGATAGATTATTAGAGGAAGAATTGATTGGAGCCATGCGTGAATTATCGACTAGGCGGAACAAACGGGAAAGACAATTTGAATTGCTTATAACCGAGGCTAGTGTTATGCCTTAACCTCGGTAAGCATTTCCAGCCCTCAATTGTTCCTGTCCTTTTAATTACACATTTTCCACAATTTAGTTGTGGATTTATGTTTCAATAATTCTTAAATGTAGTAAAGAACAAAGAAAGTGAAAAGAACTGTGCACGAACACGGATTCGAACCGGAGACCTCTGAGTTGATAGTGCAGCGCGTTCTTCACTAGACTGCAAAGGCTGACAAGCGCCTGCTACAGATGTTTTAAGAAGTGGTGCAGGAACTTTAAATTTGTTGTGCAAGGTACGCCCTTCTTCGACTAGGCATGCTACAATGCCAGTGAAGGCTACTGAAAAAGCGCATGAATATATCAATGCATATTTTTAGTAGTCAAATTGTAACACATTATGTCAGTATACCAGTTTTGTAGCTATTGGTACGATAGGTGGCCCCAAATATCTCACATGTTTTTATCTCACAAATTTAGAAGAAATTTGTTTTAGGTTTAAAAAACAGACAATATTTAGGAAAAATAAGATCCTATTGCACATCTCCAGAGCTAGACCTTTCTAGTCTAGACCCAGATTTTATTGTCATCACAAAAAACTCGCTTGCGTAATAATAATATAGAAGATAGATTAATTTAGTAAATCATTACCTGGCCGGAATTCGAACCCGGGACCTCTTGGTGCAAGTTAAGCACACTACCACTAGATTACCACTGCCTTTAGTAACAGTTGAAACCCTTTTTTAATTACGGAGGCCCAAAGTAAAAAAGCACTTCAACTAGTTCTTATTCCAGTTAACTTATAATGAAGATTATTGTTCTCGATCTCGTCAGCTTTATTACGAAATCGTCTCCCTTTTAATATTTAACTACCTCAATCTAATAAATCTTCCTCCTTAGGTTTTATTTTAGATTATTTTGGTTCTTTGTTAGCCCAACCTTAAACTAAATAAACAACATATGCATCATGTGCCACCATCCATCCATCCAGCCAGCCACAACAATATTTATATAGGAACTTCAAGCTCTTGCAACTCACACACATACACAAGCAGCCTGCGCCTCACTTGCGACAGGATTACGCGCTTTTGTCGTCGTGTATACAAGCGAACGTAAATGCCAACGTAAAAAGGATAATAAAAACACAAGCGAAACCAACATCAACCAAAACTAACAAGGAGCATAATTTCTCAGGTGCGGCGATGAGTGAGTAATACTTACAGCTCCCATCGTGAGGGTGGAACCCAGCCTAATTTAGCAATGTATAGATATATTTTCAATGCTTCAGACTCTCAATGAACTCAGTGATGCGCAGGATTCCGAAATGAATCTCATGTTAGACACTTTGGAGTAAATCTTTCGATAGCATTTTCTTTGCGGCTCCAGCACGTACGCGCAGCAATGTGCGCGAGATACACAAACTGTGCTCCAGAGAATGAAATATTTATTTCGTGGTACAGCAGAAAATGCAAATAGGGAGAGTCCACCAGTACACTAGCAATGCTATGCCAAGCTTAGCTGTACGATTGCAACGTTCTCTCAGCAAGCTTGTGAAGAGGAGCAGCATCCAACAAATAGCAATACATATTTCGAAAATATATAAAACAAAATAAATAATAATAAAATATGCCTGCGAACAAGAGCTTTTTAAATAAATAATTAAATCGGGGAATTCACTGTAGAATGTTGATTCTAGATTATTTACACGAAATAACAAGTTATCGAATAACAAAGGCATCATCCATCGATTGCTGGAAATTTTCCCACAATTTTGAGTACGTCAGCATCATCATGTTCGTCTAGCTGTACGTTCGTTTGCCACCAATTTGCGAGTGGCTATCAATTTATAAAATTTAATTCGATAAGGGCGCATTTATGAGTTTTGTGCTTGATTCGGATATACACAACAATAACAACAACAACAATATCTTTCAGCGAATGCAAGAGCGAAAGAGCAACCCGCAAAGGACCCTCATCTTTTGCTCACAAATTCAATTAATGTGTGCCACGGAGCAACAACACAACAGGCCGACAACCGCCATAATATATCAATTATGAACGCCTAAAAATATGTACCATATTATACATACATGTATTTATGTAGAAAATAATAAAATATTACTGTGCTTGCTGTATGAGCAGCTATTTAAGAGTTGCCGTCGTCGTCGTCGTCGTTGTTGTTTCCTCAAGTGGTGCTTCGACCACGGAGCAGCAGCGTCAATTTGAAGATTTGCAAAATTAAGTGAATAATGTGCGCAAGGAGGAAAAAAAATAGCAAAAAGATAGGCGGCTGCGCTAAATTGCAGATGCTGTCATTTTAAATTAAATATTTCCGCATACTTGCTGCTATCGAATAGTGGAGGAAGCAACTAGATTCCATAGAAGTTATCCAGAGTTGGGGCAGTTAAGAAGAAGCTGCTAACGCATATGGCACGCTTAAGCATTGGAATGTTAGAGAAGGTCGCAACCCAAGAAATTAAATCATAATCTACATTTTGGTCTCTAACCAAGTTCTGAGTTGTTTCAAAATTCTTCACACGAAGAAGATGGATGGATGCGTCAGCAGAATCTATATAAAAAACTAGCTAATGTACCCGACCTTTCCTGGGTAGTATTTCATTAACTTTTTTATTATATTATTATTTATTAATTAGTACGCTTTAAAAATAAAACACGATAGTTTACTCAGTTAATTAAATATCTTTTATTGAAATAATATATAACTAGTAAGGAATTACCATCGTCTGGGTCAAAGTTAAAATACTCCCACAGTAGGTGTGTTTCCGTACTCGATTCAAGTAACTTGAAGTTGCTTGAATGCGTTATTTTACAAATTTTTGAAGCTCGAGAGAGTAGAATAACATGCAAAATGTCACTCTCTATTCTATTGCAATTACTTGAAGTTAGTACGGAAACGGAACTAGTATATTCAAAGTTATGCATGTTTTGAAAGTTTGATGACGTCACGAATGGGCGTGGTGTTTATTCCAAAACACCAAATGCAGAGCACATTTAAGATATGGAAGATTATGTGTTAAATCAGCTGTTAATACACACATTTTTGTGAAATTTATACAAGTTATGCTACCTTGATGACGTCACTTTGTATGGGAGATTGCCTGAGTTTTTATGCGATTTTGCCAAATTTAAAACTAGAAGTGAATTTTAATATTCTGTGCAAATGTGCATAATTTTAATTTATTATATTAATTTAGGTGGAAGTTTTAGAGACTTAATCGTTTTTATACACAGAGTTACTTTTTATGGGAGGTAGGCGTGGTTTGTATACAACTTTGAAAAATTTAAAATATATGGTGAATACTTGAGTCCAAAGCTTATGTGCAAATTTTCAACTCATCACATTGATTTTTGTAACATTTTCAGAAATTTTAGAGTTTTGAAAAAGTCACATTGTTTGGGAGGTAGGCGTGGTTTTAATTTGATTTTAACAAATTTTAAATCTAAATTAACAATAAAAAATTTAAAGTCACTACATAATTTTTATGGCATATTTCGAGATTTTATTGTTTTGATAAAGTAACTTTGAATGGGAGGTAGGCGTGGTTTTAATCTAATTTTGATCATTCTCGATCTTGATCTTAGTTTTTTTAATATAAGCACAGCTTTGAAACTGCGGCTGTAATCGTGTCGACAGACAGACAGACAGATGGGCATGGCGAAATCTAATCAGGAGGGGATGCTGATCAAGAATAAATATACTTTTCTAAGCCTGCCACGCCTCTTTATCGGTGACAAAGTTAACATAACCTTACGCAGTATGCGTGAGAGTATACAAATGATATATATTATTAATGACATATATATTAGAATGTATCCAAAATCTGACCTCCAATTCCGGTACCAAAAATAAATAGTACAGGGTCCGCCATCTAACGTTTTTTTTTCAACTAGTGCTTATTTCGTGAATGGTAACACTTAGCTCATGTCTGATTTGACAGATAATTAGTTTTATCTTTCCGCTAAACGAATACGGTTGGGTATACGCTTGAACAATGCTGGAAAGTATTGCGACATTACTTTAAAAATCATGGTAATGTTGCAGAATGTGTGCGAAAATTGCGTACGGATTTTGGCAGAAGAGAAGCACCGTCAGCTCCGTATGTTCGTTATCTTGTGAAAAAAGTGAAAGAAACTGGCATCCTCATCGATAAACCAAAGCGTCTAGTATTTGTATAATAGTATATCAAAAATCCTTTCGACCGGTATAATTTCAGAGTTTCAGCACGGTTTTGTCAAGGAGAAATCCACTTGCACAAACCTGACTTTGTTTTCTCATTTTATTACAAATGAGATGGAAAAGGGAAATCAAGTGGACGTCATTTTTACTGATTTCGCCAAAGCCTTCGATAGAATTCAGCATTCTATTCTTTTAAATAAACTTGCCCTTATGGGTTTTCATTCCTCCTTGTTGGCATGGCTCAGAAATTACCTTTTAGGTCGAAATCAAGTTGTCCGTATAGGAAAGCATTTTTCGAAAGCAATTACGAATAATTCAGGTGTGCCCCAAGGAAACCACCTTGGACCACTCCTATTTGCCTTATTTATTAATGATCTTCCTAATTTTCTGAATCATACGAAGTGCTTAATGTATGCGGATGATGTAAAAATGTTCAATTCAGTTTCTTCACATGCTGATCATCGGCTTCTTCAGTTAGACTTAAATAACATCAATAGATAACATGAATAGTTCAATAAATAAACTATACTTTAATGTTGAAAAGTGTATTATTATGTCATTTTATATGAAAAAAAAACACCAATTTTTTTTCGATTATTCAATTGCAGACAAGAGTCTGACATGAGTTGAGTCTAAAACTGATCTTGGAGTTTTGTTTGACAGAAAAATTACCTTTTCCAGCCATTACAACCATATTATCACCAAAGCTAACTCTATGGTAGGTTTTTTAAGACGTAATTCAAAGGAATTTAAGGACCCACATACTTGGAAAAAATTCAAAAACGCTTCACTCGTTTCTTCATTTATAAACTTAATTGGAACTTTATGCCAACCTATGCATCGCGTTGCGCTCTTTTTGGTATCAATACTTTAGCCATGAGGCGTAAGTTTTTCTTATCGTCTTTGTTCGAGATATATTGATGGCACATATTTGACTGAATGCCACTTCTCGCTATTTTAAATATCTATACACCGGAGAGGTATTTTAGGCCAAGGGAATACCTGAACGTTCCGTATCACAGAACGATTTTTTTAGTATTAAACGCATTAAGTATGTTTAATAACAATACAAATAGAGATAAAAATAAATGGTTTAAGAAAAAAAAAATTTAGTTTCCAACACCATTTTAGTTTTTCTTAAAAATTTTACATTCGAGCAGCCAATTTTTTTTTATTAGTATAAGATATCCCACAAAGGAGCCAATACCTATCTAAAGGGGAAAACACTGTCGTCTTTTCCATTTTAACTGAGTCAAATTTTTAAAAAAATGTACATTTTCAATGTATTTTTTTTTAAAAAATGGGTATGAATATTTTTTAAAGTTTTACTTTTATTCTGATTAATTAAGTTTCGATTCAATACATAAAAATATAAAACACGTTAAATTACTTATACAAATAATACAACAAATGTTCGAACTTGACTTGAAATACTACTTATTTTTGTTAAATTTTTTTAAACTTTAAAGGCATATAAAACCAATAAAACAAATTTAAAACTAATTGATAACGCACTTTTTTTTATTTATCTATCATAAATAGGTATTTGAAGTAAAAAATGTTCTTCAAACATCTTTAAAAATGAGGTTTTGGCCGTCTTTTTTATGTTTGGAACCAATGTGCAGCGTCCTCTGGTGTTAAAGATAGATCAAAATAGATAGCACCAAAACATTTATTGTACCTGAAAACCTCTTTAGACGTTTATGGCTGTTTACACGATCGCAGCGCCATTTACCTGACCCAAATGTAAATCTAAACCATCCAAGGATTCACTCTAACACACAGAAAAATTTTTATCAAAATCATTAAAGCCGTTTAGGAGGAGTTCAGTCACATACACACGTACAGAGGAGTTATGTATATAAAGATTTGGGAAGATTAAGGTCAACATTTTATAGACTTAAAACCTTCAAATGTAGCAAAACAGCTGTTTAGGAAGTTGTGCTCAAATATCCATTACCATATTTTTGTTGCTGGAAAGATCAAACTGAAGAATTTGGTGATTTTAATGATTGAAAAAGTCAAGGATACAGTTAAGTTTTTCTAGCATAGAGACAAAACAGATATTTTTTGTTAGTGTAATACTTGAAATGGCAGGACTACAACGCCCTGTATTAGTTAGCTCAACTCCGAAGCACCTTTTTTTAAGGGTAGTTAGCTTCCAACTTTGTTTTGTCAACTAATACACGTGTTTTAGCTCTCATTTATACATCGCTACTAAAAACAAAATCTGCGCCCCCTTCGCATGTAGCATGTTTTGAAACAGTTTCAGGCTTAAATTACCGGCTTTTAACTTATTACTTATTGTTTTTTTTTTTTATTTTTTACACTTGCTTTACTCATTCCTGAATCATGACTTAATTTAACTAGCTTATGACTAATACCTCGGCGCCAGAAATGTGTTCTGTTCAATTAGCTATGACATACTGTGACATTAATATGAGCTAATATTGGAAAAATCTACGACGTCTCACCCACGGAAATCATCAAAAATTTTTACGAAAACTTAAAAGAATAGTAGTAGAATTATAACAGAAACTATTCAAATGTGAACATTAGTTTTCCTTTGCGCTGTCAAATGAAATTCGTATTTAATTAAAATATTTTTTTTTCGGCAAACCTATTCTCACTTTAATTGTTTTTTGGTATTATCTTTATTTTTTTTAAAAAACTCCTTAACTGAGTGTATTCTGTAAATGCTGACATTATAATAAGTTATTTCAGTGGTAATTAAATTAATATATAGATAAGCGTAGGCAAAAATAAACGTAATAGAAGGAAAAATTTAATGCAAACGACTTTCTTGGTTATCTTATCAGCGTGAAATGATTTTGATTTACGTGCTCTTTCTTGGTTTCGTTAATTAAGCTTTGTTTTTCTTTATGGACTTTCATGAATAATCTACATATATAATGTGTTATTGACAATGCAATTATTATATCAAATGTGGTTTAAAAAAGCTTTACAGAAGCGCCTGTTGAAGAAGACGTTTGCTAAAAATATTTCAATTTAATTTGTAGTTAAATTTTTCCTTAGTGATACTTGAAGTTGTAGTTGAAGATAAGGTTGCAGAAATTAACAGAATTAAATGTATTTTAAAAAGTAACGTCACTGTTTCGTCCTTATAAAAACTAACAAAAAAAAAGTAACTAAAAAAGAAAAGCATTCGGTTGCGAAAACGTATAGAGAAATGGCAGCTGAGACAATAAATGCGCTACTGTACTTTGTTAAATTGTTTAAATGTGACCAGATGTTATCTACAACTCAAACTAATGTACTTCCGGTCGGCGAGAAATAAGTTCAAAATTTTAAAATAAAGTTCATCAAAAAATTTCAACAAAATTTGTTCAATTTCCTGAGAAACCTAACGTGTTCCATAACCAATGGGTTTTTGGCTATTAACTTTATCAAGTGTATAATATGTGAACATATGCATAGCTATGGAAAGCCTATCAAATATGCAAAATTTTTGCTGAAGTAACTGTTTTGATTTAATCAACCAGAAAAATTAAACGACCAATTGTATGAAGGGTTAATTTTTTACTAAAAAAAATATATACTTGTTTGTGGGACACCTTGAAAAATCCACTAAAAATGGGAAAATATGAAGAAAAACAACCAAAAATACGAAAAATATCAAAATTTATTTATTTTAGAAGCCTTCAATGGCACAAAAAACCACAGAAAATGGCACTTTTTATTCATTTACTCGTATTTATCATCTTCTTAATCAGTGATGCACACGAGAGCCTCACGGAGCCACTCGGCTTTCACGTATAAGTCGTGTGTGCGAAGGTACCGAACTCCAAATTTAATAAAAGCAAGCAATCTTATACATACTAAGAAAAAACTGTGGCGCTTGTATTGGAAGCTCTACCAACGCTGTGCATCACTGTTCTAATGCAAGAAAATACAATTTAAGTATGATATGTTGACAGAAACTATGATATTTGACAGTTTGTACGACAAACGCATACTTTAAATGAAAAAAACAAGGTGTCCCACAACCGGCTAAATGAGGTGTCCCACAACTGGAAATGGTAGTCATTTCGAAAGTGACTGGCGAAATTGTATGGTGAACATATTTTTCCAATACTGCATAAATTATGCATAACACTTCTTTTTAAATTATTTCACTTCAATTTATCGAATTCTCAAAATAATTCAAAAGTTACTTTTGTGTTGAATTTTTGTTTAGCAATGCTCACAGCTAGCACACAAATGCGTGTATTCACTTCGGTGTTAGCAAACTGAGTTTGTCTAACTAAAAATACTCAAATCCACAATATTTGCTTTCTGTCAAAAAATACGAGGGGTGTCTCACAACCGGAGACACTCCCCTATATATAAAGATTTAAGCAATTTTAAAAAGCAATTTTTAGCTAATGTATTTTTAGGATTTTTTTTTGCCTGCATTTAATTACCCACTGTAGCGTGCAGCAGTTTGGCGTGTGTTTGGTGGCCTGCTCAAAATGGTGAGGCATAGAAGCATCAGTGTTGGCTGAATGATAAATATTTAAATTATACACTCCATTAAATACAACTATTCCATGACTTGGTAACCAATGCAAAGCCAGTAAAACAACAACAACAATAAGACCAACAACTAAAACAAGAAAATCGCAAAGGACACGCTGCTGCTTGCGCGCCTTCAACCAGCTAACCGTTAGGACAACAAAAATAAAAAGGATAAAAGCTAAAGGAGACAGACAGCATAATAAAAATATCGTATTACGTGTCGTGCACAGATTGTGGTGCTACTGCTGCTGCTGCTTTTAGCTCCTCTGCTGTTGCTGTTGATGTTGTTTTTATTCTTACTGTTGTCAACAAAGGGATAATAAGAACACTATGAACTAAAAAATGGGGTTCAAAGCACTTGAATACAGTTGAGCACACAAACACACATCAATTTAAGAGCACGCCATTAATTGATTTATTATTGAGTTTTACGTTAATAAACGTAAGCAGCTTGCAGCGATATCGCATGCGAGAAAAAAATGCACTTTATGTCTGGAACTTGAGTACAAAAGTTCATAGCTGGCTTGCTTAAGAACAACAAAAAAAGAAAAAAGAATTATCAGATAAAAATAAGAAAAAATAAATTTAAATTTTCACAAAATTTATGTATTTAATTCTCGATCAAGTATTAATTGCTTTGGATTTAGCGGCTGAGTAAATAGGTTTTATTTGAGTATAAATGTCGCATGCGAGTTTAAATTTTAATTTAAGCTACATCAAAAATTTGCTTGAAATTTAAGAAACAATTTAAGAAACAAGAAAAGTACTTAGTCTTTTTTTTTGGAAAATTTTGCATGCATTTTTTTATGTTGTCTTAAATTTTTTATTTTTTTATTTTAAATTAAAGTTTTTTCTGAATGACTTTGTTATTTATTATGTTGATTTTATATGAGTTAAATACAAATTCTAACTGTTTGTTAGTTTAAATCATACTTTTTTTTAATTACAAATTCTAGTTGTTTGATAGCTCTAGATAGAATTTGTATTTAAAATCAAGTATGATTTAAACTATCAAACATTTAGAATTTGTATTTAAATCATATAAAATCAACACTTTTTTTATTTTTTTTTGCAAATTTTTAAAATTTGCAAGAAATTGAAAATTCGTCCTTAGTTTTCGTATATCTACGCAAAATTTGTATTGTTTTAATGTTATCTTTTAATTTTTAGTTTTTTATGTTTTATTTTACATGTAAGTTTTTGTATTTTTAATTTTTTTGGAAATTTTTTAATTCATTCAAAAAATGTTCGTCCTTTTTTCCTTTTTTATAAGATTTTTTTTTATAAGACTTATTTTAATAAATATTCTATTTTTGTAATATTTTAAAATAAGCATGAAATTTAATTTAAATTTTCGTATTTAGTTTATGCAATTTTAAGCACTTTTTCATAGAAGTTTTTATCTTTTTTATGGTAATCTTCTTGTAAATTTGTATTACATTTTCTTTAATTAAATCTTTAACCCCTTAAGACCGAGGGATACTATATGACCCCAAGCGTTTTTTATTTATCGTTGCTTTAATTACAATTAGTCCTGTAACTTCTACCTTAAATTTGTTTTTAAAAGCTTTATAGAATCTGGCAACACCGGCAGGCTAACACAGCTGTTCAGCTGAAATTATTTTTTTCGTGCAAAGTATGTTGTTTATAATGCTCAAGTATTTTGCTAATACCTCGATTAAATTAAATAAAATTGTTCCAAACGTAAATGTTAGTTCTGAATTTAAATGTGTTTTATTAAAAATAGATTGAGTTCAGCAAATATTTCCAGTTGTTTTTACAAAATTTACAAAATTCGGTCTCAAGTAAAACTGTTTGCGATATCTTTTATACAATCGCAATTTTCTACCTATCCGTAAAAGTTAACTTGAGACTGATGGGGTCATGTAAGACCCCATTTTATTTTGTGAATTTGGGGATATAGAGGAGGGCTCTCCAAAATTTTTTAAACCTAATTTTGTTTCTTAATTTGACCATGAAGAACTCGAATACAAGGTAATTTTTCCTATATCTCTAACGGTCTAGACTTCGGTCTCAAGGGGTTAAATTAAATTTTTAACTCATGTTCGGCTGGCCGTTGGTCGATTTTTCGACCACCAACTATGGCAGAACTAGAGAAGGTAGTTGCTCAAAGTCAGCTTTTTGCGAATGAGAACAAAAGGAAATCAATAGCCACATTCAGCGGAGTCAACAGATGGTAACTGACTGTTGTGTTAAAATTGGCTGAAATACTGAAAGAACGCTGCAAATTCGAGTGAGAAACCTTTGCAACTATAACAAATAAATTAAATAATTTTCAAGTTTTCTACGGTATCGCTACCATATAAGTTCACAATAGTTGACTCCGCTGAATGCGGCCAATTTTCGCTTTCTCATCGGTTTCAGATTTTCTATGAGCTATCAACTTCGTTTTGACAGTTTCTGCGGTCTGTCTCTCCGAAATGCATCTACCTTCTCTAATTTTACTATGTCACCAACTAACTTTAAAATTATTTTCTGAAAAACTTTTTCAAAGATTTTTTTCGAACTCTTTTCTCACACACACGTTTAGGGTTTGTGAAAATTAAAAAAAAAAACATTTGCAGCGCAACCTCCAAGAAATTTTCTTTTTAAAAACATAATTTTATACAAAATAGTTTATAGCCCAAAAGGTCAGTATACATTAGAGTCTTAACCCATTAACTGCGGTTCCTAATAGAGCAAATATCCTGATTTTAAAAGGAATTTAGCCTTGAAAATGTGGTCAAAATCTTTGGCGCACTTCAAAAACAATTTATAGATCCATGTTTTGTTAAAAAAAAAAACAAAAAATTAAACTCTTAGCTCTTACTAATTCCGAGATATGATCGTTTCTGTGGAGTCATTTTCATGGGTAAAAAATACCCAATCGTAGTTAATGGGTTAAAAAATTTTATCATTGATTCATGTGTTTTGTGGTGTGTAGATTAGAATCTGTTGGTTCTCTTATCGATTGCCACGTTACTTATCGCTATTGCCAAGTTTATGGTATTTTTCATATTTGGGATTCCAACGTGAAGTGAATTTTATGGGTTTAGTCTAAAATTGACTTAATATGTTTGAATAGGCTCTAAAATGCGGCCCTATCCTATGGATTTTACTCCTTTTAATACGTGTTTTTTATGTGTTAAAACAAATTTTTTATATCTTTATTGTGGGGCAAGAGCTCTGGTGGGCGTTGGGTCCACACCAGTGGAACCCAACAATATGTGGATTTCGAAATGCGGAACTTTAAATTTCAAGATTTGTCAACTGGGCTCAATGTAATTCGATGCGTTTCGATTTTTGTTTTGTGTCACTACGGAAAAGACCGCGTAAGCTCTTGCTCTTCAACATTTAAGGGGCCACCACTTTCATGAAGTCATGGTTAAAATATCAAGCAAAATATCATTGAAAAGAATATGAAAACTTGCAAGGAACTATTTTCGACTGAACCGAAGTGAAATAGCTCCACAAGCATGTTTAAGTGCATTGGAAGTTTTGAATGTTTAATTACTTTGATGACGTCAGTTTTTGTGGGGCGTGGTTTTCATACAAAATTTATTAAATTGTAAACGCAGAGTACGTTTTGAATATCAAAGCGATTATGTGGTAAATATAAAGTCAATGCATTAACTTTCGTAGATTTTATGAAAGTTTTGATATTGGCATGACGTCATTTTATATGGGAGGTAGGTCGAGTTTTAATTTTATTTTACCAAAATCTAAAAATTCAGCTAACAATGTATAGTAAAGGTTAAAACAGTTGCAAAACTGTAAGTCATATTTATTTTTGTGGAATTAAGAAATTTTACCGTAATGATTATCATTTTGCATGGGAGTTAGGCCTGGTTTTTATTCGATTTTGACAAATTTCAAGCCCAAAGTACGTTTTGAATATCAAAGCTTATGAGTAAAGTAAATATTTAAAGTAAATATATTAATTTTTGTGAAATTTATTATGTAGGTTTTACTATTTTGCTGATTTGATCAATTTATATGGGAGGTTCGCAAAGCTTCATTTTATTTTGCCAAATCCCAAACTTTGATTAAATATTAGAACGAAGTTGCCAAAAATTAAGACATTATATTAATTTTGGTGGCATTTTAAGAGATATAACCGTTTTCAAAAGTCACTTCGTATGAAAGGTAGACGTGGTTTTCATCCTATTTGACTAATTTTCGAACTTGATCTTTATTTAAAAAAAAACTTATATATTCAATTTTACTTTGCCAAGTTATCGTGATCGCACACAGATAGACAAACGGACCGACAGACGAACATGGCTAAATAGACTCATGAGGTGATGCTGATCAAAAATATATACACTTTTTTATACCTTACAGAGTACGTGAGGGGGTTTAAAGATAAAGTTCGTCAAACGATTATTTCGTATCGATCAATCAAATGACTGAGCAACATACCAGAGCAAGAGTACGAATACTTGCAGAAGTGAAAGAGGAGGTCGAGTTAAGCAAAAAATCGTGTGGTAGGGGGGGGGGGGTCTATTTTCTCACCCTTACGGGGTTAATTGGTTTTTCTTTTCTATGATTCATACTATTGTTTCTAGCAGAAAAACTAACTCGCGGCAAAACTTATTTTAAGAACTCATTTCAAAGACAATGAAATGCCCTTTGTAAAGGTGTACCAACGAAACCAGCCCACGTATCCATTCCCGAGCTGCGCTCGTATGAAGACGAAATCAATCCCTTGCAACTACTAAATTTTCACATTGAGCGCAATTTTCTCTGAATTTTGCGTAATAAATTAAAAAATTTTTTGCACAAAATTTGTGACTTATTTAATTTTCTTTCTAACGATATCAAAATCATAAACATATCTTTAAAAATAATAAAGTTAGTTGTACTTCGAAAATTTCACTTCGAACAGTTCTTATAATTTTTTTTTAAACATTGATAAGGAATTGTGATCTTATTTTTTTTTAAATTTTTACATGAATTTAATTGTGAGCTTTAGATCAAGTAGGTTTGAAGAAGGCAACAACAACAACAATAACAACTCTGTATAGAGTCAAGCACACAGCAGAATAGACAGCCTGTTTCGGAAATCGCTACATTTCCTCTTCAGTAGTCTTGAGTGATTCAGCTGTGACCAAACCCACAGTTAAAGTCGTATATGATTTGACATGTGTTCGAACAAATTCATAAGAACTTTAACGTTCTCATCGGCCACTTAATCATATAACATTAAAGAAGTAGCTATTTTTTTAGCAAAATACTATTACGAAGAAGATAATATAATTATGTTTTCAATTTATCGAAATTTTTCAAGTACAACCAACTTTGTTATTTTTAAAGATAAGTTTATAATTTTAATGTTATTGGAAAGAAATTGAAATAAATCACAAATTTGAATACATAAAAAAATTTTATTTATTAGGCAAAATTCAGATAAAATTGCTCTCAATCTGAAAATTTACCCAAGTGAACCAAAACTATCGTTTTCGAATTCATTTATGAACCTTTTCGGGCATAAACGTTCATTTTCGGCACTCATAAATGAATCCTTTTTGTATCATTCGTCGGACTAAAATGACTCAAAAATAAACCTTTATTTTGTTCGGAAAAAGATCCATCAATTGTACTTTTTTTGTTTAGAAATGAGTTAAAAAAGAACCATCAATTGTACCTTTTTGTTCAGAAATGAGTTCAAAAAAAGAACCATAGAAAAGTTATTTTCCGGCACTCGGGAATGAATCCTTTTTGAATCATTCACCGATAGAAAATGCCTCTCAGAAACGAACCTTTTTTCTTCGAAAATGAGTAAAAAAATGAATCATGTAGAAGTTATTTTTCGACACTCGGAAATGAACCCTTTTTGAATCATTCGCCGAAAGAACATGCCTCTTAGAAACGAACTTTTTTTTTCTTCGGAAATGAGTTAAAAAATTAATCATAGAAAAGTTATTTTTCGGCACTCGGAAAGTAACCCCTTTTGTATCAATCGCCGGGCTGAATTTCCTCTCGAAAACGGACCTTTTTTGTGCAGAAATGAATTTTTATGAATTATAAAATCATTATTGCATAATATTATGTTATTTTTATATTATGTTATTAATATGTTATTATTATGACATAGCGATAATTTGTTTAAAAAAATTAATATTTAGTATTCATATAGATAATAAAATTATTCATATTATTCATTCATATAAATAATATTCATGTATAGTATTAATATATAGTAAAAACAAGGTAACTATATTCAATAATAATAAAAAATAACAAGCGTGATTATTTTCTAATTTGGCAAACTTTCAAATAATGTATGTGTGAAATATCAAATTAATCTATTGGCTTATTTCTAATCAATAGAAATGTTGAAATGTTTTGACAGACTTGTTGACAGATGAAAAGGAAAATAGTTTTTCGAACGTGTCTCTCTTCCATCTCTCCATCCATCCATTCTCAACATCCAACATCTCAACATACATCTCTCTTGCTATGGCGAGAATCAATTTGCACTGGTGAAAAAGTTTATATGACATTTGTATGAAGGTTAACATTTTAATTTACTATTGAAAGCATATCATTAAACTCCTTTTTGTTTATAAAAAAGTAATATTTATGATTCATTTCTGAACTCATTTATGAACAAAAAATGGTTCGTTTATGATATATTGTTTCTACCGATATGATAAAAAATTATTCTTTTTTTAACTATTTCTTATTATTAAAGTTTTTTCGAAATGACCTTGTTATTTATTATGTCGATTTTATATAATTTAAATACAAATTCTAAATGTTTGATAAAATCAAGTTTTTAAAATAGATTTTGTATTTAAAATCAAGTTTGATTTAAACTATCAAACATTTAGAATTTGTATTTAAATCATATAAAATCAACATATTTCTTATTCTTCTTTAAGAATGCAAAAAAGAACATTTATGATTTGTTTTTGAACTCATTTATGAAAAAAATGGTGCATTTGCGAAGAATTTTTAGCTTCTAAAATGATTCTTTTTTTGACTCAAGATAAGTTTTTTATGAATTTTGCAAAAGAAATACAGTTTTTATTTATTGGAAAAGTTTTCACGAATTTAATCTTCCATAGCAGGCACTTTTAAGCGAAAAAATAAAAAATTCAAAAACAAAAAAATTATATTCAAAAACTTTCGCAAAACTCGCACCTTACGCAAAACCTTCGCCTATGGTTCAGTGGGTAATAGTAACAATGGAACTATTTGATTGATTTCATCTTCACACGAGCACAGCTCTGGAATGAATACTTGGGGTGGGTTTGTTGAAACACCGTTAGGAAGGCATATTCATTGTCTTTAAAATGAATTCTTACAATAAGTTTTCCTGTGAGTTAGTTTTTCTGCTAGGATCAAAGTTATGAAATACCAATTAACCCCGTTACTCCTACCATGCAAAAAAGTGCTTCCAAAAGTGCATCTCTTCCACTTTCATACCCAGAAGGCATTCTTTTAACCATGTCATTGGAAGGAATGCTTTCCTTAGTCTTCTCTAGAAGTGCTTCTAGGAATTTTTCAATGAAAGATTTCTTTGAGCCCTTCAATCAAAGTATTCTAGCAGGTGTTTTTCGAAGAACTTTAAGAAGGTATTCCATGGAATGGAATGGTTTTGGGTTAAAAAATCCCTGGGAAAATATCCCTTTTCCCGACATTCTAGCC
Organism: Dichetophora obliterata; assembly: GCA_963920525.1. Taxonomy (NCBI): domain Eukaryota; kingdom Metazoa; phylum Arthropoda; class Insecta; order Diptera; family Sciomyzidae; genus Dichetophora; species Dichetophora obliterata. The sequence goes on along the minus strand of OY986438.1, from coordinate 202,578,092 downwards.
ATTTTGGTGTTGCAAATGAATAGTGTTTGGGTTTTGTTGTGGGATTTAAAAAAATTCCACGGCAAAATATCCTTTTACCTGAACTTCAAATAATTGAATGTCTTCCAGAAGTAGTTTATAAAAATGCCCCTTGAAAGAACTTCTTTATAAGGCTCAGAAGAAGCAGAGTTTGATTTATAGAATCTCTTCTGGAGGCAATGTCTCTAAGAATGCATGTCACATTTGCATCAAAAATTTTGCTGGGTAAGGGTGTGAAAATAGACCCCCCTTCCCACACGACTTTTTGCTTAATTCGACCTCCTCCTTCACCTCTGCAAATATTTCTTACACCCTGTACACCCTGTATTACGTACGTGCTCTTCTGTACGTGTGTATGTTACTGAACTAACTCCTCATAAACGGCTAAGCCGATGTTTATGAAATTTTTTGTGTGTTTGAGTGGGACCCTGGATGGTTAAGATTTACAATTGAAACCGATAGGTGGCGCTGCGATCGGGTAAACAGCCATATACTCCTAAATTACTTATACGATTAGCATGCAACTTTGTATAAATAGGTTTTTAGGTGCGATGAGTATTTTGGCTCCATCTATTTTGATTTTTCTTTAACGCCAGAGGGCGCTGTCACACAAATCTTTTACAAAACCATCAAAAACTCTTAAGATTGCATATTATTTTTATACACTATTTTAGTATAAGTTATCCATTAGTTCAGCAAACTATTTTGTTTTATATTTACAGCGTAGAAATTGCTAACAAAATACTACCCGGCCAAGGCCGGGTATATTAATTAGCTGGTTTATAATAAAATTAGAACCATATCTGAATTACATGTGTAATAAATTGTAGCTTCAGACAATAAAATGTTCAATTTTGATAAAATTTTCTTTTTTTTTTGTTTCCTTATATTTTTCGTGTCGTATTTTATATTTTCTCGCATGCGAGAAAAATGCAATTTCACTAAAACTGCAGCTTTTTTGTAAGTTTTCTCTAGCTGAAGCTATGTGACATAAATTGTCTCGCATGCGAGATTTTTATATGAAAATCAATATTATTTCATTCGTTCCTTTATCTTAAAATTTAAAGCTGCTTATATCTATAACATGGTATAATTACAGTGTCCTAAGCTATATAAAAAAAATCTTAAGAATTTGCTTAAGCAAAAAGTGAATCAAAATGAGGTTAATCAATTGTTTAAATTAGCACTTTTTTGTGTTAGGAAATATCTTTAGGAATAAATCTTATTGTTGCAAAAAAAAAATATTTTCGGCTAGCAGTTGTAGACCAAATTTTCCGTTGATTTTAGGTTAACGAATTTTTATTTTGACTTTTTTTTAATTTTTGCTGTAATAAGTTACGCTCGGTTGATTGCACACGCGATCGCTTTTGCTCCTTTATAAACGATTTTGTTAATGATTTTTTTTGTTATAAATTTTTCGCGTTTTTTTTTCTCTTGCAAGAAACTACTTTGCGTGTTGCACTAACTTGGCTAAAACACACGACTAACTGTGGTAAACCGTAACTTGATTTGATTTTGCGTTTAACAATTAAACAACAAGTCGAGACAGGCGACCGTCCAAGCAGCCAGTTATTCAGACACTACTACGTTAGCCAGCCAGCCAGCCAGCGTTGCCATATCGCGCTAGTGTTGTGCACTTTCAGTTGATAAGCAGAAGTAGTAAAAGAAAAACGTTCAAGAAAAAAAAAATACAAAACCTTAACGGAATAAAGAAATACATCTAGAAACGCACAAGAGTGCGAAAGTCGTCCAGACAAGTGAAATTTCGCGATTGCGATTTCGCGTCAGATTGCGTGTATGCGTATGTGTGTGTGTTTTAGTGCGAAACTGCAGCTGTATGCAAGACAGTAATTTTATAAATTATACAAAACCAACAACAACAAAGAAAAAGTATTTAAGTATTCTTATAAATTTATATAAAGCCTTATTTATTATAAACAAACTGCAGCCATCTGTAAAGTATGCACACACACACACACACTTAACTTCACTGGAGTGCACACATACAGTTTTATGAGCAAAATTTCCTACTTCAGTTTAATTTGTAGCGCTTTGTTGCCAATGTCTTGGCATGAAAATAAAAGTTATAATAAAATTAATATCAGTTGACAAAAGATAAGATCCGTCCGTCCGTCTGTCTGTCTGTCTGTATGTCTGTCTGTCTGTCTGTCTGCCTGTCTGATTGTATATCAGTCTAGGCACAAACATTTTTAAACTTATATATTTTTATCTAAATAATAACTAATATACCCGGCCTTTCCCGGGTAGTATTATTAACAACTTGTATGCTCTAAAAATAAAACACGATAGTTTGCTTAACTAATTGATATCTTATATTATATATAATATACTAGCTGATATACCCGGTGTTACTCGAGAGTCATTTGTATAAACATTTTAATATACACTTCTCGATTAAATTTTTTTTTTATTTTGGAATTTTTAAAAACATGCTGAATTTTAAGTTTGAGACCACTTTAAAAATATTAAAAAATTTACCCTGCTTTTTTTAACGAAGTAATAATTTTATCACTTTTTTTTCACAATCAAAAATTGTTTATAGTTTTAAACTGAATTTACTGGTTACTGGTAAAAATTTTACTTGCACTTCGCATATGGAAATGAAATTTGTAAAAAAAAGGAAAATGGACACTAAACTTCCTAAATTTTCAGGTTAAAATATGGACGTACTAATAAAAGGAATCATTGGCGTCGGAAGCGGGGGAAAAGGGGGCAGTTGCCCCCCACTTTTTTAGCTAGATAAACAGTTTAAAAAGAAAACTTTAAAAGTTATTCAAAATGTCAGTTTTTTTACAACGATAATATTTTTGTATTAGACATTTTCCTCTTCTTTCTCTCTTCTTCATAAGCATGCTTGCGGATAACCATTTTCTTTCTCTGTGTTTGCAAAAAGATAGAACAAAATGTAGAGTTTCTACTGCAAGCCCACCACTTCAGTTTAAAAGCACCCTTAAGTATGTAGCTTAATACTGTAATATTGTAATCGAAGTCTTCAACGGAAAAGTGCCTTCTGAACAAAATCTAAAAACAAAACTAGATCTTTATCCAGATGACTTTGATGTGAGCGACCTCCACGCGCAACTTAAATTGCTGAAGCAATTGCCTGGTTAAACAACTTCAAATTGTAGTGGCATTGTATCCCAATTTGCAAAAAATTCGGATACTGTAAAAAAAAATATTAAATTAAGTTGAAAAACTTATTGCTTTGCTTTTGACTGTGCCTGCATCAGCAGCTTCATCTGAGCGTTTTTTAGTGCACTAAGACGACTTAAAACGTATCTTCGAGCAACTATGACACAGAAACGACTCACTCATGCGGCACTTATACACATTCACAAAGATAAAACCGAAGTATTGAATTCGATAAAGGTGGTGAAAGAGTTTGTTTCTCGCAAGGACAGAAAGAAACATTTTGGAATAATTTAAATTGATATAACTTTTTTATCGCATATAACCTTATCGCATTTAAACCATGTAAAGATATACCTAGTCTTGCTTTATAAAAGCAACCATTTTTCTTATAATTTCATATTACCATATGAAAGATCCTTTAAAGAATGATCTCTAATATTGAAATTGGAAGAACTTTTAAAAATAATGAAATTTTAATATTTTTTATATATTTTTATATTTTTTATTTTAAACTAAAATAAAAAATTTGTGTATTCAAATTCATGTTTCTTTGAAGAAATTTTGGTGAACTTTTTTTGCACCACCATTTGTACTGCCCCCCATTTGTACTGCCCCCCCCCCAGATGAAATTCGCTTCCGACGTGCTTGAAAGGAAGATATTTAGGATAGAGAATTTTTATATAGCTGGCATGAAAAAATAGGTTTTTAGCCATAACTTTTAATTGGAAAGAGATATTGGGGTAATTTTTTCACATAAATTATTTTTGAGAGTTGACTTTTTTGTAAAAAATATCAAAACAACATTTTGTAAAAATTTTTCATTTTGTAAAAGTTTTTATGACAAAAACAGTAAAAAAAATTTTGCGCTTAGCTGGAAGAATTTTTGCAAATAAATACTATATCATATAAAAGGTGGGCAGATGTGCAATTTTTAGTTGATTTTTTTATACAACAGAAACAATTTTTGAGTCATTTTTTGAGTAAAAAGTCAATATTTTTGACCTTTTTTGACATAATTATAAAACATATATACACTGACTTAATGGTACAGTTTAACCTATTTTTGTGAAGTGATTTTATTGGACTTTTGAACAAAAAAAAATTTTAATGAAATATATTAATGGACAGCGGAGATATTTGCATCGAAAGACCAAACTTTGATTTTCATGTCGTTTTTTTCTCATTCCTTAGGTAACGATGTCTTATAAAAAAGTCGTGGTACTGAAAATTTCTCCAATTTTGAATATATGTGAGTGTTTTTGACGTCAAAATAACAAAAAAATTTTAAAATTAAATACACAAAAATTTCCGATGCTAAAAATTCTTATAATAACAAAATTACCTTTAGTTGGAAAATTTCGGAGGAGGCGTGGTAAAACTAAGTATGTAACATTTTAAGTTAGGATGCACTTAATATGTATACCTAGTTTGAGCGAAATACGATGAGCCGTTTAGATTTGTATAAAGGCCAAACAAATAAACAAACAGAAAATGAGTTTTATTACTGTAGATAGGAGCTTTTGGTAATTTCGTAATATTTGTACTACAGCGCGCTCTTGTGTTAAAGCTGGATAAAAATAGATAGCGCCAAAACATTCATAGTGCCTGAAAATCTCTTTTAACAAAATTTCATGATTATCGTATGAGTATTTGCAATTGCGAATCGAATTAAGAAAAAAAAAACTTCTATATCTCAATTATGCTCAATCTATCTCAGGCTTTAGTTTTAAAAAATCTTTAGATCTGAGAACTATTCCCTACAGCTGGTACATAATTGCATACGCCACTGTTTTTTATTGAGACATTGTTTTGAAGGGGTGCGGTGTTATTTATTGCCTTTAAGACTTTATCTTGTGTAAATATAAACATTGTCTCATATGAAATTCTATTCAAATGTATCGTTTTACTTTTCTTTTTTTTTTTTTTTGAAGAAAAGTTTGCAAATAAATAAAAATTTTATTTACAACATTTTTGCAACTGTTTTTTTTTTTTATTGTTGCCAATAATTTTTGCATTATATAATCGTCCAACGTTCATTGCATACAAATGGCGCTTTGCTTGGTTCATTGGCAAGCGTGCAACAGAAAAAAAAATTGAAAGTTGTTCCTCGACCGGAAGTTTGTAATGAACTGTGTTGGAATATTTTGTACATTTTTTCTTTTTTCTTCGTTTTCTTTGTTTTCTGCACGTCGAAATTAACGTTTAACTCGTTGACGCAAGTTGTATTGGTTGTCCTTTTTTTTATTTTTTTTTTTTTTATTTTTTTATTTTTAGTATCAAAGTTTTCTTGCATCGTTTCAAGTCGCCAGTCAATCCTTAATAATGAATGTGCGAATTAAAAAATATGTTTTATGTGTATTGTTCCCATGCAATAAGGCTTCAGAGTGGGTTTAAGGGATGTTATTGGCCAAGTCGTTTGGGTTATTTTTATTATACAAACATAGATATATGCATAAACACTTTGTTGTGACAGCGATGACATCAATAATAAAAATTGAAAAACTCGTTAGCACGTCAAACATCTATCATCGTAGAGGTCCTAGGTTTGAACTTCCTCTTTAGACTTTATAATATTACACACTCACTTTTCTAATGTTTTTTTTCAAGTACTATGTTAAAAATCAAGTTTCCATAAGTTAAGATAAGCTAATATTTAATATTTTATAATATTTAGATATTTTTTTTTTCAAGTTACTTTTTTTACAAATTATGGGAAACATCGGAACAATAGGTCTAAAAAAAGTTATAACTAATATCTTAAAGTTTTATAGATAGTTATTTACAGTGAAGTTTAATAATTTTAAATGAAAAATAAAGTTTTCTTCTATATTAGGGGTGTTCTCGATTCAGTGCACTTGCCAGTGCAGTTGAGAACTTTTACAGTAGGCCGTATCGAGTTACAATTTTTTTCGAATTTCACATTCTAAGAGGTCTCAAAAGTTGCATTGGGTGGTCAAGATCCCCCAAAAAAAATTTTACAAAAAATAAGGATATCTTCCACTCCCGCAAGGAGAAAGTTGTTTTTCGAGAAAAACAGTAAAAAATCACCATCTCAAAATGCTTTAATTTTTGTAAGAAAAACTAAATATGTCTTAAAGCAAAACTAAATATTGACTAACAATATTTTGGCAAGCACGATGCCACTCTCAGTATTAACCCACAGTGTCCTGTTTGAAGGATATTCGAATGCACTAAATCGTGAATACCTCTATTGAAATATCTTAATAATCTTCTTTGTGTCTGTTTGTTAACGCTAAACTTCTGATCGACTTAAGCAATTAAGCTCACAATATATCTATTTCTTATGTTTAACGGATTGTTTATAGCTAAGAAAGTTTCGAAAAGAGAAGTATCGAAATTGCAAATAATTTAAAAAAACGCAAAAAATTTCTTAAGTGTAAGAACTGTAAAAAATACAAGTAAATAATGTTTGAAACACTTTAGACAATGATCAGATCTACAAATAATATTTGAGAAGAGTTTCTACTTGTCTTACACGTACTCATCAATAAGACCCCTTTTCCACACGGAAAGTTTTCTTGCCAGCAAGTCTGCGGTGCAGGCAAGTTTGTACTGGCAAGTTTTTCTTCTGTCCTGTTCTTTCTTTGATGCTGTGCTCTTTTTTCCTTTGTATTTACGACTTGCTGGCAAAGGGACTTGCTGTGTGGAAAAGGGCCTTTTTTAGTAAATAGTAAATTTTAAAAATTTCCGTTATTTTCACATCAAAAACATGCAGTTTTCTTAAAAACTTTAGATTTTCTTAGTACAATGGATTTTGTATAAAAAGTCGTACAAAACTTAAAAAAAAAGAAAAAAGCATCAGTCTAAAAAATCATTTTCGATAATACATATTTTTTACAGATAAGGAAAAAAAAACAATTTGAAATTTCCAGTTTTGAATTTGAAAGCAAATATTTCGGCAATTTTTCAATTGATTTCTCCCAAATCTTCTTTGTGCTCATTTAAATGACTATAAAAAAATGTAAAAACTTTTTAAATATTTCATGTTGTCTTAAACTTATATAAGGAATTATTTTTGATTGGACCGAAGTTAAAATACCCACACAGCCTTATTTTTATATATTCAAAGTTTTCAATGTTGTATTGTTTTAATGACGTCACTTTTATACAAATTTTGTTTTTATTGTTTTTATACAAATATTTAATATTCAGAGTACAAACTAATTATTAAAGCTTTTGTGTAAAATATATCAAGATTTAACCATTATTTTTTGGAATTGTGAAGGTTTTGCTATTATGACGTCACTTTGTATGGAATTTAAGAATATTTACCGATTTCATATAGTCGCTTTTTATAGGTGGTCGGTGTTGTTTTCATTTGATTTTTAAAAATTTCATACTTATATTACTTCATAGAAGAAATAAAAATAAGAAAAAAATACTGTGTGCAAGCTTTTGCACAGCATATTAAGACTTAAAGCATTTGTGTACAATTTTTAAGGGCGATTTTGTCAAATCGGTTTTACATGGGTTTTCTCAGGCCATGAATTAAATTTTATTTTGTGGGGAGTTGTGAAACACTGAAAAAAATAACACAAACCCAGATTTTTTTTGTGGATTAAACTTGAGTGAACTTGAAAAAATTCAAATTTAGATAGTTTAAGAAAACATTATCAAAAAATTTATAAAAAAAAATGATTGGTCGCTGAATTAGGCATCTGACACCATATTTATGACGCGGTATTTTTGAAATCACTGAACAAAACAAAAACAAACAAAAAAAAATATTGAAAAAATACACTAATTCATAAAAACGAAAGCCTAATATTTATATTAGATGCGAACTTCGGTAGAAAAATGCAAAAAAAATTAGTGTCTCACAATTGCCCACTTACAATGTTTTCAAAATGGCCCATGTCAACTATACCATTAATCATTTTCACAAATTCACTTTTGTAGTTTAAAACAGGGACTGTAAGTGTTATAAGTTTTATTTAAAAAATCCTTAAATAATAGTTATTTTTCAACTTTTATTTTTCTGCTTAGCAATAATAGTTAAATTTTAAGTTTTTTGTTCTGCTCACAAAATAAAACTTATTTTTGAGTTTTATTTTTTTTCTCACAAATAACAGTTATTTTTTAAGTTTTATTTTTTCCTCACAAAATTCAAGTTATTTTCGAGTTTTACTTTTTCCTTCACAAATAACAGTTATTTTTTAAGTTTTATTTTTCCTCAGAAAATTTAAATTTTAAAAAAATTAAATATAAGTTTTATTTTTCCCCCATTAGTTATTTTTTTAGCTTTATTTTTGCTCACAAAATAAAACTTTTTTTCGAGTTTTATTTTTTTCCCTCACATATAACAGCTATTTTTTTAGTTTAATTTTTTTTCTCAAAGTAAAACTTAAATTTGAGTTATATTTTTTCCCTCACAAGTGTAAAATTTTTTTAATGATATTTAATGATATACAAAATAGTCAGAAATTGCTAGATTAAAAAGTTATAACTCGAATATAGCTCAAAGTTTTTTTTTGTGATTTAAAACATGAAACTTAACCCTTACCTGTGAAGAAAAAATAAAACTCAAGAAATATTTAAGTTTTATTTTGAGAGCAAAAATGTAAATCATAAAAAAATAACTGTTATTTGTGAGGGAAAAAATAAAACTCAAAAATAAGTCTTATTTTTGGAGTAAAAAAATAATACTTAAAAAATAACTGTTATTTGTGAGGGAAAAAATAAAACTCATATATAAGTTTTACTTTGAGAAAAAAAAACATGAAACTTAACCCTTATCTGTGAGGAAAAAAATAAAACTCAAAAAATAACTGTTATTTGTGAGAGAAAAAATAAAACTAAAAAAATAACTTATTTGTGAGGGAAAAAATAAAACTCAAATATAAGTTTTACTTTGAGAAAAAAAAACATGAAACTTAACCCTTATCTGTGAGGAAAAAAATAAAACTCTAAAAATAACTGTTATTTGTGAGAGAAAAAATAAAACTCAAAATTAGTTTTATTTTGTGAGGAAAAAAATAAAACTCAAAAAATAAATATTATTTGCGAGGAAAAAAATAATACTTAAAAAATAACTGTTATTTGTGAGGGAAAAATAAAACTCAAATATAAGTTTTACTTTGAGAAAAAAAAACATGAAACTTAACCCTTATCTGTGAATAAAAAAATAAAACTAAAAAAATAACTGTTATTTGTGAGAGAAAAAATAAAACTCAAAATTAGTTTTATTTTGTGAGGAAAAAAATAAAACTCAAAAAATAAATATTATTTGTGAGGAAAAAAAAAATAAAACTAAAAAAATAACTTATTTGTGAGGGAACAAATAAAACTCAAAAATAAGTTTTATTATGAGAGGGAGAAAATAAAACTTAAAAATATTATAGTTTTTGAATAGTGAAGAGAAAAATAAACATTTTGGTGTATTAACTTCTTTTGTGCAGTGCTATTAAAAATAACTGCTATTTTCGGTATTATAGTGAATAGAAAAAAAAAAACATTTTTGTGTATTAACTTCTTTTGTGCAGTGATTTTTACATAATGATTTTTTCTTTAAAACTTTAAAAATAACTGTTATTTTCGGTCCTTGGTTTAAAATGCAAAAAAAAAGGATTCCGAAATTTCACTTCAATAAAATAAAAAAACCTTTTTCTAAAATCAAAAGCAGACAATAAAATAGACGCACACAGTAGGTTTTCACTGTTTGGATGCCGATAAAAAGTGAGTCTTCACAACTCCCCATCAAATATTTAACACAAAAATATAATAAGTGAAAAAAGCATTGGAATCGGTCATTTCAAAAACTGCATTAGTCAATTTTTTTTTTGCAAATAGTTTTTTTGTTGCAAACGCTTCCTTAAAGGTAGACCCATAATCTGGGTAAAATCCACACACTTCTGTGTACTCCTTCTTCTTTAACCCATTTCCGGCGGTTCCTTAACTACCGGGCCAAAATCGATGAAACTTCTTACAGAGTCTATATATGGCCCAAAACTTTATCTGGTAAAGTTTTAAATTTTAAGGCCGCCCAGACCTTACAGAAGGTAAGGTCTGGGCGGCCTGATGCATTTTTGCATCACTAAATGCATTACCTACCTTCACAGCCGTACCTGCCATATTTTAAAACAGCAAACGGTCTTTAAATTTATTTTAACATAAAATTTAAAATTTATAACAGTTACTATTTAAAAGAAATTTTCGACATTGCGACATTGTTCCGGAATTTTAAAAAAATGAAAAAAAAAAACGCAAAAATTGGGACGCGCCGTGGGCGTAAAATCGAAGTAAACGACCGAATCGACTCAAACGAGAAATAATGTATATTGTCGAAGGTCTATACTATCATAATCTCTCAAGTGCTAAGTAATATCACTTTCGCGCTCACCTGGAGAAAATTCTAAAGTTACTGATGCAAAAATGCATCAGTAGCTGGAAATGGGTTAAGCTCGTAATCTTCGTTTATTGCTAAAACAACATAAGTTAAGAGACTTAAGTGGTTTCTGCATGGAATCGTTGTTAAAGTGCGAGCATGCCACTGCCACGGAAAAACGCAACATGAGCGTGATTCTGGAGGCATATGAAAATAGTTTGAAAACGTGAGCATATCTACGTCCCAGAAGAATATTTTAATTTAGTTTCGAAATCCAGTTCAACATTTACAGTTAAAGAGCTGAAAATTGAAGATAAGATAATAAATATGCCAAGAGATATTAAAGCGTGTCAAATTAATACATGTCAAATGTTAATAAGTTAATTTTTAAGTGTAATCGTCAATAATACGCAATAAAAAACTATGACTACGACGATTGTTTTGGTTAAATTATATACCACTAATCCTATTTCTTTCTAAAATAACATAAGTCAAAAACAATTTTTCAGTTTTTTTACATTATTATTATTAATAAACTTTTTTATAAAAGCCTTTAGCATAAACAAGTCCTTTAAAACTTGTTTGTTTGAGCATGAAACAGTTTTTATTGATTCCTGAAAAACTCCAATTGTGTGACTTATGAGATTTTTGAAATGACCGATTCAATTAAGAACTACTCACAAGGAGTGTGTTAATTTTACGTAGGTTAGTCTAGGTCATAGATGCCCAAGGTAGTAGTATTGGTGAGAGTGACGAAATACTACTGGTGAGAGTGACACAGAAGTTCTGCAAGTGCAGTTTGTCTCTCCCACTCAACATGCTGATTTCCTATTGGTTGATTGACGATCAAAAAAAAGAGCGTAAGTATACGTGTGAGTTTAATTTGCTGATATCAGCCACTACTGGGCATCTATGGTCTAGGTTATTCTAGGGTTAAGAACGGCTGATGCAGAAAATATATAAGTTTTATTTAGATTATATTTCAAGAGATTAACTGATTTATTCTGTAAAACGAAAATGCACACCAACGACAAGCAAGACACGAGAAGCAATAGAATTTCGTATAGAAAAAAGTATTGTTTCTCGTATCTTGCTTGTCGTTGGTGTGCTGCTTCGTGATACAGAATAATGCATCAAGTTTTATGTCTTCATATAACTGAAATACTGAATACCAAGCATAAGATTTTAAAATTTATCTGAAGTTATCTATTAGCCACTAACTAGATTTTTTCTCCACTGTTTTAACACATCAGCAATAAATCACAATAATTCAGCGATGCCATTAAAACAAAACAAAAACAAACAGTGCAAGTAAATAAATTTTAGTTGAGCAACGGATGTTGCTGTTTAGCTCTAGTCTGCGAAGACAATAAACTTAAATGACACGTTTGCAAAAATAACAACAACAAAAGAAATAAGATAGCTGCTAAACACAAACGCAAAAATAACTAGAAGATATAAACAGAATAAAAAACACTGTGTTAAAACTTTTGCACAGCATTGTATTATAACAGTTGCTGCTATAATTAAAGCTTTTTATTACAAAAGCCCTACTGCTTCGCGCTTTTGTCCTGTGAGGAAAACTTGAAAAATTGTCACGAGCACAAAGAGAGTAGTGTATATAAGCTTTTTTTATAAAAGCCTTTAAAGCTCGCTCTTTCGCAACACCATACAGTGACGGCTACACAAATTGATACACGAAAATAAGTGTGACTTCTTAGCAAAACTTTAACTAACATAGCAAAAACAGTTTAAATAGCAATAGTTTTAAATTAAATTCGTAGATTGCTTTCGGATTTATGGGTTATAATTATGCATATCAATTAAAGTGTAAAAGTTAGTAAAATATTAATAAAACTTAACAGGAAAAAAGTTTAAAATCTAATTGTGTTTTGGCTTTTTGGATTTTATGTTACGATTGGCTAAGCGAACTAAAAATAAACACGGCAAAATATTTTTAACTAAAAAATTCTAGAGCTTAATTTGTGCGAAAATACATAAATATTTCAACTGATGTGAATAAAAGAGAAATTTAAATTGCTTGCTTTGATATAAAAAAATGCTCCGAAAAATGGATTTTTGTTATGCAACCATCCATTAGGAGCTTTTATTTGTTTTGTGTGTGTAAATGGGTGGGTGGTTTTTCCAGCATACTTCAACCCAGTATTGAGCTGTTCCTGTACACAACATTTCTGTTATGCAATATTTGTGCTTTGCTCTACTCTTCTCTGCAAATTGTTATGCAATATGTTTTTTTATAACTAACGGTGTTTTTAATTACACTCAGTTCATTCCCATGAAAATTTAAAACAAAACGAGAAACAAATACAATTAAGCAAAATCAGTGGCAATTGCACACTCATTGCAAAGAACTGCATTTGACATATTATAGAAATTTTTACATTCGTTAGATGCTTTCAAGAATAGATACATTTGAAATAAAATTCAAACAAATGTATGAAAAACAAAGCGTTTGTTAGGGTTGCGATATTGTTAATTTGTTTATGTGTTCGACGAATCTATACAAACAGCCCACAAATAAAACTGAAATAGCGACAATTTTTATTTATTTTTATTGTCTTCTTTGTATTGAGATGTTTTGTGTATTTGTTTGAGTTTTATGTCTAATACATTGTTCTAGAATTTCAATAGTATGGGCTAGTTTATCGCCGTTTTGTGTTGTATCTACTGCAAGTAATTTAGCATTGTTAATGTAAATACCAAGTCAATTGTCGCTTTTGCACATTTTTACGGACTGCTTGCTCGCCCGCCAGCTATTTACACAGCTTTGTGTATATACACTTTAAGCGGTTTCAATTGATTAATTAACAATTACTTTCTAGCGTCTAGTAGTGGAGAAGGCTCGGTCGCTATGCAAATGCTTTGGAAATTTTAACGAAAAAACAAATATTTGTGTTGTGGAAATTGCTTTTTAGAGTATAGATTATAAAATGATATCAAAAATACACAAAACTATTGATGATTATTCAAATAATTGGTAAAAAACTAGCTAAAGGCTGTTTTTTATAGAGTGACACAAGTTTAAATCATAATAAAACATTGAAACATATTTTTAATATCCATGAAACGGGCTTAATTGGATAGAAAATTTTATGACATTAATGTTTAAACATGATTTCGGCCATGTGGCCGCCACGGCTGGCGCGTACAAGGCGCAATCTGGAACACCAATTTTCACAAACTTTTCGCAGCATTTGCGGCCGTATCTCGCCGATAACTCTTCGAATGTTGATTTCCAGGTGTTCAATTGTTTGTGGTTTATCGACGTAGACAAATGACTTTACAGAACGCCAAAGAAAATAATCCAATGGGTTTAAATCATACGATCTTGGGGGCCAATTAATTGGGCCATTTCGTGAAATTATTTTTTCGTCAAAAGTTTCCTTGAGTAAATCAATTGTAGCGCCCGCTGTGTGGCATGTGGCTCCGTCCTGTTGGAACCACATATCAGCAAGATTAATGCTAGCTAATTGAGGTACGAAAAACTTCGAATCATGTTCCTATACCGTTCACCGTTGACAGTAACATTCTGACCATCATCGTTTTTGAAGACATATGGGCCAATGACTCCGCCCGCCCATAAAGCTTAAAGATTAATGAATTCTTAAAGATGCTAATTCATTCAAGTTTACAAATAAAAACATTAACAATTTTGGGGTGTTTTCATTTATTGTGGCGTCGCCATTTTTCACAAATTTTGGGGTGATATTTCTATAATATTGGGGTATTTTCTCCCAATGGAACTATACCCCAATTTTGGGGTCTGATTCCGTTTTAAGATTTGAGGCCTTTTATTTTGGGATGCATTTTCGCGGAGCTTTTTAAAAAATAGCATATTTAACTTATTATTTATATTTAACTTTGGGGCCTTATTGCATCATATTGGGGTTTATTTTATAAGTACTTGTTCTATAATGAAATAAAGCCCCGAGTTTGAGGCCTTATTTAATTTTAGGTTGGGGATTTATTTCGTCGATTTGGGGCTTTATTTCGTAGGGTATTATTTCATAAATAAATAAAGCCCCATATTTGGGGCTTTATTTCGTTTTTGTTTTGGAGCCTTATTTCCTGGGGCCTTATTTCACAGAGCCAAATATTCATATATGTAACTACAGCCATGGACACATAAATATCACTAATGTTTATTTATTTTTAACTTTTCATTTGAAGCTTACAATGTATTAATCAAGTGTGATTATAATTTGAGACTCTAGTGTGACATTGTTTAAAACTACGGGAGTGCGCCGTTTCTTCTTCGGCAATTTCTTTTCTTTTAGATATACAAGCTCCGAAAAACTGTGTCCACTGCATATTTTCGGTGCTTCACTATACGACTTATTTCTGCTATAATATTTAATATTTGTTAACTAAAAACTCAAAAAATTTTCTGCAAAATTTAAATTATTATAATCCTAAAAACATTACCAGAAATAAGCACTCACTTTAAATTGATTTTTAATGCAGTTTTTTCCTCTTAAAAAACTTTAATGGACCCATTAAGCCAGGATTTTTTGCTGTATCTGCTTCGGAGAATAAAAAATTCGGACATAAAAGCTGAGGTCTTATGACATTAAAATAGTTTATATTTAACCCATTTGCACAGAATGGTGGGAGTGTGCATAGACCATCTTTTATTTGTTTGGGGGAAAATTAATATCGGATTTGAGTCCAAACGCGTTAATTAAAAATTTATATTTACACTTAAAATGTAATAAGCGAAGTATTGTGAAATTTTGAAAAATTGTAATTGCTGGCGCACAGTGCGCTTTTTTCGATTTTAAGACGACATTTGCATTATAATTTGCTTATAATGCTATTACAAGGGGTCATGAAATTTTGTTCTAATGATTTTTACAAGTGAATTTTTGGTCAACTGCAACGCCTATCTCCCATACAAACAAAATTTGTTCAATAAAATAGCCGCGAAAAATTGCTTATTTGTGTTTTTAAAGAATAAATTTAGTTTATTTAACTTCACTTAAACGTCATGCCAAAAATTATTTAAATCGATTAACTTTTAGATATATCTCCCATACAACTAGAAGTTAAAAATTTTCCATCAATTTAAGAGCACCTACAAATTGTCTTGAAAATCAGTGCCTATAAGGCCAAGTATGATTTTTAAACATTTTTTCAAATGAACATTTTTTTGTTATACTCAAGTAAACGCAGATTTTTTGCAGAAATATAAGGTCAAAACACTATATTTAAAGATAGTTTTAGATTTCGATTGTATATGATGATATAAACTGGATATTTGTTTTGCAACTTTAGCTAAATTTAAGCTCCTTCAAGAATTTATATCGAAACACATTTGTTTTTTTATGAAATTCCGAAAAAAAATCTTGAGTTATCCTAAAATCAAAAAAAGTGCACTGTGTTGCGATTTAAAACAGCCATTGGCCGGCGATATATGGAAAAAAGTAAAATTTTAAAAAAAAATTTCAATAATTTTTTTATGTGTAAATTTTCATTTAATTTTTCTGCGAAATGTGTTATCAAACTAATTTTGTAGGGGTCAGTGGGGAGGTTTGAAGCATGGGGAATTGCGAAGCATGACCATAAATGTCGCTTAGCAATGGTTTTGGTAGATCTTTTTTTTTTAAAAAAACATCAAAGAACCAAGGCATGCACCTTATACAAACAAGGTTTGGTCCTTGACCTGAAAGGAAGGGATCTTATCTTCTGTCAAAATTTTTTCAAGTTATATCTCAGTTTTTAGCACACTTTTTTCGTATCTCTCCAGAAAGTGTGTTCAACATTTTGTACGAAATTTTTTTTGAGCATTTGTAGCATTTTCATAAACATTTTCAATCGAATCGAAAAGGTGAGTATACACTTCTAATAAAGCAAAATTTCTCGAAACATTTCTCGAAATTACACTTTAGCTGTTATTCCTTGTAAAAATAGACATATTAAAAATATAAAATAATGATGAAATCAATGAAGAAACGTTGAAATCTATAAGAAAACAATAAGAAACAATAAGAAAACTTTGAAAACTATAAAAAAAACTATATGAAAACTATGAGAATCCTTCAGAACTATCACTTTTTCCATTTTATTCACTCCAATACATAATAATCATAATAATCAGTCATTTTATCCGATCCCAATATGGAATTTTCACAAAAAAATTTCAATTTCTGTGATTATTAGTCGTACTTTACAACTCTCACCACTATTTTTGAAAACTACAAAAACCAGTTTTTTGGGCCAACAGGCAAAAATTGTCGATGACAAACAAAGCATGCTTCAAAACCCTACACTCTCCCCTACTTTCCAAAAAAAGTGTAATTTTTGTTCCTGTTAAATAAAAAAAAAAAATTTTAAATATCCAAATTGTACAAAATTTCAGTGAAATGTTATGGAAATATTTTCTCCAACTTAACCTAATACAAATGCATAAAAATTGTGTTATATTTAAATTATAAATAACCTGGTCGTTATGGAATTTTTTCCAGCAGGATACCTTTTTGAAATTTTACGAAAAAATTCCCAAATATACAAATTTTTAAAACATTTCTCCGCACATAGTATAAACATTTTAAATCATTATAGTGCGTTTTTTCGATTTTAGGATGACATTTGCATTATCTCAGAAACTATAAAAACTAGGGCCATGAAATTTTGTACAAATGCGTTTTAGCATAAATTAAGTAACAGCACAAAAAAATTAGAATTGTAGGTCAACTGCATCGCCTACCTCCCATACAAACCATATTTTTTTGAATAAAAAAAAACCCACATAAAATTGCTTATTTATGTTTTTAAAGAGTAAATTTAGTTTATTTAACTTCACTTAAACGTCATGCTAAAAATATTTCAAATCGGATAACTTTTAGATAAATCTTCTATAAAACAGTATCACCAAATTAACGAAATTTAAAAAAAAATTTTTAAAAAATGGTTGGTAATAGTAAATAAGGTCACAACTTGTTTTCAATTATTAATTATATTTTTTTTTCTTTAAATTTACGAGTACCTACAAATTGTCTTAGAAATCAGTTCATTTTAGGGCAAAATGTTATTTTTAAGATTTTTTTTAAATTAAGTGGTTTTTCTTAATAGCAGCTAGATGCAGCAGGTTTTTGCAGAAACAGAAGGTAGAAGTACGATATTTTATGATAGTTATAGCCTTCGACTTTAATAATGCTTGATTAGCTAGAAATTTTTGACTAAATTTTATTTAAATTTTCATGCCTTGAAAAATTTACGGTCATATTTCAACGGTATTTCTATTTTTATTTGTTAACATTTTTTATTGTATTTTATATTAAATTCAATGGCGATTAAGAAATAATAAAGTCTAAAAAACAAAACCTTGATATATACTTTGTGCTCGAAGTTCTCGTTGTTTAAACTTGACTTTATTTTTTGGCATATTTTTGTTAAAAAAGTTTCAATTTTGACGAATTTTATAAAAAAAAATATAGAATACATCAAGTTTTTAATTCCACATTCATAATATATATTGGGGGTTGGAATTAGTTTTAAAGGTTTTCTAAGAGATGGCGTAACTATCAATAGATCGCATCGGGCACACCTGTGACTATATTCATTTCAAAGCACATTGTCTAAGCTTCATTTTTCAGTATGTGTCATTCCACTGAAGTGTAAACAACATATATTTTTTTCTCTGTGAACATGTCGACTTTCGTTCCAACAAAACGCAATTTGCGGGAAGGTTTACTTTTGTGCTTCCATTTGAAGAAAAAAGCGGTTGAAGCACAACGCACGCTTACTGAGGCTTACGGGGACTATGCTCCATCGATTTCTACTTGTGAGTACTGGTTCCGTCGGTTTAAAAGTGGTGATTTTGATACGGTAGACAAAGAGCGTCCGGGCCAGCCGAAAAAGTTTGAAGATGAGGAATTGGAGGCTTTACTCGATGAAGACCCATGTCAAACCCTTCAAGAATTGTCAGAATCATTGGGAGTCGACTTATCAACGGTCGGCAAACGCTTGAAGGCCATGGGAATGATTCAAAAGCAAGGAAATTGGGTGCCGTACCAGTTGAAGCCGAGAGACGTTGAACGGCGATTTTGCATGTGCGAACAACTGCTTCAACGGCATAAAAGGAAGAGTTTTTGCATCGTATTGTCACTGGCGATGAAAAGTGGATCCATTACGATAATCCTAAGCGAAAAAAATCGTGGGGACCACCCGGCCATGCATCAACATCGAGGGCCAAGCCGAATATTCATGGCGCCAAGCTTATGCTGTGTATTTGGTGGGATCAGAAGGGTGTCGTGTACTATGAGCTGCTAAAACCTAACGAAACCATTACTGGGGAACGCTACCAACAACAATTGATGCAATTGAGCCGAGCATTAAAGGTTAAACGGCCGGAATATGCCAAAAGACACGACAAAGTGGTTTTTCAACATGACAACGCACGGCCACATGTTGCAAGAACCGTCAAGGAAACGTTGGAGGCGCTGAATTGGGATGTGCTACCCCACCCGCCTTATAGCCCAGACATAGCCCCTTCCGACTACCACCTATTCAGATCGATGACGCATGGCTTGGCTGAGCAGCGCTTCACTTCTTACGAGGATACCAAAAAATGGGTCGATTCGTGGATTGCCTCAAAAGACGAATCGTTTTTCCGGCGCGGAATCCATATGCTGCCAGAAAGATGGGAAAATGTTGTAGCTAACGATGGACAATACTTTGAATAATATACATTGTACCGTTGTTTCTAAATAAATGCTCAAAAACCGAAAAAAACCTTTAAAATTAATTCCAACCCCCAATACATGTTTTATAATCTGATGAATAAAAAAAATTTTTTATAAAGTTTAACAAAAAAAAAAAAAAAAAAAAAAACCATATATCCTAAAATTAAAAAAACGCACTGTGCGCTGTGCGCTAGCATTTATAATTTTTCATATTCCAAAATACTTCATTTTTAGGGCAAATAAAGGGTGGCTAAATTTAAAGGGCCGATGTTGAATATGATCCACACCTAAACGTCAAGTTTTTTCTGCATTTCATTTGGTATTTCTCAATTTCAGACTAATTCAATTTGAACCATGGAAAGATACACAATCGAACAATGCGTAAAAGTTATTCAGGCTTATTATGAAAATGGACGTTCAAATCAAAATACATTCCGTGCTCTTCGTGATTTTTTCATGTAGGACCATGTGAACCCCCCTATAGTGTGGCTGAAGAGCCGTCCACCTCAACTCGTCGTCGTGCCCAACAATTGCTCCTCTCACGCTCGTCGTTGATGAACATTATGCATAAAGACTTGCATTTACACGCTTACAAGCTGCAATTGACTCAGAACTAAAACCTCTTGGCCATTTCAAGCGTCGTCAATGGTCAGAATGGTGGCAAGATATTACAACAGTGGATGGTCAATTTTCGAAGAAAATCATCTTCAGTGATGAGGCACATTTTCACCTCAGTGGATTCTTCAATAAGCAGAATTGCCGTATTTGGGCGAATGATAATCCAAGAGTGATTGTGGAAAAACCAATGCACCCACAAAGAGTGACTGTTTGGTGCGGTTAATGGGCTGGCGGCATCATCGGGCCGTCTTTTTTCCAAAATGAGGCCGGTCAGGCAGTTACTGTGAATGGTGTTCGCTATCGTGAGATGATAACGAACTTTTTATGGCCCGAATTGGAAGATATGGATGTGGACGATTTGTGGTTTCAACAGGACGGTACCACTTGCCACACAGCTAACGAAACAATGGCTCTTTTGCGCGACAAATTCAATGGCCGTGTTATCTCACGTGGTGGCGATGCCAATTGGCCGCCAAGATCATGTGATTTGACACCGTTGGACTTCTTTCTTTGGGGTTATTTGAAAGATATAAGTGTACGTCGATAAGCCAGCAACAATTCAAGAGCTAAAAGATGAGATAATTCGGCACATTAACGGCATAGAGCCTCAATTATGCCTCAGCGTCATCGAAAATTTGTACCATCGGATGGAGGTGTGCCGCCAAGGTCGCGGCGGCTATTTGGCCGATATTTTGTTCCATACAAAATTGAACCATACCAATATTATCATAATAAAAAGAAGTGACAATAATTTCTTAAAAAATTTGTGTTTTATTCAAAATCAACATCGGCCCTTAAAATTTAACCACCCTTTATAAACTTGCGCGTTGGATTAAAATCCAATTTTCGTTTTTTAAAGCTGTTTTATTTTGACAACGTTAAATTAAATTGTTTTATTCTTGTGTAGTGTCATAATCTACTTTCATATTACCTACTATTTTAATTTTGGTTCAAAAATTACTTAAGAGCTGGATAGAGGCCATAACGTTTATGTATGTATATAAAAAATTAGGTTTCTCATTTTAATTTCACTAGGAAATAAAAATATTTTAAACAAAATACTACAAACAACCAGTCTAGCCCCTTAATGCACTGTAGTTACTCGCTGTCACAAGCTTACCTAATTACTTTTAGTTACCAAAAGCCATTTTCTGCTGTGTTAGCCTTAAATAATCTTTTACAAAAGAGATAAAAAGAAGCATTGCAGTCAACAACCGCCTTCAAAGCGGCTAAAAGAATTGCTATCGCTGCACATTGCATTCATCACAAACAACAACAATATTAGTACCGGCATTTCATCCGACACCTCGCCAGCTATATTTAGCCCCAAGCAGATAAACACACGTAAATTGCAAATAGAAGCTAAAGCAAATTATGTATCAATTATTTGGACTTGACTGTTGAGGTAGGTGGACGACCACGACGATAGCAGCAGCAGCAGCAAAGTTCGAATTTTGCAATCGCAGGCGATGATGTGGAAGCAAGAGCTAGAACAACAACAAAACTCAATGAATGAATAAATGGCTGGCTCAAGAGGAATCGATCTATAGCGACGCTGGCTGCTGCTGTCCAATCGATCGGTCGCTCTGTTGGTCGGTCGTTGTACTCAGTTGGCAAAACAAAGCTTTATAATGGATGGAAAACACTTTAAACAGCAAATATTGAATTTTTATTAGGACACAAATGAAGAAAAAAAGATCAACACAAAGCTCCAATTACTGCTTTAGATCCGGGCTGTGTTTTTTAACGATTTTATGTACATAAAAATATTTATTTGTCATGGAATTGATCTGGCGAAGCGATCATGTGAGTGCATTGAGACTGGGAAAATGCAAAACTGGCTATAATGCAAGCGACTTCATTGGTGTTGTTGTATTTGCAGTGGTTAGAACAGGTACAGTTGCTTTAAGCGCAAAAAACCTGTCTTAAATCACGCTATCGACCAAGTTGCGAAGTTGCTTACTGCAATTTGCAGACAGTGCATTTAAATTTGTTGAGGTGAAAAAGCCGGTAACCGGTTTAGTTGGTTCGTGTTTTAAGAAAACAGCTGTTAATCAAACAGTAACACACTTCAAAAAGGTTCGATAAAAAGTAATTATTGGGTAAAAAAATATAGTGGTGTTCACCAGGGTTGCCACAGCCTAAAATTTGTTTTTACCAAAAATCCAAAAAAAAAATAAATTAAGAAAAAATTTCACATCCACAACAAAGGTTTATCAAATCTGATCAATCAAAAAAATTAATTACTTAAAACAATTTTTAAAGTAGATATGAAACATATAATATAATTTATAGTAAATATATTTTATACATAAATATTTTATGGTTGCATGAGATAAATATTATATCAATTTTTTTTTTGTAAAAAATTAACAAAAATCATAAAAGTAACTTTCAGCCCTATTCTGGCAAATTAACAAATTGTTAACCAGTATTTTGAATATTTCTATGTGTTTGTTGTAATTTTTTTATTTCAATACAAAATTTGAAGCACAAAAATAATAAATTTTGATAAAAATTGTCAACTGCTTTTCAGTTATTGACAATTTCATTCAAAAATTTTGTTTTTTGTGCTTCAAATTTTGTTTTGAAAACAACAAACATATAGAAATATAAAAAAATACTGGTTAACAATTGTTAATTTGCCAGAATAGGGCTGTTAGTTACATATATATAAATAAATAGTTAATAATTCTTAAAGCAACAAAACTTTCGCTTTTAAAGCTAAGAAACAGTGGTGGCCAAATTAATAGGGACAACGCTTAAATTGTCAATTTATCGTTATATTAATTAATCAAAAAATTACACATAATTTTTTTTATGTCAAAAAAAAAAACAATAAAAATTCAAAATTGCATTTTTAACTACCTTTCATATGACAATGCTTTTATAAGCAAAAGTTGTTCCAGTTGTACAAAAATTTCTTATCTTTTCTGTCATAAAAAAAACAACGTTACCTGTCATTTTTTTGACGAATTTAATTTTCCTTTAAAATGTTTTTATATATTTTCCAGAATGGTCAAGCTTCAAGAATAATTTATGTGAAAAATGTATACCAATATCTCTTTCCGATTAAAAGCTATCGCTTTAAATCTATCAGCGCCAGTTATCGCTAAAAATCAATAAATCTAGCTAATTTTCTGTGTGTTCAAAATAGAGAACAATAAATTTAATTGTAAGAACGCAAAAGAAGACAAAAATGCACACTAGCTCTGACTTAATATAAGTGTCCAAATTGTTTAAATTGTAAAGTGTTATATGTTAGCTCAATGTTTTGTTAAAAAATTTTTTAAATGTTTATTATTATTGTTTGTTAATCGTGCTATAAAAATGTAAAGTTAAATTCTTTACTTGTAAAGTTGTATAAGTTTGAACTATAATTTATTAATTTAAAAACAAAAATTAAATAAATATGTTCGCTGTTTTAATCCCTGAGAAAGCAGAAAAGAAATCTACAAAAAACGAGGAAAACATAATATGTATTAATAAAAGTTATTTATTTTAACTCATATTATATAAACAAGTTAGACCAAAAAAGCTCAAATTATTAAAATAAACCACAACTTAATATAATATACAAATGTAACTTTGAGAATTTAAACGATAATTAATTTTAGCTAACTGCACGGTAGTCAAAAATGCAATTTTAAATTTTTATTATTTTTACAACAAAACTAACTTTTGTGTAATTTTTGATTAATTAATATAACGATAAATTCGCTTTTTAAAGGTTGTACCTAATTATTTCGCCATCCACTATATTTAAATGGTTAAGCTCACAAAAGTGAGAAGGGAAAATTTTTAAATTTCCAGACACGCCTTTTTCATGTTTTTAATTGAAATTTAAAACTATTAAAATTTTCTTTTTAAAGTTTTTTCTAAATGACCTTGTTATTTATTATGTTGATTTTATATGATTTAAATACAAATTCTAATTTTTTTAAAATTTTTTTTTGTTTCGTCACTGCAAAAATTTACCATAATGGAATTAAATTTCACGTTTTCACATCGAAAAAAAAAATGTACCAGTTTTGGTAAAATTTTCACATTTTGACAACGCTGTGTTCAAGTGAATAGCACACTCTTTCAACGAGCAATGTTCCAAGTTGTTCTCCCTCTTGCATGCTTTTTTACATGGCAAAATTAAACAAGGTAGTGTTAGGGCGGAGAACCGGTGACCGAAACTGTCAAAACAAAGTTGATGTTTCATACAAAATCTGCAAGCAATGAGAATGCAATATGAAAGCAAAAATTGGCAAAAATTGGCAAAAATTGGCAAAAATACCAAAATGGCTGAGTTTGACAGTCATGGTATGCTTGCTTCTACAGCTGAATATTTCGCAAAACTGAACACTTTTACCGTTAGCCTATGCAACAAACAGTGCTGCCAACTTTTAAATTCTAAAATCCACCAAAAACTCGAAAAAATGCGTTTTTCTCAAAAATACACCAGACTTATAAGTTTTTTAAAAATATAAAACACCAAAAAATTAAATTAAAAAATTAAATTATATTCTGAACTGCCAATTATTTTAATTTTCAAAAACAATTTACTTTAAAGTTTACACAAATTTAAAATACTTAAATAAAGTTTGGGAGCGGAATGCTTAAAGGTCAAAATTTTAAAACAAACAAAATCTTGAAAAAAATAATCTTGATAAAAAAAAAATCTTGAAACGAAATCTTAAAACGAAATATTGAAAAAGAAATCTAGAAAACACAAAATATGCATAAAACTTGAAATTTAAAGAAATGTTCTTTCGAATAACATGTATAATTTCGGTACAATTGTACTTTTTCAATACAATTTTATTAAAAAAAGTACGAAAGTACCACGAAGACATTTTAGTGCATTTTCATACAATTGATCTTCATCAATCGACTTAATTTTTTAAAAAATCAAAGCTTTTTCTAGATGTTAATTTTGGAAAAAGTGAAGTATATTAAAAATTAATTCAATTAACATTTTTAAGCATTTACAGAATTTATAGGGGATTTTAACAATTTCACATTCTTTAGCAAATGTTGAAAGAATATTAACGATTCAAAATAAACTCAAAAAAAATGCGTAGAAATCATCCGCATGTTGATTCAGTTTCTTGTTTAATTAAAAAAAAAAGATTTGTTAAAAGCAACTGAGCAATGTAGCTATAGCATAACAATAAAAAATGCTATGCGTTTTGAAAATATTACTGTTGAAGAAGAGGAAGACGCATATTTTTTGATCTAATTTTAAAAACTGAATGTACAGCACTATATTAAATTATGTTAAATTTTTTGTCCAGTTTTGTTAATATTTTTTTATTTTAAATAAATAATTAAATATATTCAAAAAGTTTCATAATTTATGAAGAAAAAAATAGTACAATTTTATGCCAAAAAGTTGAAGAAGAGGAAGACGCATATTTTTTGATCTAATTTTAAAAACTGAATGTACAGCACTATATTTATTAAATTATGTTACATTTTTTGTCCAGTTTTGTTAATATTTTTTTATTTTAAATAAATAATTAAATATATTCAAAAAGTTTCATAATTTATTAAGAAAAAAATAGTACAATTTTATGCCAAAAAGTACAATTTTCATTTCGGTTTGGTACAATTTTGAAAAAGTCATTTCCCATCCCTGACGAGGACCGAAATGTTCACCTCTGTATATCATTGACTAATCTGAATTTTTGCGGAGAGAAACCAGTCAAAATTCATTGTTCCGCTTTTTGCGAATAATCGACGAACTGCATGCGGTGCAGGCAATGAAAAAGGCAATGATTTATTGATGCCGGGACATAGCCCCAAGGGACATAATCACTTTTTAAGCGGTCATAATCCCAAATTTATGTATATGTCCACTTTTTATGGGATTATGACCGCTTATTAATTAAATTTGAAATTTGGGATTATGTCCTCAAAAAAAGGGTACATAATCCCAAAAATTTAATTTCTCAAACTTGAAATTTGGGATTATGTCCTTTGGGGCTATGTCCCGGCACCTGATTTATTGCCTAATAAAAAAGGCCTCAAGGTGACTTTCGTCAACCCCCATCCTGCGGCGAATTGTTTACAAACTGCTTGCGGCGAAAGCAATTATTGCTCCCAGAATTGCCCTGTGAAAAGCGCGACATCGCTTATACCAGTTTTACACACGGCAACACAGGAGAAATATTTGCTTTCGCCGCAGTTTGTCGGCTATTCAGATTGAAAGGAGACTTATGCTTGGTTTTCACTGTCATTTTTATGACGACACAAAAGTCACCTGAAATATCACCTTAACCTTTAACTATGGTGGTGAACATTTTAGACACAGTTTACCCAACTTTAAAATTACTAAAAAATTCTTAGAGGTTTTTTAAATTATTTCTTGTTTAAAAACAAGTTTCAATATTGTATTTAAAATAATTACAAATTTTAATTTGTTTCTTTTTAATTTAACTAAAATTAGTTTTTTTCACTAGCCTTTTTTTAAGACGACAAATATATGTAAAGAAGGGGTAAAATTTACCACCACCTCCACAGTTAAAGGTTAATAAAACTCTAGAATATTTTCTGCATAGCTCTATTTAATAGTTTATTTGCTTTTAATTTTCCAAGATTGCCAGAAAAAATGTCAACACGTTATTTTTTATATGATTGACAACAACTGACCACTGAAAATGACATAGTGAAAACCAAGCATTAGTCTTTTGCGCCGAATTGCCCGCAAACTACTAGCGTCGAAAGAAATGATTTGCCGCGTGAAAAGCGGGTCTTATCAAATATCCAAAACTGAATAATTTGGTGCTTCATTTAATGTCGGTGGCGTATTGACTTGATCGGTATGCACATGCATCACTCAAATTAAACTTTAATAAAGATTTAAAAATTTTTTAACTTCACGTTTGCACTTTGATTAATGAAGTAAGAAATTCATTCTTAAAATGTTTCAAAATTCAGGAATATTTTAACACTTCTAAATATTTACAAACAAATTTTTTAAGAAATCTTTTCAAACTTGACGTCATTAAATAAAATATACTTCAAAACCGCTTTAACAATACACCGAAAATCCTTTGAAAAGTATTTTTTGCCCACTGTGCGATAAAGCTTGAAACCAAGGTTTTGAGATAAAAACCCGATTACCGTTTTCTGCGCTTTCACAAGATTTGGGAAATTGCCAAAGCAAATCGTTAACACTGTGGCACTGGCCAATGTGGGGGAAAATGCTGGGATACCAAAGCGCGTAAACACAAATTTTTTGTCAAATATTTCTTGTAAATACATATAAATTTGAATTTTTAAACTGACAGATAATTTCTATGGACACTACTGTAGAATACATTTTTTTTTATCACGCTCACCTTTTGCAACCGTAGAATTCAACGTTCAACGCTACAATGATCTCGAACGTTTCTAGCCTCAGCTGCTCAACTTGGTATTTTTCAAATTGTTTTTCCCGCTGCACTCACACATTTGCATCGTGCCTCATCGTACATAACAACAACAAAAACAACAAAAGCAACATCAAAAAGCTGCACAGAAAAGTTTATCCAACACGATGAATGATGAAGCGTCCGCCAGACAGACAGTCGGTAGGAGAGACGAACGTACCCCCTTTAACAAAGCCTACACCAACAAAAACTATTAATTTCGCACAGTTTGCAGGAGGAATTCTTGCCACTGACAAACAAATATATTTGTATGTGAGATTGTAGGAAGCCGGCCGAACGGTCGTTCGTTTCTTTGTGTGCTTGTTTTCATTTTTGGTATATAGCACGAGTGCTATACGAGATTTGGCTTTATTGGTGGCGTTCCTGTTGTTGATGGTTTCTCCCTTTCACGCAAGCTTGCATGTGTGTGTGTGTATGCGTGGTTATAGCATATTGTTTTCTCCGCTGACGTAGGATATGAGCATGCGTAGTGAGCTTTCGAGTAGTCAACTAAAAGCTCCTATAAAAGTCCTGAGAACAAACTCAAGCTCTCCAACGCACATGCACAAATACAGAAGATGCGCCACGAATTATGACCGAATTACTTATTTTTGTGTTTGTAGTTTTTAAAAACCAGTTATGTGATTTTAACCCTAGAACCCATACCTTGTATTTTGTTACGTTAAGCTATATGGGGTTCCTCTACACCCCCACTAACTTTAAAGCGGCATATCGTTAAATTCAAAAGCTAATGATATAAAACTGTTCTTATTTATTTATTATTAGTTCATTTTAATAAAGAATAACTAAAAATAGAGCACAAAAATCACAGCTATAGTTACAAAAATTCATGTTATAAAATGTTCCATAAAACAAAATGCAGCCACTTTTAATTTTTAATGGGGTTCCTACGCACCCCGTATTGGTTCTAGGATTAAAGGTTTACTTTGCAAATTGATTAATGATCTTATCCTAAAAAACGAAAGTGGTCACTTCCGGTTAGTTTTTTATTTGGTAATATAAATGTGCCGATCAGAGTACCGGCGCACAGAGTAACGACCTTATATAGAGAGCGACCATATATAGAAGGAGTTACCGTAGAATCAAAAAATACCTGGAAACACGTTTTTTGATAAGAGAACTATTTACACAAAAGTGCGATCGAATCGGATGAATGCCGCGCCTACCTTCCATAGAACCGAAATCGAAAACTTGGAATGTTTCTTCAAAAAATTATTCCAGCAAAATAAAATTTTGTACATCTAGTTCTTTTGTAACAACAACTTAACTGGTTCGCACTTGTTGGTGCAAAAATTAACCAATCCGGCAAACTAATACGATCTTTCATATAACCAAAATCGGTAAGGTGGCATACAGAGGCGGACAAAATTATTCACACATATTGCATAATAAAATTTGCCACTTAGTATCTTCCAATCGTTAAACATTACACTAATACTATGTTAATACAAAACATTTGTTGTTTCATTAGATATCTAAATACAATAATAAATTTACAAAAATATGTTTATGTACAAGAAAATTAAAGAAAATGGAAAACAAGTGTAATTATTCACACAAAGCATGCTTTTCAAAATTTGAACTGATTTTAAGTTGTAATACAGCATCTTATACTTTCGGAAAAGTTCCGGTATAAATGCGAGCATTCAATATTCCACTTAGTTAGTAGTTTTACGTTTTTGGCTTTGGCGTGTGCGTAGTTAAAAATTGATCTCGAGTTAAAAATGGGTCGAAAAAAAAACAAGTGAAGCTAAAGAAAAAATAGTTCTACATCTGCACAATGAATATAAATCAAGTGCAGAAATCGGTTATAAAGAAGATCGAAGCCGTTTCACTATTAATAGTATAATAAAGCGTTTGGAAGCAAAGGAAACTCCTCAAATCCGAGCTCATACCGGTAGACCACGCAAAGTAAGCACCTTTTATGAGTAAAACATAATAAAAAAATTAAAAAAACCAAAAATTACTTCAACACAGGTTCCAGCAGAAGTTCAAGAAGAAATTTATAAAGTAATTTATCCGAAAATGATTCAGAGGGCCAAAAAAGGTGCCAGTTATAGTGCGCGAGTGGCAGAAAAAAAAACCTGTTATCAGCAAAGCCAATAAGAAAAAGAGGCTAGATTACGTAGAGGTATATAAAGATAAGCAACGTGATTTCTGGAGCAACGTACTCTTCAGCGACGAGAGTACATTTAACATCTTTCAATCGGATGAAAGGATTCGAACCCAAAGGTGAAAACCCAACACTGACTTCAAAAAAATAATACAATTGGTACAGTGAAACATGGTGGTGGGGGAGTCATTGGTGGGGGGCTTATGCTAGCGGCAGGTTTGAGGAATCTTGTATTTATTGACGGTCAATGGACAGTCGAAAATTTGTGGATAGAAGTCGAGAGGCGTGTCACTTAAGTTAACATAACCAACAAAGTCTAACTAAAATAAGTACTCCAATAGGAATGGAAGAGTTTGGATGAAGTGTGACTAAAAATTGGTTCACTCCATTCAAAATAGATTAAACGAAGTTATCAAGCAAAAAGCCACGCCAACTATATATTAATATTTTACTGAACCTAATAGTTTGGAATGTGTGAATAATTTTGTCTCTTAAAAATTTGTAGATGCTTATGTTTAATTATATTTTTTTATTTAATGGAAAACAATCCTGTTTACTTTTTTATTTTTAAATAAACAATAAAGACATAAGATTTTCCTATAATTAGATTTCTGAAAACATTAATCTATTTTTAATATATACCTAACTAAATGAAAAAATGGGTGCTGTTCGAATAATTTTGTCCGCCTCTATATTTCCACAAAAAAGCGTCCCAGAGAAATACAATCGGATACACCTTGTTCTATTACAACAATAACAACCACTAGTTTGTGTGAAAACGAAACAAAACGGCCGACTATTACGCCCAACCCTCATATAACCGAAATCGGTAAGGTGACATATTTCCCCAAAAAAGCATCCCAGAGCGTGAGGCTTAGAGAGATTTTGATAATTCTATATTTTTGAAATTTATTATTTAAGTTTATTTAATTTAATAATTAAAGTCAAAAATCTATTTGTTATTGCTGTAATTCCTTTGAAAGATCCTTGAAAATTTAGTTGAAAGATACTTCTACAAAAATTAAGTTTTTTCTTAAACAGCTATTTCAAGTTTATTTAAAAAAAGAAATACTTTTCATTCTTTCAGAAATAAAATATAAATTTTAAAGTGGAAACCCTATTGTCTAATTAATTTTGGAATTTGTAAGTTCAGATCAAAAAAGTAAAAAATATATAATTTTTTACACCCGTAAGTAGATCCTTGCCAGTGCACTGCCGTCATAAGGAAGAGTGCGGCATCTACATATTTCAATATTCTGAAATACACCACTTACAGTAATGTATCTAAAAATCACTGAGCAGCGTTTGGATGATTATAAACAATTGGTTCTTCAAGATAGTAAAATCCAGTTTGTTTTAAAAATTAATGATATTTCACCAAGTTTTGTTTTTTTTTTTGTTATAAAAAGATAAAAGAACCAAGGCCTTATACAAACAAGGTTTGGTCCTTGACCTGAAAGGAAAGAATAGATTATTTAGTGGAATTGATTGGAACCATACGTAAATTACTGATTAGGCGAAACAACCGTGATAGACAATTTGAATTGCTTTTAACCGAGGCAAGTGTTATGCCTTTACCACGGTAAGAATTTTCAGCCCTTAGTTGTTCCTGTCCATTAATCCTAAATTTTCCACAATTTAGCTGTGGATTGTTTTGTTTTCCATAATTCTTAAATGTGCAGGAAAGAATAAAGAAAGTGAACAGAACCATGCCCGAGCCCGGATTCGAACCAGGGACTCTGATTTGATAGTCTAGCGCACTCTCCACTAGACTACAAAGGCTGAAAAATGCGATTTTATTAAAATTGCAAAAACTGTGGATCAAACACTTTAAATTATAAATAAATTATAAATTTAAATTATCACATTTGTGTTGATATGACATTTCAGGCTAAAATATTAAGCAATTGAGCAAAAAAAAACGCATTTTTATTTTATTTTCTTGAAGATGAAAGAAAGATGATTAAGAAATACACTAAAACGGATTTTGATTTTCATGTTAGATGCCGATAAATATGTCGATAACTGCATATCTGTGTCGATAAGCTTAAGTCGACTTAAGACAGCATTGAGTTATTGATGTAGCTATGTTCCACGCATATATCATTATAAGTACACAAAATCAGAAATATCTAGCATTACCATAGCCAAAGTTATGACACAAAAACAAAAAACCCTTTTATATAACTTCCCACTAAACCATAAGCGAAGGTTTTGCGTAAGGTGAGAGTTTTGCGAATGTTTTTGGATAGAATTTTTTTTTTATTTTTTTATGTTGTCTCTTAGAAGTGTTTGCTATAGAAAATTAAATTTGTGAAAACTTTTCCCATACTTAAAAACTGTACTTCTTTTGCAAAATACATAAAAAACGTATTTTAAGTCGAAAAAGAATCATTTTAGAAGCTAAAAATTCCTCGTAAACGAACCAGTTTCGTTCATTTCTATGAATTTCTATGCTTCATTTTTTAACTCATTTCCGAAGAAAAAAGGTTCGTTTCTGAGAAGCATTGTCTTAGGGCGATTGGTTAAAAAAGAGTTCATTTCTGAGTGCCGAAAAATAACTTTTCTATGGTTCTTTTTTAACTCATTTCTGAACAAAAAAAGCACAATTTATGGTTCTTTTTTAACTCATTTCCGAAAAAAATAAGGTTAATTTTTGAGAGACATTTTAGTCTGATGAATGATACAAAAAGGGTTAATTTATGAGTGTCGAAAATTAACGTTCTTACCCGTAAAGGTTCATAAATGAATTCGAAAACGGTAGTTTTGGTTCACTGGGCCCATTAAATATATCGCACAACGTTGAATTCGATCCAGATGCTCCAAACAAGATCTTTAAGGCCCTGCACTTAGGTTAAGAAAATCCGACACTGTGTTTTGTGTTTTTATTAATAAGAAAAGTCACATTTCTAATTTATGTTTTTCTGGAGCAATATACTACCTATATATCGATCATTTAATCAAATAACTTTTTTATTCTTCATTGATATAATCATTCTGTTTAGACTCTTTTTACTTCCTGCATCCACTGTACGAAGGTGATATCGATGAACAAGGCTTACTTAACATGCCCGCTATTGATAACTTTGAAGAAAGATTTCTCGAAACTTTGAAATCAGATTTAAACTGTTGTCGCTTATCGACACAGATATGGGGTCGTTCATAAACTACGTTACCAATTTGTAGCACTTTTTTACCCCTCCCTTCCCTCCGTTACTTTTTGTAGTGCAATTCAAAACTTCCTCCCCTCCCCCTTCATAAAAAATTCTGTACATTTAATGTTATTTGGGTATTTTTCTGCGCTGAACATTATGACTGTCTGTACGCGTATCACGTGAAAATGTCTGGATATATTTTTTCTTAAACTTGACATTTAGTTTCCTTACATTTCTGGTTGGTTAATAGGTTACATTTTATTACAGAATTCTTTAAAAAATAACAGCTTTTTCATCTATTAGCTTAAAAAAATTAAAAATGGAAACAATAAACGTCGTGAAAGGGGATAAAGTTAAGTTCTACTTACCCTAAGTTCCATTCCATAGCGCATATAACACTTTATAAATTAAAAAATAAGCTCACTGTTGACACCAAGTTTTTCATGCAAATATCTATAGTCCATTCACACTTGAGATATATAATGATGTGCTGGGACTATCAAAATACATGGGAGGTGAAAGTAAATGCATGATGATTAAATTTTAATCTTTTTGTTCACACACTCTTTACATCATTTCTCCTATTTTTATTTTAATTCACTTTAAATTTAATGTATTGATGACGGTTAAGTCATTTATATCGTCTTTATATTTTTAAAAAATTTTTAAATTGAATTGTCATTATAAATCATAACCTTATTTTAGCTTGCCATAAGACTTCAGTCATGTTAGAACAGTCGTCGTACAATAAACAAAAAAATAAAAATAAATAAAGCAGTTTTCCGGCTACCAGCACTTTATCCTAGCCATCAACTTTATGTGTAGAAGTTTAAAAATGTATAATCCCTAGATAGAATTTATCTATCTGATACTGCAAGTTTTTAAGAACATAAGAAGTATAAACTTTAATACTACACATCTAAATCAATCTACTCACGCATTTGGAACTAGAAAAAAGAAATAAGTTATTTTTAGCGAGATGCCGTCGAGAGGTCACAAAACCACTCTACTTATGTGCACGTCCTCAGGCCTATAATAATTTTAGGCCAAAACTAATTAAAAATGATAATTAAGTTAAAATATTTTCCGTTTGTTTGATACCAAGAACATTCTTATATCTTGAAAACTATAGAAAGTCCTTGCACAATAAAGTTTTGAATAAATTTTTTGAAAATAAAAATCCAAAAATGGTGCAAAAGCTGTTTTTATCGTAAAAACAATAATAACTGAAAATTGAATTTTGTCTGCTCTTTTATATGACGTATCGTTTTTAAGAAAAAACTGTTTCTGTTTGACACAAAATTTGATGCTCTATTAAGAAAAATGTAATGGTTTAATTTTTGTACTAATTTGAATTTTTTTAATATGTAATTTTTATAAGTATTAAAAAATGCTTAGCCTTCAAGCATTATTTCTGGTTTTTTTTTCCTATGCAGAACCCCATCTGCGGGGAACAAATTACAACTATTATAAATTTTAACTACTCAAATCATAAAAATATATTTGTCTTAAAAGACGCATTCTCCTCATTTTATAACACACTCTTCAGCAAATCCTTCCTATTTTTAAAGAAAATTTAAATAAAAACCGCAAAAATAAAAAAATGTTAAAAAATATTAACATTCCAAGGTAACAATGGGTTAATTAAATTGAATTTTTTTGAGTTATTTTTGGTCACGGTACAATATCTTTAATCCCTCCCCCCTACCATTACTTACCGTAGTACATTTCAAAAACCCTCCCCTCCACCAAATTGTTAATGTAGTTTGTGAACGACCCCATATCAGCGCTGTCGAAAGTACTACAATTGTAGTATTTTACTCATATTGAGTCGTGAATACTACTATGCTCCCCAAAG
Source organism: Dichetophora obliterata (assembly GCA_963920525.1). NCBI lineage: Eukaryota > Metazoa > Arthropoda > Insecta > Diptera > Sciomyzidae > Dichetophora > Dichetophora obliterata. The sequence continues at coordinate 202,543,703 of OY986438.1, read as the reverse complement.
AAGTACTACTATTTCCATATAGCAGAAAACGGCCTCATGTGAATTCACCGTTACTGCTTAAAAAAATTTTCTATGAACATCTCCTTTTTTCGTTCACTTTGTTCGTCCAATTTATTTGTTCATCTTATAACTGATTTTCTTGAATTTTCAAAGCAAATATTTGATGAATTTGGTGAGGAAGAACTATCGAAAAATATGAAAAAAACTAAATATTTTCGACCAATTAACGACCAAGTAACCGAATTAAACTAGCTTGAACAAAAACTAGGCTCAAACAAGATTATGTTTTGCAATATAAACTTAAAGATTAATTTGATCTAGCTCAAAGTCTATGTCATGAACTTAATGAATTAATAAAATATATTTCAGTTTTCTCGTATACATTTTAAATATTACTAATAACATAAATCTCGTGTTTCCATCAGAGAAAACAAGGATACATGTTTTAGTTTGAATTACAAATTGATTATTTAAAGCAATATAGTATTACAAAATTTTGTCAAATAAACTACTGATCCAATGTCTTTTTAAAAAACTGGATTTTAATGATGAAGAAATTTATTTAGATTTAAATTTAAAATTTATTGGATCAATTTCAGCAATTCTAATAAAAAAGGAGAACAGAATATTCAAACAGAAATATCTAAAATAAAACAAAAATGTCAACAATATTTCATAGAGCTTTGAAAACAAATTATATCTCGATTAAATTTCAATGATGAAGTTTTAATTTCGTTGAAGGGAATTAATCAAAAAATTTTAGCTTCAAGTCTTGTGCAATTAATGACAGTTTTTCCAAATTTTATTAAAGTGACTGATAAGGCCTTAGGGGAAGGATGACGAATATTAATATACAAAAAATGAGGCCCAATTAAAAGTAAAAACCAATTTGTTGCAAATCTCTATTTTTCGCAATAATATGATTACGTTTTAGAAAATATCATTCGAAAGCCAACAAAAAGGCGCACATGTCTTCTTTGGCAGACAAATTTTTTTATTTTGAACATTTATTGCAGTATAAGCGATTAAAAAAATGTATTGTACATAATATAAAAAAAAATTTTTTCGAAAACTCTTCGTTTTATATTGAAATAAAAAATTCGTATCAAATATTTTTGACTAAACAATAAAAACTTATGGGGAAAAAACTGTTGGGAAAAAAGTGATTGCATTCATTTTTTTAAATCATTGATTGTGATTTGAAATTTCAAGTCCCAATCAATGATTTGAAAAATGAATGCATTCACTTTTCAAATCATTGATTGGGAATTAAATGATTTTAAATGTTAGAATAGTTTCACATATTCAAAATAATTTTTTTTATTAAATAAATACATTAAAAGAAAAAAGAAGGAAAATTAAGAAAAAAAATAACTAAATTTCACATCATTATTGCAACACAAGACATAACACCTAACCATGCGTTTACATAGATCTAATCATACATTAGTTTTCAATCTACTTTTGAGTTGACCTTTCGATAAGTTAACATCAAAAAAGCTACAGTTGTTAACAAAGGTATTATGCGATTTAAAAGAGCAGTAGCCATATAATTTGTTTTTCTAAAAGGTAAGTAAATTAAATTGTTAGCATTTCTTCTGCTTCTACGGTTAGTGTTAAAATTTAAAGGAGTTAGGAGTTCTGGTGAATCGAATGCACCAGTCATGAGTTGGTGTAAATAGACGGTATCTGCATACTTTCTTCTCTCATTTAAAGATTGCATTTTTAATAGTTTCAAACGATCCTCATAAGGAGGAAGGTTTAAAGTGTCAGTTGCACTTAATCCCCTTAGAGCAAACCGAACAAAACGTTTTTGGATTCTCTCTATACGTTCAACATGTACATTGTAGCTTGGGGACCAAACTTGACTTGCATACTCTAAGTGAGGTCGCACAATTGAATAATACAGCGTTGTAGTTGTGAACATACTATTAAATTCTTTGGCCCATCGTTTCATAAACCCGACCATAGAAGATGCTTTTTTACAAATGTAATCGATATGAACGTTAAACGATAGCTTAGAATCCATGCATATACCAAGATCTTTGACAGCATCTACACGACTTAATGCAGTATCTTATATCTTATAATCAAAAATTAAATTATTCCTTATTCGCGAAAAGGTCATAGTTTGGCATTTATCTGGATTTAGAAACATATTATTTTTAGAATACCAAATTTCAAAGGATTTCAAGTTAGACTGGAGCAGATCTGAATTGTCTTTAGCATCTATTGCTCTATATATTTTCATGTCATCTGCATAGATAAGTAGATGAGAGTGTTTGATGATGTGGGTTACATCATTAATGGCTAAAATAAACAGAAGTGGACTAAGGTGGCTACCTTGAGGAACACCTGATTCAGCAATAAATTCAGCTGACAATACGCCTCTAAATCGTATTTGATAATATCGCTCTGTCAGATACGATTGAATCCAGCTTACAAAAAATTGTGGAAAACCCATTAACTTTAGTTTAAATAGAATTAAGTTGTGTGGCAGCTTATCAAATGCTTTACTAAAATCAGTGTAAATACAATCAACCTGGTTACCTGAATAAAATGAATTTAAGCAAAACGTTGTAAAATCGAGGAGATTAGACACAGTGGATCTGCCAGTTACCAATCCATGCTGACGAGTTGTCATGACCTTCCCACAGTGAATCTTCACACGATCATACACGAGGCGCTCAAAAAGTTTTGGAATCGACGAGAGTTTCGCGATAGGCCTATAGTTGTTTATATCGTTCTTACAACCTTTTTTATAAATAGGACTTATAAAAGATTTTTTCCAAAACAGTGGAAAAATACTTTCGCTAATTGATTTATTAAATAACATGGACAGTGGTTGACTTAGAACGGAACCGCATCGTGTTAACACTGCGGCAGGAATTCCGTCAGGTCCAGCATTAAAATCCTCATCGATCAATCCAATATACTTTAAAATATCCTCTGAAGTAAAGGATATTCACCTCTATCATCACTGTCGAGCGTCGACCAAAGTGGCTGTCGACCTTTCTGTCAAGTGGCATTGAGACACCGATTTTACCAAACAAGGTCGACTCGACGATTTGCAATAGATTAAATTTTCGGAAAAGCTTATTTTGTAGATTTATTAGGTAATCGCTGTCTCAAGGCCACTTGACAGAAAGGTCGACAGCCACTTTGGTCGACGCTCGACAGTGATGATAGAGGTGATAGAATCCAACGAAACCCTGGGTGTAGAGTTCATATATTTAAAGTACTCTTCATCAGGATTGAAAGAGTCTGAACAAAATGACTCTTTAAAGAGATTGGCAAATAGACTCAAATTACGACAGGATCGTCAGTAAATCCGTCAGAGGTTGTAAATGATGAAGGGAATCCATCAGATTTTTTTTTGGTGTTTATGGAATCCCAGAATTTCTTCGGATCAGACAATATTCTCAGCTTAATATTGTCTAAATAATTTTGATATAAGGTAGCTGAGCAATTTTCAAAATCCAAAAACACACGCTTGTAGATTTCTAGGTCATTCAAGTCTAAGCTACAGACATATTTTTTCCATGCCTTATTCCTGCTGTTGCGAAAAATCTTTAACTCCTTTGTGTACCAGGGGTAAGCACAATTTTTCGTAAATTTGAGGCTATATGGCACGGACAGAGAAAACATAGCAAAGATTTCCATATAAAAAAATTAATTGAACCATCAAGAGTGTTATTATTAACATATTCTAAAATAACATGAAGTTTACTTTGAAGTAAATGATTCAACTTCAAAAAGTCAGCTTTTTTAAAATTGAATTCATAAACTTTATCTATTGAATTAGACTTGATAAAGTACTACTTTATTTTTATTTTCAACTACTACAGTACTTCTAAAAATGCAAAAATACTCCTCAAAAACTGAAATTTTTTATTATATATTATATATTATTAACATATTCTAAAATAACATGAAGTTTACTTTGAAGTAAATGATTCAACTTCAAAAAGTCAGCTTTTTTAAAATTGAATTCATAAACTTTATCTATTGAATTAGACTTGATAAAGTACTACTTTATTTTTATTTTCAACTACTACAGTACTTCTAAAAATGCAAAAATACTCCTCAAAAACTGAAATTTTACTACGTTTAAAAAGTGTAAAACGGCAGCACTGCCTCATATATGTATTGATATATCAAATTATTTAAAAATTCTCATTGGGTATAATAAGATGAGCACCACTGTACACACTCTGTTTCTCATACCCACACACACATACACACACACGAGCTTGCTCTCCACTCTACAAAGAGTCACTGATGTGTCTAAAAGTTGTGGAAAGAGTGCGGGGAAATAGCTATAATAACGGAAACAGTGATTTTTGAATTCGAATCTCAGTCGGCCTAAAAGAGGTGGCGGCGCTGTGTATGTGTGCGTACGCGCTTTGAGCGGCAAAATGTAAGCATATTTGTGTTATAAATATATGTATATTTATTTGTATGACTGTCTATCACATTTGTTTAAAAAATTTACTTGTTCAAATAGATACTATTTTTTATACTGGATACTTTTATTAATTTTGTTGTCATGCTGCTGTTGTTATATAGAAAAACTTAATTTTATGCACAATTGTTGTTGTCCTACTCTTATAAAGAAAATTGTTTGAAAAATAAACTTTTATTTTTCAAACATTTAAAAAAGATGTGTACATACGTATATTTAATGGATTTTTTTTCCTTTTGCAAACATTGCATAATGACTGTTGCCAAATAAATCATTTTGAAAAATTATTGTTTTTTTTGTAGGTATGTACATAGATAGTACTTTTGGTTTATTGGCAAATTAGAGATAGTTGTTGAAAGTGAAGAAATTTTTTCATTTTTGAAAACGCATTTCTGAAAGTGTTTTAACAACAAAAATTTGTAAACAAAGAGGTGTTTTTTGTGCTTTTATCCGGAACTATCGAAATTATTTCGTCTGGACATTTATTCTATATATTTATTAATTGCTTGCATTGTTTTAAACTTTTTTCCTAAATTAAAAAAAAATGAAACTACATTGTTTGAATTTTTAGGCTTTTGTATACAATTTTTTCATGAACTTGAACGTTATTTGAATGATTTCGGTTTCTTATTATGTATTGTTTTAATCAAATTAGTTGTTGTTCATTTTGAACTTGACGTTTTGTCGCTTATTTTTGTGAAAGATATCTTAACAAAAAGATACTAACTAAAAAAAAACATTTTGAATATTTGCCAATACCACAAAACAACCCAACAGAATATACATAAGAATATAGTACATACATACATACTCTCTATATACTATCAATTGTTGTTGTGGCACGGACTCACTTTCAGTTTGAAAGCAATTTATTTTTCTCAACCCGGGCGAACGTCAAAGTAAAGATAATTTAGAAAAAAAAGAAACAATCGTATTATAAAGTATTATATAATCTACACAATTTTATTCATTTCTCCATTTTCTGATTACGTAAACTCAAGCCTTTTTTTTCGATTACATGCACAAAAGAAAACTCGAAAGCTTGTAAAGCAACTCAGCTGTTTTCAGAATGATATCGAGTGGGTGGTGGGCTTAAGTGACGTTGTTGTTGTGGTAACAAAAATGGTAAACAAGAAATTAACCTTGAAACCCTTCGACACAAACATTCATACGTTGGGGTCACACGATGACGCGAGCGAGTCCAGGGGCGTTCTGAGGGCTTACAAATTTAATGACAAATTTGCTATAAATGCTCAGTTTAAAACTTTAGTAATTTTGTTTAAAATTCAATTGAAATTCAGTATTACATCAAAATTGATAGTTTTTAATTAATGATTACTTCTTAATATTTTAAATAAAATGCAAACTAAGTAAAGTTAAACAAAAGATGTTGAATTTTGCAATAATATTAAACGGATTTTCTTTGCATTACATCTATAGTAATGAAACTCATTTTCTGTTTGTTTGTTTGTTTGGCCTTTATACAAATCCAAACGGCTCAACGGATTTCGCTCAAACTAGGTACCTATACATATTAAGTGCATGCCAACTTAAAATATTACATACTTAGTTTTTGCCACGCCCCTCCAAAATTTTTCAACTAACGGTAATTTTGTTTTTATAATATTTTTTAGCATCGGAGTTTTTTGTGTATTTAATTTTAAAAAATTTCTGTTATTTTGACATCAAAAACACTCACATATGTTCAAAATTGTAGAAATTTTCACTACAACGACTTTTTTCATAAAACATCGTTACCTAAGAATGAGAAAAAAACGACATGAAAATTAAGGTTTGGCCTTTCGATGCAAATATCTCCGCTGTCCATTAATATATTTAATTCAAATTTTTTTTTGTTCAAAACTTCAATAAAATCACCTTACAAAAATAGGTTTAACTATACCGTTAAGTCAGTGTATATATGTTTTATGATAATGTAAAAAAATGTCCAAAATATTAACTTTTTACTAAAAAAATGACTCAAAAATTGTTGTTGTTGTAAAAATGAAATTAATTAAAAATTGCACATCTGGTTACCTTTCATATGACATAGCATTTATTTGCAAAAATTCTACCAGCTAAGCGCAAACATTATTTTACTGTCTTTGTCATCAAAACAACAACAACCCCCTTTGATTTTTTCTAAAATATTGTTTTTATATTTTTAACAAAAAAGTCTAATCTCAAAAATAATTTATGTGAGAAAATTACCCCAACATCTCTTTCCAATCAAAAGTTGTGGCTAAAAATCTATTATTTCATACCAGATATATTGAAATTCTCTATCCTAAATATCTTCCCTATATTAGTACGTCTATATTTTGGCCGCACCCTCCCTCCCTCACATTAAATGTGTTTTTTGGTGATGGCATCATTTCTTCTCACCACATTTTCAGCGTTGTCACTTAAAGAACACTTTATCAATGTTACTTTATTTTTTGTATGTATATAACCATTTCATCGAAAAGATGACCGTGAATAGAATGCAGTAAAAGTTAATATTTTCATGTTTAATGTGTTGCAAGTCAAATATTATTGCAAGTCAAATTTAAACATTTTAACTCGTCAATCATGGTTGTAAGCTTGGCTGAATTGAACACATTTTTCGGTTCAACAGCGTACTAACCAACAACAAAAAATGTTCAACTACATTATTTGTAATTGAAAATTAATTAATAAAAATTTTCGTTCCTACAGCATACTAAGCTAAAGCTTAAAGCTTAAAAGCGAAAAGTAATCTTCCGTAAGAAATGCATTGCTTTTTTGACTGCGAAAAGGTAGCGAAATTTTTTTTCGTTGGTTAGTACGCTTTTGAACCGAAAAATTGTTAAATTCAGCAAGTACACAACCATGATTGGAGAGTTAAAATGTCAAAATGTCGCTGTGTGTTAGAGCTTGTCTACCAGCGTTGCCATATGGTCCGATATATCGAATATGTTACGATTTTAATACTTGAATCCGACGTTCCGATATTTGACCAAAATTCTTCAAAATGTTACGATTTCAGAAAAAGTAGATCCGACGTCCAATTTTGCATATATTTTTATATACATAAAAGAAAAAAATTACTATAATAAAATTGATGGCAACTTTAAAATAAAAAGATGCAATGGTACTCCTGCATTTCCAATAATGGAAAAATTTATTTTTGAATTGTTGAGCTTACCGAATTCCCCTGCTAACGTTGAGCGAACTTTTAGTTAAATAAATATTAATAAAACTAAAGTTAGAAAATACATTAGAGTTAGAAACAATGGAAGGAACTCTGCATAGAAAAGATTATGTGCGTATGAAATCTTTTAACTGTTTTAGTCTTGAAATTGATAAAGAATTGATAAACAAATTTAATAAAGCAATGTGTATATGACTTCGAAAAATTAATATGTTTTTAAACATATTTTTTTTTACTAAAAAAATCTAATTTTTTTGTAGTTTTTGCTGGCTAAAACACAACATTTTTTCATTAATTTACTTGAGGCAAAAACTTTACATTTATAGAGTTAAAATTGAAAAATTATGTAGTATAGCTTTATGTATTTCATTTTTACCGATTTAAGAGATCTACATTAAACCAAACTGTGTTGCAAATGTATTTTAAATTTGATTTTTATTCTTTGTTTGTGTGTTCAAAAATATTTTCAAAATGTGATTTATTATAAAATATTTTCTATATTTATAATGATGATTGAATTGACTTTTGAAAAAAGTGATTTATTTATTTATTTATATTATTTATAAACCTTAAATATACGTAATACGTCTAATAAAATGCAATATTTTATTTGTTTTTTATGTTGTAAAATGCGACTGAAAATTTCTTAGTTCTTGTTTTCAGAGTTTCACAAATCCGATGAGAAATCCGATGAGCAGAGTGCAAAAGTTACGCTGTAAATTTTTTTTTCATGGCAACACTGTTGTCTACACTGGCCTCACTCAAACGATTCACTTTGCCATGAAAAAGTTGTTAAATGTTCACGCACATAGAGCCTGTTCTCACGCGCCTTACATTAGGCGGAGCATCGGATTAATGTTGATGTATACAGGTAAGGTGGGAAGTGGAAAGGAGACAAGTTACGTAAGGCAGCATTTTCAAAAATTTTTAAAATTTTGCGATTCATTTTGACGTCTGTTACTTTGAAGTTTCATTGTTTGTCATTTTCCTCTTGGTTCTCTTATGTTTTAGCGCAAATAAATTTTGTTTTGCATTGGTTGGGTTTTCACTTTTACTTATTTCTAATTGTTTGCGTTGCTGTTTAATTTGAGACTTACAAAGTAATGAATTTTCCGAAATTTAACAGCACGGATTTAACAGATACCGTTCTCGGAATTCAAATAAGGCGTTCTTAAAAAAGTCGGTAGAAAGAACACCTGACAGATGCATAGTGTGAAAATAACGCCATTACTCTGCCTTTTTTAAGGCGAGTGAGAACAGGGTCATAACTTGCCTCACTTTGAGTCTGCATTTGCTTTTGTGCTGTTTTTATAATAAAACATTTTAAATCAGTAAAAATTTTGTGTTAGCTTGAGTGTGTGCTTCGTAGCTGCATATAGCACTGCGAATTCAGCAGCTAATAGCGCATAAAAGAAAAAACACTCAAAATGGCAAATGTCAAATCAAAGTGAGTCGCAAAATTTTTAAACTTTTTATTCCGTAAGAACCGAACTGCTAGCGTAGCAACTCGTCAACAACAGCTGTGTAGAGTGCGTTTTTATTTTATTTTCATCAATTTGTTTCAACTTCGCCATTATTTCCCTCATTTTTCACAAATCTTAATTAAAAATTACAAAATGCACAATATAAATAAATAAATAATACTCGATTGCCTACTGATCAGCTGTTTCAGACGAGTTGAGCAAATCGTTTCATTTTAGTTTAAATCCGTAAACATCCGTAACGAGTGCAGACGTTCGTCAAAATGCTATAGTCTCGTTCTGTCTATTTTAGTTGGGCCTTAAGGTTGTGGTACTTGGGAGCGAGCTCGGTCGAACTGTCAGAATGGATGAAAAGAAATCAAGAAAATGAATGCATACATGGTAGAAGAAAACAGGTATATGCACTAGATGAGAGCATACTGCCGGAATTGTCAAAACGAAGCAAAACTTTTTCTTTATTTTCTTTTGTTTCCATTCGCCACACAGCTAAATTTGACAAACATGGCAGTATGGAAAGAGAACACAGTCAGCGCTGCATATACCTCTATCCTTCTACCATGAATGCATAGAACAAAGCAAAGCACAGTGACAGTTCAAGCAAAGGCGGAAAAAATAGTGCATTTCTCTCAATTGCCACAACCTTATAAATGAACCTTGCTTAGTATGCTGTAGGAACGAAAATTTTTGGGCATATAACTCTACACGCGAAATTTTGGTGTAGAGTCAAAATTTGTGTGTGGAGAAAAAGCACTTGCTGTTCTGGTTGACAGATTCATATTTTTATTGCTGCAATTTTATATCCTATAAAAGGCAAGACTACACATTAATAAACTATATAAATGCAACAACAAATTTGTTAAATAACAAATTCAACACTTAAACATACTTACTGTTTATTTTTTATTGTTGGAAGGCAAATTTCCATGCCAATTAAATGTACGGGCATATAATCGACAGCGAAATTTGGACATTTCAACACTCCACTCACGAATGGAAATTTGGCAACATAGCAATAATTTTCGCTTCTACAGCGTACTAGCTGGCGAAAAAAAATTTCGCTGCCTGTTCGTTGTCAAAAATCTCAATGTATTTCTTAGGGCGTTGTTACGGTGCTCGTCATATGATCCCTGGTCATGTCACTTTTTACTCTCTTTTTTCGTTTGATGAGCTGTGTGACGAAAGTATGTTATGCTGGCGGTCATATGATGCCTAAGCACCAGTACACTTTTTGCTACTTTTAGTATTTTTTCAACCGATGAGTATTGCTACTAAGCAGGTTTCATTACTGCTTTCATACATTTCGTACTAAAAGTGTACTATTTTTGTGCCTAAGCACAAATGTTGTGAATAATTCCACAACGCAACACTGTTTTGATCCCATGATTTCATATTTTTGTCGAATCATTTGGTGACCGTGGTGGTGAAAATTTACTCTCTTGCTCTCGCTCTCAAATTTTTATTTTACATTGAAAGAACAACAATGCATGACCATGATGAGCCCATGACCGCCACCGTAACAGGGCACTTAGGGCGTTGTTACGGTGCTCGTCATATGATCTCTGATCACGTCACTTTTTACTCTCTTTTTTCGTTTGATGAGCTGTGTGACGAAAGTATGTTATGTTGGTGGTCATATGTTGCTTAGGCACCATAACACTTTTTGCTACTTTGAGTATTTTTTTAACCAATGAGTGTTGCTATTAAGCAGGTTTCATTACTGCTTTCATACATTTCGTACTAAAAGTGTACTATTTTTGTGCCTAAACACAAATGTTGTGAATAATTTCACAACGCATCACTGTTTTCCCATGATTTCATATTTTTGTCGAATCCAAGGCTCATTTATAAGGTTGTGGCACTTGAGAGCGAGATCGGTCGAACTGTCAGAATGGTTGAAAAGAAATGAAGAAAATTAATGCTTATAACAAAGAAAAGCACAGTGACAGTTCGAGCAAAGGCGGCAAAAAGAGCGCATTTCTCTCAAGTGCCACAACCTTACAAATAAACCTTGGTCGAATCATTTGGTGACCGTGGTGGTGAAAATTTACTCTCTTGCTCTCGCTCTCAAATTTTTAGTTTACATTGAAACAACAACAATGCATGACCATGATGAGCCCATGACCGCCACCGTAACATGGGACTTACGGACATTTTTTCGTTCCTACAGCAACTAAGCTTTAAGTTTAAGCTTAGTATGCTGTAGGAACGAAAATTTTTGGGCATATAAATCTAAAATTTTGCATCATCTATTAGACTCAGTTTATTTTATTTTTTATTTTAGACACAAACCAATTGTTATTTTTCAACTGGAAAAACTACTAGAAAATTTTGAAAGTTTGGTGTCCATTTTCCTTTTTTTTGCAAATTTGATTTCCATATGCGAAGTGCTAGTAAAATTTTTACCAGTAACCAGTAAATTCAGTTTAAAACTAAAAAACAATTTTTGATTGTGAAAAAACAGTGATTAAAAAATCATTCCTTCGTTAAAAAAGCACGGTAAATTTTTTCATATATTTAAAGTGGTCTCAAACTTCAAATTCATTATGTTTTTAAAAATTCCAAAATTAAAAAAAATTTAATCGAGAAGTGTTTATTAAAATGTTTATATAAATAACTCTCGAGTAACACCGGGTATATCAGCTAGTCTGCAGTAAAATTAAACACATGCGTGCTTAGTTTTTTAACATCAATTTCGTATTCTTGCATTATATTTTTATTCTAGTCTGATTGTAACAATGTAAATTATAAATTTTTTTTTTGGTTTTTAATGAATTTGCTTAAAACTTTTTCTATTTTATTTAAGTTTAAGTTTTTGCAATAATAGACTTTTACTACACTTTTACTTAGACTTTTACTTGATTAAAAAGCTTAAAGATTAATAGCTTAACTAGGCCGTAGCTTATTGGGTAGAGTGTGTTGCCCGTAAGCTAAGAAACCGCTGCAGCGGTTCAATTCCCAGCGCAGACAGAATGTTTTTCGATTGAATTAATATTTCTGTTCGGCCACCACCTCTCTGCAGACAGTGGCAAACCTCAGAGAGCAAAAACTGTCATATAAAGCTCCTAGGTCGAGCTCTCGGTCATTTGTGTTTAAACCAGGGACCGAAAATAACAGTTATTTTAGAAATTTCTATTAAAAAAGTCAGATTGAAAGAATAAGTCGTCTATTCGATATTTGAATATAGCAATGTGATGCTTGTTAGCTAAGAAATAATAATCTTTAATGATTTTAATTTTTCTGATTTTTTTAAAAAAGTCAATATATAATCGTTATCTTTTGACCGATTTTAATTCGATCAAAAATAAAAGCTAAAATTTGACTTTTATTTTTTCGATCAAAAATATAAGCTTAAATTTGACTTTTAATTTTATGATCAAAAATAACAGTTTATATTTACCTTTTCTTTTTTTGATCATAAATAAAAGTCAAACTTTAATTGCTTTATCATCTCACTATCACTGTCTCAGACGTTTCCGAAATGAATGAAAACAGAACGTGCAATTCTTACTGGTTCCTCATAAGCAATTTATTTCAATGCAACGATATGAAAATCGATAGCAATAATTTTTTTTCTGTTCAAAAATGTTGCCAATATAGGTGTAAAGGAATAAAAAATGTGCTCTATTAATTGTTTTAAAAGTTGAAGCTATTTACCCTTATTCTTGAATCCAATAAATTCGCTCGATTTCACCAATGAATTGTCGTCGAAGATCATTTCGACGATCAAAAATTTAAATATTTATTTGACGACGTTTGCTCAATAATTGAAATGAACAATCACTGCAGATCTTTACGTCGAAATTGAAAGTTTCAAGAATATAACAATTTTGTTTCGACGTCGTTTTGAGAGTGAGCGCGAGTTCAAGAATAAGGGCAATTATTATAGTTAATAAGAAATAGCATTGTAAAATTTTAAATCTTTATTTGTGATCGGAAAAATAAAAGTAAAATTTTAACTTTTATTTTTGATTTTTGATCGAAAAAATAAAAGCAAAATTTTAACTGTTATTTTTGATCGAAAAATAAAAGTCAAATTTTAACTTTTATTTCTGATCAAAAAATTTCTTAGGCGACCTCATGACTATTTCAGTATTCTTTTGTAGTATCTTCTATTGCAAAAAGAATACTGAAATAATCATGAGGTCGCCTAAGAAAATGTTTGACTATATGAAAGTCTGAAGATTGCCCTGTTAATAGTGGTAATAAAATAATAGAAATATCTCAATGAGAATTAAATGTCACCAATAAAATCTTTTCCATCTAGATTTTTTTATGTTTTTCATTAATATATTAGGAGAACAGAAAAATGTTCTAAAAAATATGCATAAACAAAGGAGAGCTAAATATTTATGAGAGCGAGTGTATTTTTATGTTTTTGTTTATTTTTAAAAATTTTTGATAATAATTAAACACCAAGGTTGTATATTTTATAAAATATTTTCATCATATTTTGTGTAAGTTTTCAAACATAAGTACATAACAAGCGATTATTGAGAGAGATTTTATTTTTAGCTTCATTTATTCTTAAAGATTTTAGATATGTAACAAAAAAAAAAAATAAACTAATAAGAAATGGCATAAATTTTTTCTGTTTTCAGCCAATTAGGTTTTTAAGCAATTTTTTTAATTTTCTTTGTACTTGTTATCTGGGAAAAGGACGGATTTAAATTATATATAAAACTTCTAACTGGAAAAAGTGAATATTAACAATATCAAAAATATAATTAAGGAATCGCTAATAACGGTTATCGCTATCAATCAATCATTTAATAACAGATGATATTTTTTCGATCAGAAATAAAAGTTATTTCTTAGTCGTTATTTTTTTAAATCAGAACTAAAGTTGGTCATTATTTTTTCAATCAGAAATAAAAGTTATTTCGTGGTCGTTATTTTTTCAATCAGAAATAAAAGTTATTTCGTGGTCGTTATTTTTTTTAATCAGAAATAAAAGTTTTTTTACCGTTATTTTTTTCGATCATAAGAAAAAAATTATTTTTCTACTGATATAATTTCTATTATAAAACTAACATATTCATTAAAGAAAATTTGTTATTTCTTAGTCATCATTTTTACGATCAGAAATAACAGTTATTTCGTGGTCATTATTTTTTCAATCAGAAATAAAAGTTATTACGTGGTCGTTATTTTTTCAATCAGAAATAAAAGTTATTTCGTGGTCGTTATTTTTTTTAAACAGAAATAAAAGTTTTTTTACCGTTATTTTTTCGATCATAAGAAAAAAATTATTTTTCTACTGAAATAATTTCTATTATAAAACTAACATATTCATTAAAGAAAATTTGTTAAAATTTTATATTGTGAGAGTGCTGAGAGCTAATCTTAATTTGAACACTTAGAAAATGGTGACAAAAGTTGAAAAATTTGAACGAAAGTTTGAATTTTATAAGTATAATAAATACTCGTGTAGTTAATACAAAATTTAATTCGATTTTTTCAGTTTTCTGTTTTTTCGGTCTTGAATTACAGTTTACATTTATTTCTAGTTCAATGCTATAAAAAAACTTTTAAAAAGTTGTACTTTTTTGAAGGAAAAATCTGTAAAATAGTATAATATTATAGTTTGTATACATAAAACTAAAAAAGGATTTTTCAACAAAACAATTATGAATATCCAAATGACATAAAAATTTGCCGAAACTTCTGATTTATGTACATTAAAGTAAGGTTTGGACATTTGTCTTTCGAAATGATGACTCAAAAACTTGGAAAATATCTGTTATTGACCAACTTTTGCTTCAAATTCGAAAAATCTCCGAAAAACCGGTTTTTAAGAGAAAAATCGATTAGCGCCACCTCTAAACCTCTTCCACAAAATATGAAAAAAATCTCAAAAATACTTGACCTCATAAGCCAACAAAGGTTGAGCAACTATGAAATTCGAAAAAAATATTCTATTGGGACCTGAAAGCTACTTTTTTTAGTACAAAAACTTGCCAGTACAGAGCAAGTTTACTTTTCCCCTTTGTTATCAAAACTCACGTGAACTCACCACGATTTGTCCTACGAACTCAAATGCTTGCTTTCAAGTCTTGACCAATAGGGGTATTCACGATTCAGTGCACTTGCCAGTACAGTTGATGACTTGTGCATTTTACAAAAACAAAATACACGTACGTTAAAAGTCTGCACAAGTTCTTTTCAACTGTAGCCTAAAGGCCCAGTTATAATAGACATAACGTAATGTAGTGAAATGTCACTGCGGCAGTGTGTTCTGTCACTTACTGTTTCAATCAATACTTTTCTTATACAAGTAATTATAATAGAAGTAACGTAATGTAACGGGACGTAAAGATCCGTTGGATTTCGATTTCTACGTTACTTTACATTACGTCTGTTCAAGGAACAACTAAAAATTGAGGTTAGATTCGATTATTGCGCTATTTTATATTGTTGAACTACACTTTTTGTTGAGTTTTCGTTATTAATGTGATAGTTCTTTATACCCACAGCTATGGATGACCATGAACCAAGAAATAAAGATCATGCAAAGAAAAGAGCCGCCATATTGTAAACAAAAACAGCTGATAGGTCTGACGTCATCGGTCACAAAATCTTTTGTTTACGATTAGTGATTGGATGTTGAATGTTATTTGCTAAAATTTTAAAGAGTTATCATATAAATGTAATGTGTTTTTATATTAAAACGAAGTGTGCTGTAGCGACATGCATTAATTGCAACAGCAAAAAAAAACAAATACGTTGGTTTCTACCGTTTCCCCAAGGCAAAAATTGCTTGTAAGCAATGGGAGATTTTTTGTCGGCTAAATGTCGACACTGAAATGGCAAGAATCTGTGGAGATCATTTTCTGCCTGAAGACTTCGAAAGAAGGGTCCAAGTTCAAATGGGTAAGTACTTCTACATTTCCACGTAAATATTCTTTTAAAAAATGTTACGATAGGTTTTGGCAAAGCTATGCGCTTAAAGCCGGGCGCTGTCCCAACAGTTATGACCAAGGAGGTGCAACCAGCAAATGCAGAACGATGTCAGCGAATTTTAAAGCGCGAAAACAAAAAAATCGTAAGTGCTCTGCTTCAGGAGTCGGTGGTCATGGAGAAGTTTTTCCTGTAGAGGAAATAGAAAAACTAAACAGGGACGCTTCTATTTCTAACCGCTCTTCAGAGCAGTTACTTCAAGCGAAAATACGGCAGCTATATTCGCAAATGTAAGTAAAATTTAACAATTTTATGAATTCAATATTTTTAATCTTTTTCTTGGAGTGAACAGCGGTTTGGAAAACCTCGCGTGATACATCTGCCACAAATTGCACAAAGACGTTCCGAACATAAGGCTGGAAGAAGAAGCGGCAGCATCACTTAGTTAGGTATATCATTTAAGCGAAGGCGGTTCGCCAAGCCAACGGAAGAGCTCATGGCGCATATGACTGAGTTGGAAAAAGTGTTCAACGACGTAAATGCCGACGGGCTGCTAATAAGCAAAAATTATTTGCAGACGTACATTACTAGTGCAGAGCGTGTTATTTGTGACAACAAAATAAAGAAAATGTTTTTCCGTGCACGAATGTTTTTTAAAATAAGATTATTAAATAAAGAAATTGTGAACAATTCGATGCAGAGGAAAAGAAAATTGAACAAAACAGTTTAATAATAAAAACAAAGTGAACATCCAATTTTGTATTCTATTTATTTGCAGTTTTTCTTTTTACAGCGTTCTTTACATTTAGTTACTGCATGGAAATATAAACAAACAAAGTATTCAAACACTTTTTTCACGAATTAAACTTATTAATTTTATAATTTTTTACTTTTATCCGAGTTTTCACATGTTTTGCATGCAAAACATATGCAAATTGACAGTTTTATAGCATGCTTGTGACCGATGACGTTGCACGAAAAATTACTTTTTTCTCGCACTGCTCTTTGCGTGATCTTCTCTTATTGGTTCATGATGGATGACGAAGTTTTAATTGAACTTGTACGGGAACGTGCAATTATTTACGACAAACAACTGCCTGGCTACTGCCTATTATAATTGCTACAACGTCTTTTTACATTACGTCCCGTCACGATGACAGTTGACAACATTACGTTACTTTACATTACGTCTATTATAACTGGGCCTTTAAACTTGAGCAGTTGTGCACTTGAGTGCATTGACAAATTTTGACCGCTTTGAAAAAGTGATAGTGGAAACCTAACTGCACAACTGCACAAGTCCCCAAGTCCACAACTGCACAGGCAAGTGCACTGAATCGTGATTACCCCTATTGTAAAAGTGAACAAAAAAGAAATAGATTATCTTTGTATGAAATTCTTTTTTGCTCTACGTAGATTTTTATCAATTCATAAAAACTTTCATGGGCTGAATTATAAATTATCAGACCTTGTATGTATATAACCACATATGTTTGGTTTTGGTAAATTTTTTGGTTTGGTCAAATGTGCCTTTTAATGTTTAGAATTTAAATTTTTTTTTGCAATTTTATGTTTTTAAAATAAAAAATGTTTTCTCAAAACATAATTGTAACAAGATACAATTTTTTTCTTGATCATATGTGGTAATTTTTTTCTTATATGTGAAGTTTTTTTCGGAATTTTGGTAAAAAAAGTGGTAGGCTGTGGCAACACTGCAGATAGTGTGATCTATATAATATAATATCCCAACGAACTTATTTTTGAAAATTTAATGCTTATCACAAATAAGTTCTGCGTCCTTACAACATACCATCTTCACCAGTTCACTTTCAAATATCATTACTTAGTATCTAATCAATCTGGTCATTAACTTTAGTATTGATTATTTCATAAATAATAAAGTAACCTATATAGCTTAAAGTTTCAAGGCCAGTAATTTTGAGGGAAAAGTTGCGTGTTTTTAATTGAAGCAATTAATTTACAATATACTATATCCCTTATTTTACCAACAAAAATAAGTTCACTTTGTTTTTTATGAAGATTTCGAAATAATGGGCCACATAAATGTAATTGCAATAACAAATTTTTATCGTAGTAAACTTTGTTACAATAGCAGAAGCAATAAAATAAAAAAATAAGTTCACGCAATGCATTTAATTTAATGTTTCTTGATTAAGTTCTTTATAAAGTATTTCAAAAATTTGTCTTAATATAATAAGGACAAAATCATGTCACTCGATCGGCTGTATTTTTGTGAAATTATTTTTAAAATTTCAATCAAGAGATTCCTAGACCTGTTTTATATTGGTCAAAACTTGAAAGCAAGTTTTTTTAGTACAAAAACTTGCCACAACAGAGCAAGTGTACTTCTTTTCCCTTTGTCGCCAAAACTCATTTAACTCACCACGATTTGTCCTACGAACCAGTTCTTTATCGTTTTGGTAAATTTTTTTTTAAGCTTAGTATGCTGTAGGAACGAAAATTTTAGGGCATATAACTCTATACGCGAAATTTTGGTGTAGAGTCAAAATTTTTGTGTGGAGAAAATGCACTAGCTGTTCTGGTTGACAGATTCATACTTTTATTGCTGCAATTTTATATCCAATAAAAGGCAAGACTACACATTAATAAACTATATAAATGCATCAATAAATTTGTTAAATAACAAATTCAACTCTTAAACATACTACTGCTTATATTTTACTGTTAAATGGCAAATTTCCGCTCCAATTAAATGTACGGGCAATTTGGCAACATAGCAATAATTTTCGCTTCTACAGCGTACCAGCTGGCGAAAAAAAATTTCGCTGCCTGTTCGTTGTGAAAAATCTTATAGGGGTATTCACGATTTAGTGCACTTGTCTGTGCAGTTAAGTACTCGAGGACTTGTGCAGTTGTGCTGGGAGGTTTTCGTGAATAGACCACTATCAATTTTTCAAAGCTGCCAAAGTTTTCAATGTGCACAAGTACACAACTGCTCAAGTGCAGATTTTTGACGTACGTGTATTTTGTTTTTGTAAAGTGCACACGTCCTCAAGTCCTCAACTGCACAGGCAAGTGCACTGAATCGTGAATACCCCTAATGTATTTCTTATGGAAATTTTTTTTTCGTTCCTACAGCATACTAAGATTAAAGCAAATTTTTTTAGAAAGTTTAAGATTTTGAATAAACAATTATATAGATATTGCATTTAATTCAATATTTGCCACCAAAATTTTTTTCCCATAATAGTTTTTTATGGTTCATTAGTCAAAAATATTTGAAACTAATTTTTTAAGGAATTTGAGACATTTTTTAAGTTTTTAAAAAGGATATTTTTTTAATCGCTTATACTGCAATAACTGACGAAGATAGAAAAATTTGTCCCAAACAAGAATATTAAGAAGTATTTAGAGAATAATGTTTTAGCTTTTTTTTTTTTAAAAAACAACAAATAAGGTTCAAATTACAAAAAAATTAATCTGTTGGAAATATCTATTTTTTGCAATCAAAAAATAATATGATTAAGTTTTAGTGAACATCATTCGAAAGCTAAGAAAAAGGCTCACATATCTTATGGGACAAATTTTTCTATCTTTGTCAGTTATTGCAATATGAGCGATTATAAAAATCCTTTTTTATAAACGAAAAATAAAAAACATTTTTATAAAAAATCGCGCGAAGTTTTGACATATTCTGAAAGTCCAAAGTTAAATGAAGAAACTAAACTTATTTCTAAGTTTATAGTTTATTGAATAGGCAATAGCATAGCCTTTCTTTCAACACCCATACAAATAAAATAAAAAAATAGCAAATTTTTCGAGCCCATTTCTTAAACTTTATAACTAAAACTTCTAAACCAAATGAGAGCGGCAGTTAATTTTTTCAGATTTGAAATAAGAAGCCCTTATTATATACGTATGTTTCACGAGTGAACAATTTTTTTAGTTAAAAGAAAATTATTCCGAAAAAATAAAAGACCTTAAGATTCAAATTTCTCAATTTTTTTATTTAATAGACGCTAATACTGAAAATGTGGTCAATCAATGGAAAATTTACTTAATAACGGGTTCGATTCCCGGTGGTAGCATCACAAAGATTTCCGAGGAAGCCTGTAGCAGGGCCGAAATTGAAATAAAATCAGCTAGTGATGTTTTCCTTTTCATATTGAAAATGTTGTTGTTGGTGTTGTTTCTTCGGAAAAAATTCGTTAGAGCAATTAATTGTTCTAACCTGACCTAAGGCTCAATAAACGATTTTAAACTATCAAGCAACTATAATTTTTATTTAAACTCAAGAATGATTGAATTTAACATTTAGAACATTTAGAATTTGTATTCAAATCATAAAAAATTAACATAATAATAAATAATACGGTCATATAGAAAAAAAAAACTTTACTTAATAAATTTTTGTGCTGTTTGAATGCAAAGTCATTCTTAGAAATTTGAAAGCATAGACTTGATAAATGAAAAATACATATCTATTATTTACTTTTTACATAAAAGAAAAATTTGTTAAATTTTTTTTCGTATTGGTACATTTTTTTTGGGAATTTTGGTAGAACATTTTTTTGCTGTGTGGCAACCCTGCTACGAACTCAAATTCTTGCTTTCAAGTCTCGAAAAATAAGGGTATTCACGATTCAGTGCATTTGCCAGTGCAGTTGAGGACTTGTGCACTTTACAAAAACAAAATACACGTACGTCACTAATCTGAACAAGTGCCTTTCTACCATAGTAGAATTAGAGAAGGTAGATGCATTTCGGAGAGACAGACTGCCGGAACTGTCAAAACGAAGTTGACAGCTCATACAAAATCTGAAAACTATGAGAATGCGATAAGAAAGCAAAAATAGGCAAGAATAGCAAAATGCTTGAGTTTGACAATTCTGGCTATGAAAAAAGAGAGCAGTCTGAAATGCATATACCTTCACTAGTTCTACCATGCTTTCTACTGTAGCCTAAAACTTGAGGACTTGAGCAGTTGTGCACTTGTGTGCATTGACACTTTTTGACAGCTTTGAAAAAGTGATAGTAGGTCTATTCAGAGGTGTTCACACGTCTGTCAAATGATTGAAGTATATCGCGATTTTTTACTCTCTTTTACTCACTCTAAAATTTTTGATTAATTTCTGCTCACACATGATTTTTTGATTGAAGTACCGATGCAGGCATTTGTTACTCTTCTGCCTACTTTTCTGTCTACTCTTCCTTTTTTCTCTTCAAAAAACTGCTTTTGTGTTCAAATAAGTACTTTTTTAGAAATAATTTGCTACTAAACAATAGACAAGTAAAAATATGCAACCCTTTGACTGATGATTGATGCAGGTCTGGAGCTCAATCAAAATTTTGACTGATTCGATGAAGAGTTTGAAGTTAATTTTCGCTCTCGCAGAGAGTTCATTTTTTAACATAGGAAAGCAACAACAAATTTTGATTGATTCAATCATTTGACAGACGTGTGTACACCCAATTCCCGTACTAACTTTAATTAATTGTAATAGATATTAGAGAGTGTCATTTTGCATGTTATTCCTCTCTCTCCAGCTTCAAAATAAAGCTTTCAAGCAACTACAAGCTGCTTGAATCGAGTACGGGAACAGACCTAGTGGTGTGTTCACGAAAACCTAACTGCACAGGCAAGTGCACGGAATCGTGAATGCCTTTATTGTAAAAGGGGTCAAAGTTTCTACAGAAATTTTTTTTCCTCTGGCTTCTGTTTTTCAGATAGTCAGCGTTGTAGTTTTGTGAAAATTTTACCAAAACTGTCACATTTTTTTCGATGTGAAAACCTGAAATCTGTTTCCATTTACTAAATTTTTGCAGTGAGCAAAAAGTAAATAAATTGCTACGTAGATTTTTATCAATTCATAAAAACTTGCATGGGCTGAATTATAAATTATCAGACTTTGTATGTATATGTTTGGTTTTGATAACTTTTTTGGTTTGGACAAATGTGCCTTTTCATGTTTAGAATTTAGATTATTTTTTTTGGCAATTTTACGTTTTTAAAATAAAAAATGTTTCCTTAAAACGTGTACGTATCTAATTGTAACAAGATAACATTTTTTTCTTGATCATAAATGGTAAGTTTTTTCTCAAATGTGAATTTTTTTCGGAATTTTGGTAGTTGTAGGCTGTGGCAACCCTGCAGATAGTGTGGTCTCCTGCAACGTATGCCTGAATAGTTTGTTGGCTCGGTTTCGCCGCTCCATGTTTCTGCGTCAAAAATACATACTATTGGTTTTTGATTTTTTTTTATTTTATTCACAGCACCGCCAAAAATAAATTCATGCTTGAATATGTTTCTTCAGAATTTTGTGTATTCTTAAAAATTATGCTTGAGTACGAATCGCTTTTTGTAGAGTTTACTTGCATGTTTTTTACTTTTAATACTAATTAGATTTTAGTCTTTAGATTTTCGCTAAAAGTAGATGACATTCGTCAATCAAAGTACTATAGTTTTAAATTTTTTAATTTTTTTTTAAATATGCCGTCAATGTTTTTGAAAAAGATTCATGTTTTTAATTTGCAGCGTTTGTATTAATATGAATTTCAAAGTGTGTTTTTTTAAAACATTAAGCAACAAACATATACTACATGCATACATAAAGTTACATACATAATAATATGTACATACGGTTTTATTTTAATAAAAATATTTGGCAAACACAAATTTTGAAAATATGCCAAAATGCTAAATTGTTCATCACATCGAAAAACAAGTGGTGTTTTTTTGTTTTCCGCCGGTTTTGTTTTCATGGCATCTATGTATATAGACAATTAAGCGTTGCCATAACTTTAGAGAAAAATGTTTTTTCTAAGCTAGCCGCTTAATAATAGAGATGAAAGGGTTTTAATATTCATATTAAGAACATGTACCACTCGAGTGACATAAGGTTTTGAAGTAATCAATTAAAACTGTCAAGAAAAACTGATGTTTGTAGTTATATTTGCTCATAAAAGAAGACTAGAAACGATAGGATATATAAATACATTTTAAAAATATGTTAAAGCTACCCAGCTGCTAGTGCTTAAAGTTTTGTTGTAAATGAACTTTATGATAAATAATTAATAAAAAAAAAAAATTTTTGAAGGTAAAAACATTTTGGGCTATTGATGCTTATGTACATTAAGGCGCCTCACGCTCCATAGAAAAAAAGAGTTGTTCGGCACAAATGCTCAAAATAATCCTTGGTTTATGTTATGATGATTCCCCAAATATTTCGACTCTAGCTATAGCCATCCGTGTGCTGCAGTGGAATTCCCAAACGTGTTAACGACGATTCTCAATATCATTAGTTAGCGAAAACTGTCATTTTCTATGGACGTGACACGCACAATGACCTATAACGACAACGATTATTATCGTTAAATTTTTGGGAATTCCACTACTGGAATGGTTTAAAATAACCTCTCAAAATCTACTTTTTTGTAAAATTATTGGCTAGTGTAATAACTGTAAAAAAATTAACTGTCAGAAATTATAGGCCGGAAACAGCTCTTCTAATTTGCATCAAAAAATTGTAAATGCTTGCAATCAGATTAAAGACAGTGCTGTTTTTCATGCATATTTTTGATATTTTTCTATTTTATTTCCATACAAAAACATTCAAAATTCAAATAACTTCATTACTTTTATATTTTTTTTTTTTAATTTCTTACAATATTTTTTCAGTAACTGTTTATTTTTTAAATAATATTTAAGTTTCAATATAAATAAATTTAAGCAATTCTGACTAGGAATCAAAGCGAGCACTCAAAACTTTTCCAACGATATCTTGAAATGGAGGATCACATTAGAAATAATTAAGTTTTTTTGAATTTTAGTGAAAAGAAATTTTTTAAAAAATGCAAATAAAAAACAGCATTATTTTTAATCCGAATGCAAAAATTTGAACTTTTTGATGCAGATTGGAAGAGAACTATTTACACAAGCCAATATGGTTACAAAAAAAAAATCGATTTTTAGAGGTTATTTCAAACCGTTCCAGCTCACAGATAGCTTTCGCTAGAGTCAAATATTTGGAGAATCATCATAACATAAACCAAGGATTATATTAAGCAACTGTGCCAAACAACTTTTTTCGTGAGGTGCCTTACAGCCCTATTCTGGCAAATTAACAAATTGTTACCCAGTATTTTGAATATTTTTATGTGTTTGTCGTAATTTTTTGATTTCAAAACAAAATTTGAAGCTCAAAAATAAAAAATTTTGATAAAAATTGTCAACTGCTTTTCAGTTATTGACAATTTCATTAACAAGTTTTGATTTTTGAGCTTTAAATTTTGTTTTGAAAACAACAAACACATAGAAATATTTAAAATACTGGTTAACAATTTGTTAATTTGCCAGAATAGGGCTGTTAATGTATATATCTTGAACGAAAAAAAATTAATTAATTAATTTTATCAAATAAATCTTTTACATTTTAAGTGGAAAACTTCCAGTACTTTTGTTAACACTTTCATAGATAAAATTATGACATGCTAGTATTCAAAAGGTGCGTTCAACAAAATGATACCAAATAACAAATGATAAAGAGGATTATGTACAATTTGCGTTTGAGGCTGTTTTAGTGGTGAAATCGTTAATTTCTAGTACTCATGATTTTAACATTTAGTTTAGTTAAAAAATGTTTTAAAAAATGAAAAGACCCTGAAATTGAACAAATTTTAACTAGTTTCGTGGACTTCGATGTTTCTGATTTAGAAGATTCTTACCTTACTAACAACTTATTAGATGCTTTTCAGAGCAATAACAGCTGATTGATTTCGGCTCCTTTTTTGTCATCGACTAATCCAACATGTCAATGACTTTTACATCACGACTATCGATAACAAAAAAGGAGCCGAAATCACTTTTAAAATATACATTTACCATTATTTTAATAAAATTTGACCTAAACATCAACTTTAAAAAATAAAATTAAATTATTTTAAATAAATTTTAAAAAAAGGGGAAAATTCAATTTTTGGTACCTTCACATTGTTGTCTCTAACTTCGTTATTCTTCTTCATGCATAAAATGATAAACTGTGCATATCTCGGTGTCTTCTATTTTTGTTTATTTTTAAGGAATTTTTCGATTTTATTTTTTACTGAAAAAAAAATATTTCTTTTTTATATTTTTTTCGATTGTGTGGAAACTTCTCAAGATATTAGCAATTGGTCAAATCAAATTTAAAGTAAATTTAATTTTCTTTACTTTGATATTTATTATAACCAAATCGACCAATTACAACTGAAGATATGGTAAAATGTATAGAGCTATATCCAAAAAAATCGTTTTAAAAATTCAAAAATATATATCTCGAAAACCTATCCAAAGAAAAAATTTTTAATGGGATTTTCGTGTTCAGCAGGCCGAAATCTATAAGAAAAAATAGTGATATACCGATCACAGAAATTTTTCCATTTTGACGCATAGTGTAATTATTTTCTAATTTGTAGTCTTTGTCAAAAACTTTAAAAATTCGAATTTTCAAAAATTAGCCACTGAAGGTGACAAAAGAATTTGTTCAAGAAACGGAAATAGTTCTATAAATATTAAAAATGAAACAAACAAAAAAACACAGGAGAAAACCAATGATATTGCTTAGGCTCGAACTCACAACCTTACGATTATAAAGCAAGCGCCCTGTGCTCTGAGCTACAGAACTTATAAAGCAATATGTTGTAAATCAGAGTTGTAAATCCCATAGCTCTTTTAGCCTTTAGCTCACTTACAACAACTTCAATATTTCCGCGTGTGTTGTAGTTCGAGGAATTATGTACATGGCATTGTTGTTTGCTCGCGTCGAAACCTAGCTATCAATGTTAATGCTGGTGTGTTTTTTTTGTTGGTGTTCTCGTAGCGCACACTCAAAGTTTTGTTGCAGCATTTTCAATATCAATATAATTTTTTTGATTTATTGCCTGCAACATTTGGGCCTCGTCAAATGCTTAAAACCAATTTTCGCAATTTTTTTTTTTAAAGAGAAATTAGCTCAGTGTGCTCATGTTGTTTTTGTTTTTAATTTTTTTCGTCGCCAGCAAAGCTTTAATTTTTTTTTTAATTTGCATTTTGGCTCACTACCACGACACCTCTGTTGTAAATAGCTATAAATCAAACTACTTTCTTATAAAATAAATACAAAAATTTTATTTAAACTACTTTTTTTACAATAACTTTTTCACCCTAAGTAGTGAATATTTTGAATTCACTTCATAAAAATTTGAATTTGTTTCATAAAAAAAATCCGACCACATTGTTGAGGTTCGAACTCACTACCTTGTGCTTATAAATCACCAATACTTTTTCTAAATTAGGTTATAAATTCACTTCAGTTGTGAATTTTTGAAATTAAAAAATGTGAATGAGCTTTTCAGTATTTTTGTTTGATTTTTAATATGAACGTATGTATGAATGTATGTATGGATGTATGTATGCATATATGCATGTATGCATGTATGTAGCTATGTATTAGGGAAGTCAATCCCGGACGATTGAAGCCCCTTTAAATCCCGGCATTTTCTTTTCAGGATTCCGGGATTTTTATAAAAATTTTCATTACAAATATTCATGTAAATGCAACCATTTCAATTTAAGTTGATATGAATATAGAATTAGAAAAACCTGTTATTTAGGCTGAAAAAGATTGTTAGAAATTGAATCACTTGAGCAAAGCCTTTGGAAAGTTTTAGAAGATTTTGAAACATCGGGAAGTCTGCTATGTATTTAAATTGTCAGATATTCTGACTTAAGAAACTATTTTGTTTGAGTGGTGGTATTTTGTTTGAGTGGTGAAGGCAATTGTGATCGAAACTTACAAATTTCTTACGATTTAAACTATTCTAAACTATTTCTCCAACTGGCATAGCATTAGAACGATGCTTCTCATTAGCGGGTTACATTTGTAATAATATCTGAATAAAAATCTCTAATGAAAAATAAGACGAGTTGATCAGCTTAATGTATTACTTTAATAATAAATTAAACAAAATATTTAATTTTGAAAAGTCTTTTCCAACGTTAATTTGCATTATATACAAAAAATATGAAGACGGTGTCTAAAAAATGTTTGACATTTATATAATAGTACATTTAACGAGGACCGTAGCCAGGATCTACCCATTTTTTATTCAAACTTAAAATATATAAGGTTTTGTTTCATTTCATTCTCAAGTTAAGTTTTTATGTATTACATATGCATGTAAATATATTCAGGTACCTCGACTTCCATTAGAAAAAATTTCCATGTGTACTCCTCTTAAAATAACCTTGGTCTATTTTATGATTCCCAAAATACTTTGTCTGTAACGATAGCGGCCAGTGAGCTAAAACCTTTTTGCAAAAACCTCCAAACATCATGTTTTTCGTAAATATATTGGCTTGTAGAATAGTTGTAAAGAAAAAGAAACTGTCAGATTTTTAAAGCCGGAAAAAGCCTCATCTATTCTTCTTCAAAAAATTTTAAAGTTTTTCAATAGCATTCAAGATAATGCTGATTTTCGTGCCTCTTTTAAATTTTTTTGAATTTATTGTCACTAAAATTGAAATAATTTCATTATTTCTAATGCGATCCTCACTTTTAAGATATCGTTAAAAAGTCTTTGAAAGCATTCATTGCAAAAATTTCTAAAATTTATACGTATTAAAGATAAAATATTAATTTTAAAAAAAAAATACCTGAAATTTTTTCAACATCCCTTTAGGAAACAAAGCACTTTGAAAGCACTTTGAAAGCACTTAACAAAATCTTAATAGCGCTTTGTTCTCGTATATAGCGCCTTTTTTAACATTGTAATGTCATTGGGAAAAAGACCTTTGCTCTTGCAACGCATGGTGATTTGCAAAAGCGCTTTGCTCTCGCTTCGGAAAGTGATTCCAAAAAGGGCTTTGTTCTAGCTTCAAAAAGCGTTAAAAAAGTGCTTTGTTCTCACTTCAAAAAGCGTTAAAAAAGTGCTTTGCTCTCGCTTCGGAAAGTGATTTAAAAAAGACCTTTTTTCTCGCTTCAAAAATCGTTAAAAAAGTGCTTTGCTCTCGCTTTGGAAAATGATTCGAAAAGGGGCTTTGTTCAATCTTTTAAAGTGGCGTTTTGAATACCCTAATCACTTGCCACTCATTTTATTACCTTTTTTAATCACATTATAATATTATCAATAAAACTTTTTACTTTTTCAGTTAATTATTTATTTTTCACTATTCTAATACACTTTCTTATACTTTAAACTTTTCGAATGTTAAAATGCTAGTGATGACACGAATGCTAGTGATGGGAGTGTCAGTAGTATCGAAGTAGATATCGAATTCGACAAGATATTCGAAGTAATCACAAAAACTTTTTGAAGCACTAAGAAAAGCGAAAGACAAGAGCTTTTTTACAACTCAGCTCGCAGCGAGAGCAAAGCGCTTCACAAAAGCACTATGCAAAGGTAGAATAAAGCACTTTTTATGTGCTTTTTAATAAAGTGCTTTAAAATTTCCGATAGGGATATTAAAAAAATAAAAATTATGTTACTACCATCATCAACAATTGCCGATGTCCAGGGTAGTGAAAACAATAGTAATGGCAGTTTTGAATGTATCACGTTTGATCCGATAAATCATTATTGTTGCTTAAACGATTCAACTCCTAACAAAGACTTTATGACACGTAAACGAAACTTCAGTATATGATTTAAGTTTTTTAGAACAGATTAACAGCCCTAAGCTGCGTTCCATTCGCTTCAAAATAATCCAGATTATTTTTTTTTTACATGCAAAGCAAAAACAAAAATAATAATCCTATAACAAATAGAATTATTTTTGCTATCCATATAAAATTGTGATATAGCCTTAAAAAAATTTGAAACACAGATGCCGCACCTGTATATTTTTATGAGCTGTCATTTCATTTTTTTGAATATTTTGTTGCTTTGATACAATGACTATAAGGTAGCCAGGACAGCTACCTATTTTCTCACGAGCTGCGACTATCTAATGTTAAACAACGGACGCATTCAGCGGAGCCAACAATTGCACTTAAATTGTTTATATAATTGCATCATATTAATAATTAAATTAAATAATGTACAATTTTTCTGACGTTTAGAGTAGAACACATTCAGAGAAAAGCATCGTTAACTAAGGTATCGCTACCATAACAGTTCACAACAGTTTTGAACGACACACGTTCTCATGACACCTAATAGTTATTGTATCATGATTGCTTGTTTGAATTTAATTTTGACTGCAACGGTAGTGCCCTCTACGAGTCGTTTTTCTTGCCGTTCCTTTGAGAAAATTTGTTATCGCGATTATATTAAGGCGAAAGGAACGCAGCTCTATTCTGGCAACTTGACAATAATCAAGCAGTATTGTTTAAACTTCTATGTGTTTGTTGTAATTTTTTTATTTCAAAACGAAATTGGAAGCTCAAAAAGAAAATTTTTTAATGAAATTGTCACTATCTGAAAAGCAGTTGACAATTTTTATCAAAATTTATTATTTTTGAGCTTCAAATTTTGTTTTGAAATAAAAAAATTACAACAAACACATAGAAAAAATAAAAATACTGGCTGACTACTGTCAAGTTGCCAGAATAAGGCTGTTAGTGATTCAATGAAATAATTATTTAAATGCATTAATTTTTATTTAAATTTCGACCCTCTGGAGCGTTTGAACCCCGAAAAGCCCTCCTTTGCTACGGCCTTGACCTTTTGATTTATAAATGAATTAATTTACATTTTTTAGTTTCAACTAAAAAAAAATAAAAAATTGTATTAAAAACGTTTTGAATTATTTACTTCTTAAAATGTGCAATCCCGAACTAATCCCGGGATTGAGATTTTCAATCCCGATAATCCCGGGATCGGGAAAAGCTTCCGCGATTGGACTCCCTATCATGTGACTCCATGTATGTATGTATGTATGTATTTATGCATGCATGTATGTATGTATATACCCAGTAGTTCGCCACATCATTGACGAACTTTTCGTGATGATTTCTTGAAGGAAGTTTCTGCATGAATTGCTGGACTTTAAAAAAAATCATACAAAATATAATGCAAAGCAGCGGTTGTCAGCGCCTAACTTTTTCCACTCTATTACAACAACTTGAAGATATTCATGATTGCTTTAATTCGCCGAATCGTTCAGAGGCTAAACTGCAAGAATACAGCGTTTTCACTTCTTCAACGTTTCGGTATAACATTCCTTCACGAATTCTTTTACACGTTTCGATTTGAATTCCTTGACGAATTTTCTTTATATTGCTGTCTACTTTTCGTTAAGGAAATCTCCTCAATATTTCGATATTGGGTTCGTGCATGATAAATCCCGACGTTTCTGCATTGCGTCTTGCACGAATTTGGAACATTTATATGAAATTTTCGTCAATGAAATGTATGGCCAAATCAGCATGTTTCGTCAAGGATCAAAAAAAATCGTACATGATTCATTTGAGATTTCTTCAAGACTGGAACTATTGGGTATGTATGTATGTACGTATGTATGTATCAAATAACTTCGCATTTTAGCTAAACGAATAATTGTACAGACAAGAAAATAAGTGATTATTGTGTTGTCGTCCAGTTCTGAGCTACATTTTAAGTTTCAAAACTCCAACTCATCGGGAAGTTGGTTAAAAATGGATTCCAAGATTTGTACGGGAGAGCCATGAAGTGAAGCTAATAAAAACGCGTTAAAAAGGAGACGTACTTCATTCAAAAGTAGACGCTTCAACGGAAATTTTTAAGCTCTTCTAATTTATTTTTACTCTTAAACTGTGATGGGCAGAAGGACATGAGCAGTGTTGCCAGGTTAGGGAATTTCCCCTAGATTTAGGGGTTTTTAAACGGTGTTGAGGAATTTTAGGGCCAACGAATCTTTAGGGGTTTTTTAGGAAGGTTTAATATTTTTTAGGGGTATTTGAAAAATTGACTTTTGGAAAAAGTTTTCTTACTTTTCCTTAAAATTTTGCTAAACATTTAAGAAAAAAAGACATTTGGTTTCTTGGGTATTTCAGTAATACTATAAAAATAGCTGAATTGACAGCTTGGCGCTTTAGTTGCAATAGATTGATTCCGTGTAAAAAGTAAAAACAAAACAAGTCGGCCTTTGTAGTCTATTGAAGAGTGCTCTAGACCAGCGTTTCTTAACCTGGGGTCCGCGAGTATATATATGGGGGTCCGCCGTCTAATCTATGGACATTTGAATTAATAATTTTTTTTTAAATAATGATCATAACAGAAATTTTTAGGAAAATAATTGAGGATTTTCTATTCTGTAGGCCTCTGCCTTCGCATACTTTCAAGCAATATTTGAAGTATTAAACAACTTTATGTCCACTCATGAAATACCGTGGGATAAATGTGTGGCAGTTAGTACCGACGATGCTCGGGCTATGACCGGTACACGAACAGGACTTCAGGCGTGCGTGAAGAAGATGAATCCATCTATTATCTGGGATCACTGTTGCATTCATAGAGAGGCATTAGCTGCTAAGAATATGCCAGAAAAATTAAAAACAGTTTTGGACGACATAGTGCAGGTCGTGAATTTTATTTAAGCCAGGCCTCTAAATCCCCGTATTTTCGGTATGATAGTGAAGAAATGGGCAGCATTCACATTCAGTTGTTATTGCATGCTGAGGTGCGTTGGTTGTCTCGTGGCAAAGTCGTGTCGCGTGTTTTTGAGCTGAGAGATGAGATAAGAATGTTTATTTTGAATAATTCTGTTGGCAGCGTCAATAAACATGCTAATCATTTCAATAACTTTGAATGGCTTACAATGGTGGCATATTTGGCTGATATCTTCAGTGCCCTGAACGAGCTGAACTTAAGTCTACAAGGAAGAGATAACAACATCTTCCAATTTGAAGATAAAATAGAAGCTATAATAAAAAACTTGACCTTTGGACTAATCGTACAGTTAAAAAAAACTATAATCATTTTCCTACAGTGGTAGCGTTTTGGAATCCTCTGGTGGAGAAATTTTGCCAACGCAAGTAGAAGAGGAAATGATTAAAAACCTCCGCGGTTTGACGTCTTCTTTTCGGGATTATTTTCTAGAACCTGACAGAAATAAAAACTGGATAGCAGACCCTTTCAACGCAGATGTTTTAGATATAATCGGCTTGACAACGGTACAGGAAAATCAATTAATAGAAATATCATGTGATTCAGCTTTAAAACGTAATTTGAAAGAATCGTCTTTATCTAGTTTTTGGGTAAATTTAATAAATGTTTATAAAGAAATATCAGAAGAAGCACTAAAATATTTACTGCTTTTTTCGTCCACATACCTCTGTGAAAAGGCATTCTCTGCTCTTGTATACACCAAAAACAAATACAGAAACAGATTACAATTGGAATCAGATTTGAGATTATATTTAAGTAAAAACATCAACCCAAATATAACTAATTTAGTTTTAAAAAAGCAGCAACAACCTTCACATTAATACAAAATTTTTAATTTTTATAAAAATGTAATTTTTTTCAGTACTAAAATAATTTGTCCAAAATTTATTCCTGTGTTTTTATTAAGGGGGTCCTTGAACTTGTGCGTGATTTTCTAGGGGTCCGCGGAGTGAAAAAAGGTTAAGAAACGCTGCTCTAGACTATCAACTCAGAGGTCCCCGGTTCGAATCCAGGTTCAGGCATGGTTCATTTCGCTCTCTTTGTTCTTTACTACATTTAAGAATTATTGAAACAAAAAATCCACAACTAAATTGTGGAAAATGTTAAATTAAAGAACAGGAGCAATTGAGGGCTAGAAATACTTGCCGAGGTTAAAGCATAACACTAGCCTGGGTTGTAAGCAATTAAAATTGTCTTTCAAGTTTTTTCCACCTAATTGATAATTCACGTATGCCAATAATCTATCCCTTTTCTTTCAGCTGAAAGACTAAACGTTGTATGTATAAGGCGCATGCCTTGGTTTTTTGATATTTTAGAAAAAAAAAGTATGGGAAAAACTATAGGCAAAAACGATATGCACAAAAACATATCAAAAAGTAGGAGGTTCATTTCAAGGCCATTTTCAGATTGAACAATTGAAAACTATGAAGTAGCTTTTTGCACTTGTTATAAACGTCCAACAACTCAGCACTTTAAATACATAGGCTTGCATTGCAGTTGCACTACTTTTCAGTTTCCCCGTATGAAATTTTTATGTTTTAAAATTTTTAGGGGAATTTTAGGCGGATTTGAAATCCAATCTAGGGGTAAATGGCACCTGGCAACACTGGACCTGAGGGTGAATATAGCTTATCCATATCTCAAAAATGAATTAATTCAGTCCATCTTCTGCTTTCACATTTCCATCAAATATTTAAGATATTTGGTTTCTCTAACGTTTTTAATTCCCTGAGTTTTTATTAAGAATTATTTATACAGTTCCACTTATAAAATGCCGTTACTCTTAATTAAAAATGTCTTCGCCGGATGCATAAAATTTATTATCTTAGCAAATTTCACGGAACACATGTTTGTGCCAAAAGATTTAAATGGAATTTATTTTGCAATATGAAATTACAAGTTGGGGCAAAAAGATATTCAGACAGATCGAGTAAATTGTTATGGCTGTAGGAGTTCATAAAATGCTTGTTCTTCAGAATATTTTGCAATTTTTGCGCACAATGCAACAAAAACAAAAACAACTAAAAATTTGAAACAAAAAAAAAACAAGGAGATGTGTTATTTTTTTCAAAAAATGCTGTTCGTGGTGCAACAAGCAGATTCATTTGAATGACGGCAGATTATAATGATGCGTGATGTTGGTGTCGGAGTAGATTTTGTGTCGAGTCTGTGGACGATTGTCTATCTGCCTGCCTTTCGTTCGTTTGTCTGACCATAATTTTGTAAATTTAGAAACGTAACACGTCAGTTCCCGCATTTTAGAGCAGAGACAATTTTAGCATGGAGGTGCTTGAACTTACATATATGTGGTGGCAGCACGCGGTAGTAGTGCATAATAGTGTTCTATGCATGCACAGAGGAGGTGGATTCTCGATGATGTTGGATACCAACGTGATGCGGATGAACATTAGAATGTTTTTACCTTTTATAAAATGCGAGCCAGCTAATGTCTTAGAATGCGTTAATGAACCGAACGCAATATAATTTATTAGGCGCGAATGTTTTGTGTGAGGGAGGGTTGTGTTTTTTTTCCTAGTGGGGGAGAGCCTTTACGCTGATTTACGGGAGAACCAAACATTAAATAAATTTAAAAAATGCATTTCAATAAACATAAATAAACTAAGAATATATGATATATAAAATGTCCTACCTTCCTGCCTGCAGAGGTTGCATTGCAAATGGTGCCAACTTAGTTTCACTGCTGAGAAAATCATTTGTAGCATCCTTCAAGCGGGCCTTAAGGTTGGTGGCATCGCCATTTTCCAAAGACTTGGAAGCCTCAAAAAGCTTTTTATCCAAGCTGTTGTCAGCAGCGGCACCATTGGTTTTGTGTACAGGTTTAGGTGCCACGGGTGGAGCTTTGGGCTTCTCCGCAGGCGTCGTCGGGGCGGGTGCGGGCATGGGCGGCTGTGTTGAAGGCCTTTTAACTGGCAGCTCAATCGGTTTGACAGGAGCTTGAGGCATTTGTGGCTTTAAATCTGGCACAATCGCGGGTTGCGGTTGCGGTTGCGGTACTTCTTTTGGTTCCGGCACAGGCATTTTTTCAACTTTCTTCGCTACTGGTGCGGGCTCGGGAACTTTTGGCTTCGGAACTGTTGGTGCCTTTGGAGCGGGTTCAGCAACTTTTGGAGCAGTTATTGTTGGTTTTGGAGCGGGCTCAGAAGCTTTCGCTGTGCGTTCATTTGTTTTTGTTTGCTCAGTTGTTGCTGCTGCTGCTGCTGAGGTTGAGGGTTTGTCGTCTAGAGCTGCAGTTGCCGGCTTGCTACTCTTGAAAATATCAAAAAATGTCCAACGAAAACGTTTGCTAAAGATGTTAAATAAAATATAAGAACCAAATGTTTAAAATAAAAAAATTAATAAATGTGTCAGAATAATAATAAAAAAAATATATAATAAATGAAAATAATGAAAAAAGATTTTAGTATTGAAAAATAAATCATAACATAAAACGGGTAAAGTGCATACTTTTGGCAGTACCAATATAAAAGTTAGAAGCTTTAGGTTCTAGAAGAAAGCAGGAAATTGCCTGAATTTAACTAAAACTACTACTACTTTAGCCGCGAAAAGCTCAAAATAATGGTTTAAGCATTTTCCTTAATAAGTGAAAGGGATCCATCCCATGACTTTATTCGAGTATGCTCTTTTATAATTTGGTATTAGACCAGTGTCGGGCAGCTTTGCACACTTGAGATAGTGTTTGTGCAGTAAAATATCCCAATAAGCCAAACAAGCTTGGAATAAGCTTGTAGTAAGCTTACAAGCGTAAACATCGCGCTTGGAAAAAGCTTGTAAAAACTGTTGTGAAATACTTTCAAGTAATTGTAGAATAAGCAAAAAGGAACCCTTGGAAAAATATTCTTTACTGTAATATTATTCCAAGCGTTTACTATTCAATTGGTTATAAGTGTTGCAAATAAGCTTTCTACAATACTTTCTTTGCAATTGGAAAAAAGTGTTGTAAAAGTATTATTGAAAATAATTATTAAATAATTGGAAGAAAGTGTTATAAAAATATTATTAAAACATTTATTAAATAATGGGAAGCAATTATTATTGTAAGCTTTTAACACCTGTTTTTAAGAAATCTTATGTGCTCGCAGTAAACAAAGGAGCACAAATTCATCTTCTCAGTAAAATTAATCTATACGAAAGACCATCACATCAAAATCTATAAGAAATTTATCTATAAAATACTGTCCATAAACACATTGCCACTAAAAAAAGGGAATATAAATAAAACTATGTGGACTATTCAATATACATTTTTATTAAAGCACATTGGTGTAAGTAGCAAAATATTAAACATTAATTTAAGTATTACAAAATTCTAAGAGAATGTGTTGGAACAGTGGCGTAAAACGCGGGCCCGCAGAGCCCGCATTGCGGGCGGGCGCAACTAAGCCAGGGGCGCCCTCAAGTCCCTTGATGAAAATTTAAATGAAGTGGAGAACGACACACAGTGTAAAATATGCGGCCGAAAATATGGTATATCGATGTTTTAATTTTTTCCAATTTTTTATAGCTTTCAATAGAAAATATCCTTGGTGAAAAAATCAAAATGAATTTTTTTAATAGTTGCAACCGTTTCGTTATGACAAGCCGTCAAAGTAACACTTTTTAAAAATTAAATTTTTCTTGTTATTCACATATTATTTAACCTATTTTTTTATATCAAAATAAAGTTTAAATTTCTTATATCTGGCAAATTAATGTGTTTGTTTACATTTTTAACATATGGTTTGAATCTTATCATAAAAGTAAACACTAAAAGCGGGATACAAATTTTTAAAAATGTTTAAAAAATAATTTTGAGAAAGATTGACTATAGTTTTTCACGAAAAAATTATTAGAACTACGTAACACCAAGTCTTACACCAATATTTCTAGCTAATACTTACTAAAACGGAAGATATACAAACACAAAACAACTCAATTTTTAAAATTTCCTTGCTGTAATCAAAAAACTTACAAATTTAAACAAAAACGTAGTTAACTTGTGTTGGTAGTATTTTTCAAGGCTGAGTTACTAAAATATGATAAATTGGAGTGGCATTCGCCTATAAAATTCTCCATTTATCTATAATCACAAAAGATATTGATGTAGTAAATTTTGCTGTTTTGAAAGATGACTTAATGAAGTTTCAGGCAAAAATGGGGTTCGATGGTTCGTTTATATGGGAGGTGGGTGTGGCAGAGAGCGGATTTGTATAACTTTTTCAACATTACTTAATTTTACCAAGAAAGATATTCGTGCCAATTCTCATAGCTCTACAATCACTCCTTCTCTTTTTGGCCAAGTTAGGAGACGTTAGACTGTGAGACGTTTGTTTCCAAAAAAATTAAGATACACCAAAATATTTATTTCCTTCATAAATTATTATTGTTTAATATAAACAACAATAAATGAAAAATAATTTAATAATATGTGCTTAAATAAAATATAAGTCATGTGCAGACGATTTCTCAGGGTGCAATAATCGACGTGAAAAAAGCCGATTTTTTTGAGCAAAAGTCACCTTTGTTTGGCAAAACTTGATTATGGTCGAAGTCGATTTACCCGTTAGCTTTCATATTTTCAGCAAGTCAGCTGCTGATGTTATTTTAATCATTCAGTTGGTCATATTTTGTGACGTTAGTTAAATTCTTTAGTTAACAGGTAACGCCAAATACAAAACATTTAAGGTACTATTACAGTGTGTAAAAAATTTAAAATCCATTTTAGTTTTTCGATAGAATATGGTTCTGTGAGGTCTTAAGAATACGTATACAAATTTTTAGAAAAAATATCAAATAGAAAAAAGTTATAACACATATTATATTCGCATATCGCGTAATATTCAAGAACCTGTAAATCTTTAATCGCGTTTTTCTCGAAACAAGGTTTTTCGAATTGGCTTCTAAGATATCTGGAATTCTACTAGATCGATTTCAATGAAAGATTCATTGTCATTTTTATAGACTCTGTTAAGCACTAGACCTATAAAAAGCCAAAAAACTTTTATTGTTTTTGTATGGTTGAAAGTTTCGGCAAAAAAGAGAGTTTTTTGTAAATTTTTTTTTTCAACGCATGCCATGTTTTTATTTTTTATTTTTTTTTATTTGCGGAGGTTGAGTGCTCAACTACCACCCTTAACTCAAAAATACATTTTGATTTTCTACTTTCAGACGCTTGTAAATGCTGGAGACGATAAACCAATGTTGTTATGTGCAAAAATTCTTTAAACACGCTAACTTTAACGCCCCGTAGGAAATTAACAACAACTATAAAGACAAAAAATTTTTTTTTATTTCCTCATGAATAATTCTTCATCATGTAAAAAATTTGAATCATTAAAGTTAATAATAGTAGGTAAAAAAGGGTGTTTTTTATAGCTACACACTGTAATAGTACCTTAAACTTAACATCTTAAAATTATCATTTCACCAATAAGAAAATTATTGATCTCATTTTTCAAACTTTAAGTTAGTTTAACATTTTTAAATAATTTATATATGTTTTCTTTTTACCTAATTTCTGATCAAATCTTATAATATTAATTATAAATTGTATTACTCGTATATTTGATATTATAAAAAATGCTTTTTACGTTATTGCTTTTTTTTAACAGAATGAATTTTTTAATAGAATTTTAAAATAATATATAAATTTATTTACAAAATAAGATATTTATAATATATAACTGTTGTAATAAATGATGACTAGAGAGGATAAAAATGTGCATTTGCATATTGCATCGAAATTTAGGATTTAAGGACATAAAGTCTTCAAAAAATTTTGTTTGAAGAATTATCAAACCTAAGATATTGCCCGGCAACATCTTGCGATGTTGAACGTAGATTCTCTGCATATTCATCGTTTTTAACTGAAAAACGGATAAATTTTTCAATGGAAAATTTAAAGCAACACTTGGTAGTTTATTACCATTCTAAAATTTGAAAAATGTTTAACTGCATTTTATATTGTTTTTTTCAAGTTAATTCAATAGTAACAAAAAGACTGAAAACGAAGTTGCTCAGTACAAGTTAATATTATTTTTAAGTTTTGACGTTTATTTAAAAAAGGGTTTTTTTTTACTATATATAGGTAAATTCAACATATTAAAACGCTTAAAGCAAATGCTATTCAAAACATTTATAAGATTGGAAATATATATTCCGTTCCAAAATATGTACAATTTTATCGAGCATATTTTTAATTTCAACGAGCATATTTTCGATTTTTCGTGCTTTTTAATGCGCATAAATCAAGTTGTATCGTGTATATTTTTATACTCTCTAATGCTGACTATTGAATTAAAAAAGTCTCTTCTTGTTCTCTTTTTTTTTGTTAAGAGTTCTCTTGTTTTCTCCTACTCTTTAGTTTTACTCTAAAAGTAAATAGCAGGGCACTTTTAGAAAACTGCGGGCGGGCGCATAAAATATAGTTACGCTACTGTGTTGGAAATATCACTGAACACAAGCCACTGACGTCAAAATTGTTAGTAATGGAACTGTGTTTCTTATTGCAATTGTACTTTTTAGTACTTGGGGAATTCCAAATTCAACAATAATGTGAAAGTTGTGAAACAATTACCTCTGAAAGCATTTTCCAATCATGCTTTGAAAACGATTGTAAATTAAACTTCAAGTAAACTTACTACAAGTATTATTATAAGAAGCTTACTTTTATCCTGTTTCGATACAATTATACAACACAACTTGTAAATTTATTACGTAGACAAGTGTTTTCAAAGCATGTTTGTAAAAGGCTTTCATTATTCCATTGTAGGTAAGCTTAATCCAAACACTATTACACAATGGTTGATTGGGATGTACTCATCTCACCTACAGAATGATCAAAGCTTCAGTGTTCAAGCGAATGTTAAATAGATAAGGTCTGCGCTTGCGTGTTCCTTGAATATTTTATATTATATCTGTGTCGATAAGCAATAATAGCTTAAGTCGATTTAAGACAGAACTGAGTTATTGATATAGTTGTGTTGCAAGTATATATCATTATACAAAATCTAGAACTACTAGCATGACCTTAGCCAAAGATATGACGCAAGAACAAAAGGCCCTTTCATATAACTTATATGGCGATTGAAAACTTTGAAGCAAGATTTCTGGAAACTTTGAAATATGACTTAAGCTGTTATTGCGCATCGACACAGATATAACGTAAGATTGCACTGCATAAAATTTTATGTATGCAAAATTTTTGGAAGTATACATGAAAAATGTTTTATTTTTAAAAAATAACGGCATGGCATCAAAGAGGTAAAATTAAAAAAATTATGCATTACAAGGCAAAACGATATTTTGCATGGCCAATATAAGGTAATTGTGGGGCATGCGATGGATAAATTAATTAATTATTTAAAAGCTACATGTCCACATATCATACAATATCATATAGTGATGAGTTCCAAATACGTAAAATGAAATCATCTTCCGCTATCAGTTTGGCCTTGGCAAATCACAATAAGCAACATAAGCGCAATACAAGAACATATTTGTTTTTTACTATTAGCCTGCCTTTTTACATTTCCGTCTACTTATCTTTATTTTACATTATCCGTCTGTCGGTCTGTTTCCTTTTAACACTCCGTCCACTACTTATTTATTTTATTTCGCAATACAAATCCGAGCAAAAAATTATCTCATAATGCCTAGTAAGATTTCTGCAAAGAGTGCTTTAGCACTAATTTATTTTCAGTGTGAGCTTTAGAGCACTCATTAATACATACTCAAGATGAGAAATTATAGGTGTGCAAAGCTGCCCGACACTGTATTAGACCATTGAAGGGCATTCTGCCACTCGCGGCAAGGAGCTTTCTCTGCCACCAAGCTTTGCTTATGGCAGCATAAAATGTTTTCCGTATGAGTTTGCTTGCTCACTGACGCTCACTGTGTTAGATTTAAAAAGAAATTTTATGAAATTATTTTTTTTAAATATAAAAAAAAACTCGGATCGCTATCCAAATATTACAATAAATATTGAACGTGTAGTTCCATTGATATAGCTGTGTTCCACATACATAGCACTACCCTGTAGGAGCAAACTAACTTCACGGGGAGAAAAAATCAAACATTCTATGCTTGAATCAAGCCTAAATTTATCAATTCAAGCACTATTTTGGTAGAAATGAGAAAATTTAAAACACATCAATAAACAAAAAAAAAAAAAAAAATGTTTAATTCAAGAAACATTTGCTCAAAACTCTAGAATATTTTTTCTAGATTCAAGTTTGATATTTGCTTGAAGTGGGAAAAATTTGCTTGATTCAAGTAAACAGTTTGCTGAAAATTAGAATAATTTGCTTGATTTGAGAAATTGATTTTCCTTGAATTGAGAACAATTTGCTTGATTCAAGAAAACAGCAAAGTTTATAACTAGAATGTTTAGCTTGATGTTAAGAAGTTAATGGTCTTATTAAGAGCAGAACATGCTTGATCCAAGTAAACAATTTGATGAAAACGGGAATAATTTACTTGTCTTGAGAAACGTGTTTTCCTAGAATAAACAATATTATAAATTTCCTTATAATTTTAATTTTCTATAAAG
This sequence comes from Dichetophora obliterata, assembly GCA_963920525.1. Classification (NCBI taxonomy): domain Eukaryota; kingdom Metazoa; phylum Arthropoda; class Insecta; order Diptera; family Sciomyzidae; genus Dichetophora; species Dichetophora obliterata. The sequence goes on along the minus strand of OY986438.1, from coordinate 202,502,556 downwards.
AGAAGACTTTGCTTGATAACATTAATTAATTTTCTGAAAGTTATAAAGTTTTGCTTGATAGATAAGATTATTTTGAATCGTGTATATGAAAATAGTAAATAAATTTTAGCTACATTGTGTTTTTAAATTAAACAAACACTTGTAATTTTTAATCGACTTTAAAAAGGAGGAGGTTCTCAAGTTCGTTGGTTTCTGTTTTTTTTCTTTTTGTTTTTAATGTATGTACATTAGACCAGTTAACTTTACAAAAATATTAAAATACTTAAGACCCCAAAAAATTTAACCTTTAGATATTGCGCAAATCCTTTTAAGGTCATTTTGGAGTTATTTACGACTTAAACCATTTTGAAAAATGTGTTGCCCAAACCGACCCAGCGGGAAAAAGAGCACTCCGAAAAGCCTTCTTGAGTATGACCCGACGTATGACATACCATTGTAATTTTAACATTGTGTGTCTTAGGAAAAAAGCACTTTAATTTAGCTTACTTTGAATTGCTTTAAAAGCTTTGGGTCGGCAGTTAATTTTTGCCTTCAAGCTTTTTGAATTGTTTGCTTGCACAACAACAAAATTAAGTGCTGACATTTTGCTTCTGGAGGAAATTGTAAAAAGCACTCCAATTTAGCTTACTTTGAATTGCTTTAAGAGACCTCTCATGCAAAGCTTTGGGTCAGCAGTTCCTTTTGTTTTCAATCTTTTTTAACTGTTCGCTTGCACAAAAACAAAATAAAGTGCAGACGTTTTGCGTCTCGAGTAAGCTGCTTTCCGGCCATATAGAATATATTTTGATGAAATATCATTTATAATCTATGTTTTTATAAGTTTTTTTAATTTGTTAAAATATGAATTGGATATTTGTTGGCGGAGCTTTAAAAATTCAATTTACTCGTAAACCAAAATTATAGTTTTTCCACATAAAATTTTTTTCTTATTTTGTTCCAGCGACATTATGTTTGTGATTTTGTATTTTTTGAAAAAATTTAAGCTTTCTTACGATATACCTTACTGCACATTTTTGGACCATAATTTATAACAAAAAAAACTACTGACATTTATTTTTCTTTATATTTATTTTTTAAAAATATAATTTTTTGTTATGTTTTAAAATTTTTTCTGTACCTAACAACTAGAACTTACACTAGGGTAATAAAATTCGTTACAAGAATGGGTCAAATCATTACAAAATTCCAAGAAGAAAATGGGCGGAATTCGACAAAGGGCGTGCCACTATTAGAAAAAGACTATCTCAGTTTATATTGACACTAGTATTGCAATTTAGCACAAGGGCAGGCCAAATTATTACAAATTACGGTCAAGAAAGTGGGCGTTGTTCCACAAAGAGGAGTGGCAATATTAGAAAAACACTGTGTCTCGAATAATATTGAAACTAGGGTAATAAAATTCGTTACAACAATAAGTAGAACCATTACAAAACACGATGAAGAAAGTAAGCGGAATTCTACAAAGGGTGTGTCACTATAAGAAAAACACTTCATCTCGAATAATATTGACACTTAGGTACTGAAATTCGCTGCAATAATGGGTAGACCTATTTGAAAAATGTATCATATTCTCTAAAAAGAAAGATATAAAAACTTTTTTAAAAAGAAAACGACTTCAAAAACACTACAAAATAAAAAATAATTTTCAATTACTTTTCCTCTTAATATCTTGGTCAAATTTGATAATTTATTTATACATATATATTATTATATTGGAAATCTTTTTATTTTAATTTTTTCTAAATTGCTTTACTATGTTTCCATCTGCTCGAAATCTTGCAATTTTGAAAAAGTGATTTCAAAGTGTTTCCATCTGTCATGTCATAACAGCTAGATTTCATTTGACAATTAAGACTTAATTTGATAAATTAAGGAATGAGCAAATCGTGAAGGAGCAATTGCGTTGTTGCATTTCTTTTGCCATTTCCGGAGCTCTAAAAATTTTTTTTCTCCAAAATAGCTACTAGCAATTGCTCCACACTGAAGCTCCAAGCCTTTTTTTCATATTTCCTTTGTTTTTAATTTTTAATTTTTATTATTATTGTTATTTTTTTTCAAAATAATTAATTAGTTGTCATTGCCAATTGTCAATATAAAAAATTTGACATAATCTGAACAGTGCTGGATACTGATATAACTTTTCAGGGATACCGCATTGTATTTTATGAGATTTTGTATTTGATTTTGTTGAAATCACAAGATATTAAAATCTTAAACTTGTATAGAGAACTCTGTTGATTTCAATATGGATTTTACGAAATCTCACAAAATCTTAAGATTTCGAGCAGATGGAAACATAGTAGGGGTATACGGGTTGATGCGAAACACAGTTGCGACGATGCGAAAATGCATGATTGCGAACTTTCGCAGCATTCCATCAACTAACACATTGGAAGCAATTTTGCAACTTTTCTTGAATTATGCACTGCTCAAATTAATTGCGAGAATGCACAAGCAGTGATGCTAAATAGATGATTCGTGTTTTGGTTGTTTTCGAACATAGTTGCCACCTAAGTAAAACTTTAAAAAGGTTAAGATTGTACGTAGATTTTAATAACTTTTTATGGTTTTGAAATAAGGTGGCAATATATTTACTGTTCATTCGGCATTTAATTTTATTGCATAATCAAGTTGCAATATTGATGTTCACGCGTAAGTGCGCAAATTATCTTGCATTTTCACACTGTTGCAATTCGCAACAACCCGTGAATACCCCTAGTATTATTATCATACATATATTAAGGTGAAATTGATTTTCGAAATCCGAGAGAAATTGATTTTTTTTTCTTTAAAAATGTTCTATAACATCATAAAAATACTCTCTAAAACCGCTTTGTAAAATTCGGCCTTGAAAAAATTTATACACAAATTTTTAATTTAAAATGAATAAAATAATGAGCTATTATAATGAATAAAAATGAGTTTTCGAGCGCCGAGTAACATCTGTCTCTAGTTTGCATTTGTATACTCTGTATATGTATGTTTGTGATATTTATATTTATAATAGAGCACAGCAGTTATTTCTTGTCATTCTTTCAATATACTTTCTTTCGTTTTTAAAAGTTGTAAAAAAACTTAAAACGCGTTGTTTTATTTGGAACTATGTTTTTGGAACTAGTTCATAAAAAATCTCGAGATCAACTCGATGGATTTTAAAAAATGACACCGACTGAACCTCTAAAATATGCACTTTGAATATTTTAGCACAGACGCAATTTTGCCAAAAAAAAAGAGAAAAAAAACGAAAATTTCCACAAATATTAAAAAAAAACATTAAAATAATAAAAAAGTTGTAATTTCTTAGGTTCGGTCGGTGCCCAGGTCTCTAATGAAGGGATCCCATTTTGAAATTTTGCTTTATGACTCTCAGTTTTTCCAGAAAACCATGGATGATCTTAACATCAACTTTTAGAAGTGGCCAAAATTTATTTTTTTTAATATTTGATACTTAAAAATGTACAGAAGAGTTTTTTGAATAAATATAATACTTTTTTTAACAATATTAAATTTGAAAACCTTTTTTTCTTAGGATTTAAAAAGTAAAGATCATTTTAATTTCTATATGAATATAAAAGCTTTGAAGTCGGCGCTAATCTTTGCCACACAGCCATGATTTTTTACCATCTCTGTATTGCCAATACGAACGAGATTTAAGTGCCGAAGTTAAGATCAGCGAGTAACAGGCAGAGCCGCTTTGGTAGAATTCTACCAAATGTGGTAGTTTTTTTTCTTCGAATCGATTTTTGGTTGTTTGGTAATTTTTTTACCAATTTGATAGATTTTGGTAGATTTTTCAATTTTGTACACATTAAAAATTTGTTCCAAATAGAACTCTTAAAAATTAAATAAAAATATAAATTATGGCGTTTGGTTCGCCTCGTTAAAATAATGAACATTTTGTAAATCTTCTCAAGGCTCATATTTTTTAAAGTTTTAAAATTAGTTTCTCTTGTTTGACTGTCAGAATTGCACGCCATTTTTCGCATAATAACCCCATAGTTCTTCAGCAGTAGAAAAAGTTTTTGATAAAAACAATTAGGAACAAGTTAGAGCATAAAACAATTAATAATATAATGCTAGCTAAGGAATTGGCCAAAAATAATACTGATATTTACTACGTTTGGCCAGGTAAAACCGATTTTTAAATTTAATATGGAAAACACTTTTTTTGTTATGTCCCTTTAAAAGTTTGTGTGGCTTTATTATATTTTTCTAGTCAAATTGAGACTCTCATTTTATTTTATAGAAATAATTTTTTTATATATATAAAATTTTTAGCTTATTGAATGAGATTAATATGTATAAATTTTCGAAGTTATAATAAAATGTGTATTTTTATTTATGGTTGCTTAACAGACATTTTTACAGTATTCCGAAAAAATACTGAAGCTTGATTTTGCTTTGGTAGTTTTTTGTTTAAAGTGGTAGATTGTTTAGATGAGATTGGTAGCTAAAATCTTATTTGAGTGGCAGCCCTGGTAACAGGCGCACTTCTCAACAAACAAAAGCTCTCGTTATTGTGTTCAGTTATCGAAAGTGTTAACTTTCTAAAAGTCTGATTATATAAGCGCCGACTTTAAAGTTTTTGAGCCTTACCAATAGTCATTTTTAGGGAGATTTTACCTAATTTTGTCGAAATTTTAGCTGATTTTTAAAGAAGGATAGAGAAATAACGGATAGAGTTCTTTGAGTGAAATTTTTTTTGACACTTATTTTTTTTATATTTTTTATATTTTATTTTTTTACACTTTTATTAAATTTTAAGAAAAATTTTTTTGTGACCTCATTTCAGCGTGGCGGAGGCGTAACTGCGTCGCTGAAAAAGAATAAGACCCAATTTTTGTGCACGATATCTTGACTCTGGATAATCTGAAACAAAAAAAATTTGATTAGAGTTGAAACATATAATTTCGGGATGACATCGAGTTTTTCCAAAAAAATTAATTAGACACAAAATGGCAGCTGCGCAAAGTTACCATTAAAAAAGCCCTATAATTTCAGGGCAAAAGTAACTGTAAAAACTGTAACTTTTTTAAAAAAAAAACTCGAAGCATTCCGAAATTATATGTTTCAGCTCTAACCAAATTTTTGTTTTGTTTCAGATTGTCCAAAGTCAAGATATCCTGCACAAAAAATTGGGACTTGCAGTCTCAAGATATCCTGCACAAAAAATTGGCAGTTACATCTCCGTCTCGTGGAAATGAGGTCACAAAAAAAATAAAAATTTTTTCTTTAAATTTAATAAAAATGTAAAAAAAATAAAAAAGTTTCACTATCCTTCCTTAAAAATCAGCTAAAATTTCGTAAAAAACTAGATAAAACCTCCTTTAATTTCTACTCTAAATTTAGTATAAGCTTTTTGACAATAAATTCTAAGGAAATAATATCAGAAAAGCTCACACTAATTTTAGAAAAGGCATTAAATCGATCTTTATATTGATAAAAAAATTAATATGTTTATAATAATAAAACAAATTAGAAAAATTTAATATAAAACGATTTCCAAAATAGTATATAAAATATATAAAAGAAATACATTTTCAAAATAAAATATATGGAAATAAATTATCAAATTTTACCAAGAAATTAATAGAAAAGTGTACTAATGTATAGCTATTTTATTAGTAAATAATAAAAATAATAAATAAATAAATAAAAATTAAAATAAATAAAAAATAATTTAAAATTATTTTTTACTTTTTAGTGATTTTGAAGTCGTTTTTTTTTTTGTTAAAAAGTTTTTATAATTAATCTTTTTCGAATTTTAAATTGAATTTCTGAAATTTTGTTTGAAATTTTGAATCTATTTGGGATATTTTTTTAAGCTTTAATTGCTGTTGGCAGGTCATTAGAACCTATATTGCCAGGGTCTAAAAACAATGACGAATCATTTTTTATTTTGAATATAAAAACGAATTTTTCAATTCATTTGAAGTTTTAAATTTCAATTGATCTATCAACAATTTTAACTGATCTTTTCGAAATTTTAAATGGAATTTAAATTTATGTTTTCCTATTGATTGTAGGAATAAATCAGTTGGCTTTTCCAGTTGACTCAAAATTTACTGTTGGGGTGGTAGAATAAAATTTCTCTTTTTAGTTAAAAATAACTCTTTGAACTAAAGTGAAATCGAGCTTATTCTATTTTTTATTGCTGATCATTTTATTGCCGTTAAACAAGGCTTGTTTGCAAAAATTATAAAAACAACTTTTAAAACAAATAAACTAAACCACAACTAATTAATTTTTTAACAGCACTAAAAACTACTAATACTTAAAATAGATTTAAAAAAATTATTTAAAAGCATTTCTGCGAATTTGTCAACTAGTAATGCATGCATTGCAGCTACTTTTAACAGGGTGCAGCTCGTTGCCATGCAGCAGTTTTGTGACGCACACATAGAATACATACCTACTTCATTTTGTTTCATATGTTTGTCTGTAAAATGTGCATAAATCATGCTGTATGTATAAATGTTTGTACATATATAATATATTCTTGTAATTAGTCTTAGCTATTTTGTGTGCTTTGATCATTTTTTAATTTTAAAATTGTTTATTTTTTTTGGCGTATGGTTCGTGCAACTTTGAATCAAAGCCAAGCAAAAGACGCGGAGAACTTTGTATTTTCTTTTTAAATCTTGATTCGATTTTTATGAACAAAAATTAATCTTGTATAATTTTTTGACGTCGATTCCTTTAGTTCTTAACTTTGAGTAATTTCTGTATAAGATGTCTAATATTGCTAAAGATATTCTCAAAACAAAATCATCATTCTTTAAAAATCCATAAATACCGATGCACTTAAAATTATTTTTGATTGAGTTTATTTTATATATTACCTGTTTCTAAAAAATCTTCCATACTCTGCCGTCAGTTTTTCTTATACTGAGTTTTATCTATCATCAGCAGCTGTCAAAGTAGCTTATTTAACTGTTGATTTTATTGTTTCTTTCTGTTGATTTTCTTCGCAATTTGTTCGAAGAATACGTCATAGACAATACTTAAAAATTATTATACGACTATTAAATTTGATGGGCATGTTCAGCGCAGTATTTATCTATTTAAATTTTAAAGGAACATAAAGTTTTTAAATTATGTTTTGCGTAAAATTTTTTGTTTTTTTTACTTTTGACGGGATGGATTTTTTTCGAAGTAGATAAATGCACAACCAAATGATCATTTCCATAAAAGATTGAAATGCTTTTTAAATACTTTTATGTATTTAGCAGGGGCCGTACCGGTTATGGTTTTTATAAAAAAAGCCAGATATTAACAGTTATCATTTAACTTTTATTTTTTCCGACAAAAATACTAGTTATTTAATGCCTTTTATTTTTTCGGGAAAAATAACTGTTACTTTTGACTTTTATTTTGTTGGTCAAAAATAGCAGTTATTTTGTGCCTTTTATTTTTCGGTCAAAAATATCAGGCAATTTGAATTTTTTTAAAGGCCACTTGAAAGGCAAAAAAGGTTTTATGCAATTTTTATCGTCTCATTAGCGCGCACATTTTGAGCTATAAAACTTTTTAGTTTTAAAGTATTTATTCGGCCTTTGATAAAATACAAATTGCCTGATATTTTTGACCGAAAAAATAAAAGGCACAAAAAACCTGTTATTTCTGACCTAAAAAATAAAAGTCAAAAGTAACAGTTATTTTTGACCGAAAAATAACAGGCAAAAAATAACAGTTAATTTTAATTTTTATAGTAACAGCCAAAAATTTAAAAGGCATTTAATATTCGCGAAGCTGCTGCCATTACGATAATAATGGTTAATTTCAAAAAGTCCTCCGGCCACTTTTTCGTTATGCCTTTTTCATCTGAAAATTGTAAGATAACAGTTATTTTCCGTCCCTGGTATTTAGCTAATTTTTTTTTGTGAATTAAAAAAATGGCTTTTACAATTACTTTTTCAAACATGTTAATTCTTTTTCTTAAGGGGTTAGTGGCATTCAAAAGTATGGAAAAAATAAAAACTATACAAAAATGTGATTTGCTTTTACAGTAGGGGTGTCCAAAGTCGCCCGTACGGGCGTTCTGCCTGCCCGCAGCAAGCAGCACGGGCAACAGCATATGCTGGATTGCTGGATGAATTCGAGGGTAAAAGAAAGGAGGGATGTGCACGAAGAGAATAAGAAAGAGCGTAAGAAAAAGTGCCATTTATATCGTGATCAGTGTTGCCAAAAAAATGTTGAGCCTGTAGCTAAAATTGCTAACAAAAGTAGCAAAAAAGAGCTAACCATTTTTTGTAAGCTAAAAAAAGAAAATGGTTAAAAGCAAACACAACTGCTATATTGAATCACCTTATCAATCATATTGATTGATTTGTAAGTGCAATGTATTACTGCACAAAAAATTGTGAAAAACTATCTTTATTCAATTTTATGTACACAAAATTAAAGAAAATTGATAAAATTGTATGTATATTAAATTGAATATTAAATTGAGTATTTGTGATAATTTTTTTTCCAATTTTCAAATATAGCTTAATATTGACCTTTATTAATCAATAAAAGTAGCAGTTAAAAATAGTTAAGCTCTAAAAGAAAAAAGCTTGGTGAGTGTGAGAGTCTGCTTTACGAAAGTCATAATATATCTCATTAATGTATACAGGTTTATCACATTTAAATTTTTAAATACTTTATAAATTAAATCTTTTAAAAGTTCTAAAAATATCTTATAGCTGACAGCTAGTGTGTAAAATTAAATTGAGTTCAATAATATTGTGGTTTTAAAAATGCTTTTAATGCAATGTGGAGGCAAGGCGCATTATTTATCCCAAGCTGATATTAGAATTTTGACTTTTTAAAAGTCAGTATATTTTGAACTGTTCAAATCTTGAGATTAAAGGCTCAAACATAATAGGCTTGAGCTGGCTGTAGCTAATGTCAAAAATCCACGAAAAGCTAGCTCAAGTTCTGCCAAATACTCAATTTGACCAAAATAACATGATCGAGCTCGTCTTTAAGGGCCAGTTTTTCAGTACGAGTTTAAGGTCTATTCAAATTGAACAGACCTTAACTCACCAAAATCGGACGTTTTAACTTTGTTTAGTCAAAAAACAAACACACTATTTGATAATTTAAGTCAATTTAACTTCAACGAATGCTAAAATATCTAGTTAAACCGAGCTTAAACGTCCAAACGTTCAGTTGAATTTGTGATAACAGGAATGAATCGCGAAGACAAGTTGATGTTAATTTCATTTAAATTCGTTTGAAAGAAAAAAACAGCTGATTCCTTACGGAACATTCGATGTTAATTACTTTGGCTTCAGCCAGATCAAGTTAACGAAACTTGACGAAAAAGCAGCTTGAGCAATTATGGGTTGTACGCATCATTTCTATGTAGTGGTATAAAAGTTGACATTAGCTGCAGCCAGCTCGAGCCTATTATGTTTCGGCCTTAAGATAGCGTTTCGAGGCAAGAAAAACAATTATAATTATATTCTCCAAGTTAGCGGTTCCAAAAAATAAATTTTTGACTGAACGCTTTAATTGAATTGTTCATATCATAAATTTAATTTTTTTTTATATTAAGGTCAAATTTAAAGAAGAAGTTTTCTATAATTTTAAATCGTAATATTATAATTAATAGTATACTATTATGTTCGATAGAAGAAGTATTAATATATTGAATTAAAAATATATTATTTGTATTCTTACAAAAATAGTTGCATGGTAACCCTAGCATGAGCGCCCGCATTGCGAAAATTATAATTGCGCTCATTGTGCTTAGAGCCGCCTAAAATCAATGTTGCATCCTCAGTGATATAAAAATCGGGCGATTTATAACTGTAATCGTAAATACTGTGCAAATTATCCAGTTATCGTATCGAGTATGCATTTTGTCATGAAAAACAAAAAATTTTAGTAATATTTTGACTGTTAAAATTTTGAGAAAAAAAAAATATGTATTTTATTTGTTATTATTTTACGCAAAAATAAAACTTAAAATTTGCCTGATATTCTGCCATGTGAAAGGTTCTAATTGTACCTGCGAAAAAAGGTTATACAATTTTATCAATATTCGCCACATAACTGATATTTTGTTAAATATTTTATCTTTGAACGTTGGATATTTAAGGATGTACGTTTACCCCAAAGCTTTAACAAAAACATACAAACAAATTTGCGTTGTAAGACGTAATTTTACGTTAAATCAACATAGCTTTTTGTAGTTATGTCAAATAATAAAAACCCTTTTAAGGAAAAATATGCAGAATGTGCAGCACTGTTTTTCATTACAGCAAGTTCTCGCTCTCACGTGTTCTGTACATCTAAGATCTTCATTCTCTCAAAATTTTCCGCTCCTCTTTCCGCTTCACCCCCCAATTCATCCAGCAGACGACAAAGTGCACTGCCTGCCCTCTGTCGACGCACGGGCAAGAATTCTGGACAGCCCCATGGCTGAATTATATAAGGTTAAGTAACCAAGAAACTGTTCTCTTTGTATGCTCTTTGTCAAAAAACAACAACTAAACTTGGATCGACAAATGTCAAAGTAAAAGAAAAAGGCAAGTAATATAGTAAAATTAGAGAAGGTATATGCATTTCGGAGAGACAGACTGCCGGAACTGTCAAAACGAAGTTGACAGCTCATACAAATTCTGAAAACGATGAGAATGCGATAAGAAAGCAAAAATAGGCAAGAATAGCAATTCTGGCTATGAGAAAAAGAGAGCAGTCTGAAATGCATATACCTCTACTAGTTCTACCCAAGAATGATAGAATAAGAGATTACGCTTTGCGCAGGTCCGTTACTTCTTCTAATTGAGTTTGACAACCAGCTGTTCAGTTGACTACGTCACAATATTTTATTTCTTTGAGAAACATACTGCGATCGGTTGTGTTTTATTTAATTGTGTATATATCGAAGTACATTTGCGAGTTTTTAACTTAAAATTTAAAAAATGAAGTGTGCAGCTGCTAATTGTGCTAACAATAGCAAACAAATATTTTTCAGAAAACTGATGTTTGCAATAAATACAAAAATTAAACCAAGAAATTGTAGAAAACGCACACAAACGAAAATAAAAATACAAAAACATATTAACTTAACAAAATTTGTATCATTATTTAAAAACTTGGAACTATCATTTATTTGTCCTTTCAATTCACAGGTAAATTAATGGAAATAAAATATCTGGGAATGTTTAAACTACATCAATTAAACTCATAATGAACATTTTTGTAAAATCCAAGTCGAAAAATAATGCTCACTGAAGTTGGTTTCTCAGACAAATTTTCTTTTGACTAAGCTGCTTACTGGCTGTAATAAAATAATAGTAGAAATAATGTTTGCAAAGGAGTACTTAATAAATTAACCTTCTTCTCGTTCCAATAAATTGCTTCTTAATTCTTTTATTTTAACTATACAAACTAAAACGTATGCAATTTTCATTTCTGTGTAGAAATCGTATGCAAAGTGAACGCTCTCCAAAACAGAATTGATATTATGACGTACAAGCGCAGAACGACAATTTTGTTGTACTCATTTTCTTGTCTTCGGCGCAATCTTTGTATTCTATCATTCTTGAGTTCTACTATGGCAAGTAAGCAATCAATTTAAATTTCTGAATAGATGTCAACATTTTATATTTTGAATTTGTGTTTGAAATAAATAAAATTTGATTTAAAGAATCTTCTTGAAGTTTGTGTTTTATTTACCGCTTCAAAATGCCAAAAAAGTGCACGATTTGCCAAAAATATTATAACAAGGAAAACATTTCCTTTTTCAAAGTTCCCAGTGACCTTTTTAAATAAAGACTATGAAGTGCGAATTGCGGCATTGAGCTGTTGAGCAGCGCCTCGGTGACCATAGTGCACAAACGCATCCATTCCTTTTGTACATACAGCATGTCTTCGCATTGCAACGAATCACAGACAAAGTAGATGCCCCACAAATCGGTATCATGTAGCAAGTGTTGAACGATTGGAAGCTGTGTCACAAATTGTTTTCGACGCTGGCGTGGGCCAGATGATGCAGATTGTTGACACCATCGGTCTGTTAACGATCCCAGGTACAAATCAAGGTATTTACCACCATCAAGGGGATGTTATCTTGGTCGGTCCAGCAGCAGCTCTTCACAGCAATGGCAAAGTAAGAGACATGGAAGAGTGTCATCATTCTTGCGAACTTCGCTGGTAAACAGGCAACGTGAAACAACTGGTGGCTTGCCATCATAAATGTCCTTAATTTTACCCAGTCTTGTTCTGCCACTTTGGCAAGATCGTCATCGTTAGGGCCAGCAGCGCCAGATAGCATAATGCATGATGCTTTGTAATGGTTTTTAATGTAGTCACTCAGGTTGGACTGGCCAAGGGTTTCGATATTCTTAGCTGAGCTGCCACAAAGCTGAGTGTTCAATTATTAAATCAAATTGAAACAGAAAATCTTTCTTTTTATTTTAAACTTCAATCAAATGAAATTTGAAATAAAAATGAAAAATAAACAATACTTTAGAGAACTGAAGTTTTTCACTTGTGGATTGCAGAATGTCAAAGTAAAAGAAAACTACACCAAACAGCTGTTTTTGACATCCGCCGACATATTTGCGCTCTCAGCTTACTCAACCTTATAATAATTAAACAATGGATGGCCCTATTTTACAGCCTTATTCTGGCACAGCTATAATTGAAACTAAGCCAGCCTTCAGATAATATCAAGAAGTTGGTGGGCGATGCCGTGACGGGGGAGGGAGGGGGGCGGGGATGTGGAGGCAAAAAATAAGTAGATCACTATAAAGAAGATTTTATATGATCCAAAATGTTCGTAATTACTTTAGACACACAACTGCATTCTTAGAGATAAATGGGGACGTTCAAACTATATAGAGAATTTTAACACAAAACTAAGTTTTATTAATACATAGTCTGGTATGAAAAAATAGATTTTTAGCCATAACTTTTGATTGGAAAGAGATATTGGGGTAATTTTTTCACATAAATTATTTTTGAGACTTGACTTTTTTGTAAAAAATATAAAAACAACATTTTGGAAAAAATAAATTTCGCGAAAAAAATCAAAGGGGGCCTTGTTGTTTTGATGACAAAAACAGTAAAATAATGTTTGCGCTTAGCTGGAAGAATTTTTGCAAATAAATGCTATGTCTTATGAAAGGTTGTCAGATTTGCTATTTTTAATTGATTTCATTTTTACAACAACAACAATTTTTAAGTCATTTGTTGAGTAAAAAGTCAATATTTTGGACCTTTTTTGACATAATCATAAAACACATATACACTGACTTAACAGTACAGTTCAACCTATTTTTGTGAAGTGATTTTATTGAAATTTTGAACAAAAAAATTTGAATGAAATATATTAATGGACAGCGGAGATATTTGCATCGAAAAACCAAACTTTGATTTTCATGTCGTTTTTTTTTCTCATTCTTAGGTAACGATGTTTTATGAAAAAGTCGTTGTACTGAAAATTTCTCCAAATTTGAAGGTAAGTGAGTGTTTTTGATGTCAAAATAACAAAAAAATTTTAAAATTAAATATGCAAATATCTCCGATGGCAAAAAGTTTATAATAACAAAATTACCGTTAGTTGAAAAATTTCAGAGGAGGTGTGGCAAAAACTAAGTATGTAACATTTTAAGTTGGGATGAGCTTAATGTGTGTACCTAGTTTGAGCGAAATCCGTTGAGCCGTTTAGATTTGTATAAAGGCCAAACAAACAAACAAACAGAAAATGATTTTTATTACTATAGATTTGTTATGTTTTTCTTTCAAATTAAGAGAAAGAGTTATTAACGGTCCCTGCTTTTTAATATAACCTAATGCCATTATTTTAAAAATTTGGTATTTCGGGATCTCGGGATCATGAATTTCAAAACCCGAAGTCCCAGGATTTGTCAAAACCCTTCGGGATTGAAAGCCCTAGTAAGGACCAATGGGTTATTGTGTTATTTCGTACAGATAGTTTTATAAAGCTTTTTATTTTACAATTTTCTTAAATCACATACATTTTTCTTAGGTAGTACATTGAATTTTGGGATATTTTCGAATTTTTTTGCAGTGGAGGCAATCACGGGATCTGGACTGGACTGTCGGGACTGAGAAAAGTCTGGGATCCCGGGATGGGATGCCCTAGTTACAATTGGATACCAAAAATGGTTTAGAAAGTAACAATTTTGTTAGAAATCGTAAAAATCTTAACCGTTACTTGCCGAATAGACATAGTAAAACAATCATATGATATAAAGAAATACTTCACCAATGAAAAAACAATTGTCTCCTTAATAAGCAAATATTTGCGTGTACGTATACCATATCTTTAAAATCTTTTTCTAAATCTTATTCTAATTTAGGTAAAGACAGACATTATGTTTACCTCAATTTATTTCTGTAAGTACCTATTTTCGAAATAGTTACAAACATATACTATGTTTTCGCAACAAGCACCAACAAGTCTGAGAAAGTTTCTTAAGAACATCTGTTAATTCAAATTTCTCTATCGTATAGAGTCTCTATAGTTTGCCAATAAAGGCACAAAATAGTTTTCATATAAGACATTTGATATCTTTTCTACAAATCAACTTTCAGTTGTTGAGATTCGTTAAGAATTGATATAAAAAAACTTAATGCATTTTCAAAATTAGCCAAATTTTTAAATTTTTGATGCACTGCCAATGTAAAAATACATTTGCTCTTTGGCAAAAGAAAAGCAGACCTGAGAAATTGTTCAATATGAAATTAAATTGAAAAAATATTCTAAAATTATTTTCAACTGCATATTGTTGTGATACTATTTTTGTGTATTGTGAAAGATAATTAGCGATAGCAACAAGCCGGCCGGCAAGCAAACAAAAAAGAAGCAACACCAACACAAAAACGTTAGCAACACATTTACGATAGTGATAAATCAAAATTATAATAAAAATAAAACACGGGTATTAGCAAAGGCAATTAGTGGGGGAAAACACACACACATTGCTTGTGTATGTGCAACAAGTTTTGCAATGATTAAAAGAAGCTTGTCAAACTTTGCGCAAAATATAGTCTAATAATCTATTGTTATCTTAACTTGATACATATTTCATGATCGTGCTGGCCAATTTGCACTTTTTGCCAACCACATGATCTGATTTATAGATAAGCAAGCCAACAAAAGTAAAATAAAAATTGATCGCTCAACAACTATGTATGTACTATTAAAACTACAGACGTCAAAACGGCAGTTGAAAATTGTTAAAATGTTAGGTATAGAATAGCCTATTTAAAGCTGATTCATGCAAGTTTTTTTTTTTGCATGGCTAACGTGATGCATACGTTAACCAATACAGAAGTACTACACAAAAAAATACAATTATAATATCAACAATTCTGGCAAATTGGTACTAACTTAAACCTTGTTAGGTGCACTCGTTACTGGTCGCATGAGAGAGTGTTAATTGAACTTGAAAATAAGCTTATTAATTATTTCCAAGTGTTGGTGTTTCGTAAGCTGTTTATCTCTGGGCCGGTGTGCCTGCCGGTTGTGTCACTACGTGATGAAAGTGGTGTCAATGGGATATTTTTTTCCAAAATTTTGCACATGTAGAGCCTTATCTATATCTCTGTGCGCAAATTTCAGTTTTTTTAATTGATTTTATTTTCACTTTATCATTGACATGAAAAGATATACATAAATACAGTGGTGGTCACGAATTTAGCACACTTAAAAAAGTAAAGTGAATACTTATATTTTCCATTTATTTGTTGGAAATTTTTAATTAACTTTTTTTTTAGTGTATATATTATGTCTTCTTTATTTCTTATGCACATTTTTTTATTTCAAAACCTTTTCTTAAAATCAAATAAAATTTAAAAATAAGCATTTCGACTTGGTCATGAATTTAGCACACGAGCGAAAAAATGTCTAGGATGAAAAATATAATCAAAATTGATTGCATAAAACTCAATATTTCGTAGGAAATTCCTTATTCTTAATTACTGCATCTCATATCCTTGGTAAACTTTTGACCAAAGCCTCACAAAGGTACTGTGGAATACTAAACCGAATCCTTTGGATTTTCCTAAAAAAATCTAGCAAATTTTTGGATTTTACTGTTAGTATTTGCTGCTCGACATCCCTCCACAGATTCTCAATCGGGCTTAAGTCCGATGATTGCGATGGCCACTTCAAAATATCAATATGTGTGTCTTCCAAGCAACTCTTAACTATGTGAGCACTGTGCTTTGGGTCATTATCCTGCATAAAACGCCATTAAAGTGGCAAATTATCCTCTTGAAACGGTATCATGGTATTGACAAGTACGTTTTTGTAAACGCGCTGATCCATTTTTTGGTAAATTTTAACAATCGGACAAACTCCGTGCCAAGAAAACACCGCCCATACCATAACATTTCAGCCACCCTGTTTAATGGTCTTTAGCGTGTACTTTGGATTGTGTTGCATGTTTTGAGGACGCCACACATATTGTTTGCTGTCAGATGCGAACCAACAAAACTTTGATTTATCCCTCCAAGGCACATTTTTCCAAAAATTCGTTGACTTTTGAAATATTCTTTTGTAAACGCAGGACTACATTTAATATTTTTTGCGACACATGTCCAATGTTGGGCTATAAAGCTACGGAACTTATTTTCATACAGACATCTTCTTATGCCTTTAGAGAACACATTTATGCCATATTTTGATGAAATTTCATTTTAAATTTTATTTGAGGTCTTAAAAGGATCACTAAGTGAAGCTCTATAAATCAAATGGCCTTCTCTTGCTATTGTTTTTCGCGCTCTTGGTCGCTATTTTAAATTTTTAATGCTCTAATACTGCTCTACATGTTGTAATGCGTTATATAATAACTTTCACGAACATCTTAGAAGCAGAGCAATCTCTGAAACTGTGCTTCCACCATTTTTCATTTGCTGAATCAAATGCCGCTGAGCCTCTGAACATCAGTAGCCTTTCGCCATATCTTTCTGCAATTTTTTGTTAGAACTCAAATAGGAACTTAATAAATTTAGTATGTCTTACTAGTAAAGTTTAATTAACGAAAATAAAATACGATATGGAACAGTTATTCTAACCTGTGCTAAATTCGTATCCAGCATTTAAACCACATTGATTCATACTACTTGAAATATGTCAGAAAATTTAAGAATAACTAAGAAACCAACTAACGGTACATAGAGTTAACATCATAAACAATACTCAACAAAAAATATTTGATTAGAATTCTCAAGCTAAGATGTAAAAAATTTCAAATTAGAGTTACTAACACAGTGTGTGCTAAATTCGTGACCACCAGTGTATGTGTATGAGCTGAAGTCGAAAGTGGTAGTCAGAATCTGACATCATATTTATTAATTTAAAATAAAAGAATTGAAGGGCTTATTGCAATAGCTTGATAAGCCACATGATCTAAGAAATCAATTTTTTTAGGCTGAATACATTACTCAATGCATTGCCAACAACCACTGAAGAGATTTTGGGTATTTCTTAATAATTTTCTAAACTATTTGTAAAAGTTGAAACCGGGGAAACCGGGGGCGAACCTTCACAGGGTAACATGCCTGACTGTCTCAACCTGGTTAACCCGCCAAATACCCTTAGGGGTATTTGCCTGTCCAAAGCCAGGAATTCAAAGGGTGATGGTTGGTTATTGGGTGGACAATTCATGGGGCACGGCCCATGAATTGATCTCATAATAAGTTCATTCTTGAGGCACGGCTCTTGAATGTTCACCTGATTTCTGTAAAATAAAAAGGTTTACCTTGAGCCTTGGTTGTTGGTGCCAAATCTTGGAGAAAGCATGGTTTTGATATTAAGTTATCATAACATTGTTATTGTAATATGCTTTCGATGGACGATCAATCCAACATATCTAAAGAGCGGGGGCAGTCATCCATCAATGATGAGGAGACCTGATCTATCGTTGTTCTGCAGACCTTGTTTTAGAATGAAGGTTTTATGTAAGAAACATATAATCTTTCGACCGAGTATAAGCCAATTGGTATACTACGGCTCACGCTTCCTAGTTTTCCGAAAGAGTCTTTTAATTAAGCCTTAATTAGGCTAACGAAGTTGCGTAAGTAGGATTGTGGTTTACTCGGTATTTTACTGGGAAACCAATGGTTATTTTTGACCTAGTCATGTACAATTCTAGTGGCTGAAGGTGTCACAGTCAAATATAATTGTTCTAAAAACTTTTGGTCTGTAAGACGGGATGTTGAAGAGCTTTGTCTGGTGGAACCTTGAGCCCAGGTATTGACTGTCGTGGGAATAGGTCCTTCGGGGTTCATTCGCTCTGGCAGTGGTTTAGACCAGGAAGGTCGGTGTGAGTTACACTTAAGTTGAACTCGGGTTGGTAACTCCCTTAAATTACTAAGAGAATGATGGTAGATTAAAATCTCGTTATTTCAAACAGTAAGCGTTAGGAAGGCACTAAGATTGAGGAACCTGATGACATAAGTGACAGGCCTAGTATGCCGCCCCTAGTTTTAAGTGTCAAAGAGTGTGTTTTGATTATGATGATTAAGAGGCGGCCAAAAAGTAAGGGTTATATTATTAGTATTGATACTGAGATAACCCAAGGTTATTAAAATAACCTAGTCATGCTTAAATTTAAGTGACTGAATG
Organism: Dichetophora obliterata; assembly: GCA_963920525.1. NCBI lineage: Eukaryota > Metazoa > Arthropoda > Insecta > Diptera > Sciomyzidae > Dichetophora > Dichetophora obliterata. The sequence goes on along the minus strand of OY986438.1, from coordinate 202,483,958 downwards.
TGTCACGGTCATAAATAGAGTCAATCTGACAGCATTAATGTTGGCCTGTGGTATGAAATTAGGGAAACCTTTCTAGTGGATCTTTTGAATTCCGAAGGAGCATTGGCCGATGCTTCATATTGGTTCCAAGCTTTGGAGCACCGTTGAATTAAGCCTTCGCGGCAGGGGTCAACGTGAAATACATAGAGGATTTCTGTCTGAACCTGGCGAGGTCAGCATAATCCTTGTGAAATCGCCTCAAGTCGATTCAAACATCCACATGGTGTTTCCTGGGAAATGTCAAAACTGACAACCGTTAGTTTGGCGGCTAATCTGAGCGGAGGTCCTCCCTAGGCTTAAAACAGGTTGTGCGTCGGGTTTGAAGCCCACCCGTAAAAACCCATTTCAATGAAAGCAAATAAGAATAGAAGAAAAATGATTCCCAAATCTGATGACTACCGCAAACGAAAAACTGATAATGATTTACGGATATGCATCTGGAATGTCCAAACCCTTAATTGGGAAGGTGCCTCTATCCAACTGACTGATGTCTTGGAGAGATACAAAGCTGATATCACTGCTATCCAAGAAATGCGATGGAAGGGACAGGATTGCATTCGGCCTGCACCCTGTGATATCTACTACTGCGGCCATGCGGAGAAGCACGAGTTTGGATGTGGATTTGTAGTTGGCAAGAGACTATGGCCCCACGTCCTGCGATTCACACCTGTGAACGAACGACTTGCCATAATCCGCATCAAGGTTAAATTTTTTAATATAAGCCTAATATGTGCGCACGCTCCAACAGAAGACAAGGACGATGAGATCAAGGAAATTTTCTACGAGCGCCTTGAAAATGGTTACGAGCGCTGCCACCGTCACGACGTAAAAATCGTGCTTGGTGACTTCAACGCTAAGGTGGGCAAGGAAAATTTATTTGGTCCAACAGCCGGAAAGTTCAGCCTCCACGGCTACACCTCCGATAACGAAATGAGGCTGATTGACTTCGCCACAGCACGAAACATGGTCGTAAGTAGCAGTAGATTCAAGCATCTCAATATTCATAAAGCCACCTGGATGTCCCCTGATCAAAAAACCAAAAATAAAATTGATCACGTTTTGATCGACGGAAGGCACTCTTCCAGTGTATTGGATGTTCTGCCACTGCAAAGAAAGACGCCGCCTACTAAGCCACCCTGCAGTCGGTTGTGACGCGCGCTGCTAAGGAGCGATACAAAGAAAAGAGGAGGGGAGAGAAACGTATTTTAAGGCGGAAAAAAGAGAGGCAGAAAAGCGCGAGCAGAAGATTGAGATGTATAGTGACAGGAATGAGGCCAGAAAATTTTTCGAAAAAATAAGACGCCTTGCCGATGGTTTTAAAACCGGGCCCTCTTCCCGCATGGAAGAAAACGGGAGTCTAGTGACAGATGTCAAGAGTACAGTGACGTTATGGAGGGAACACTTCTCTAGGCTTCTAAATGGCGACGCTGACAAAAATCCCGCCAATAGAGATGATATTCCGGAAACCCCGATTTCGGATGACAGCGTCTAGGTTCCGTTGCTCGACTATGATGAAGTTCTGACAGCTATAGCTTGGCTTAAAAATAACAAAGCTGCGGGAGCTGATGGCTTACCTGCTGATCTGTTGAAGAACGAAGGCGATGCTCTACTTAAATGCATTTACGAGCTTCTATGCAGAATATGGTCGGAAGAATGCATTCGGAACGATTGGAATCTCAGTGTGCTCTGCCCAATCCAAAAGAAAGGCGTTCCCACTATCTGTGCCAATTACCGTGGGATAAGCCTTCTTAATATCGCATATAAGGTCCTGTCGAGCGTTTTATGTAAAAGATTGAAGCCCATTGTAAACGAACTGATTGGACCTTATCAGTGTGGCTTCAGACCTGGAAAGTCCACCATCGACCAGATTTTCACGATACGACAAATCTTGGAGAAGACTCAAGAAAAACAAGTCGACACCCACCATCTTTTTGTCGACTACAAAGCCGCCTTCGACAGCCCAATAAGGAAGCACCTGTACTCCACCATGTCTGAATTTGGTATTCCTGTAAAACTAATACGACTTTGCAGGATGACACTGAGCAACACCAGCAGCGCAGCTAAAATCGGAAAAGACCTCTCGCCAAACGAGGTTTCACACAAGGTGATTCCTTATCGTGCGACTTTTTCAACCTTATGATGGAAAAGATCATCCGAGCTGCTGATCTGAGACGTAGTGGCACAATATTCTACAAGAGTGTTATGCTGCTTGCGTATGCTGATGACAACGATATCATTGGCCATAATACGCGCGAAGTCAGTGCAGCATTTTCCAGATTAGAAAGAGAGTCAAGTCGAATGGGCCTGGCAGTGAAAGCAGATAAGACGAAATACTTGGTGTCAACAAATTAACAGTCCCAGCGTCTTGGAACCCACGTTACAGTTGACAATACCTCCTTCGAGGTTGTGAAGGACTTCGTCTATCTGGGATCCAACATAAACTTAACTAACGACATCAGCATTGAGATCAAACGAAGAATAACTCTTGCCAACAGGTGTTACTTTGGGCTCAGTAGGCAATTGAGAAGTAGAGCCCTCTCTCGACGAACGAAAATCACGCTCTATAATTCGCTCATCATGCCCGTCCTACTTTATGCATCACGCTGAGCAGTTCAGATGAAAAGACTTTAGGAGCATTCGAGAGAAAGATTCTTCGTAAGATCTACGAACCAATCTGCGCCAATGGCGAGTACCGAATACGGTGGAATGATGAACTGAATGAGCTGTATGCTGACATCGACATAGTCAAGAGCATTAAAATAGAGCGGCTTCGCTGGCTTGGTCATGTTCAACGCATGAAAGATGATGCTCCAGTGAAGAAAACATTCGATTCGGTACCCAGCGGTGGTCAACGCAGAAGAGGGCACCGTCATCTTCATTGGAAAGACCAAGTAGAGGACAACCTGACGAAGCTTGGAATTTCCAACTACCGCCAGCAAGCGAAAGACAGAAATGGCTGGCGCAAATTCTTAGATGAGGCCAGGATCGACATACGGTTGTAGCGCCAACTAAGTAAGTAAGTAATTTGTAAAAGTTTCCGAGTTCAATTCCATTTCTCACACAAAAATACATTTTTTCAAAACTTAAAAGTCGATTATTTCAAAATAGTTTTTATGTGGCTTAGCATGTTCTTACAATAAGCCCTTCAATTGAACTTTGTGTCTAGTTATTATAGAATTCTGTATTGTTAGGACCTTTTAACTCTTCCGATTTGGATTTTCAGGCTACGACAAATGAGCGGTTATGAATAAAAGTGGCATAAGACCACTTTTGGAAAAAAATGAGTCAACTGCAGTTTTAGTTAGGTATAAGTACCCTTCTTTTAAATTTATTATAATGCATTTAATGGAGCACGATTTGTTAGTAATATATTCAAAAGATTTTTGCTATACTATATAACACGGTACGACTAAATCAAACTTCTCCATTATATTCTTAAAATAGATGTAAAAAAAGACATATATGTTACGTCATTGTCCTCCAGCACATCAGAATTTTTTTAAGTCAATTTTCAAGTTTACATGATCACTGCTGACGCTTTTGAATATGAAATAACGCTATGAAATATAAAAAAGTGGACCCATTTTCGTGAATGAAGACATTTTGGAAAGGCTATTAAATAAAACATTTTTAAAAGTTCCATACAGGACATTCCATACATAAATTTGCACCGGACCAAATTACAAAACTCAGTTATTTTTCATAAAAATCAATTTTATTTTTGCCTTAAAAAATAAAAATTAAAACTTGCACGATATTTGTTTGGGCACAAAATAACTGGAAAGTTTTGATTTTATTTTTTAAATCAAAAATAAAAACAAAATTTGCTCCAAAATATTTTTGAGGACAAAATAACTGGTACATTTTGTTTTTTATTTGATAAAGCAAAAATTGAAAGAAGGTAGTAAACCTTCGGGCTACCGTTCTTACGTTCAGCCCATTTTAGCTAAACGATATTCGTTAATGAAAATCAGTTATCAACCGTAGAATATTTCTTTCTAAAGCTTGCCGGAAATGAAATCATAAATACTCTAAGGCTGCCCGCAGAGTAAATGCCGAAGCAGGCAGGCAGGCAGGCAGAGGCAGTGCCCTGCGAAGAAATGCAATAGAAATAACTTTTTTCTCGCTTGTTCACATAGTTTTCCTGCGCCTGTCTGCCTGCCTGCCTGCTTCAGCGTTTACTCTGCGGACAGCCTAAGAGTGCATTTATAGTGGCGACTTGTTGCTTTGTCGAGCCGTACCGAGAGAGAAAGCTGAAAAACGCTGCACACACAATCATATGAAATAAGCTAGTGTCAGCCGAACAAGCAGCTTAAAGCGACTTGAGCGCTGGTATTCAGAGTGCCAATTGTTGTTCGCTCGCACGGTTTGGATTAGACATGGATAACGCTGCGCTGCGTCGCGTTACTGAGTTGAAGCACTTGAATGCGTTACTGCGCTGATTCACTTCTTTTAAACGATTAACGCAATAACGCAGTAACATAAACGACACGCTTAAAGAAAAATGAGAAAATATTGGTGTACGGAACTTTAAATATGGAAAAGGAGTTGCCGGAAGGATGCAGTTAAGCATAAGGGATTGGAGAGCGTTTGTTTGTAATGATGCTTTGTCATTCACGGAATGGTTTTGTTATATTTTTGCATTTAAACTGAATATTGCGTTGATAGTTAAAAAATAGTGCAGTAGAGGAAAACTGCAGCAATGCAAAATCGCAGTAATACATTTGTTTTATGCTTCGTGAAATATTTTTTGTTTCTGTAGATTTGGAAGTTTTTTAGGTATATGAATTCAAACCAGCATCCAACTTATCTTGCGTACCAGAAATGTTTGATTGCTAACATAAGCCTTAAACAGAATACGGTTTGGACTGCATGCTTGAAACTGTTTTGGTGAACTCTTAAAATATGGTTTTTGCTCAGTAATGTTTCATGTTAAGTAAAAACGCATTGTTTAATTAATTTTAAGCCAATTAATGAGGAATGAGAGTTCTTCAGATCAGATATATTTTTTCACGATTTTTTATTTGATTCCATTTATTTTTACTAAGTGAAGACAATTTGCGCTTAGAACAACTTGCTACTCCATAACAAAACTCATCGCATTCAACAAATTGACCACATAACGCAATGTGCTATCCAATTCAAAAACTGCGCTGATTAACATTTTGTTAATATACATATAATAGCATTTCAAAATTCGTCATGTCGCAATTGCGTTAGCGCATTACGCTGATACAGTGAATTGCGCTTGGGTTGGTGTATCAGCGTAGCATTTTTTGCTGCGTTACCCATGTCTAGTTTGCATGTGTTAGTTTTATTTTACAGAATGCTTAATTATTATTTTCATTAAATAACATAAAAAGGTAGATCAGCAAGTAAAACTCCATTAAAATACATACATATTCTTTTTATTTTTTTTACTGTTTCGTCTTTTCTTCGTTTTTTCTTGGGATCAAAAGCAAGTGTGTGAAAAAATTGAAATTAGCGATCAGCAGCTTTTATTTTCTTCTAAATTTTCTCATTTGTTGTGGAAAAGTCAATCATTTGGCATCAATGTGTTAAATGTGTATGCAAAATATAAAAATAATTATATGTTGGTCAATGAAGTTATAAACGAGGCTGTGTAATGCATAAACACAAATATTTAATAACACATATAAATGACTGATGTCCAATGATTGACCGTGTAAGGTCTGCATTCGGGTAAATATTTAGGAAGCCTTGCGATGAGTCTCTTATTCAGCCGATTGACTTTTTTTCCCACTATTTTTAGTCAAAAACAATGCGAAATAAAAACGCTACAAGACAACAAAAGCAGCACAAAACAATCGCAAAAAAGTCGAAATAAGCTGGAACAGCAAGTGACTTCAAGCGACTTGCAGTGGCTTAGAGGGTGTTTCAGCATAGTTTTTAGCATTTTCGTCTCTTTACTTGTTATCCGAAGAAGCACACACGAAATCACGTGACTTGTTTGATGCTTTGATTTAAAAAAAAAAGAAAACGATTATACACAAACAAACTCAAAATAGTCAAAAACCAGCTGCAACAAGTGAGCGACTTCAAGTGACTTACTGTGGCTTAAAGTGCGTTTCAGCATAGTTTTTTCATATTTTCTTCTCCTCACTTGTTGTCCACTGGTTTGAAGAAAGTCAAAAGCACACACGAAATTACGTGACTTTTTTGATGCTTCGATTGTAAAAATAAACAAAAAATAACGTAATATATACAAACAATTCTAAAGTAGTCAAAAACCATCTGCAACAAGTCAGCGGCGTTAAGCGCGCACTGTACGCACTACCAGCTGCTTTTAGCTCGACGCGCTTTCAGCTCAGTTCGGCAAAGCAACAAGTCGCCACTATAAACGCGCTCTAAGAATTTGTAAGCGAGCTAAAACATCCATAAATGTAAGGCCACGATATTTTTGACATCATTGACGTCGTCTTTTTTGTGCAATGGATAAATAATTCCTGTTGCAAAGTTATTAGGCGGATGGATCAGCTCCGTTCATAACCTCATTTAAGCAATCACAAATCAATGTTTATTATAAATTAATTGGGGCGGTTTTAAAAAATTTATAAGGAGCTTTTCCAGCTTTGAGCTTTGATAGAACCCTTAATATTTCCACAATAGATATTTCTTCGTTCTAGGAAATTCTTCTAGGATTTTATCTTCTTCAAAGTTTTCAGCTTAACTTATAGCTTCATCATATTGAGGTATAGTGAGAAGTTCCCTGAAATGAGTCGCCCAGTCATCGAGATGTGTGAAGCCGTGTTTAACGAGCCCGATTTAAAAAACTTATTGGAACTCCAAAATTCCTTACTACTTCTTATAAATAGTAAGAGTTTATTCGCCATACTGTTGTACAATAATTTTTTTTTTATAAACAAAAATCTTATATGGGCAAATCCACAGAAAAGTCAACAGTGTTAGAAACATTAAAACTTATGAAAAACGTATTATTTTGTGATATTATCTAAGAGAAACATTTTAATGTTATTAATTTAAGCCATTTTTACATAAACTAATGTACCATGATGATCAAATTGCCCGCACTGTTTCACAAATTTAGTTTTTCTTTTTCGTAAATGTTAAGTAAATGTTTCGTAAACTTTTTTGTTTTACAATAGTATAAATTAAAGGCATTGGCTAAAGATAATGAAAAAATGGTTGAGACAAGCAAAGGACAATATATTAAACTTGTTTTTTAATTACTAAATTACATAATTACTTAACTACCTAATTACTTAATTACCCAATTGAACTACAATGGAAATTTAAGTAACGTAACGTCATGCCAGATCAAAAAGCCTAATAAAAACAAACAGAGAAGATTTTTACATTTAATCATGTGAAAAATAAACTTATATTATTTAACTTGTTTCTAAAAAAAGTTGTATACAAAAAGTCTTGCCCAATTCAGAGAGTTTTGCAAATTTTGTAATCCAAGTCAAAAATCACTTATGTTTTTTGTAACGTAACATTAGCACATATTTTTGCTTTTATCTTTAAATCCTTAGGGTCGATTGTTGTCATTGTTTTTTTACTTAATATAGTGCTACTTAATAACTATATTAAGAAAAAAACTCATAACTACGATATATAAAAACACTGTAGGGGCGTCGAAAAGACACAAGAAAATGTCGAGACACGTAAACTAATTTTTTGGTTGTAGAATTTAGTGCCATACTCAGTTTTTCTCAATCAGATCAAAATCTCGAGATATTTGCGATTGAAATGTGGTCACTTTTAGACCCATTTTTAGCTATATTTTCTTTCTTTTTGGAGACCAAAAATTTTGAAAACCTTCGATTTTGCTTCACCTTTCAGAATCCACTTATGAAATAAAAACACTAATTTGAGTAAAAATATGTAAAGATTATTTTTTAATGTTTTTAAGTTCAATATTCTAATTTGTCAAAATGGAAAAAAAGCGAAATTTTTTAACTTTGGAAAAAGCATAGATTCATTAGAGGTATTTTTGAAAAGACAATAAAAAGTAATTGTTGAAAACTATAAAAAATTTTTAAATGAAGGCCAAATATCAAAAATTTGTATATATCGATATTTTGATGTGATTTGGAAAAACTGAGTATGACAATTAATTATTATACTACCAAAAATTGAGTTTGAGTCGGCGTTTTTTGTGTCTTTTCAAAAGTTGAAAATTTACCTACAGTGAAATTAGACTTTTTCATTATTTTTTATTTAATTATTTCTTACAAATCGTACGTAACGCCAGTTTGGAAATGACTATATTCAGCATACCTTATAACATGGACTTATATCAGGGACTGTGCCGGTTATGGTTTTTAGAAAAAAAGTCAGATATTAACAGTTATCATTTAACTTTTATTATTGCCGACAAAAATACTAGTTCTTTTTATGCCTTTTATTTTTTCGGGAAAAAATAACGGCTACTTTTAACTTTTATTTTAAAAATCAAAAGTAGGTATTTTGTGCCTTTTATTTTCCTGGCAATTTGAATTTTTTTAAAAGCCGCTTGACCAACAAAAAAAAATTTAATGCAATTTTTCGTCTCATCAGCACGCATATTTTGAGCATTAAAAATTTTTTTAGATTGATAGTTTCTTATTTTGAACAAAAAATGAAAGCCACGAAGTACTGTTATTTTCGACCTAAAAAATAAAAGTCAAAAGTAACAGTTATTTTTGCCTGAAAAAATAAAAGACAAAAAATAACAGTTAATTTTAACTTTTAGTAACATTCAAAAATTTAAAATGCGTTTAATATTCGTGAAGGTGCTTTCATTACGATTATAACGTTATATTTAAAAAAGTCCACCGTCATCTTTTTCGTTAAGACATTTGTATCTGAAAATTGTAAAATAACAGTTATTTTCGGTCCCTGACTTATATTTCTTCTTGTTTTTTATTTTTTATAATATGTTATTTTTGAAAGTGGGATAAGTCCATTCGAAGGCACAAAAATACCTTAATTTCTTTAATAACTTTCATATTTATTATTGCGCATTAAAATTTGCATAAAAATTGCATAATATTTTTAAATTGATTCAAAAACAAACCTTAACATATTCCATGTATTCAAAAATGGACTTATACCACTTTCATTTATAACAGTAAAAATCTGAAAGAAAAAGACGGAACAGAAAAACAAATCGAAACCCACCATCTTTTTGTCGACTTCGCCATCTTCAATTTAATAAAATTTTAACAGTTCATTTATATTGAGAAGAAATCAGACAAATTGTCATATATTTCCTCGGATGATCCTAAAATAATTGCAAATATTTTTGCGAATTTCTTCAGTCAGTCATACTTTAGCCATGAACCAGATAACGAATACTTTTCTTCTTAACCCTTAACTGGTACACCTGGTCTGTGGGACTAGAACAAAAAAAAAAACAAAAGAGTATAATTGTCTTATTATTCAATTTAAAATTCAATTATATTCAGTTCAATTGTTGAAAATATTGGGGTTGGAATTAATTTTAAAGGTTTTTTTCGGTTTTTGAGCATTTATTTAGAAACAACGGTAAAATGTATATTATTCAAAGTATTGTCCATCGTTAGCTTCAACATTTTCCCATCTTTCTGGCAGCATATGGATTCCGCGCCGGAAGAACGATTCGAGGCAATCCACGAATCGACCCATTTTTTGGTATCCTCGTAAGAAGTGAAGCGCTGCTCAGCCAAGCCCTGCGTCATCGATCTGAATAGGTGGTAGTCGGAAGGGGCTATGTCTGGGCTATAATGCGGGTGGGGTAGCACATCCCAATTCAGCGCCTCCAACGTTTCCTTGACGGTTCTTGCAACATGTGGCCGTGCGTTGTCATGTTGAAAAACCACTTTGTCGTGTCTTTTGGCATATTCCGGCCGTTTAACCTTTAATGCTCGGCTCAATTGCATCAATTGTTGTTGGTAGCGTTCCCCAGTAATGGTTTCGTTAGGTTTTAGCAGCTCATAGTACACGACACCCTTCTGATCCCACCAAATACACAGCATAAGCTTGGCGCCATGAATATTCGGCTTGGCCCTCGATGTTGATGCATGGCCGGGTGGTCCCCACGATTTTTTTCGCTTAGGATTATCGTAATGGATCCACTCTTCATCGCCAGTGACAATACGATGCAAAAAACTCTTCCTTTTATGCCGTTGAAGCAGTTGTTCGCACATGCAAAATCGCCGTTCAACGTCTCTCGGCTTCAACTGGTACGGCACCCAATTTCCTTGCTTTTGAATCATTCCCATGGCCTTCAAGCGTTTGCCGACCGTTGATAAGTCGACTCCCAATGATTCTGACAATTCTTGAAGGGTTCGACACGGGTCTTCATCGAGCAAAGCCTCCAATTCCTCATCTTCAAACTTTTTCGGCTGGCCCGGACGCTCTTTGTCTTCCGTATCAAAATCATCACTTTTAAACCGACGGAACCAGTACTCACAAGTAGAAATCGATGGAGCATAGTCCCCGTAAGCCTCAGTAAGCGTGCGTTGTGCTTCAACCGCTTTTTTCTTCAAATGGAAGCACAAAAGTAAACCTTCCCGCAAATTGCGTTTTGTTGGAACGAAAGTCGACATGTTCACAGAGAAAAAAATATATGTTGTTTACACTTCAGTGGAATGACACATACTGAAAAATGAAGCTTAGACAATGTGCTTTGAAATGAATATAGTCACAGGTCTGCCCGATGCGATCTATTGATAGTTACGCCATCTCTTAGAAAACCTTTAAAACTAATTCCAACCCCAATAATTAAAAAAATTGTTTCTAATTAGGAAGAAAAAAACTTTATTGAAGACGTTCCTGAAAAAACAACATGCATTTCTAACTAAATTTGTGTTTTCTTAGCATTTGAAGTTGGTGTGGTCCCTGGGATCAGATGTACTCTTAGTGTTCTTTTTTGAGGTGTACCAGTTAAGGGTTAAAGTAATTGTGCCCAAACATCGCCAACTTCGGTTAACATTGGCCTTGCTAATGTGATAGATAAGTTGTGAAATTAAAAGGAGGAATTTTAAGCAGTTTTTCCTAAGCTGTGGAAAAATTCGTATATTATGCCTTTGCATAAAAAAGGGCCAAAAAATTATATAACAAATTATAGACCCATAACAAAATGGTCAAGCACTCTCAGAATTTTCAAAAGACATTATGTTTTTCATTGCAAAACTATCTTCTCCTCTAACCAACATGGCTTTCTCAACATGGGGAAGATCGACTACCACTAATTTAACAAAATTTGTATCTAGTACGCTATGCTTTTCAGTAGCCTATTCTATTTCTTTGCTCAAATTTGGCACATAAGCTTTAAATTTGAGTATACTCTCTTTGTATGAAATTTATTAAAATTGCCACCTAAAACTGTGGCAGTTTTAAAAGTTTTGAACATTTTAAAATAGGTAAAAAAAAAATTAAAAAAAGGGACAATATTCTACAAAAATATTTGTTGCAAAATTTTACTATAGGTTTTGTGAACTCATGCCATAGGCATATATTGATAAGTTTTCTTACTCTTTATTAAAACCCATATTAAAAATTACTCAGACCCTAACTTTTTCTTCTCCACCAAAATCCGTTGAGAGAAGTATGAGATTATTTTGGTTGCTAGACTTAATAACAATATCGATATAACAATATCGAAGCATAAATTTTGTTTAAGATAATTAAAAAATCGATATTTCATTCAACCCTTATACATAAAGTTACGATATCGAACCGATCGTTTTTATTCGACAACTTTAACGAGCTTTGTATCAATAACAGTAATTATTTGATATCGTCTAGAAAATCGTAAGATACAAATTTTCACCTCAACGAAATCATTAGGTTTGATGGGTAAGCTTAATTGATTGAAATCGAATCACTAAAAAATTGTATAGAAAAAAATTATGCACATTCAAATAAATAAGTAAAAAACTGTTGTGCTTTTTTTAGTTTTGACGAAACAGAGATAAAAAACCATTCCATAAAGCCTAGCTATCATCACTAAGAAATGGATGAGGGGAATAAGTTGATATCGCCTAATTGCTCGAATGTATGTTTTTTTTCATTTTTAATTGGTGTTGAATACTAAAATAAGCACATTGGAAAAATTAACATTTATAAATCGTCAAAATTAAAAGAAACATATATCAGTAAAAAAATTTTAAAAATTAACCTTGAAAAATAACTTTTTTATCTGAACCAAAAAAAAAATATCAAGCAAAAATAATTTGTTATTTGTGATTGAAAAAATATCGATCAAAAAATCATTTTTATTTTTGATAGAAAAAGTAACGATCAATAAATAATCTTTATAATTATTACATTACATAATAATCTTTTTTTTCTGATCGAACAAATCACTTTTATGTCTAAACGAAAAATATCGATCAGAAAACCAGTGTTAAAAAAATTATTGATTGATTGATAATCGTTAATTGCGGTCCCGCATTTGTACTTTAGAAATCACCAAAATGTTTCTAGAATAACTCTACTCTACAAACTAGAAAAAAAAATGTTTAGTCTAAGACATTTTTTTTTGTTATTCTAGTTATCGCAACAAAGACCTTAAGCTTATAGAAATAAGTGCAAGTTAAGATAAAGTAAAACAATGAGGTAAAAAAGATTAAATTTTTTAAAGTTATATGAAAAAATGACAGATTCAACTTCCAAATTAATTTTATAAATACTTTAATGTTTATAAAACACGTTTTCTAACAGAAAATGTGGAATTAAAGGAATGGAAACACTAAAGGGTTGAAAATGATTGCCGAGGTTGAGGCATAACACTAGCCTCGGTTAAAAGCAATTCAAATTGTCTTTCACGGTTGTTTCGCCTAATCAATAATTCACGTATTGTTCCAATCAATTCCTCTAAATAAATCTATCCCTTTCTTTTCAGGTCAAAGACCAAACCTTGTTTGTATAAGGCGCATGCCTTGCTTCTTTGATCTTTTGAAAAAAAATATGAAAAATTTTTAGATAATTTTTTCTTTATTTGTCATCGTTTCTTATTGGTTTTAGTTTTCAGGTAAATTTTTACTAGATTTGGGCATTTTTTGGTAAGTTTTAAGTTATTTTTTTGTCATTTTTGGACAGTTTTAAAGAAAGGAATTAAAAAAAATTCGTATATTAAACATATTTCTTTGACAATAGAGTCGTCCCTTCAATCAAAAACATTACCTCTCGAAAAAGCAGTAGCTTTGTTTGTGGACATGTCATCTTTTTTAGCTGCTTCTAAGACATTTCTTTGTTTTTTAGAACGTCCATTTATGTTTCCTAAGTTCCAAATATGAAAAGTTTTTAGGTAATTTTACCGTCATTTTTCATCGTTTTTAGTTTTAGTTTTCTGGTAAACTTTTGCTAGATTAGGGCATTTTTTGGAAATTTTTAGGTATTTTTAAGTTATTTTATTGTCATTTTTAGACAGTTTCAATTTTTAGAGCATTTTTAGTTTTTTAGGTCATTTTTGTGCTATTAAAAAAAATTTGACGTTTTTTTTCGTACTAAAAAATGTGAAACTGCAAATTTTTAAACATATTCCTTTAACAATATATCAAAAACTTTACCTCTCGAAAAAGGAGTAGCTTTGTTTATAGACATATCATCTTTTTTCAGCTGCTTCTAAGACATTTCCTTATTATTTAGAACGTCCATTTATGTTTCCTAAGTTCCAAATATGAAAATTTTTAGGTAATTTTTTCGTCATTTTTTATCGTTTTTTATCGGTTTTAGTTTTCTGGTCATTTTTACTATATTTAGGGCATTTTTAGTCATTTTTAGCAATTTTTAAGTTATTTTATTGTCATATTCGGACAGTTTTAAATTTTTAGGTAATTTTTGTGTAATAAAAAAAAAATTTCGTTCTTTTTTTGTACTAAAAAATGTAAAAATGCAAATGTTTAAACATATTCCTTTAACAATAGAGTCGTCCCTTCAATCAAAAAAATTACCTCTCGAAAAATTAGTGGCTTTGTTTATAGACCTCTATGAAAAAAAAGCTCTACGCGTGGTGAAACTTTCGAAAGGGTATGTAGAAAGATGAAACAAGTGTTTAATAAAAACTCAGAATATGCCAGTTTTTATTGACTCTATTGTTATGCTCTATTGCGGAAATATTAGGAGGATATAGGACGATGACATATCGCCTTTTAATTATGTTCCTATCGTCAGTGCAGAAGTAGAAATAACTTTTTCTGTTTACAAAAACATTTTGCCAGACAATCGACGTTCTTTCAATTTTAATAACTTAAAAATGTACTTTGTAATATACTGTAACGCTATGTATAAAAACTATATAAGAAAAATTTTAAGTTTAGTAATTTTTTAGTTTTAAAGCTTATTTTTTTTTTTATTTTTTATGTAATTATTTGCGTTTTTTTATGTAATTTTTGCAGTTTTTAGGTCATGTTCTGCAGTTTTGAGGTAATTTTTGTAGGTAGTTTTTTTTGCAGTTTTTTAAGTCATCAAAATCCGAGTCCTGATCATAACTCTTAAAGTGGAATGACTGTTGAATAGTGCCACTTTCATTTGTTTTAGTAGGCTAATTTGTACTTTTTGTAAGAAATTTTGATTCAGAATATTTTAGAAAATTTAAAATTCACTTAAGTTTTTTCGTTTTTTAATAAACATTCATAAATGTTTTAATAAATATTCAAACATTTTTTTCATTATAAATACTTACGTATATTTGTTTTTTAAAAAAAGGGTGTCCGCGAAAGGGTTAAAGTACTGAACACTTAAGTACATTATGTAAAAAAACTGTTCTGAATACTTTTATACATTACACATCAACTAAATATAATTCTCTTTGAACATGATTTTTTTACAGCGTACCTATATTTATTGTTTTGTAAAATAAAGCCAAAAAATTCGCCAACAAATTTATTCGTTTGTTGAATCGCTTCGTTTCGCTTTCCTTGGTTGCAACATAAAGCTTTCTAGGTTAGCAAATACCTTAAGCACACTTATTGTACTGCCTATAAGTATACTTTGTTATTTTCACAACACAACTATCACATTTTTAAGCAAAGTGCAGCCAAAGCTCTTTGTGTGGATTTTTTTCACAGGGTGTAACAGAAACACACATCAATTGCATAGCATAAATTTTATGCCATAAAATAAATACTATTTTTATAACTTACCGTATCTCATCGATGGCCAGCGACAAATACCAAAGTGCAAACATGTTTCTGAAAACAAATTAAAAAAAAAACAAACCGTATGTTAATATTATAAAAATTAAGCAAAAAAATTGTTGATTAAAATCGATCTATTGGATAAGTCAAATAAAGTTTGTTGTCAAAACAAATGTTCAAAAAAACATTTCCGAGTACGAAAGTCAAAAAAATTTTGCACGTTCCGTTTTTTCAATATCGCAAAGTTCACATTTGAACTTTAGAAATAATTACAAAAAATATAATTTAATAAAAGAGTGATACTAAATTTTTCATTTTGTTTTTAGCAAGTTTTCTTCATTTTGTAGGTTTTAACCGTATTGATTTTGGTGTATAAGAAAAATTTTTAGAAATACACTGAAATTGATAAAAAAAGTATCTGCTTTTAATGGTGATTTACAAAAAATTTAAAAATTGTACTATTTTCAATTTAACTTTATGCTTTTTTATCTATATTGATAATTAATAAGCAAAACATCGTATCCATCATTTTAAAAAATTTTCAGGTAATTCTTTTCTTTTAAAAGTTAGAGAAAGAAATATAAAAAAAATTATTTTGTGAGGACATGCCAAAATATACAACAATCCAGAATATGAAATAAAGCATATTTCGTTGAAATGTTGGTTGTTTCGATGTTTTTTCTTTTAGGTGTAGATATATATATTATCTGTGCATAGACATGATTTATTTATTATAGGTTGTCCATTCCATTGTATAATTATTTGTCAAGGTAGTAGTGACAGTTTTTTGGCGATCAGGAGTTGTCAAAAATAGCAACAGGCAATGTTGCCAGTTATTGGAAGAGATAATTTCCGTTTTGTTCATGCATTTCAAAAAGTTTTTCCCGTTCTTTCCGTAACATTAAAGGAATATTTTCGAAATTTTATTTCTTGCTTCAGTTTTTTATTTTAAATAGAAACCATAACAGTACAAACCTTAGTAACGTAATTAAAAAATGCCTTAAGCAATAAACCACATTTATTATTTATACAATTTATTTTATTTATTTATAACTAGCTGAAACCTGGCGCGTTGCTGCCACTCTCCCTATTCAAACGCCCATAAAATGTTATCAGTTAAACAGCATGTCTAAATTGAGGTCAAATACTGAATTCTGAGACTGTGCGACCTATATCCACAAAGCAATTCGATATAACAAATTTGGGTTGTATAGGAAGTGCCACTCTCTCTTCATCACCGCTAATAGAATGTAATCAATTAAACTGGATGTCTACATGGCGGTCGAATACCGAATTCCAAAACTGTGCGACATATAACTCCAAAACTATTCGATAGCACAAATTTTGATTGTATGGGAGGTGCCACTCTCCTTTTCCCTACGCCCATAAAATTTTAGCAATGAAACTGCATGAGTACATTGAGGTCGAATACTGAATTTTGAGGCTGAGTTACCTATAACTCCAAATCTATTCGATATCGCAAATTTGGGTTAAATTGGAGGTGTCACGCCCCCCCGACAAACTCTAAAAAATTTTATCAGTAAATCTGCAAGCGTAAATTTTGGTCGAATACTGATTTCCGACGCTGTGCGACCTTGAACTACAAAGCTATTCGATATCACAAATTTTCGTTGTATGGGAGGTGCCACTCCCCCTTGATCAACGCTCATAAAATGTAATCAATGAAACTGCATGTGTACATTGAGGTCCAATACTGAATTCCAAAGCTGTGAGACCTATAACCCCAATGCTATTTGATATCTCTAATTTGGGTTAAATAGGAGGTTTCACGCCCCCTTGTCGTACGCCCATAAAATGTAATTAATGAAACTGCATGTATAAATTGGGGCCGAATACTGAATTCTGACGCTGATATTCAATATCGCAAATTTACGTTAAATGGGAGGTGCCACGCCCCTCTTACCAATGAACATAGATTGAATCAATGAAACTGCATGTGTATATTGAGGCCGAATACTGAATTTCGGCGTTGTACGACTTATAACTCTAAAACTATTTGATAGCACAAAGTTGGGTTGTATTGGAAGTGCCATTCCCCTTTGCTCTACGACGACAAAATGTAAGTATTGAAAATGCATGTAAAAATTTAGGTCGAATACCGAATTCTTACGCTGTCAACCTATAACTTCAAAGCAATACGATATCGCAAATTTGGGTTGTAAGGGAGATGTCACGCCTCCCTGTCCAACGCCCATAAAATAAAACCATTGAAACTGCATGTGTAAATTGAGGTCAAAAACTGAATTCCAAAGATGAATTCCTATAACTTCAAAGCTATTCGATATCACAAATTTGGGTTGTATCGGAGGTGCCCCTCCCCCTTGTCCACTCCCATAAAATTTCATCACAGAAACGGTACGTCTAAATTGTGGTCGAATACCGAATTTCTAAGCTGTGCGACCCATAACTCTAACTAAAGCTATTCGATAACAACAATTTTTTATTTATATGTGGGAGGTAAAAGGGGGTGTGGCATTGCCCCTTAAACCATCTCGTACTCAAAGCAAAGCGTACTTACAAAATTTGAGCTCAATCGGACCAATGGTTTCGAAGTATTTTGATATTTTCTTTAAAGTAGGCGTAGATGAATTGTGACCACGCCCATTTTTTCAAAGTTAATTATAGTTATCATACGAACTTATTTACCAAATTTTAATTTCATACGACCAAAACCGTCTTAAATACAGCATTTTTATTGATTTGTGGGCGACAAAAGGGGGTGTGGTACAAAACCTGCAAAGATACACACATGCAATTTCTTATGTGCACCCTCCACACAGACCCCAATCACCCCTGAAAATTTCATTGAAATCGGGCAAGCCGTCTAGGAGGAGTATGCGAACAGGAAGTTTTGCCACTTAATTTTATATATATAGATATCAAAACAGTGGGCGCAAAAGTGGGCGTGGTCAATTTTTCTTTCAGTAAACACTTAAATTGGATTACTACGAACATTTGAAAAAAAAATTATCCAAATCGGTCCAGCCGTTTTCCGATTTTAGATAAATTAAAAAAAGTGGGCGCAAAAGTGGGCGTGGTCAATTTTTCTTTCCGACAAAACTTAAATTGGATTACTATGAACATTAAAAAAAAAATTATCCAAATCGGTCCAGCCGTTTTCCGATTTTAGATAAATCAAAAAAAGTAGGCGCAAAGTGGGCGTGGTCAATTTTTCTTTCTGTAAAAACCTAAGTTGGACTATTACGAACATTTTAAAAAAAAAATTATCCAAATCGGTTCAGCCGTTCTCAACTGATGCAATTACCAACGAACGACATTTGATTTTTATTTATATAGAATTCAATTAACTTTCGTTCATTTGTCGTATGACCATTTTTTCCCTTTGTTATTGGTTGCGTGCTATTTTGATTGCTATTTTCAACAAAAATAGCGCGTATGTACACAATTTGAACTGCATAAAATTCATACATTTACTTTTCATATCAATTAAAATCAAATTTGCAAAAAAAAAAATTTCCAATAGGTCCAAAACCCTTCACTCAAACACATATAACTCGACCAAATCAAAACATTTTCAAACAATTTTTTTTTTTACCCAGCCGAACTCTCAAACACTCGTCACAAACAGATTTGACAACATTTTTTTATATATATAGAAGATTGTATTAAAATTAAAATTTTAAGACAAAGGAAATTAAAGCTTTGACATCAATGGTCTTAAGCTAGTACTCATACAATTACTTGAGTGTTACTGCAAACATTTCCTTTTGATTTCAAACTCTTTGCAGTTTTGAATTTTCATAAGCATTTTGTTGTGACATTTACAATACGGTTGTCTAACTGATTTCTTATAATTAGGGATCGGATTTTTATGCAAAACGTATAAAAAACTAGCGTCAAAAAACTAAACTATATAAATTTTATGCAAAATTTTAGCACGTTTTGATCAAATATGTGTATTTATTCAATATTAAAAAAAATTTAAGTTGCTATTCTATCTTTACCAAGGATTTGATTTAAAAATGATTTTGCATAAAAATCCGATCCCTACTTATAATAGTTTTATTTGAATTCTACCTGGATTTTATGAAAAAATGGAAGAGTTTTTAATTTCGGGGAGTATTTCACTTGTATCTGCAAATTTCATGCAAAAATTTGGCACATTTTGTGCTCAATATATAATCAATATTTCTTAGTGACCTATATTTTTAGTCGAGATCAATTATTTAAAATTTTTTAAATAGATGAGGAAAATAGGAACACAATAGAATTAGTGAAGAAAACGTTTTATTTTTCAAAACGATAGGATTAACAAATGCCAACTTCTAAATGCTTCGCCTTCGTCCGAGAAATTAACTGCATGTTTATGTAAAACGAAACGAACGCTGAACATGGTGCCAGACACGGTAACCAATACATTTTTTCATACCAAAAAATATTCTTCGATTTGTTTCGTTTTACATAAACATACAGTAAATCTTTAAAAAACTATCTGTCTTACTTAAGGTGCCCCCAGACTATATATTTCATACAGATGACATGTCAAAAAATTACCGAATTTGTAATTTTTGTAAACCGTAAAGCTCTAAAGTGTCTGCCTTTAGCCATTCAAACTAAGAATAAATTCATTATAGATCATTTTATTGAATCAAAAATATATTAAAATTTATAATTTTTTTCCATTTTAGCAAAAAAAAAATATCAAACTGACATTTTGTACATATGAAAAAACATACGAAATAAGAAACGGTTCTAATTCAAAAATTTACAGACGCAAACACAAATGATATTTCAAAACCACAGTTTAATATGTTCCACACTATCTGTAGCTAAAAACCATTTGTAATTTTTGACGTGTCATATGTATGAAACATACACTATATGTAGAGACACTTTTAGCAATTTTTCAAATTAAGCTGAACAAATTATGTTTGGTTTACAGCTGATGACATTCCAAACGAACTTAAATGAAATACACAAGCTAATTCAAATAGTATTAAAAATTAAAATTAAATAAAAACTCAAGATGTCTTAGATAATTTTAAAAATGAATTTAAATACGAAATGTTAATGTTATGTTGTGACTAAATTACACTTTTTCATAAACAAACGGTGAACATAATTTTACGTGTTTTTAAGAGTGTTATTCCCGTTTTCCCTTTTGGGCTGATAATTCCCACAAAACGGGGTAAATTTCCTTTCCTGGCAACACTGGCTACAGCTGTTTGTAGTTTGCTGCTGTTCATGATACAATGATCAGATATTATTAGGGGTATTCACGATTCAGTGCACTTAACTGTGCAGTTGAGGACTTGTGCAGTTGTGCAGCTAGGTTTTCGTGAACACATCACCATCACCATTTCAAAGCTGTCAACATTTTTCAATGCACACAAGTGCACAACTGCTCAAGTCCTCAAGTCCTCAAGTTGAAGGTAATAGTAGAAAAGCACTTGTGCAGATTTTTGACGTACGTACATTTTGTTTTTGTAAAGTGCACAAGTCCTCAAGTCCTCAACTGCACAGGCAAGTGCACTGAATCGTGAATACCCCTTTTAATAGCGACTGCACTGCCAAGCTGTGGGCATAAAATGTCAAAAGCAAGTGACGTGCACCAAAAAAAAATAAGGGATTTGTTTTTGCTTTTAAAGCAAGCATTTTGACATCACATTGTTATCATTATGTTTTTAAGCAGGTCGAAAGCTTCGATAATAGTTTATAATTTTATTACATATGTCCAAAGACGATTACTCTTATCTAACAAATTATAAGAGAAATATTCTTATAAGAAACCATAAACTGTGCAACACTTTCGAGCTGTTTCATCTCGATTAATACTACCTTCAACTCATTGTATCATGGCTGCTGTTGACTAGCTATGTTAAAGTCTTTGCTTATTTTTTAACTTTTCTTTGATTCATTCAACAGCTAATTTTGACAACTTCCGATCGCCGCTCGTGAGAAAAAAGCAAGTTTACGCTACTACCTTGTCAGCAGTTATACCATGGTCCATTCATTCCTTTGACAACACCAGTAAATATGTCAACAAAAATATATTCTCTCTCAAATATAAATGACATCCATGAGCCTGTCTACACTGGCCTCACTCAACCGACTCACTTTGCCATGAAAAAGTTGTTAAATGTTCACACACATAACCTGCCTCACTTTGAGTGTGCATTTTCTTTTGTGCTGTTTTTAACGGGGCGTCTTGACAGGCAATAATTCATTGCTTTCCATCTGTCAATTGGCAATTATTGCTAATCGAGACCACTCAATTGCCATGGTTGGCAATTCATGGCGAGCAATATTGCTTTCCATGTATTGCCAAGCAATGAGCTGTATTTTTTTTTGTTTGACAGCCATTTTTAATTTTTCTCCAAAATTTTAAATGTGTATATCTATAAAAATTAAGTAGCGTGCAGAATAAATTTATAAAATAATAAATTTATATAATAAATGATAAAATTATATGTTGATTTCGTAACATGACAAAAGACAGGCAGATTACTCCAAATCAAGAAGAATGGAAACTCGCAACGAGCATTTGTACTAAGGCTCGTCTAGATTGGGCACTCAGAACCTTTCAACCATTCAAGTCAGCAGGTGTAGACGGCATCTTTTCTGCACTTCTACAAAAAGGTGCAGAAACTATATTGCCTCACCTAGTAAAAATAACTAGAAGCAGCCTTGCTCTGGGCTATATCCCAAGGAAATGGAGAAGGGCGATAGTCACCTTCATACCAAAAGTAGGGAAAATAGACTACACGCTATCAAAGTCGTTTAGACCCATTAGCCTTACCTCATTTGTACTTAAAACAATGGAAAAGGTAATAGATAACTATTTAAGAACTGAGATTCTGGAGAAGGCACCAATGCACCCATGTCAACACGCGTATAGGGCGGGTAGATCTACAGAATCTGCTCTATACCAGTTGGCTAGTAACATCCAGTCAGCTTTCAAAAACAAAGAAACCGTACTCTGTGCCTTTCTAGACATAGAGGGAGCCTTTGATAATACTTCTCACGAAGCTGTGAAGAAGTCTCTACATAAAAAAGGAGTAAGTGATATGCTCAGCAGATGGATATGCCAAATGCTTAGCACTAGAACTGCAGAAACAAAAGTGGGCAACACCACTAAAAGAATCAAAACAACAAAAGGCTGCCCACAAGGCGGAGTCCTTTCTCCACTGCTGTGGAGTCTTGTTGTGGACGAATTATTAACGATGCTAACCGAGAATGGCATAAAATGTCAGGGTTACGCAGACGACATCGCCTTAATAGCGAGAGGGAAGTTCGAGGATACACTCTGTAACCTGATACAGAGAGGACTGTCAGTAACAAAGGAGTGGTGTAACACGGTGGGATTAAGTATCAACCCAGCGAAAACCACCATAGTACCTTTTACTAACAAAAGAAGCCTGCCAAACCTCCGAACAATGAGAATGGATGGCACTGAAATTCCCTTCAAAGGAGAAGTAAAGTATCTGGGACTTACACTAGATTCAAAGCTTCTCTGGAGAAGACATGCAGAGGTAACTATAAACAAAGCAACGCGCGCACTCATGGTATGTAGGAGCCTGGCGGGGAAAAGCTGGGGTTGTAACCCAACAATTCTCCGCTGGATGTATACCATGATGGTGAGACCCATCCTCACATATGGTGCAATAGCATGGGCTGAGAGAACCAAGCTAACCACAATGAGGAATATGCTAACAAAGGTGCAGAGACTGGCCTGTGTATGCATCACAGGGGCCATGAGGACATGCCCTACAGCAGCACTAGAAGTAATTCTGGACCTAACACCCTTACACCTTGTCATAGAGGGAGTAGCCAAGCGAACTCTGCTGGGCATTGCAAAAGAGGGGACAGGTTTAGGTAAAACTATCAGCAGTAGAGAGAAGGAGGATATTGCAAAGCAGACTCCCTACATCGATCTACCAAGAGACGATATAGTAAAAAGGTATAACTTCGAAAAACACTTCGGAATTAAGCTTAGTACCAAGAAAGAGTGGGACAGCGAGATGATATCGCAAGTTAAGAAACCACATAGTATAGCATGGTATACAGATGGGTCCAAGACATTGGAAGGTATAGGCGCAGGGGTGTACGGGCCAAGAACCAAGCACTTTGAACCTATGGGGACAACACCCAGTATCTTCCAAGCGGAAATCCTAGCAATACAGCTGTGTGCACAATTCAATCTGGACCGTAAATACAAAGGTCAGGATATAGTTGTGATGTCAGACAGCCAAACAGCAATCAAAGCATTAGTTTCCTGTGAGATATCATCGAGAATAACATGGGAATGCCTAACAAAACTCAACGAGCTAGGCAAGAATAACACTGTTACTATACTTTGGGTCCCAGGACACAAAGGAATACAGGGTAACGAAGAAGCCGATGGTCTAGCGCGACAGGGTGCAGCCACAAAATTTATAGGACCAGAACCATTCTGCGGATTGGGCACACATTCTATAAAAGAAGAACTAAGAAGGGAGGAGAGGCATAAACGTTCAAACCTTTGGAAAAGCCTCCCAAAGCTAAGACAATCCAAATTGCTCCTCAGAGATTTTAACACTCGGAGAGCAAAATTGTGCATAAGCTTAGGCAAACCGAATCTTAGGATTCTAACGGGGTTCCTTACAGGACACTGTAAACTGAAATACCACCTGATGAAATTGGGCATAGAGACCGATAGTAACTGCCGTTTCTGTGGAAAAGCAGAGGAGACTCCAATACACCTACTTACAAACTGCGACGCCGTGGCTCGCAGGCGTAAACTAGCACTGGGGAATTATGAGCTGAGTCTAGAGCAGGTTTCATCCCTTGAACCTAAGAATATTCTCAAATTCATTAGAGAAATAGGGCTGGATGAAATTCTGTAATCCGCAAACCCAGCGGAGCTTTGAGAAGGAGGTACAATAGATCTCATTTAGGTCGCAGTACGCATCTCCACCACACAACATTAACATTAACATTAACATTAACATTAACATGACAAAACCCACCCTTGAAATATTGCCATTGCTTGCAATGGAATTTGACAGATGGTAAGCAATGGATTATTGCCTGTCGAGATGCCGGGTAACCTAAAACATTTTAAAACAATAAAAGATTAGTGTTAACTTGAGTGTGTGCTTCGTAGCTGCATATAGCACTGCAAAACCGGCAGCTTTAAGCGCATAATAGAAAAAAACACTCAAAATGACAAATGTCAAACCAAAGTGAGTCACAAAATTTTTAAAGTTTTTGAAACTCTTGCCTCACGGTTCATTTACCTTCCCACTTCCTCATCTCTTCTATAAACATCAAAGTGAGTCGGTTGAGTGAGGCTAGTGTAGACCAGCACCATGGTATAATTATTTGACAAGGTAGCCATGACATTTTTTTGGCGATTGGCAGTTGTCAAAAACAGCTAAAGGAGTTGTAGTTTGCTGCTGTTGACTTAGCTATGTGCTTGTTTTTAACTTTTCCTTGATTAATTAAATTTGTTCGCGAAGTTTATTGGAATGTTTTTAGTTTGCTGCGATTGACTAGCTATGTTCAAGTCGTTGCTTTTTTCACATTTCTTTGATTTATTGAATGAGCAGCTAATTTTGACAACTACCCATCGCTGCTCGTGAGAAAAAAGTCTACGCTACTACCTTGTCAAATATTTATACCATGCGTTTGACAACACCTGTAAATATGTAAACAAAAATATATTTACTCTCAAATATAAATGACAACCAGGGTTGTGTGGTCTTCTCTCAAAAAAGTTATGTTTCAGTGTTTCGTTGTGTATTTTTTTTTCAAAAGTAGTTATTCTATATATTGCTGTTATCAGAAAAAAATTACGGCACGATTACAATAACTGGGCGCCAGGATTTGAAAATGGTTTTTAGTTCAGAACAAAAAAAAAATATGTTTGGTCGAACAAAAAATCGATTTTTTAATTTTTTTTGGTTGGTACAATATCTGTTCAATAAAATATCTATATATGTACCATTATCTAATAGATATAATATATTGACATGTCATTTGAGAATTAAATTATCTATTAGAAAAGTACAAATAAATAAATTTAAGTAATAATATGAATTTTGTGAGCAGTTTTATATTACTTTTGCTTTTAATTAGTGATAAAACCGTTATTTTCTCAAAAATTTGCAGCATTAAGGTGTCAAAAATATATTTTATATTTAAAGCCTACAGTTTTATCTTTCATTTAATATATAGAAATCCACATTCGTTTTTTGAATTGACTCTAAGTTTAATATATTTGTTTCGATGATCAACTATTTAGTTTAATAAAATGGAAGCTGTTGACCAAAACTGAACAGCTAAAAGTTTAAAATGTTTTCCCTTGTGTAAAATGAAGTGTCAAGTTTAAAAAGGAATATGCAAAACTTGACGAGTGTAAACCAAAATAAAGTTGTCATTTCTGTAACCAACTGAGTATTCAGTAAGTGATAGACAAAAACGAAATTTAGTATAACACATTAAAGTAGTCATCAAATATATGATAAAAACGCACGGAAAAGTGTTTTAGCTATCTCTGATACCTGCGATCTCCAAATAAAGACGATTTTGTCATTCCTGACATTTTATGTCATTCCTGTAACTACTCAAAAAACACAAAATGCCTAAAAATAAATTTCATGACGTAATACCGTACAACTATACCGTTAAACTGTACAGAGTTTGATTTGCATAATTTAATTGTCCGAAAACTTTAAGAATGAGCAAGAGATTGCAAGTTTTTTTGTGCAAAAAAACTAAGTAGATTACTTTAAGGAACATTTTATATAAACCAAAATGTTCCTAATACTCTAGACACACAACTGCATTCTTAGAGATAAATTGGAAAGAAATATTGGGGAAGTGTTTTCACATAAATATTTTTTGAGACTTGAATTTTTTAAAAAAATATAAAAAGAACATTTTGGAAAAAATAAATTTCGCGAAAAAAATTCCCCCTTGTTGTTTTGATGACAAAGACAGTAAAATAATTTTTGCGCTTAGCTGAAAGAATTTTTGCAAATAAATGCTATGTCATATGAAAGGTAGACAGATGTGCAATTTTTAATTGATTTCATTTTTACAACAAAAACAATTTTTGAGTCATTTTTTGAGTTCATTCCAAAATATTGGACCTTTTTTGACATAATTATAACACATAGTTCAGTGTAACTATGTTTTATAATTATGTCAAAAAAGGACGCAACGGAACAGTTCAACCTATTTTTGTGAAGTGATTTTATTAAACTTTTGAACAAAAAAATTTTAATGAAATAATAGGGCAGTTCACGATCTTGTTGCATCGTTGCAAATGCAAAATAAACAGCTTTTACAAAAACAAAAAGCATTGAAAAGCTTTTGCAACATATGTTTTTGTTTTTGTAAAAGCTGTTTATTTTGCATTTGCAATGATGCAACAAGATCGTGAACTGCCCTATTATATATATTTCAGCGGAGATATTTGCATCGAAAGACCAAACCTTGATTTTCATGTCGTTTTTTTCTCATTTTAACGATGTTTTATGAAAAAGTCGTTGTACTGAAAATTTCTACAATTTTGAATATATGTGAATGTTTTGATGTCAAAATAATAGACATTTTTTAAAATTAAATTCAGAAAAAACTCCGATGGTAAAAAGTATTATAATAACAAAATTACCGTTAGTTGAAAAATTTGGGGGGGGGGGCGTGGCAAAAACTAAGTATGTAACCTTTTAAGTTGGGATGCACTTAATATGTATGCCTAGTTTGAGCGAAATCCGTTGAGCCGTTTAGATTTGTATAAAGTCCAAACAAATCAACAAACAAACAGAAAATGAGTTTTATTACTATAGATAAAGATGGCGCTGAAGTTGGTGTGCTTAAAAAAATGTGAAAATCGGGCCAAACCATAGATCAACTCCAGATCTTCTGAACATAAAAATACAAAAATGCATTTGAATATAGACCCCTGAATGCACATCTTTAAGCTAGGGTTTCTGGAATGTTTTTAGTAGTAACAACGAAACAGCTGTTTTTCATTTGCTTAAATTTAAATTCGAAGAATAAGTTACAGATAGTTATAAATAAATACCGATGTTTGAGTCCATCTCTTACTAATTAAAGTACATTTACACAGAAGCTAATTTGCTCATGTTGGCCAAAAATCTTAAATGAGATGAGAAATACCACAAACAGCTGTTTTTTAAAAACGACTGTTTTCAGAAACCCTACTTTATATTAGCTTTATATTAGCTAAATGGTATGAAAATATGGAAAATGAAAAAAATGTATGAAGCGTGGAAAAAAGTCAACAAATTTACGTTACTTTTGACTATATTAAGGCTATTCAGAGTTTGAATACGCTGGTCTGCTATTTGTATTATTTGCGATTTGTACACCAATTTATGAAAGCGTATTTTGCTTTGTTTTTGTTTTGCATACAAGCACGAATACGCAGGCACGCGCATGGTGTAAGAAAACCAGGTGTTAGTGAGTTTTTGACAACACCGTGAATTTCTTTGCTTCTGTCAAAAAATTGTGAGCGAAAGAGCGGAACTGTTGATAATTGTCAAATTGTGTTATTTGTCATGAGTTGCGAGATGATGTGCTATAGTTTTTATTGTGCGATTTAAGTATAAATAAATATTTAATGCAATTAATTGTGCCATGTTGTGTTGACAAAAAGTTATAGCAGTTGTCTTCGCCGATTTGCCAAGTTTTTCATTGAATATTTAGGCCATTTTATCAGAAACGTGCGCTGGAAGGTGCCGCCGACATGACGCTTTGGCCAGCATGCAAATTGTCTTGCATTCACATCGTCTGCTTCAAAGTTCATTTATACGGTTGTGGCACTTGAGAGAAATGCACTCTTTTTCCGCCTTTGCTCGAACTGTCACTGTGCTTTTCTTTGTTATAAGCATTCATTTTCTTCATTTCTTTTCATCCATTCTGACAGTTCGACCGAGCTCGCTCTCAAGTGCCACAACCTTATAAATGAGCCTTGGTCTGCTTCAAGAACATATCGAAGAACATATTCTCACTTTAATCTCACTAAGAATCTTATAAACTTGCAGAAAGACACGAATTTAAAAAAATTTGTTTTTATTTCAATTCACTATCAACTGTTTTTGACAAGAGCGAGGAAACATAATTTTATCATTTTGAGAGAGAAGTGTCAAATTTACTTACACCTCTGTTTCTTACACCATGGGCACGCGTAAATAAAAGTAGCCCTTGGACGAGTTTTTTGTACCTCGCATTTTTATGCTCTGTCTACAGCCGCATGATCACATAAATCACAGGGTTGCATAATTTTTTAATACGACAATCACATGGCGAGGTGCTCACGGTTTGAACAATAACAAATGCTATAAATACGATTTGTTGAATGTACGCTTAAAATGTGAATAGCCTTATTGTTGCGTGTAAAACTAGGAAAATATTCCCAAGGTGCTTATTTTGGTAAAATATGTGTAGAATTACAATTAGGGTGCTCACAGTTTCGTTTTATCTGGTGTGGTATCTTTGCCGACTGTTAACATTAACATTTTGCCATCTGATAACTATTTTTGTTTTTGTTTTGCATACAAAATAAAGATAACACAAAATATTACAATTGCCATGCTTTGAAGCGTGTTTGTCTTTTGTGGTAATGTGGCAATGCTGACAGTTGATTTATTTTATTGTTCAGAAAATGGAAGCAGAAGAAATGGAAAGGAAAGTGAAATAAATTTGAATAAATTAATGTTGATCTTTTCTTCTCAGGTGAAGCAGAAGCGTTTGTAAAATGTCAATTTTAGAATTAATATGTAAAAATAAACTGTGAATACCCTAAATACAAACAGATTAAAATAAAAATAATTTAAATCGGTCGATTAGTTTGTTTGCAGTAGTGTGGCCCGTTTTGAAAAAGTATGTTTCGGAAAGTACATATTCTTGAATATAATCAATTTTCAATTTTCAAAAAATTGGTTGTCCCTTAAATATACAAAATTTTCATTTCGTACAGAAATTAGTTTTTTTTTAAATTGTAGGGTATTTTGTATTATATAACAATTTTTAGGGCGCATGATCGAACTCGAACGGGGGCATTGGATAGGTGCTAGTACGCGTGCGGGTATAAAAATGTTTATTGTAGAGTATTCGTAAACATTTTCGAAAATCTTCTGAGGCATTTTTTCTGGATCTAATCATTATGTAAAATTATTTTTTTACATAATTTTCTTTTACCTTTCACAACTAAGCTTATGAGTTTTGTACGGTTTTTTAAAATTTTTGTACTACTCGCCCTCTTGTGTTCCAACAAAAAACTCTTTATATTTATTTTTCTTTTACCTCGAAAGACAGACGATTTAAGTACCCATTTATGCAAAACTATAAAAATCTATTTTCCCCAAAATGAGCTCGCAATAATTTTTTTTTTGTGAACGTGCAAAATTATTTTATGCCTTCTAATGAACTCGTGACGAAGCTATAAATAAACCTTGAAAATGCCGGCATAAATAATGAACGCGATGAGCACCAGTTGCTAGCTAGTTGCAGCAAAATAAAAATAAAATAATTAACTTAGGTATGTATATCGCATAGCTGCATCTGGAAATGTTTGCAAGTACAATTATATTACTTGGCCACTAAGTTGTAAATTGTATTAGCTAATATGACCAAACAAGGTGAGGCATCAAAGACGAGTTACGCATTAAGACTCGCTGATGCTATTTCGATTAAATTTACATTGCATATAGTATATACATTAAGGTTTTTCATACACTCTAGTTATCACTCACACGGAACTGAACCAGTATTTGTCTAATTAATCAGAATATTATTAGTACTTTTCTCTACTCGTCTTACAAAAAATACAAATAAGTTATGTGTTTAGTATGTAAATTTAGTTGCAGAGCAACGGATTTTAAAATTTTAAAAATTGATAATTTTTACAGTTTCATCAAAAAAAAATACAAAAGCACAAAAAATTACAAATGTTTATCTAAACACTTTTTAAAGACGTTTTGATACAGTTTTATCAATTTCAATATAAATACAATTTTTCAAACTTTAGTCATCTTATAAAATTTTATAAATTTGAAAGTAAAAAATGCTACAAGTCAAAAGAAAAAAACATAGAAAAGAGTTGAAGATCATTATGAACGTAAATCAAACAAACAAAAACCGATTCTTCTATTAATTGACTTAAAATTGTGTCAATTTAAAATTGACAAGCAAAAAATTTAAGAACGAAAGAGCTGCATCGCACAGTGGTTGAAAAGTTAAAATCAATACCAAAATTCATGAGCTTTTTCGATGAATTTATTTTCATTGAATACGTTTAATGCGAAAACGTTTGAATAATGTCGAAAAAAATTGGTAACTTTCAAGTATCATTACAGACAAACTAGGAAAATATTGCGCTCTGGCTTTTTTAAGGGATGGCCACTTTTAAAAAAAACCTCCTTTTTGGATAACCGGTTTTGTAAATTTCGGTCTTCCACCGAAACTAAAAACCAAAGAAATAGTTGCGCCTGGTTTATAATGAAACCTTTTATTGTACCTTTACCGAGTCTCTGTTTTGTAGATGTTGGTGCATGTTTGAAGTGCCACCTCCTCAGTGGCGTAAAAAGCGGGCTCGCAGAGCCCGCATTGCGGGCGGGCGCAACTAAGCCAGGGGCGCCCTCAAGTTCCTTGATAATAATTATAAATAAAGTGGAGAACGACGCACATTATAAAATAAGCGGCCAAAAATCTCCAAGTTGCATTTTTTAAAAATAAAATTTTTCTTTTTATTCAAATTATAGTTATTTTTTTATATTAAAGTAAAGTTTAAAATTTTTTATGTAAATTTTAGGCAACCTTGCTGTTTTTTTTACATTTTTAAAATATTTTTTTAATTATATTGACTTTATATGATTTAAATACAAATTCGTATTTAAATTATATCAAGTCAACATAATAAATATAGAGGTCATTTAGGAAAAAAAACTTTAATATTTTTTTAAGTTTATCATAAAAGTAAACACTAAAAGCGGGATAAAAATTTTTAAATAATCAATTTTAAAAAGCTTAAAAAATAATTTTGAGAAAGATTGACTATAAGTTTTTCACAAAAACTTCATAAGACCTGCGTTACACCAAATCAAAAAAAATAATTCTTGCTAATACGGAAGATATAAATTTTTTTTATGGTGACTTATTTAGTTAAAATGTTAGATATATTTGATGTATGGCAGCTGATTATTTTTCAAAATTATACTTATTTAAAAACACAAAACAACTCAATTTTTAAAATGTCCTTGCTGTTATCAAAAAAGCTTACAAATATGAACAAAAACGTAGTTAATTTGAATGGGTAGCATTTTCCAAGGTTGATTTACTAAATATAATTCCTCATCTAAGAAATGTATGTAGCAAATTTCGTTGTTTTGAGACAAGACCAAATGAAGTTTCAGGCAAAAATGGGTTTCGTTTATATGGGAAGTGGATGTGGCAGAGGTCGGATTTGTGTAACTTTTTCAAGATTTCTTAATTTTGTCTTTAAAGATATTCGTGCCAATTTTTATTGCTCTACGATCACTCATTCTTTTTCTTTTTTTGGCCAAATATTTTGAGCAAAAGTCGTCTTTGTTTAGCAAAATTCGATTATGGTCGGAGTCGATTTACCCGTTTGCTTTCATATTTTCAGCAAGTCAGCTACTAATGTTATTTGAATCAGTCAGTTGGTCACATTTTGTGACGTTAGCAAATTCTTTAGTTAACAGGTAACGTCAAATACAAAACATTTTAACTAAACATCTGAAACTTATCATTCCACCCATAAAAAATTATTGATCCCGTTTATTCAATCATTAAGTTTGTTTACTTTTTAAATCATTAACATGTGATGCTTTGAGATAAAATCTTATAAATTTTATTATATTTGAAATTATAAAAAGTATTTCTTACGTTATTGCTTTTTTTAACAAATTCTATTAAAATACAATATATAAATAAAATAAGATATTTTTAAAATATAACTGTTGTAATAAATGATGATCATCATATGACCATTGAATTAAAAAAGTCTCTTTTTCTTTTCTTTTTTTGTTTGTCAAGAGTTCTCTTGTTTTTTTCTATGCTTCTAGTTACCTAGTAATAACATAGTTTTACTCTAAAAGTAAAAACAAGGCGCTTTTAGAAACCTGCGGGCGGGCGCACAAAATAAAGTTACGCTACTGCCCCTCCTATTTTCAACCGCAAAGGTTACACTCTGCCAAACCATTCTGCACTTTTTTAAAATACCGCCACACTTCACTCTTCATTTACGTTTAAAATTTCTTATTTTGTTCTATTTTTTGCAAATTTGCAATGTTCATTCACCACCGCCGCCATTTTGTCAGGGTTGCTAAGTGATAAATTCTCGTTGTCGGTTTTGAACATTTGCCACCGGTGTTACTGTATTTTTCCTTCTAAAAAAAAACACCGAAAAAACATCGGTTTTTACAAAAAACACCGATCACTCTTAAGAACCAACGTTTTTGGCCATCCCTAGCTTTTTTATCTACTAAAAGCATTATTATAAAACATTTCTGCAAACTCGAAATTTTTTTTAGTTTTAATTTTTATAATCAATTCTTTATGAGTGAAAATTCGTGAAAATTTTTCTTTAAAATTAATAAGTTTTTATAAAAAAGTTTAAAAAAAAACGTTCTGGACCACACAGAAAATTTTTAAAAAAATATTATATATTTATACAAATTTAGAAATAATAAAAAAAATAAAAATTATGTATTCTCCATAAACAAGTCTGTTATTAAATGTTTTAAATCTGCACTGTCTGTCTTGCGCGAGCCATACAGAGCACTGCACAGTGGTATGATTGGTACAAACGAGAGGGAATAAATTATTTTGATGACGTTTTTAGTGCGTTAGGCACAAAAAAGTACAAAAAGGGTTTTTAAATATTTGGACAAGTGGGCGTGGCACCTTCCATACAAATAGATCTTATTTGTAGCAATATTTGAAAAACCAGTTAAGCCATAACAACAGAAACTTAGTCAGTCATCAAGTGCATCATTTAACCCAAATCACCCTGAGTAAATTTTTTTTAAATTTGCAGAATGACCTGTTAACGCAAATAAAAAATGGTTTTAACTAAAATAAGCACATTTTAAGTGTTTGTGTTTTCGTTGCCATATGGCAACGATAGGGTGTTTCGGGTTAAAGGAAATGTGTCAAAAGTAGGCGTGATTGGATCCCATACAAATGGATCACATTTTTAGCAATATCTGGAGAACCAGTAATGCCACAACAACAAAAACTTAGGCAATTATCAAGTACGTCTTTTGAAGGATATATGCTAAATAAGGGCGTGATTTGGAAAGTGGGCGTGGCACCTCCCAAACAAATGGATCACATTTTTCGCAATATCTTGAGAACCAGTAATGCCACAAAAACAAATCTTTGAACAATAATAAGGTACGCTATTTGAAAGTTACGTGCCAATACAAAAAAGGACATTCGCTTACTTTTTCTCCAGATATTGCGAAAAATGTGTTTTAATTGTATGGGAGGTACCACGCCCACTTGTCCAATCAATTGCATATACAATTCGATATAAAGAAAAAGAGAAAAATTAAATTTTTAGCAGAATATAATTTTATCAGCACATCGCAGCACTTCTGTTTCATAAATAAAATATTTTTTATTAGTATTTAACTTAAATGTTTCAAATAACAAAAGTGAGCGCATTAGAGCTCTTTTCACAACATGTGGCGAAATCAAAATGCGTTTCAAAAATTTGTTCAGTCGTAAGTCTCAGTGCATTAACAATTTGATTTAGTATATTTTTAGGCATTACTTTACAACATACAAGCCATGTATGCTACAAGACTTGCGCACGTCTTATTATACTGCCAAAAAGTATGCTCTTAAATTTGCAAGATTTTTTAAGTATCATTTTGGCAATCGCTTAAATAATAATAACGGTCAGCATATAATAGCAACTTATAGTAACTTTTTTTATTTTTTTTTATAAAAATTAAACAAATAATATCTTTGAATTAAATAACTCACCAAATTCCGTTTGAATGCTTTGCCTCATGAAAGTTGAAATTGTAAAAATTACGTGCACTAAAACTTTACTTATAGGAGTTGGGAGTGTGGCATAAAATATATTTGTTTTATTTAAAAAAATTTAAAAAATATTCAGGATTATTCGATGTCAATTACTCAATTAATAAAAACCCTTTTTTTACACAACAAAGACCATTGAATTATAAATCTTTGTATTGAATTTTTAAGTCTATTTTTTTAAAAAAAAAGGTTTTATTTTATAATAATTTCATTTAATGCAAATTTATTAATGAAATTCAAACGAAATCGCAGGGTTGAGCAACAACACAAACGCATTCACATCAACAAAAAAACACCTGCTTAACGATGCTGATGACAACGTGTAGTCAGTAGAAGCAACACTTTTGTTATTTTTTGCTGCTTTTGTTCTTTGGATAGCTGCTAAATATGTATGATAGCCAATACACTATCCTTTTAATAGCTTATTGTGATCTGCTGCAACATAGCTTCACGCATTAACATAAAAAAAATCACCTACTTAACAATGCTGATGACAACGTGTAGTAAGTAGAAGCAACATTTTTGTTATTTTTTGCTACTTTTTGTTTTATGGAGTGTAGAATTATCATTCGATGTGCAAAGAAATATTTTTGAAACAAAGTTCTTGCAAGTATGAAACATAATTTGCAAATTTATATTTATTAATGATAAAAACGTCACGTAACAACGAGATTGCTATGTGTGTAATATACACTGTGTATGCGTGCAAGTATCGAGCGGACTACAAACTAGCCCAGTAGTCCCAGTCGTAAAGGAATCTTTAACAAATCATGCACGACTTTTCTTCAGCTTTGACGAAACATGCTGATTTGGTCATACATTTCCTTGACGAAAATCTCATATAAAAGTTCCAAATTCGTGCACTGTTTGAAAACTTTCTGTTTTCGATGAACGAAAACAAGACAGATTTGTTAAGTAATTATCGACAAATGTATCTTATGCAGTAAGTTTATTTAAGAAATCATCATGACATTTTCGTGCACGATGCCTTATACTGCAGGGAAGATTCGAGCCAAGAATTATAGAAACAAGATTACGACATCGTCGTCACTGGAGCCAATTGAATGTTGCCTTCTCTATGTTTTCCCTTATTAGCCATCTCCAGCCCAATAGGAAGAGTTGGCTCCAACGACGTCATCTAGCGTTAAAACAAGCGGATGTCGTAATCTTGTTTCTATCATTCTTGGATTCGAGCAGACTAACAAACGAGTAGACTCGTGCGCAATTCTCTCTTTCTCTCTCTCTTTCTCTTTCTTTGTGTCTATGTTTCTGACACACATTAAATTTCGTTAAAACACATTTGTTATTTTTATTTGTGTGTTTGTTTTATTATGTGTAAAAATGTGTGTAATACAGAGAAATCTGATGTTAGAATTTCAAAAAGTTTTCTGGCGCTAGGGTATGTATTGTTTATGTAAATGTATTTTTTATTTTATACTGTTTGTATATGTGCTGGCAGTATTAAGGGGTCGCTTATTTTGAATCTGATGTTAGAATTTAAAAAAAAAATTATTACTCGGGTAAAGACTAAATATGTAGTTTTTTTTTATACTCTTTGTAGATGCGCTGATCGCTGATTTCGAATCTTATTTTAGAATTTTAAATAATATTGTTTACACTGGGGTGGACCCTAAAAATTAGTTTTTTACAGAATTTGTATACGTGCTAGCAGTATACGGCAGCGCTGAGATTTCGAACCTGATGTTAAAATTACAAAAAGTTTTTTGACACTAGGGTGGACCCATGAAAATGCGTTTTTTGTATTATACTTTTTGTATTTAAGCTGGCAGTAATAAGGGGTCACTGATTTCGAACCTGGTGTAAGAATTTTAAAAAGGTTTTTTACACTAGGGTGAACCCTAACAATGTGTTTGTTGTTTTTTTATACTCATTGTAGATGCGCTGGTCGCTGATTTCGAATAGAATGTAAGAATTTCAACAATTTTTACACTAGGGTGGACCCCAAAATGTGTTTTTTGTTTTATACTCTGTGTATATGTGCTGGCAGTATTAAGGGGTCGCTGGTTTCGTACCTGATGTAAGAATTTTAAAAATGTTTTTTGACTCTAGGGTGAACCCTAACAATGTGTTTTGTGGCTTTATACTCTTTGTAGATACGCTGGTCGCTGATTTCGAATCCAAAAGTTTTTTAAAAAAATATTTCCAAAAGTCTTTTGACACTAGGTCGGACCCTGAAAATTAGTTTTTTACACTTTTTTTATAGTATATGTGTTGGCAGTAATAAGGGATCGTTGATTTTAACCTGATGTAAAAACATCAAAAAGTTTTTTAACACTAGGGTGGACCCTAAAATTTTTTTTTCTGTATGTTCTTTGTGTATGTTCTGGTAGTATTAAGGGTGGACCCTAAAAATGTGTTTTTTTGTATACTATTTGTAAATGCGCTGGTCGCTGATTTCGAATTTGATGTTAGTATTTAAAAAAATTTTTGACACAAGGGTAGACCCTAAAAATATGTTTTTCGTTTTATATTCTTTGTATATGTGCTGGCAGTATTAAGGGGTCACTGGTTTCGTACCTGATGTAAGAATTTTAAAAAGGTTTTTTGACTCTAGGGTGAACCCTAACAATGTGTTTTGTGGCTTTATACTCTTTGTAGATGCGTTGGTCGCTGATTTCGAATCCAAAAGTTTTTTAAAAAATATTTCCAAAAGTCTTTTGACACTAGGGTGGACCCTGAAAATGTGTTCTTTACACTTTTTGTATAGTATATTGTTGGCAGTAATAAGGGATCGCTGATTTTGAACCTGATGTAAAAACATCAAAAAGTTTTTTAACACTAGGGTGGACCCTAAAAATGTTTTTTTTTCTTTATAATCTTTGTGTATGTTCTGGTTATATTAAGTGTGGACCCTAAAAATGTGTTTTTTGTGTCCTATTTGTAAAAGCGCTGGTCGCTGATTTCGAATTTGATGTTAGTATTTAAAAAATTTTTTGACACAAGGGTGGACCCTAAAAATATGTTTTTCGTTTTATATTCTTTTTATATGTGCTGGCAGTATTAAGGGGTCGCTGGTTTCGTACCTGATGTAAGAATTTTAAAAAGGTTTTTTGACTCTAGGGTGAACCCTAACAATGTGTTTTGTGGCTTTATACTCTTTGTAGATGCGTTGGTCGCTGATTTCGAATCCAAAAGTTTTTTAAAAAAAATTTCCAAAAGTCTTTGACACTAGGGTGGACCCTGAAAATGTGTTTTTTACACTTTTTGTATAGTATATTGTTGGCAGTAATAAGGAATCGCTGATTTTGAACCTGATGTAAAAACATCAAAAAGTTTTTTAACACTAGGGTGGACCCTAAAAATGTTTTTTTTCTTTATAATCTTTGTGAATGTTCTGGTTATATTAAGTGTGGACCCTAAAAATGTGTTTTTTGTATCCTATTTGTAAAAGCGCTGGTCGCTGATTTCGAATTTGATGTTAGTATTTAAAAAATTTTTTGACACAAGGGTGGACCCTAAAAATATGTTTTTCGTTTTATATTCTTTGTATATGGGCTGGCAGTATTAAGGGGTCGCTGATTTCGTATCTGATGGAAGAATTCTAAAAAGGTTTTTTTACACTAGGGTGAACCCTAACAATGTGTTTTGTGGCTGTATTCTCTTTGTAGATGCGCTGGTCGCTGATTTCGAATACAAAAGTTTTTTCAAACAAAAAAATTTCCAAAAGTCTTTTGACACTAGGGTGGACCCTGAAAATGTGTTTTTACACTTTTTGTATAGTATATGTGTTGGCAGTAATAAGGGATCGCTGATTTTGAACCTGATGTAAAAACATCAAAAAGTTTTTAACACTAAGGTGGACCCCAAAATGTTTTTTTTCTTTATAATCTTTGTGTATGTGCTGTCAGTATTAAGGGTGGACCCTAAAAATGTGTTTTTTGTATGCTATTTGTAACTGCGCTGGTCGCTGATTTCGAATTTGATGTTAGTATTTCAAAAATTTTTTGACACAAGGGTGACCTCAAAAATTAGTTTTTCGTTTTATACTCTTTGTATATGTGCTGGCAGTATTAAGGGGTTGCTGGTTTCGAACCTGATGTAAGAATTACAAAAAGTTTTTTGACACTAGGGTGGACCCTAAAAATTATTTTTGATTTATACTCTTCGTAGATGCTCTGGTCGCTGATTTCGAATCTGATGAAAGTATTTAAAAAACTTTTTGACACAAGGGTAGACCCTAAAATTGTTTTTTTTTTGCATTACACTCTTTTGTGAATGTGATAGTTGTCGACCCCTAAGATTCCAGAAATCAGCGACCCCTCAAGATTTCGAATCTTATGTTAGAATTTAAAAGAATTTTTAATGCTAGGGTGGACCCTAAAAATGTGTTTTTTGTTTTATACTCTTAAGTAAGTTCAGTTTTCAATTAATAAAGGCTCCATACGAGAAACATGATGAATGTTCAAAGCTCAACGCATTGTTGCGTCATGAAAAAAACATCGCTGACAGCGGTAACTGCCTATTTTCATCTCTCATACGAATTTTACACCTTTATTTTCAATAAATAATTTTTTTCTCCAAAGTATTAAATTAAACTTTTAGATTTGATTGTTCATTTGCATTATTTGCCTTGAAAAAATTATCTCTATATATATAAAATAGGATGTGTGTATGTATGTAACGTATGGACTCCAAAACGGCTGGGCCGATTTTGATGAAATTTTCAGGTAATGTTCATCTTGGTACGATGGGTAACATAGGCTATATTTGGACCCGATAGGTGGCGCTGGGGTGGACTTATATCGAAAATTTGAATTTATGGACCAATTTAACTGAAATTCAGAATGTATGTTTGTTTGATCATAAGAAAATAATTTGTGTATAAATGGACACGGGAGGTGGCGCTGGGGTGGACTTATTTCGAAAATTCGATGGCGTGAAAAATATATAAATACTTTTAATTTTATTTTATAACGAGGGGAGTAGCGAAGCACACCGGGTTCAGCTAGTATAAAATAAAAATATTAAGAGCAATAAAAATATACAGATTTTATATCGAATTAAATTCGGAGTTGAAGAAAAAGCGTAAAAACTTTGTTCTTGACGGCGTCCCTCGACCGCACCACTTTTTTCAACAAGGGTACGATACATTTTTTTGACAAAATTGTAATTCCAGATGATTAACATTTTTAAATAAGTCTTGGTTTGTTACAAATGAATTTTATTTTTTATGAAAAAAAACCTTTTTTGCAAAATACACCTGAAGGTAATATATTAAATATTGAAAACCACGAAATTAAATTAAAAATATACATAAAAATTAAATTAAATTTGATTTTGTAAAATTGTTTTACTTAATAACAACTTTTAGCGATACTCAATAGCATTTAAAAGCCAAAATTTTGGTTCATTTTCAAACTTGATCTTTCTTTTTTTTCATAAAAATGCTTGCATATAGATTTTTGGTTCAATAGACTCAGAATGACGGAGGTCATCGTGATGACAGGAGATCAGGCAAACTCAGAAAATAGTGCTGATCAATATTATTTACATATACAATATATTTTTTTATACCTCTTCAAGGTCGTAATAAACGGAATGACAAAGTTAATATACCCCTAATATGGGGGGATTAAACATTGTTGTTCTACATAAAAATTCATAACCATGTAGTTACCGCATTCAGCAGTGGCTTATCTTAGATACATATTTGAGACACCAGAACATTCTTCTGTCATCTGGCACATGTGCCAAAAGAGAATTGCAGTCCATTTTGAAATGTTAATTACCGGCTTCTAGTTAAATCAGTAGTTTTATCTCGCAAATGATTTGAGAAAAACTTACTATACAATTGAGATACTTTACAATTTGCATTAAAGAGAAAATTTAAACTAAAGCAAGCATCAATTC
This sequence comes from Dichetophora obliterata, assembly GCA_963920525.1. NCBI lineage: Eukaryota > Metazoa > Arthropoda > Insecta > Diptera > Sciomyzidae > Dichetophora > Dichetophora obliterata. Next base: position 202,443,888 of record OY986438.1, on the reverse strand, counting down.
GCACTATTTGCATACATGTATGTTGTAGATACTTATGTGTGTTAATAGGAACACCTAAATATTGAGTCATAGATTCGAAAACATAGATTTTTAAATCTTATTGCACTTATAATGTACAAACCCTTAAGAACGGAATGCATGCAGATATTTTTAATATTTTTCATGAAATCATTCTAGAAAAAATCAAACAGAAACAAGTCGGAAAACTGAAAAATTACATCACTTCCAGATTGATTTATACACCATCGCACGAGACAAACAAATCTTAGCCTTGGCAAGTGTCGACAAGGAGTCTCCAAACTTTCTCAGCTGTTACGTCATGACTTACTCACCTCTACAGTTATGAACAGCGAATTTAATAAATGCACAATATTTTATTTTAAATTTGATACAAATGCTTTTTACTTTCTCTTCCTTCTGTGTCACACTTCCTCTTTTACTGCTTGATTAATTTATTGATCGTCTAGCGGTCTATATTTATTGTTTGTTCTTTGTTAAGTGGCTTTTAAAATTTATTAAAACTTATTATGATCCAAATGCACTATTTTGCTTTAGGCCAATTTTAACGGTTGTATTTTATATTATTGTCCAATAGCCAGAATTCGTTTTGTTTTTTTTTCTTTTTTCAAACAGCAAAAATTGCAAAATTACTTAGCTTCCAATAATAAACGTTCTCTTTGCTCAACTGAATGGGCATTCGTTGTCACTAGATATTCGAGAAATTTTTCCGTCAGGCTTCTTGGTCGTTAATGTTATTGTTGTGTGAGCGCAGCAGAGTCACGAGCACTCGGAGCAGTCCATGCTTTTGAGTTCAACGTGTTTTCACATCTAATTTTCCTCTCAAGCGTACGGCAAGCGTATGGTTGTCAGGCGTGGGCAACTTTTTTGTGTAGCAAGAGTGCAAACGCAAACAGTCTATCTTTATATCATATCATATATCAACGGTGTGCAAATGCGGTTCTTTGTTAAGTAAAGTGCGGTTATTTTTTTATATTGATATTTAAAAATATATCAAAAAAATTAAAAAATTGTATATACCTGGTCAAATTCCATGTAATTCCATGTTGTTCTATAGTTTTTTGACCGACGATTTGACTAAACATTTGATAATGTGAACCCTGTTTTTCTTAACTGAACGTTCTCTTTAATTATGCTGTACCTACTTTTTCTCCATGATACAATTACAAGGTAAGCTCAGATTAGAGAGTGTGGTCTGACAAAAGTTCAGCTAGATGTCAAAGTCAGCCATTTGAAATGTAGTTTTGACATAGAATTACGACTTACAGCGTGGTTTGTATGGGAGTCATTTTTACAAATTTTTACAGTTTTTAGTTTACACTTTTAAGTATACCTACAGCCTTAAATATTCATCGTACAAAGATACATTATATGCCTAAATATCAGTTATGGGATGAATGAAACGAATATTTTTTATGGATTTTGTCACTTCTTTAATAATGTCACGAAATAGCGAAGGACAAAAAGAAAAAAATTCAGATTTTTGTATGAGAAAAACATACATAAAACACTTTAGTAGTTGCTTACGTTGCTGTTATGGTTGTTGGTTAGGTTCATGCACAACCCGAGAGCAACATCATGCCGTTTGTTGTCGTGCTGCTTGTGTTGTTGTGGTTGTTATTAATATTCATGTAAAAGTAACATATGAGCATTTCCAGAAAAATGCCGTGACCAAAAATTAAAAATTGTTAAAAACTTATTATTTTATTATATCATTTAGGAAAAACATTTTAATTTTATGAGTTTCAGCGATTTCAGCATAAATTTATTAACCATGATGATCGAATCGTCTGCGCTGTTTCACAAATGAAGTTTTTCTTTTTCGCAAATGTTTCGTAAGCCTTTTTTGTTTTGCACCTTTTAAAAAAAGTTTTATACAGAAAGTCTTGCCCAATTCAGAGAGTTTTGCAAATTTTGTAATCCAAGTCAGAAATCACTTCCGTTGTTTGTAACGTAACGCCAGCACAGATAATTGCTTATATCCTTAGATCCTGAGGGTTAATTGTTGTCATTGTTTTAACCAAATATAGTGCTACTTAATTACTACAAAATTATAAAAAAAAACTTTTAAAAATTAGACTTTTTCATTATATTTTTTTATTATTTATTAGTACAAATCGTCCATAACGCCAGTTTGGAAATGTCCATATACATTAGACCGGATCTAGAATTTTAGGTTTCGAGGTCTCAAAAGTTAGAGGAACTCATTACACACTTTTTTTCAAATCGGAGAAAATTTGCCAAAGCAATTTTGATTCTCCTGAAGGTCCTTTTTGGTAAAAAACATATTTTTTTCAAATTGGAGAAAATCCGCCGAAGCAATTTTGATTCTCCTGAAAGTCCTTTTTGGTAAAAAACCCTGTTTTTTGCTTGTAACTTTTTATTTTTCACAGAACGCATACCCACATCTGCTAAAATGTTAAATTTCTTACTCGTACCAACATTTTGACATAAAAAATTTTTTAAAATTATGTTTCATTATAACTCTTATTGACCACCAAAAATTGAATTTTTTGCTATTTTTAAAAACACATTTTTTTAAACCTCTGTAAAAGATACATTTTCACTAGATTTACATGGAATTGTTATTGTTGTAAAAGTATTAAGTTTTTCTTTATTTCGCTTTAATCAAGTATAACGCTTTAATCAAAAATAATCACGTAAAAATTTATTATCATTATATATTTCGTCCACTGGGGTGATTTTTTTCACTTTGACATTCGAAGAACTTAGTTTTTTGTTGCATTGAGAGTCATTTTTTAGTGCGCTAACCTTGTTAATTAACCTTGTAACCGACATGATTTAAGATGACATTAAATCCGAACGATAAAGCAGTGAAAAAATTAAATTAATTGTTTGTATGAGTAAGAAATGTATCATTTTTTCAGATTTTTAAAGTCGATTTCTAACGTTCTGTCAGTTTTCGCACACAGCTTTGATTAAAGCGACTTACAGAAAGAACGAAGGTCTTAATCCTTTCCAACAGTAACAATAGCACGTAAATCTAATACAAAATGTGTGTTTTACGGCAGTTTTTAAAAAATGTGTTTTTAAAAATAGCAAAAATTTCCATTTTTGTGGTTAATAAGAGTTATAATGAAGTATAATTTTAAAAACTTTTTTATGTCAAAATGTTGGTATGAGTACGAAATTTAACATTTTAGCAGATGTGGGTATGCGTTCTGTGAGAAATAAAAAGTTAAAAGCAAAAAACATGGTTTTTACCAAAAAGAACCTTCAGGAGAATCAAAGTTGCTTCTGCGAATATTCTCCAGTTTTAAAAAAAGGATGCAGAAATAATTTTAATGAGTTCCTCTTACTTTTAAGACCCTGAACGGCTGACATTTTTTTCCAAACAAGAACGATCCGGCCTAATATACATATAAATAAATACATACTTAGCAGTGGCTTTAGTTTTTGTCGTTTGTAATTGTTTTTGCTATTATTCAACAAGATAATTAAAATAAATAATACAGATGTACTCGTATGTAGCTTCAGAAAATTGTATTACTAGAAAATTCTATTTAAATTTTAATTATATTTATTACATGCTAAAAATATATTTTGTTGGCTGAAATTTGAATTTTCAATTGAATTTAAAATATACATAAGTTCTTTATCACAGGAAAAATACTTAATTCATACTTTTCCCAAATATTTATTTCCATTTACTAAACATAACATTAATTGTATTTTAGTTTTAACCAACATAAAAATGAACAAGAACAACAAATTCATCACCAAAAATATCAAACAAAGAATCACGATGCAAAATAAACAATTTTTATTTAAGCGATAAAATTTTTTAAATTTTGAAAAATATATGTATATGGAAAAAAATTTTTTTCTTCATTGCTGAATAAAAATAAGTTCCAAGTCTACACTTACGATACTAACAAAACTGTGTATTTTTTTAGTTGTAGTTGTTGCGAACGGCTTGAACCAATCAAGAACAAAATATTAAAATATTGCCCAAAGATTTGTTTTAAATCTCGTTTTTATTTTGTTTAAAAACTTTTCATTTAAAAACTTGAAATGAGTAATTTTTTTGGAACGAAGTTTCTTTATGGTTCTTGTGGGTGGTGTGATTTGGTAGAACTCGTCACGTAACAGTGAGATTTGTGTACGAGTATCTACCCAGAGAATACAAACTACCCAGTGGGCATTTTAGCTAGCGATACGCAAAAGAAAGCATGCTAGTAGTGCTTTTATTGTCGTCAATATACCTTCCATGCTCGCTGTATTTATGAGTGCTTCTGTCAAGCTTATCATTTAAAGGTTTGGAGTCTTTTCATGTTATTTTATACGGAAAAATTTTTTAAAAAATTTAGAAAAAATTATAAATGATCAGATCAATTAAAAAAAAATCAAAACTTAAAGAAAAAAAATTTTTTTTGTCCGAGTTGGATCGCGAACCCAGGTCTCCAAAATCTAGCACATTACATATCACATTATATGAAAACTTTTATATGGAAAAATTCTAAGTCTTTTCTATTATTTTTGTATGAAGAAATTTTACAAAAAAATTCCAAAAAAATTTTGAAATGAACAGAAAAATTTGTAAAAAATGTAGATTTTAAAAAAAAAATACAAAAAAATTTTTGTTGGTTCGAGCTGGGCTTAGAACCCGCGTTCTCGAAAGCTTACTTTCATTTGTAATGATGCAAAAATAAGCTGTAAGAAGTTCGTTAACAACTGCGGTAAACGAGTGGATAAAGACTCAACAAGTTATGCTTAAGCAAACAAAAGTTTGAGAGCGAAAGCACGCACTTACACAGCAATATATGAAGTCGCCCAAGTTTTGTCTAAGCATTCTTTTCGTTCAGTTTTTCAACTTTCGTTTACTTTTTGAAACTTGAGAGAGAGCGCTTGACATCGTAGTTTGCTAAGCAGAATAGGGTTGCAAATAGTACTGAAAATGTGTTTGATTAAAATTTTGACAAATTTTTCAAAGAACTTTTGAACTTTTTCAATATATTTTTGTCAAGATTTTGTAAACGTTTGACATTTTCATAAGCATGAAATCTGCCAACTTGGGCGACTTTTCTACTTAATCATACATTTCGTCAACTTTTCTCTGAGAATTTTGTTTGCTTAAGCATAACTTGGTTGGGCCTTTAGATGCCGGACCGCCAGATGAGAGGACGTTAGTTCAAATCTGGAAATTGTCAAAAGTTTTTTTATTTTAAGTTGATATTTATATTGCTTTTCTTTCTAATGTACATTCTCAAAAAGGGCTTCTAGCAGGCTTCTTTAGAGTTTCGAGAAAGGAAAGCCTAGAAAATTTTCTCGTTTCATATAAAAAAGTTAATGGACTTGAAAATGAGTACGGAAGGGCTAAGAAATCTATATGTTGGCCTAGAAGCGCTTCAAAGCCCTGCTTTTGCCCACTGGGTAGCAGTCTAGTGCGCTGTGTGTGTGCGTGCGAGTATTGAGATCAGTGTTGCCGTTTCAAAATTTTTAAGTGAAGTGAAATTTTAAAAAAAGTGAAGTGAATCGAAGTGGAATGAAATTTCTTCAAAAAGAAAGTGAAGCAAACAAACAAATATTTAGATGGCAAAGTCAAAAATTGGTTTCAACGGTTAAAATACACATCTTTATTTTTAACAAAAAAGAAATAGAGTAAAACGAAATAACCCAACGGACCGGCATGTCAGCAGCTTCCTGCAGGAGTAAAACGTCAGCACTGTATTTTGTTGTTGTGCAGCGAACAGTTCAAAAAGCTTGAAAACAAAAACAAACTGCTGACCCATAGTTTTCCAAGAGAGGCCTTTTAAAACAATTCAAAGAAAGCTAAATTGGAGTGATTTTTCCAGCTTCCTCCAGAAGCAAAACGTCAGCACTTTATTTTGTTGTTGTGCAAGAAAACAATTCAAAAAGCTTGAAAACAAAAATGAGCTTCTGACCCAAAGCTTTTCAAGAATAGCCTTTTTAAGCAATTCAAAGTAAGCTAAATTTGAGTGCTTTTTTCCTATGACATACAATGTTAAAATATCAATGGCGAGTCATACGTCAGGTCAGCACTTTCTCGCTTTCAGCTGTCTTGTAAGCACTCAAAAAGGCCTTTGCTCCAACAAATTTCGTAAGCTATATATAGCAAATTTCCAAGACCATTTTAAAATTAGAAACCATATATCCAAAATTTTTAGAAATTTGTTTCATTTTACTTTCCTACTCGTCTATTTTATTTTCTTTAACCAAATTCGGGAAAAGTTGGATAATTGGAACCATACCACTACCCAGCAATGCCGGATATAAAATCTCTACCTCTCTTAGAACAGGCCCGAGAAACAATGTCATATTTTGTGTCAATAAAGTAACTGATATATGTCCGGTGCCAGTGTTGGTAAATGTCCAACCTCTGCACCGAAAGAAGTGCTAGTTTTGGAACACCTTGAGCAGACACATTGTACAAACGAAGACCGAATCGGGCATTCGTCAGTTTATTGTGTCCAAATATAGTCGCTCGTTTTAGAACACTTTATTGACAAATACACAATTATTACAGTACTACAATATTTCAGGTGATTTCGAGGTACTTGTCTTGTATGTTTTGGGTACATTATAGTTAAGTCTCAGGCCGCGAGTTTCGATACATATCAGCTACTTTATTGACACAATATATGAATTCTTTTCTCGGGTCCTGTTCGCTGAGGCTTGTTTGCATTCGGCTTTATATCAATGTTAATACATCAGTTATTATATCAATGTTAGTATGTCAATAATTTTTTTTTCATAAACTTCGCAGTTTTTCGTTGCTACTCGTAGTTTTTTTAAAAAAAAAATTGAGTCCGAAACTCGGGACTTTTGTGCCTGAGTAGTTTGGTACGGACACAAATTGTTTTTCGGGAAGTATTTGTTTAGGTAATACTATAAACAAATTTAGGAAGTGTTTTAAACAAAGGCCTAACTTGTACTCGGAAAAGCAGAAACATATTCATCAATGGCAATCGTTTCAATTTCAGTGGAATCCACAGACTGCTTGCATGATTCAAGAGCAACTTTCTTTCCGCGTGGAGGAGAATCCGTACTTATTAAGAACCTTTTTTGCTGTTCTAGTCAGTTTTTCTGCAAAAAATTACGATTGTTAATATATTTTGATACATTTTACATAAATTTAAATTATCTTGCCATGAATTCCACCAAGCTTTTTTTTTGCAACGCGCCTTTTACAAGTGAAGCTTTTTTTTGGAAATGAAAAACAAATGCTGCCAAATTTGACAGTCTGTTATTTCTAAAAAGAAATTGCACTTTGGACTAAATGGAAATGTTCATGTCAAAGAGGAAGTGTCGAAGTATGAGCCTCGAAAAAGAAGTGAAACACTTCAATCGAAGTGAACACGGCAACACTGATTGAGATTCGAGCAGACTAATAAATGAGTAGGAGCGTGCGTAACTCTCTCTCTCTCCCTCTCTCTCTCTCTCTCTCTCTCTCTCTTACTCTGTGTATGTTTCTGATACGTAGAAACGACGGTTGCCACCTCGAACTCCCACGAAAAAACCTTTTTCCCACAATAACAAAAATTAATTACCACGAAAATTTCCATGGTATAAAATTAACAAAAAATCCCATCGCAATTAAAAAAAAAATAAAAAAATTACATTAAAAATACATTAAAAATAGCCGCGCAAATAAAAAAAAAACAGGAAAAAATCCCATTAGTATTTAAAAAAAACCACGATAAATCACATTAAAAAAACACATTAAAAAAACAAAAAAGCTCTCTTCTATAAAAAATTACCGCAGTATATATTATCACGGACATAACAAATTGCCAAAAATGAAAAAAAAATTTTAAATGAAAAAGAACAACTAGTTTATTTCGTCGTTTGTGTTTTAATTAGTCTTTTCTATTAAAAAGCAAAATACTACTGAAAATTTGATGAACAACGAACATTTTGCACTGCTCATAATAAGCATTTGACGATCAATACTCGTTGTTCGATAACTAGCGAAGATAACGTCGAAAGCAACTCGTAATAAGGACCAATCACAAATCGATTTTGAGTTATACCAATTTTGTATATTGATAAAAAAAGTAAAAAAAAAAATCACTGAAACATATTTTCCCAAGGCATGTAATTATGTCAAGAGTGTTGAGTGTACTTCCCAGCAAACCAAAGTAACCGAAATCTGAGGGAATTCATTGCGAAAATCATATAGATGGGTTGAGACGATTTTGACAATGAACAAAATATGAAAAATATACACTTTTATGTATATATTTATACATATCTTAACTGAAAAATAAAAATAAATCCTTCAAAACAAAAAAAATCCCATAAAACAAAAAAAAAATCACACGTGAATTAAAAAAATCACACTCAATTAGAAAATCCCATGAGAATTCCCATTTTCCACGGCAATTAATAATAACAAGAAATGGGATTTTTCCCACAAAGGTAGCAATCGTGGTAGAAAATTTGTTAAAACACATTTGTTATTTTTATGTGTGTGTTTGTTTTAAATCATACGTGAGAATCTTTATTGCAATTTAGTTTTAAGAAATGGAAACTGCAGCAAATGTGTGTAATCGGAATTTAGAATTTCAAAAAGTTTGTTGACACTAGATGGACACTAGAAATTTTTCTTTTGTTTTATACTCATTTTATATACACTAGGAGCATAAGGGTTCATTGATTAAGAACCTTATAATAAAATTTCAAAAAGTTTTTTGAGACTAGGGTGGACCCTGAAAATGTGTTTTTTATACTCTTTGTATAGTATATGTGTTGGCAGTATTAGGGAATCGCTGATTTCGAACCTGATGTAAAAACATCAAAAAGTTTTTTGACACTAGGTTGGACCCTAAAAATATTTTTTTTGCTTTATAATTTTTGTGTATGTGCTTGCAGTATTAAGGATGGACCCTAAAAATGTATTCTTGTTTTATACTCTTTGTAGATGCGTTGGTCACTGATTTTGAATATGATGTAAGATTTTCAAAAAGTTTTTTGACAAGAAGGGTGGACCCTAAAAAAAATTTTTTTTAATACTCTTAAATAAGTCCAGTTTTTAATCCAACTTTTCAATAAATTCAAGCTCCATACAAGGAACATGATGAATGTTCAGTGCTCAACACCTTGTTGAGTCATGAAGCAGACATCGCTGGCAACGGTTACAACCTATTTGCATCTCTCATAAGTACGCTACATCTTAATGTTCAATAAAAAATATAAAAATATACAAATTTGATTTCGTTGCGTTCAGAGTTGAAAAAAAACTTAAGGAACTTCATTCCTTACCCCCGTCAAGGTTACGCCACACCACTTTTTTAAAATTTTTGACAGTGTATAACCACAAAGGTGGTATTAGGTATTGCATGTAAATGCAACCATTTTGATTTAAGTTGATATAAATATAGAATTAGAAGAACCTTTTATTGAAAAAGATTGTTAGGACGATGAGTGGGAATAACTGGAGCAAAGACTTCGCAAAGTTTTAGAAGAATTTGCAACATCGGGAAATCAGCTATGTATTTCGAAATTGTCAGATATTCTGACTTAAAAAATAATTTTGTTTTGTGGTGATGGCAATCGTGATCGAAACTTACAAACTGCTAACGATCATCGTACAACTATGTGTTTGTTCAGTATCGACAAAATATTGCACATGCTTTGCCGCATTCTTGCTTTCTGCACTGCTTATGCCAATGTACCTGCTTTCCTGTCCTGCTATTGCCTTCCTGGGTATGCATCCCTGCTTTAACAGAGCGCCAAATTAACAATTTATCATCTGCAAACAACATTAATAATCCAAATAACATAATTATTAAAAAATGCCATTAAAAAATCTACTTAATTATCATAAAATATTAATTTTATTACTTATTTTAATATTGAGCACTTGCATTTTTACTATTGCAGCATAACATTTTATGTTGCTCTTGCTGTTGACATTTCCCCATCAAAAAAGCAAGGTTGCACCTATTAAAACGTTGGAATTTTGAAACGTTTCTAGCACATTTCTTCACTGCAATGCAATGCTTTGGATACTGCAGCAGTAATTGTGCATTATTGAGATATTGAACGAACCCTATTCCTCCAACTAGCATAGAATTACAACTGTGCTTCTCATCAGCAGGTTATATTTGTAATAATATCCGAACAAAACTCTCTAATGAAAAATGAAACGCGTTGATAAGCTTAATGAATTACTTTAAAAATAATTAAAACAAAAAATTTAATTTTGAAAAGTCTTTGCCAACCTTAATTTGTCTTAATCACAAAAAAACATGAAGACGGTGTCTAAAAAAAATGTCCAACATTTATATAATAATACCTTAAACTCTTCTGTATTTAATCTTTCATATTTTGTGTTCTTTAAATTAATAAAATTTGCTTGTCATTAATATTATTTAAGTTTTTTTGTTTTTATTAACAATAAGGGTATTCACAATTGTGTTGTATAGTGGTATTGTGGTTTTTTGCCATAGTTGAAAACCACAATTTTAAGCTCCCTTTAAAATAGAGTTTGTATTTAGGAACCTCCTATAATAGCTTTTTGTAACTATGCAAATAAATTAACTATCCAATTTAATATATTTTATTAATATATGGCATAAAAAGTTTAACTTGCATATTGAGTTTCTTCCATTTTTGTTATTAAAAAATAACTGGCAGCCGATCAGTTGTTTGTGGAACTTTTAAAACCACGTTCGTTAAACATATCATTGAGCTACTTATAATTACCACACTTTTGGTTTTTAAATGAATTCATTTACATTTTTTTAGTTTCAGGTAATAAATAATAAAAAATTGTATTGAAAACTTTTTAAATTATTTACTTCTTAAAGTTTTCAATCCCGAACTAATCCCGGGATCCTGGGATTGAAAATTTTAATCCCGATAGTCCCGGGATCGAGAAAAGCTTCCGGGATTGGACTCCCTGAGTAGGCATAGCAGAGGTCCCAGTTTGACTTCGAATGCTCTTCAAACTTAACTTACGTTGTACAGGCGTTCAGATAATAGAAGAAAAAAACGAAAAGAGTTATGCTTTTGCCTCAGTGTTCGATTTGAAGTTGCCTATACTTTTCTATGGGTGTGCATGAAACAACTGCTGAGGCAAAAGCATAATTCTTTTTGTTTTTTTCTTCTATTCTCTCGACACTTGTACAATATAATTTGATTGAACTTCCAACTGTCACCTCTGTGTAATATACACTCTGTGATATAACTGCAAAAAAACCATTTTTCGCAAAAGCAAACCACAGCTTAAGCTACTTTTATGAGCACTACTAATCTACAAAGCTTCAAAAAAATCGGATGTGAAAAAATGTCAGATTTTGCTCAAAATTTGTCGAATTGATATGGAATCATCGATATATGGGTTCCAAAGTTTAATTTTGATATAAAACGGGCCTTTATGAAGGCTTTTACTTAAATTATGAAGTAAAAAAGGCTAAGGGCCTATATTTCCTGCTTGGATCATTTATTTTTTTTTTCCTGAATTTTTGATAAAAGTGTATTAAATTAATGTTATAAAATAGCAAAAAAAAAAAATTTAGAATTTCTGAAATTTGTTTTGAAATAAGATATCTTTAAAATAAGCAGTGAACTACTCTTCCCTTGCTTTTATAAAAGCCAATTTGCTTACAAAAGTTTCGACCCACCATGTTGCCACTTCGTTGAAACGTCTATTGCCTATATAATCAGCGCTTATTTTCTAACCAATCAATACATTTGCCCAGCTCTGGTGATGAAAGCATGAAGACTCCAAAATCAGCTGAACTAATGGCCTCAAAAAATACCGACCAAACTTAGAATTGTCTCTGCGCACTGCCATGCTACGCTCACATCAAGCTATAATACCAAGCTTTCATTTTCTCTCTCTCTCTCTCTCTCTCTCTTTCTCTCTCTTTCTTCCACTGTGAATGACTGCATGCGCTAATAACTAAGAAGTAGAATTTTGATCTATTGCAAGAAAATTCATTGATTAGTCATTCAAGATATTCTCGCAATGTTTTAATTGTTTTTTTTTTAAACATATACACACTCATACAAATATGCATACATACACACAATAGTGCAACAGACAGAAAATTATTCTCATTGGGAGCATTTGATTGATTGATTGATTCTATATTCTGTGTTTTATATTTTTTTTTAAATTCTTGAAATTATTTCACTAAAGAAATTGCTTTGGAAAAATTCTTTTTTCTTTAGCTTTCAAAGTGTTATCTTTATGCATTGACGTCGACGCTTATCTTAAACACTGTCTAGTGATAATGTTTTCTGATTACTATTTGCAATGTGTTTTATATAATATGCATGTCAACTATGATAAGTTTGCTTTTCTTTCGCACATTTGTTGACATAAGATTGTTAGATAGTAAAAACTGAAATCTCAGACATTAAATTATCTCTAAAATTTAGTTATCATGCTTTAATTGTGATTTAAGCTATTTTAATCCCAAAATAGGTTTACATAGCGTATGAGTAATCTTTACTTGCAGTTGATAAAAATTACATGTTACTCATACGCCATGTTGTACAAAGACTTTATTTACTGCCCTATTTACACAAATTGAAGATATGATAGCATTGTGTTCTGCTCAGTTTATTGGCATATTTTTTTAGTTATTGATTATTCAAAGCTTTTTAGAATATTATTGGCCATTAGCAGATATAACGAACATGCGAAATAGAGCGTTTAAGATATTTAGAAACTGTCTCTTTGCATAACAACTCTTGTTAATTATGTAGCTATGTGTATTTGTTCGTATTTAGAAACGTACTTTTATGCATTGGTATCAGAAACAAGGTCAAAGGTTCAAGGACTTTTGCCACCATCATTTGAAGCTCTTTAAAACTCAAAAATATATTTTGAATGATGTCACCCACATTCACTCACTTCAGCGCCTTAATTTTATTCTCTCTCTGTTTCTTTACAGCTCACCTCTTACTGTTGTTGTATAAAAAAACTCATTGAAAGGCCAGCTGAGCTCGTAACTTGGGAACATTACGTAACAAAAACTTTGTTCATAGTTGTTATTGCTCCAGCTGTTGAAGTTACTTACAACATAACTCTGAATTATTGTATTGGTTGACAAAATGTTTGCGTCGTGCGACTACAGCTTGTGCTCAATGAATGGGGACAGGAAAGAGACTTGTTGGCGACAAGTTTCTATCACTTTTATTGTTGTAGTGTGTGCGCACAATTGACCTAGAAGTTAATTGCACATAACGGTTTTTTTTTGGCTAAAAAAAAATAATTGCAAGCAAAGTACAATGCAATAGAACTGTTTTATTTCGATGTGTATACGTCATTTAATTGAATTGATGTTGAGGGGCATTTAAAGGGGCGTTTTGAGGGCAAAAGTTGAATGAAAAGCGTCGCACAAAGTGTACAGATTTCAAACACAAACTTTCATTTAATGCAATCTACCGATTTGAAACTTAAGCTTACCGGAAAAATTATTTCAACATCAATTTTTTTCAAACATAATTTATCATTTTGTATACTTCCCAAAGTTACGTATACCCAAAGAGATGAGTCCCTTTTTTAAAGATTGGAAATTGCAAAAATGTATTTCATGGAAAAGACTATATTTTGGCACACATTAATAAAACAATACTAAAATTCGGCTCAAAAGTTGATTAGATATATCCTATATCCTACATGATCGAAAGTAGGCCTAATCGAAAGTAGATGGTAAATAAACTAACATAAAGAGGATAAAACAAGGAATGTCGATTGCTTTGTTTCTGACAAAAACTTTTCCAAAAATCAAAGTGGCATTCAAGCCAGAATGTTCGATGAATAAATGCAGAGTGACTCATTTCAGCATAAAATTTCTAAAAACTTTTTGAAATTAACCTATATATTTTGGAAAGTATCAAAAAGGTGGATCAAATTACATATTTAAATTGTAAAAATTCGAGTTGTTGTTGTTTTTAAAAAATATCAAAAGTATGAACGAATGGATAAATTGAAATTCTGAATTTCCAATAGAAGTTCAGAAGAGATCAATTGGAACTTAGAAAAGATCAATTGAAATTCAGAACGGTATTTATATATATTGGAACTGTTCATATTGACATTTGAATCTCCTATTTTCGTTCTAAAACTCTTTCGCTCTTCTACTAAAAAAAATAATATAACAAAGAATTCAATATTGGCACTTCTCTCTTCATACATTCAAATTTTGAGCAAATAAGTATTAAATTGTAAAAATATCACTCTTAGGGCCATTTTGTTCACAAAAGGCATAAATATGATTTAATTCGGGGATAGCTATCTCTAGGTTAATTTTATACCAAGCGTATAAGTCGGGAGATAAAAAAGTGGGTTTGTTCACATTTTATCCCGGCTTTATGCTTAGAGCAGAAACTCGCTCTCAGTTTATATCGATTTCCATTGGAATGTTAGAGTGTTGCTCATTAATTAAAAAATGTGTGGGGATTTTTGGTTTATTTTTGCGAATTTGGGGGTTGGAGTGAACACTAGGTAAAAATGGATCGCTGATTTTGCATCTGATGTCAGAACTTCAAAATTCTAAAATTTTTCTACACAGGGCTACCAACTAAACATTTTTTAAGAATTTTAAACATGAAGAAACAGTATTGGGGGTTACTTCTATCGAATCTGGTGTCAGAATTTTGAAATGCAAAATGGCGGATAGAGTTGCCTCCTAATTTCTTTTTTTTTTATGCGAATTCAACTCTGGGAGAAACACTAGGTAAAATTGGATCGCTGATTCCGAATCCGTTGTCAGAATTTCAAAACTCGAAAATTTTTCTACACATAGGGCTGCCACCCAAAAATGTTTTATTTTAAGAATTTTAAACATGAGGAAAGAGTATTGGGGGGGTCGCTGATTTCGAATCTGAAGTCAGAATTTTAAAATTCAAGATTGTGGATAGGGTTGCCACCTTAATTTTTTTATTTTTATGAATTCGTGGCTGGCAAAAAAAATAGTACACCAAAAATAGGTCGCTGAATACAAATCCATGGTCAGAATTTCAAAATTATAAAGTTTTGAAATGAAAGGGCTGCCACCTAATAATATGTATTTTTAAGAATTTTAAACATTATTTAACAGTGCTAGGGAGTCACTGATTTCGAATCTGATGTCAGAATATTAAAATTCAAAATGGTGGATAGGGCTGCCATCCTAATTTTTTGTATTTTTATGAATTCGGGACTGGCAAAAAAATGGTACAAAAAATGGTACAAAAAAATGGGTCGCTGAATACGAATCCATGGTCAGAATTTCAAAATTAAAGTTTTGAAATAATAGGGTTGCCACCTAATAATATGTAAGTCTAATGTATGTAATTAATGTATGTAATAATATGGAGTCACTGATTTCGAATCTGAAGTCAGAATTTTAAAATTCAAAATAGAGGATAGGGTTGCCACCTAATTTTTTTTTATTTTTATGAATTCAGGGCTGGCAAAAAAATTATATGCCAAAAATGGTTCGCTGAATCCGAATCCATGGTCGGAATTTCAAAATTATAAAATTTTGAAATAATAGGGTTGCTTTTACTTTTGAAAATACATATTACATATTAGGTGGCAGCCTTATTATTATAAAATTTTATCATTTTGAAATTCTGACCACGGATTCAGCGACCCATTTTTACCTTTTAAATCGCACCAGCCCTGAATTCATAAAAATACAAAAAATTAAGGTGGCAACCCTATCCACCATTTTGAATTTTAAAATTCTGACATCAGATTCGAAATCAGTGACTCCCTAACACTGTTAAATAATGTTTAAAATTCTTAAAAATACATATTATTAGGTGGCAACCCTATTATTTCAACTTTATAATTTTAAAATTCTGACCATAGATTCGTATTCAGCGACTTATTTTTTGTATACCATTTTTTTGCCAGCCTCGAATTCATAAAAATACAAAAAATTAAGGTGGCAACCCTATCCACCCTCTTGAATTTTAAAATTCTGACTTCAGATTCGAAATCAGCGACCCCCCAATACTCTTTCCCCATGTTTACAATTCTTAAAATAAGACATTCTTAGGTGGCAGCCCTGTGTAGAAAAATTTTCGAATTGTGAAATTCTGACAACGGATTCGGATTCAGCGACCCATTCTTACCCTTTAGTTCGCGCCAGCCCTGAATTCGTAAAAATAAAAAATTAAGGTGGCAACCTTATCCAACATCTTGAATTTTAAAATTCTGACATCAGATTCGAAATCAGCGACCCCTCAATACTCTTTCCCCATGTTTAAAATTCTTAAAATAAAACATTTTTAGGTGGCAACCCTATGTGTAGAAAAATTTTCGAATTTTGAAATTCTGACAACGGATTCGGATTCAGCGACCCATTTTTACCCTTTAGTTTGCGCCAGCCCCGAATTCGTAAAAATAAAAAATTAAGGTGGCAACCTTATCCAACATTTTAAATTTTAAAATTCTGACACCAGATTCGAAATCAGTAACCCCCAGTACTGTTTCCCTATGTTTAAAAATCTGTATTTTCAATATTTTGACACCAAGTAAATAAAAAATATTAAAATGAGAGTGATGAGAGCGAATTAAAAATCTTAACTCACCAATTTTCTCGAGTTAAATATTTCTGGGGTTAAGCTATCTCGCCACGATTTTTATTTCCAGGTTGAAGAGTTAAATGCTTAACTCACTATGAACAAATGAAAAACTGGAAAAATCATGGAATTAACTCGGGGATAAATTTATCTCTCTGTGAACAAAATGGCCCTTATAAATTTTGTGAAATTTAATTTGGTCCTAAAATTTCTTTATTAGAATAACTTATTAAAAGACTTCTGGCTATGTTCAATTGATTGTTGATATAAAAATTAATAGCAAAAAAGTTGGCCTTATCAAAAACCACAAAAAAAAACATTAAAGTTTTTTATAACATTGACTTTGACTTTGACGTTTGCACTTTTATACATCCAAAAGTTAAAAACCAATAGCTTAGGCTGTAGAAAATGTTATCATCTTTCAAACAAAAAAGTTCGGTCCGTAATGCCCTTTCTACAGAGATTTTTGTAAACATAATTTTTTTTTTAATTTTGCAAAATTTTCGAGGTCATATAAAACACTAGTAAGCCCGTGTGGCGTTAAAACGCCAAAATCAAACAAACCTAGATTTTGAATTAAGATTGTGAGCTTTAGATCAAGTAAGTTTTCAAGAAGGCAACAACAACAACAACTCTGTATAGAGTCAATCACTTAGCTGACTAGACAGTCTGTTTCGGAAATCGCTATATATTTCCTCTTCAGTAGTCTTTGAGAGATTAAGCTGTGATCAACTCACTGTTTAAACTAGCATATGAATGTGCAGATTCTGGAATTCATTCTTATGAATTGTATGGCTGCTAATCATATGACATTTCAAAGCAGTAGGCTATTTATAGATCACCGAATCAACTCTATCAAGGGTTGCCATCTGTTCTAGTTGCTTCTTCTTTTATTTCAATATTGCCTTCTTGAAAACTTACTTGATCTAAAGCTCACAATCTTAATTCATGTGATTATTCAATAGATCATAAAAACTAATTAAACCTAGATTTTATTTTGAGCTATTGAATAGATTTCAACTGATCAAAATTGAAATTAAATTTATTTTAGCCTTTTTGCAATATACGCGGTATTTAAAATTTTTGTATAAACTTTTATAAAGTAAAAAATTTTCCGATCAGCAGCTTAGAATTCTTTATTCAACTGTAAGAAATCATTCCAGTATCACTTTGCTATTGTATATATCAATTCATAGTTTTAGCCAGTGGTGCCAACTACACGGAAATTACGGATTTCTACAGATATTTAAGCCTTGCACAGATAAACGGACAACAGTGGCAAGATAAGGTAAATCTACGGATTTTTAAGAATATCACACAGAATTTTCGTGGATTTCGCTTTTTTTCACCAAATTTTATGTCAAAATTTTTGGAATGCTAAAAAAATGTACTAATCACTAAAAAATTTATTTAGATAATTTGTTAAAACTTTGCGCAATCAACACTTGCAAATAAAAAAAAAAAATGTTTTAAGGAATCTAATTTCGAAGTGAGCCAGTGGGCAGCCTCATTTGAGGCGAGTGTATACAGCTTAACCCATTGTTTCTCACCACCAGAACTCGTTGAGTTTATTTTTAGAAATTTTCGGCATTAATTTGTATTAATGTTAGACGGAAAACTCTGAAGTTTAAGAAAAAATTCACAGTATTTGGGTGTGGCGAAGTGTGTTAACGTATAAGATCATAAACGTATAAGGGGCCTGTAAGTTAAGAAATAAAGAATAAAAAACTTAAAAAATTAGAAAAAATTAAAAATTGGAAAAATTTTCATTTCGTAGCGCAACCGTTCAACTCTAACCTATTGCATTTTTTAAAATTATATTTTTTCTTCTTAATATTTATAAAAAAAATAACTCACCTGAGTGGAATTTTAAACTTTTCTTTGAAATACTGCACTTAAAAAAAAACTGGCTGGAAAAATAAACAAAAAGGCTTTACAGGTAAATTTTCGAATTTTTATAGAAAAAAATATTTTTGGCTTTCTCGCACTGTTGTAAACAAAAGCTTTACAGTGGCTGCAAATTTTTGAAAAATGCTTTCATCGCGTATGACATATCATACGAATAATTTTATTTCCTGTTAGTTTTAAATTGAAAAAAAAAATATATATAAATTTGCAAACACGGATTTACTTACTTACTTACTTAGTTGGCGCTACAACCGTATGTCGGTCTTGGCCTCATCTAAGAATTTGCGCCAGCCATTTCTGACTTTCGCTTGCTGGTGCCAGTTGGAAATTCCAAGCTTCGTCAGGTTGTCCTCTACTTGGTCTTTCCAAAGAAGATGGGTACCGAATTGAATGTTTTCTTCACTGGAGCATCGTCTTTCATGCGCTGAACATGACCTAGTCAGCGAAGCCGCATCGATTTTAATGCTCTTGACTATGTCGATGTCAGCATACAGCTCATTCAGTTCATCATTCCACCGTATTCGGTACTCGCCATTGACGCAGATTGGTTCGTAGATCTTACGAAGACTCTTTCTCTAGAATGCTCCTAAAGTCTTTTCATCTGAACTGCTCAGCGTGATGCATAAAGTAGGACGAGCATGATGAGCAAATTATAGAGCGTGATTTTCGTTCGTCGAGAGAGGGCTCTACTTCTCAATTGCCTACTGAGCCCAAAGTAACACCTGTTGGCAAGAGTTATTCTTCGTTTGATCTCAATGCTGATGTCGTTAGTTAAGTTTATGTTGGATCCCAGATAGACGAAGTCCTTCACAACCTCGAAGGAGGTATTGTCAACTGTAACGTGGGTTCCAAGACGCTGGGACTGTTAATTTGTTGACACCAAGTATTTCGTCTTATCTGCTTTCACTGTCAGGCCCATTCGACTTGACTCTCTTTCTAATCTGGAAAATGCTGCACTGACTTCGCGCGTATTATGGCCAATGATATCGTTGTCATCAGCATACGCAAGCAGCATAACACTCTTGTAGAATATTGTGCCACTACGTCTCAAAGCAGCAGCTCGGATGATCTTTTCCATCATAAGGTTGAAAAAGTCGCACGATAAGGAATCACCTTGTGTGAAACCTCGTTTGGCGAGAGGTCTTTTCCGATTTTAGCTGCGCTGCTGGTGTTGCTCAGTGTCATCCTGCAAAGTCGTATTAGTTTTGCAGGAATACCAAATTCAGACATGGTGGAGTGCAGGTGCTTCCTTATCAGGCTGTCGAAGGCGGCTTTGTAGTCTATAAAAAGATGGTGGGTGTCGACTTGCTTTTCTTGAGTCTTCTCCAAGATTTGTCGTAGCGTGAAAACCTGGTCGATGGTGGACTTCCCAGGTGTGAAACCACACTGATAAGGTCCAATCACTTTGTTTACAATGTTTACAATGCTTACAATGGCTTCAATCTTTCGCATAAAACTCTCGACAGGACCTTATATGCGATTTTAAGAAGGCTTATCCCACGGTAATTGGCACAGATAGTGGGATCGCCTTTCTTGTGGATTGGGCAGAGTACACTGAGATTCCAATCGTTCGGAATGCATTCTTCTGACCATATTCTGCAAAGAAACTCATGAATGCATTTAAAAAGAGCTTCGCCTCCGTTCTTAAACAGCTCAGCAGGTAAACTCCCTCGGCTTTGATATTTTTAAGCCGAGCTATAGCTGTCAGAACTTCATCATAGTCGGGCAGTGGAACCTCGACGCTGTCATCCGAAATTGGGGTTTCCGGAAGATCATCTCTATTGGCGGGATTTTTGTCAGCGTCGCCATTAAGAAGCTTAGAGAAGTGCTCCCTCCATAACGTCAGTGAACTCTGGACATCTGTCACTAGACTCCCGTTTTCATCCTTGCAGGAAGAGGCCCCGGTTTTAAAACCATCGGAAAGGCGTCTTATTTTTTCGAAAAATTTTCGGGCCTCATTCCTGTCACCATACATCTCAATTTTCTCCTGCTCGCGCTTTTCTGCCTCTTTTTTCCGCCTGAAAATACGTCTCTCTTCCCTCCTCTTTTCTTTGTATCGCTCCTTAGCAGCGCGCGTTAAAACCGACTGCAGGGTGGCTTTGTAGGCGGCGTCTTTCTCTGCAGTGGCGTCGCGACACTCCTGGTCGTACCATTGGTTTCGGCGAGGGCGGTGGTAGCCAATCACCTCTTCAGCAGCCGCACGCATGGAGTTGGAAATGTGTGTCCACTGCGCGCATATATCATCGATTGGAGGAGTGAGAGTGGAGTGGCTTTGAATTTGTTCTTATTGAATAAAAAAATATAATGCGGCACAAAATTGAAAAAAGCACTTAAAAAGCACGAAAATCTAGAATTTAGGTACCTTCACTCAATGGTTCATAACTTTATTTTTCTACATCCTTCAAAAGTACTGCGTTCTTTTCTTCAAAAAACTATCTTCACGTAAAAAATGATAAACTGAGAAGTTTTTGTAATTTCGATTTTTTTTTTTGTTTATTGAAACATTATTCGACTTGTTTTAAAAAAAAAAAAAATCTGGTATTTCTTCCAATAGCGTCAAAACTACTGGGCCAAATGACAAAATTTGCTCAAATGACTATTTTTTACAACTAGTAAATAATTTAATTATCTTAAATTTGGTGTTTCATTTTTGGAAACTGATCAATCCGTTCTCAAGGTAGATTGATATTTATGACACTATATCCTGGAAAAGGGGGAAAATTTTTTAAAAGGTCATACTCAAAAACTTATCCATAGAAAATTTTTTTATTGCGATATTCGTGTTTAGCAGGCCAAAGACCATAAGAAAAGTATAGTGGCATGTGGATCTCAAAAAAAGTGGTGCCTAGTGTAATAGAACCAGCTCATACACTTTACTTCTTTAAAGGTTAATTCGGAAGCGATACAAGCACCGTTGAAAAAATTTTTGCTCAGCGGTTCTTCCAGTGAAGCTACGGAATGACAAAGAATGTATTAAGTTTTTATACGATTATAGAACAGGGTTTATGTTATGTAAGGTACACAAACTTCAAGATCACAAAAATAACAAACGAGTGCTGTCATCTTCGCTATGCATCTTTAATGTTCTGTTTTCTCACATCTCGCTAGAGTGTCTCAACATGCGCTACGTTAGTGTTAATTTTTGTTCATTTCTTTACAGACAGTTGGTCGAATTTCGACCGCAGGCGATACTAGTTATTCGAAATAGTCTACTTATCACGAATATAATGGTCTAATATTAAACACCAATGAGATTATTGACAACATTTGAAAGCAGCGTCACAGTTCTGAATTCCTGCAACTCTCTTTCTTCCTTTGATTTCAAAATACTCACCTTCCGATCATTCCAGACATTCTCTAATGATCCAACAAAATAAAACAATATTTTTGCATAATTAAAGTCAGCAAATTGAATTTTATTCAACTACATTTTGAATATATTATCTCGAATTTAAGATTGAGAATAATTTTATGTCATAGCGATATTTTGTTTTTAAGTAATTAACTGTGATTATAACTTTTATGAAATTTATAATATGTTTCTTTTTTCGGTGACTTTAACTTTAGATCGATCGATCATACGTACGAATTTCAGTACAGTATTTTAGTACTTTGTTGCTGTTTTATATCTGACTTGTTTTTTATACGCATTCTTTAATAATGAAAAAAGTTTGTAAACTTTGTAGTTGAAGCTTGAGAATAAATAAAGTGTTTATTTTATCATCTCTTTTAAGAATGACTTTCTAAAATATATCATATTTGACAATAGTTTCAATACTCTTGATTATAACATGTATCTATGTTGAACTGTTGTTGTGAAAAAAGTTGTAAGAAAAGAAAATAAATACACCAGAAATTTTGAAGAGAGTTTTAAGTTATAAGGTTAGTTAATTAGTTTTGCAACAAACAATTTTTTTCGTATTTATTTATTAAAATTATGCTTACTTGAACTTCAAAACTTAAGCAAAAGAAATTTTCTTATTATCTCATAATCATTGACATATATTTATGAAAAATTTGATTTGATCTATGCATGTATATAGGCTAAATTTTATGTAAGCTGTTTAGATAAAAATTGTGTGAAATCTACATTGGAAATATATTGAAATATAACACTTTTTGCTTGCTACTTAGCAATAAATTGCAATGTCAAAGTATATGGGAAAAAACAGCAATATTTAGCTACTTCTTTTGCATATATTGTTCAAACATTTTAACTTTAAGTTTATGCTTGGGATTCCCTTGTTTTTTCTTTTTTAGTAATTATAGAATACGTTAGATATACATACATAATTTTATTATTACTATGAATAAATATGGAAATGGCTTTTTTCTAAATTTCCTTAGAAATTCTACACAGTGCACTCTCATTTGCCATAATATAGCCTTAACCCTTTCTTGGCTGTTTTAACCAGGGATCGCCAATAACGATTATCGCTATCAATCAATCATTTAATAACAGTTATTTTTTATCGATATTTTTTTGATCAGAAATAACTTATTTTTAGACAGTTATTTTTTTTCTATCAGATATAAAAGTTATTTCTTGGTCGTTATTTTTTTTCAATCGGAAATAAAAGTTATTTCTTGGTCATTATTTTTTCGATCAGAAATAACAGTTATTTTTTTGCTGTAATTTTTTTCAATCAGACATAAAAGTTATTTCTGGTCGTTTTTTCGATCAAAAACAAAAGTTATTCTTTACCGTTATTTTTTTCTATCTTTTATTTCTGATTAAAAAAAAAATGACGGGCCAAAACATAACTTTAATTTCTTATCGAAAAATATCAATAAAAAATTACTTTGAAGTGATTTTTATCTTAAAAATCATGAACAAAAATCATGTAAAAAATGGAAT
This sequence comes from Dichetophora obliterata, assembly GCA_963920525.1. Lineage (NCBI taxonomy): Eukaryota > Metazoa > Arthropoda > Insecta > Diptera > Sciomyzidae > Dichetophora > Dichetophora obliterata. Next base: position 202,420,586 of record OY986438.1, on the reverse strand, counting down.
CTCTAGCTCGCTAGCGTCACATTGCTATATTAAAAAGAACTATACAACAACTTTTTATACATGATCTTTAAATCTTAAATTTAAAAAATAATCGTTATTTTCGGTCCCTGATTTTAACGCATTCATTTACAAGCTTTTTTTTTGCTTTCGTTTTTTCTAATATAAATAAGTTATGCTTTTATATTTATTTGTTTTGAGTTGCATGCTACTTATTGCATTTAACAATTTGTTGCTGTTTTTGCTTCTTTTTTGTTTATTTTTTTCTTTTTATTTTCTATGATGTTCGCGCTTTAATTGTTTCTTTGTAGTATGTTTAACGGTGTTTCATACTTAAATATCACAGCTTGATTGATTTCATACATTTACTTATTGTTGTTGTTGTTGGTTGTTAAAATATACACATTTACAATGTTATTGATTTGTTTTTGTGTGTGTGTGTGTGTGTGTGTGTGTGAATGTGTGTGTGTATGCGTATGTGCGCCAGTAACTGCTGTGCTCATTGTCATCATCATCAACATCATTATCAACATCTTCTTCAACACGTTTTAGCTCTTCTTTTTCTCTACCATGATAAGATTTTAATTGAAAATCGTAATTTGTTTTTGGAACTGCACTTTTTGATTCATAACTTTCAAAACAATCTAAATGTATTTTTTTATGTTTCGGTGTATTGAAAAAATAAACATTTATGGGTTCAACAACATGAAACTAAAAAAAAAATTATGTTTTTATATATAATTTTTTTAAGTTTTAAAAACACTATAAAATTTTTGTGTTAAAAAATAATTTGTCTTTTAAAAAACTTTCCGTTTATTTTTTATTTTCCGAAAGTTGAAAAAATAAATATGTTTTTAAGAAAAAACACATTAAGCATTTAAGAATGCAGTCGAGTGGGTATTGTTATTACAAACATTTTGGTGCATAAATCATCCTTGCATGATTTATGGTTTGGGAGTTATGACGAAAAAACCAGATGTTTTGGCCTACTATAACTCCAAAAAGTGTTCTATAACTCCTAAGCTAGAAGAGTTGTAGCAAAAATCATTTCGATAGAGAAGTTTCCCGCCTTAAGGGCGATGCTATGGCGATCATTTTAATGCATGAATCGTCCTTGTCAGGTGTGTAGTTTGGATTTTAGGGCTAATATTATGGCGATAAAACGAGAAAAAATGCACTAAAACGGACGTACGCAACTATGATGTAATATTATTTTGGTGCTTAGATTGTCCTTTTATGATGTATGGTTTGGGAGTTATGGCAAACAAAAATCACCAAAAATTACATACAAAATTCTTTAAAAAAATATTTTTTGCTAAGACAGCAGTAATTACAAACATTTTGGTGCATAAATCGTCCTTGTAGCATGTATGTTTTGGGAGTTATGACGAAAAAACCACCTGTTTTTGGCCTACTATAGCTCCAAAAAGTGTTCTATAACTCCTAAACAAGAAGGGATATAGCAAAAGTCATTTCGACAGACAAATCACCCGCCATAAGGACGATGCTATAGGTATAATTTTAATGCATGAATCGTCCTTGTCATATGTGTAGTTTGGATTTTAGGGCGAATTTTATGGCGATAAAACGAGAAAAACGCACCAAAAAAGAACATATGCAAATATAATGTAATATTTTTACAATTTTCTCAAGAATGCGGTCTTGTAGACAGAGGCTTAGTAAACATTTTGGTGCATAATTCGTCCTTTTATGATGTATGGTATGGGAGTTATGGCCAAAAAACAAAGTGGAAAATCACCAGTCATATTTGACTTATAAAACTAAAATTCTTGAAAAAAATATTTTTTGATAAGCATGCCGCCGTATGGGTATTGTAATTACAAGCATTTTGGTGCATAAATCGTCTTTGTAGGATGTATGGTTTGGGAGTTATGGCGAAAAAGACATTCTTAAAAAAAGAACCAAAAAATTCAAAATTTTAGTTTGTTTTTTACTTTGAAATTATTTTTGTAAAGTCCTAAAAAGCACATTAAGATTTTTGATAATGCTCATGGAAACTAGGTTAAAAGAAAAAACATCTATTCAATGCTTGTTGAAATAAGTTGGTTCTAAAAAACAAAACAAAATTATAAGAGCTACATCAACTTCGAAAATCAAAATGAAACGGAAAAGACAGAGCCATTTTATGCTTAAGATGACTCAGAGGTTTCTAATGGATGAATCCAAACCACCCTGTCAAAATTTGGTATAAATGAAGTAAAAATAAGTGAACAAAATTTTCACCTACTGCTGCTTAGTTAAAAAATTTTCAAAAATGGTTTAAGATGTATTTTTCTTTGTAAAAGAAGCAAAAATCTAGTTTTATAAATAAAACTATTAACATGCTTTAAAATATTTGAAACAAAGTTTTAGCATTACATTTACTACATTTTTGCTTAATAAAGTAAAGTAATAATTAAACTTAATAATTCTCCATAGTTTTCACACCAAATTTAGTAAAACTTGGTTGGAAAATAATTTTTTTTTTACATTTTATACCATTAAAAAAGCTTTTTTAATTGAAAATTTGACACTATTTCGAAAAGTGTCCAATTTTGAAAGAAGTATCAAATTTTTCTCATAATGTCAAATTTCGAAAATAGTCAAAATAATGAATACTTGTCAAGTCACAGAAATTGTCAAATTTTGAAATAAATGTCAAATTGTCTAATTATTTCAAAAATTTTCGAATTTCAAAAGGTGTAAGATTTGGAATAAGTGACAAAGTTCGAAAAAATTGTCAAATATTGAATAAGTGTTTGTCTTTATTTTAATCAATCAATGAAGCGCTTAATTTTTTTCCAAAATTTGTCTAAAACAATTAAAAAATACCCTAAAAGTAAAGGTTGATCCAATAAGAGCTTCCAACTTTGTTTTCTAAATAAAATATATAAAAATCAATGTATTGATGCAAATCTTTATTTGGAATGATAGTTCGGTTCCTAAACTCAATGTTTAAAAATTATTTTGTTCAAATGTTGCCCACGACTAGCTCTTAAATGATCGATTCTGTGGGTCCAATTTTCAAATTTCGACAAAATTCGAGATCGGCGACGAATCGATTGTTCACGGTTTTCACAAACACTCTCTGCTACTACAGCAATATTCTCAAAATTACGGGATCTATGCACTCTGGATGAATGGCCATGGTGTAAAATTGGTTCGAAATTTGATGATGGTTTGATGGTTTGGACGCTCATAACGACCAAAATAATGTTGAAGAACTCTATAGCATTCTCTAACTGATGACTGATTTTGGTAGTACGTTTCCACAATTAATAAACGTTGTTCAGAAGTACGTCTATTCATGATTGAGTCGTATTGAATACTGAACACAAGCTTGTCATATAGACAAGCCATTTGACACATAACAGCTGTGAAAACAACCAAGTTGGAAAAGGGACCCCGTATTAGATCACCCTTTAGTATATAAATGGGTTGGGATCGAACTTGATCGTATAAGAAAATGTATTTAATAAAATTGCCTTTTACAAAGATTCCCTTTTTTAAATTGTCCTTCACGAAATTCCCCTCTTCACATAATTTCTCCTTAAAAATTCCACTTTCACAGAATTTCTTATAAAATTTAAAAAACTTTTGTAAAAACTCAAAACTCTTTACAAAATTGTTTTGTAAAGATACAATTTCATTATGCGGAATTTTGTAATTGTGAATTTCGGAATTGGGTCGCATTTGAAAATGGCAATTGTGTGAATGTGAATTTCGTCACGGGCAATTAGTGAAAGGAGAATTTCAACACGCTCCAGTATAAAAATTTGTCTTGAAGTGTAACAAATATCCTTTTCAAAATAACGACTAAAATGTGTGCTGCAAAATACTGGACTATCATGTGACAGACATCAACTTTGCAAGTTTTATAGAGCAAATTGATTTTTTCAAGATGCCAGCCCATCTTATTTCTATGAATGGTAGCATATTTTTATTGTACCATGAAATGAAACTCAGCACGTCACTGTACAACTTTCATTTACCTCATAAAAATCATACACTTAGATTGTTTTTTTAAACGTGGCACATTCAGCATAATGGATAAAACGTAAGCAATGGCTTTTACTTGAAATTTCAAAGAGATTTTTTAGATATGATATGAATAAAAAAATCAAGCAATGCCTTATTTCTCATGTAAGGAGTAAATTTTATATTTTGCTTATATTAAAGACGGTGCTTTAAAGCGATAAATCCACTAAGGAATTGATTCCTTGGGATTTTCCCAGCTGCTCTTCCTCATGCTTGAATTTGTTGATGTTTGTTTTTATTTGACTCTCGCTGCATTCGAAAGTGATAATTAGAAAGTGATAATTAACAAAGAAAAAGTATTCGATTCACAGGCACAACACAAAACAACTAAAGCAACAAGCATTCAAGCTTGTGTGTAGTATGTAAACACCAGAGCTGGGATGTAATCGATAACTTTCGTAATTGATTACTTATAAATTACAATCTCAATTAAAAAATTATATTGTAATCTTAAAAAAATAAAGATTACGATTACTATAATTATAATCGAAATATTTTTAATTACAATTACAGTAATCGTTATTATTAAAAAATTACAATTACAATTACTGTAGTCGTAATCAAAAAATTCTTTATTACGATTACAATAATTGTAAAACAGAAAAATTATAATTACGATTACTGTAATCGTAATCATTCTTTCTGTCATTGAATTACTACATAAATCTTTATTTCTCATGATGCAATTCACAAAGAACACATTCTTTTCTAGAATCTTTATTTGTGGTTGGGCCCTGCTGGAATAGTGAATATTCCACGGCGGCACTTCTTCTTAATTCTTTTAGCTCCTTGTGGAACATAAGTCCGCTGTAAAGCTTTTCCATCGTTTACGGTCTTTCGCTATTGTTTTTATTTCATTAAATGATTTCCCTGTTGACTTAATTTCCTTCTCCAGGTAACGTTTCCAGGTGAGTCTTGGACGTCCGCGCTCTCTACTACCCTGTGGGTTCCACTCAAGAGCTTGCCTGCAGATCTCGTTGGGCTGCTTACGGAGAGTGTGTCCTATCCAACTCCATTTTCTCTTACAAATTTCATCGTCTATGCGCTAACGTTGGCAATTTGCCCATAGTTCGGATTTGCGAATGGTATTCGGCCATCATATTGTAAGGATCCGTCTGAGGCATTTGTTGACGAAAACTTGCAACATATTGACTAGGCTGTCTGATATCAGCCAAGCTTCTTATCCGTACAGCAAGATTGATTTGATGGCATTATTGGCGTTGACTTTGAGAGCCTTAGTTTTCGTAACATTGAGCTTGAGGCCGGCAACAAAAGATTCGTCGACCAGGTCGTTGACTTTGTATTGCATATCGGACTCTTGTGTTAAAATCAGACATATGTCATCAGCATAGTCCAAGTTCTCTAGGTGGCTGGTTAAGGTCCATCTAATGCTGCGGTTGGATTGGTCAAGAGCTTTTGTGAGCGTGTCGTCAAGAACAATCAAAAATACCGATCCTATTTTGAGACATGCCTGTCGCACGCCAGAAACGGTATCGAGGGTCGATGATACTGCGCCATTGTGAAGTATCCTACATTTCTATCGGGAAACCCATCGTATTGAGCTTTTATCAGGCGGATGATTTTTGGGGAGATACCTCGTTTTTTAAGGCAATCCCAGATGCAGTCCCTTCTAATGCTGTCGAAAGCAGTGGTGTAGTCGACTAATATAAGATGCAGTGCTATGCACCACTCCACAGATGTTCAACAATGATTCGCAGTGTGTTTATCTGGTCCACGCACGAATGATTGGACCGGAAACCCGCTTGTTGTTTTCGCATTGCGGAGTCAAGTTTTTCATTTATGCGGTTCAGGAGGACACTTGCTAACAACTTCGATGGAGTTGAGAGAAGCATGATTCCTCTGTAATTGCGGCATTGGATGAGGTCACCTTTTTTAAGTGTTGTGGCAAGGAGGCCCCCTAGCCAGTCCTCGGGAAGCGTTTCGGTTTCCCAAATGCTTGCAAAGAGTGGTTGCAGCATGCACGCTGTTAGTGAAGGGCACGATTTCACAAGTTCCACTGTGATGTTATTAAGGCCGGCTGATTTTTTATTCTTCAGAGTGCCTATCACTTTGAAGATTTCTGAGATGTCCGGTACTCGCGTCATTAGCGTGTGGCTACGACTGCCAATAGGCGAGGTCGGAGGGCTAGTTTCCGGCTGCTGGCGAGTAGGAACGTTGGTATTTATTGTTTAGTATCTCTGTGAAGTGTTCCTTGAATCGTTGTAGTTGATCCTCGGTGGATGTAAGGAGGTTACCATTTTTGTCTTTTCATAAAGAAGCCTCAGGTCCTTGGCTTCAGCTGCTGATTCTGCTCTAAGTGCCCGGTGTTCGTACCACAGGCGCTTGTCGCGTTTGCATGACTCATGAACTTGTTTGATGTAATCGTTTAAGCACGCGCTTTTTCACTCTTCTATGTCCTCGTCAAAGCTTTGTCACAGTTGTGTTTTGCTTCTCTCCTCTTCTCTATTAGTCTCTTCGCTTATCCATTGCTTTTTACGTGTTGGGCGCTGGCCCAGCTCTTTTTCACCAGCTTTTATGAAAGCAGCTTTGATTTTCGGCCAGATCGTCTCCACTCCTTGAAAGTGCGAGTGCTGCGGTTCTTCAGAGCTCGCTGTCAAAAGATCTTCTGACTCTTTCTACTTTAGTTTTACGATGTCGAATTTTTTGATTCTTTTTTGTACAGTAGCTAACAATGAGTTTCTTTGTCAAAACCTTAGCTACAAAAAGATATGACCAAATTACCAACGCCATTCTAGATTTAACTGAAAAGCATTTAAAGGATAAAACTCAAAAAGGGCAAGAATATTTACTGATTCTTGTTTTCAAGATGTCTCCACTAGAAGCCAACCAGATTATGTAGGGATTCTTATAGGAGTTGTCTGTGGAGCTGACTCAGCCAGTGAACTGTGGGAAATTCCTCAAATCGGAAATTATATTACAGATGCACAAAAGACTTATTGTATAACTGTAGCTAAAGCAATACTTCCCAAGTATACCAAGTACAATATATGTACCAAGTATGGAAGATGCTCATACTGAAGAATCCAAGAGAATGGTACAGTACTATAAGAAGATTGAATCTTCCAGACCATCACCAACTCTAACTCAGACAAGAGATGATATTGAAGAAGAAAGCTCTAAAGGAGAGACAAGACCTGTGAACACATAAATCAAAACAGATTTAGAAAAAGTAAAACAATTTAATTATATATCAAAGCAGATCACAAACCAAAAGGAGCACAAAGCAAACCATACAACAATGGAAAAATCAAAATCAATCAAACAATGCCCACCACAACCCCACTATGACCCAAACTCGACCGATGAAATCAGAGAGAACTTAGCTAGACCGGAAAACAATCCAAAATCATCAAAAGTAAGCCTTATAATGGAAGGAGTAGAGCAAACGCTAGAAGAGTTTGAAGAGCCTGACGATCAGAAATTCTATCCCACTACACCCTCACTTATATCACCCATTGAGAAGTTGAGAAATGCAGAGGCAATACAAAAAATGTCCTCTGATCTGCTTCTTAAAGACTTAACCACCCAAGGGACATTTAGAAAACCCACTGCCCAAATGCCCCAAGGGACATTTGATTTCCCATTAAATGCTCTATGTTGCGATTTTCGGAACCGGATTTCGCATTGAAGTCACCCATAACTATGATAATGTCTTTTTTTGTGTGCTTCGCTGATTATTCTTGATAACTGTAATAGTCGTTTTTCATCGATCTTTCGGCCAGCTCAGTGGGGGCATACGTTAAAATAATGGTTCTATTTCTTGCGCGAGAGTAGAAACGGCACCACATGAATCTGCCGTTGATTGGTTTCCATTCCAATAGAGTTTTTCGCTTTCTTACTCATGAGGAAGCCAACACCGTCTCGACGTATATCATCGGGATCTCTTTCCGAGCAAATGCAATATTCGACTTTCGGGAGAATATTTTCTCCAGAACCATTCCATCTGCATTCACTCATTCTGATTAGGTTGAAGTTGAATTTCTGGAGTTCTTTAGCGGCTTGTTGTAGTTTGCCGGGGTCTATAAGGGAACGTACATTCCAAACGCCAATATGGCGACACGCTCTTTGATTTTTCATTCCAAAAATTACTCTTATTAAAGGCAAATATGGATTTTTAATATTTCAAAATCAATTTGTTTTTCTCTCGTATCAATTTATACATTCCTTATTATTAAGTTCGTTTTGATCTATATCATTGAAAAAACGTGTTGTTCAAAATAAAATAGTTTCGGAATAAAATTGCAATGCAACATTTAAATTGCATGACTTTCACATGAACATTTTTTTTATTGAAACCTCATTATTTGTGATATAAATTACATTGTAAGTAATTAAATTACAAGAAACATGATTACGATTACAGTAATTTTAATTGTCATTTTTGTTGATAACGACTAATGTAATTGTAATCAATAGATTATTCTTTTACAATTACAGTTATCGTTAATTTTTAAAGATTATGATTACTGTAATTGTAGTCGGAAATTAATTGTAATCGCAAAATACCCAGCTCTGGAAAGCACATATCATATACATATTTCAAGTCAAGTGTAGCCTTTGCTTAAGCGTCCTAGGAAAAGCAGCAAAAGCTTAAAACTTTATTCGTAAGAGATTAAAGAAGTATATGTTGGCTATGCCATTACTTCTAAACAATACCTTAAGCTTACAAGGAATTGCTTAGTTTTTATTCATTAAGCCCATTATGTATCACACATTGAGAGTTTCTACAGTTAGTTTAGTTTTTCGTAAAACATTTTTGCATTTTATTACAAATTTCGAATTTCATATAAAAAGTTTAGATACCTTTTTTTTCTAAATACATTCTACTTTGACCATTCTTGGTTTTCTTTTTTTGTTGTTTTGTTTGTTTGTATTTAACACAAAACTAATAAACGTTAGCCAAATCATGCATACACCATTTTTGTTGTTATTAATTGTTGTTTTTTTTTCAAGTGTTGTTAATTATTTACTAAGTAAATTTTTTACATTGTTAAAAAGTGGAATGACTTTTATGTTTCTTCTATTTATATCTTCGACTGCGACTACATACTTATTTTGTAGCTCGTGCTGATGTAAAAGATGTTATTCAATACTTTTTTTCATGTCGTCTATACAGCATTATATAACTTTGTGATACTATCCACCTTTTTTTGAGGTGTTCAAATGTGTTTTCATATAAAATAAATAATTTTTTTTTACATACATACATTGAAAAAGAAATAAAGAAAACTTGTAATTTTACAAAATTAGCAAGTTCTGATCACAATATTGCTGAATTTCGTTCGTCTCAAGCTTGTCTCAATGGACAATTGCTTGACTGACTTGAGAGTTTTTAATGCTAATTATTTGTTGTTGGTTGTACCTACGTCAGTCAGTACCTCCGGCAAAGTGTTGCTCTAGCACTTTTATAACAGAAAACATACAGATATTTTTATGAAAAAAAAAATCAAATACAATTATTGCGTATATATGTACATATAACAAACGCCAGTTTTATAAAATAAGGTTTTATAAAATAGATGCAATTTTTCTAAAAATTAAATGTACTTAATATAGAATACATATATTTTTTCGGTGCAGGCAACACTTTTATCACAATGCTTTGTTGTTTGTTTGTTTGTTGTTGGTTCTTGTTTTACATTATAAACTATACAAGAGGTAATTTTAAGACGTTTTAAAAGATGTTACTTCGTTTTTAGCTTTCTTTTTTAAGTATTTTTTATGGTTTTTAGTTCTTTTTAATAAATAGAAAAATAATTTTTAATTGGCTCAGTTAAAAAATGAAAATAGCATTTTACCACAGTGCATATGCAAACTGATATTGTTATTGGTTTGTTTTTTTTTTTTCGTTCATGTTATCTGCATCTTGTGCTCTACTAGTTGTTAACTCAGTCTTTTTTTGCGTGCTCGCTAGGAAAAGCATTCGTTAAACGCTGAAGAGCGTTTCAAAACTTTTCTTAGACAACAATTTAAAGGCGTATTTAAATTGTCTGTGTTTGTGTAGGTATGTGTGTTAATTGTTTGTTATTCAGGTACATGTTCTTTGTTGTTGTTGTTGTTAATTTTTCTAGAAGTATGCAAATAACAATCGAATTATTGCTTTATGCAATGTAGTTGTGGATTTTCGAGGAGCTATATTTTTAAGTATAAGTTTCAGATAAAATTTTAAGTGAAAATTAGTTTTTGAATAAAAGAAAAACTAAAGTGTTGGAAATGTATCTTTGAATTCCATAAATATTCAAATGGTTTGGTCCAGCGATAAAAAGTAGGAAATGCATTTCTGAGCTGCACTTTAACAAGCCAAAATGTAGACTCATCCCTGCCAAAACAAGTCCAAGCTACTGCACATGAGAAGGTATCCATCCATATCAAAACTTTAAAAAATCCCATTGAAACGAAAAAATCGAAAAATCTAACTGTACATCGTAATCGTTCAGAAGTTTAAAATAGTTAAGAGAGAATCTAATTCCTGCTTGATCTATTAATAATTGAACCAAAAGTTAGTGTAAAAAATATTACAAATACGCTTAAATTCAGGCTTTTACTTGTTTGATTAAATGTAAAAATCAATCGCAATTTAAAAATTTCCATATCGAAAAGCTAGTTCGAATGTTGTCTTAACCCATTAACCGCGACTCACAAACTTACTTATATTGATCACAGGAGCTACCACACCAAATTTCAACTTTGTGTCTAGAGTCTTTGTACCGTAGTCTAGATATGAGTTGGGTATAAAAATACCCAACCGACGTTAATGTGTTCTAAATGGGCTCAAATTCTGCTGCAACGACATCACAATTTTATATCAGGAATTTTTTATCAATAGCAAATATAGTTGGTTAATTGGCTAAGACAACTTTTACATTTTTTTTTTAAATATTAAATTTTTTACAAATGATAATAGCACAAATTTTCTGATTTTTAAACTTAAACACTTGTGACTTTGAAAATGTAGTAGTTAACGTAAAAATTTCTTGACACACACCAAAAAAAAATGTAGCTCTATATTTTCTTAAAGGAACAAACAAAAAATTTAACACTTAGCTGTTACCAATCCTGAGATATGATCAATTCTGCAGAAGAATTTTCATGAGTAAAAAAACCCAACCGCGGGCTAACCCATTAATGAAAACGTAGGATATAACGCGATGAAAGCATTTTTAAAAAATTCCTCAAAAATACGCAGCCACTGTAAAGCTTTTGCTTCCAACAGTGTGAGAAAGTTAAAAGTATGCTGTTTCTAAAAAAAAAGTTCTAAAATTGAAATTTAAGGCTGTTTGGTTTTTTATTTTTTCACGTCAGTTCGTGAAGTATTTCAAAGAAAAGTGAAAAATGCCACTCAGGTGAGTTATATTTTTTTATAAACATCACATTATAAGAAAAAGGAAATATAATTATAAAAGTGCATTAGATTAAATTGAACGCCTACGTTACGAAATTAAAATTTTCCAATTTCTCATTTTTCTAATTTTTTAAGTTTTTTTTTTAAATTTCTCTACTGACAGACCCCTTATGCGTTTTATGATCATACGTTGCGCCACAAACAAATCCCTTGATTATTTTTTTAGACTTGAGAATTTTCCGTCTAATACTAATACAAATTTATTCTGAAAATTAAATAAACAAAACTCAACGAGTTGTGGTGGTGAGCATTAAAGGGTTAGGTTGCCCGCAGAGTAAGCGCCGAAGCAGACAGGCAGGCAGACAGGCACAGAAAAACTATGTGAACAAGAGAGAAAAAGTTATTTCTATCTCGTTTCTTCGCAGGGCCTGCCTGCCTGCTTCTGCGCTTACTATGCGGGCAGCATATCGCAACGCAAAATTAAAAAAAAAAATTGTCTCGAAATCCTCAGATCAATCAGTATCACTCGACAAGTTTACTTTGACTATTGATAATCCAAAATATTGGAGCGATAAAATGCGTTTTGGTTGAGCTGCAACGCTTTGAAGTTGAGTATTTTTTTAAGAAATTCTAATTTTGGACATAGCTGATTGATGTGATTTATACAAATAATTGGCAAAAATCCAATTTTTAATAAAACTAAGCCAATTAAAGCTCATAATTTTAAGAAGTCTATGTGTTAATAAAAAAGTCATTTGTTTTATGAAAAATTAAAAAGAAAATATTTGTATGTGGTTTCGAAGTTTGATATATTTGAATGGAAAAAACAGAATATGTTAAAATATTAAAAAATTCAAATTAAAAATTTACATACAAAATCAAGTAAAAAATTAATATAGGTCCTAGGGAGGTACCCCTAGGGTCTAACCGATTTTGACCATTTTCATTACACATCTGTTACTCTATTGCACTTTCGTTTTGACAAATTTTTGTTAAGATCGGTCAACTTTTGTATGTACCTCCCATACAAAATCACGTAAAATATTAATATAGGTCCAAAGGAAGTACCCGTAGGGTTAAACCGATTTCGATTATTTTCCGTACACATCTATAACTCTATTTGACTACCCTTCTGACGAATTTTTGTTAAGATCGTTTGACTTTTGTATGTAACTCCCATACAAAATCAAGTAAAAAATTAATATAGGTCCAAGGGAGGTACCCCTAGGGTCTAACCGACTTCAACCATTTTTAAAATTTTTCTAAATTGGCTTAAACTAATTAAGCATACAAATTTGCATTATCATCTATTGCACTCCTTCTATTTTTTGTCAATCGCTTATATGGAGACAGTTCACTGTGTGACAGGCCAATAATTCAGAGCTAAACAGCATAGAAATTGTTGAGGCTATGCACCAGGATTGGGTAGAGGTGGCCAAAAGGTCAAGGAGAATTTCTGTCGGCAGCAGTTTCGAAGATGTGCAATTACCAGCAAAGAAATCAGGGGCCTTACTCTGTAATGCGATTCAAAAAGCAAATGCTATTCGAAAACAAAATCACACCATGTAAATACAGGAATTAAGATTACTTAATGGCAGCAATCTCTACCTCTGCTTTAAAATGCTGTTTTTGTTTGCATTAAATTCGAACTAATATTGTTTTCGAATCGCATATGATTTTCGAATCGCATTTGCTTTTCGAATCGCATTACAGAGTAAGGCCCCAGATAATAGGTTTGCAATCTTCAATGAGATGGTGGTTAAGGAGAAAAGCGGTAATAAGCAGACGGACCAGAGTTCTGTTCGGAGTAGTCAACCGAAGCAAACCGAACAAGCTGTTAACGATGGTGAAAATAACCTGAACATCAAAACTAGTTAAGCTTAAAGAGGTAAGTTTTGCAGAAAAGAGGTAAGAAATACAGATGAGCATCAATTAGTAAAGGATTTAAGAAGTAAAAATGTTGTTTTTAAAATAATAAATTGTGGTTCTATAAGTAAAGTTTTTGTTGAAGTTAGGTTAATTCACCGGGCTTTTCTCGATAAGCTTAGAGAAAGTCCAGGCATTCAAGCGTATTCATTTAAGCCAAAAGAGAAGAATTCGAGTTTGTTATTGAGAGGGTTGTCTTCTGATTATGAGGACGAATAGATTTTGGAAGAGTTACTTTCTATTATTCCTGGTGGAGTAAAGAAGGTTACTTACTGTGCTACGAATCGTTCTCGCAGGGAGAAAATCAGATTTGGGTTGTTTTTGGTCAAAATTCGTTTGGGGAAATCATTAGCGGATGTGTTAAAGAATAAGTTTCTCTTTAGCACGTTAATTCACTGTGAAAAATCTAAAGGGAATTCGGGCCCAGTGTAGTGTAGAAGATGCAAGCAGTATGGGCACATTTAATAAACTGTGCTGGCGACCAAGATCTGCAACGAATACTAAAAAATAAGTAGTACTCGAGTACTATTCGTTCACAACTCAGTGATTCAATCGTGAATCGTTTTGAATTGTGAACCACATACTCAAAAATGAGTATGAATAAGTAGACGTAGTTTCCAAAGTAGAATTCATATCTGATTGATTCAAAACAAAGTGAATCACATTATTGAATCATGAGCCACTTACACAAAAATTAGTATGAATGCGTCTTAGTAGAATGAATTAAATATTAAGGGTTGCCACCTAATAATCAGGCATGTTCTGCATTCCACTTCCGAGTGGAAGTGAAAATAAAACATAATTGAATTCAATATTTGGTGTTCTATATACAACTTTTTTCGTTTATACAATTAATAACATTAATAAATTTTACAAAATACAAAACGAAAAAAGTTATATGTAGAATACTAAATATCGAATTATATTATGTTTTATTTTCGCTTCCACTCGGAAGTGGAATGCAGAACATGCCTGAATATGAGTTTATTAAGAATTTTAAACATAGTCAAAATTGGGCTGCAAAATTGGGCTTTCTCGAACATTTTGCTTGTGCTAAAACTCAGTTTTCGCATCATGATGCATTTCCGAGCAGACCATACATGTCATTGAAAAAAAGCACTTCAATTTAGCTTACATACTCTTTCAAGATCGTAAATAACGATGACATTCGAATGTATATTTTGCCTGAGTTCAGTTCATAAACTTAAGCACAGGTAAATTATAAATTAATTAAAATTAAAAAATTATAAAAGACCCAATTTTAAATCTGCATTATATATATAAAAAAACATACAATAAAATCGTAGTTGATCTTGAAATCATTAAAAATATAAACTTAAGCTACGTAACAGAGTTTTGAATAGGTATTGACATGGCAGAATAATGAGGTAGGGTAAGTAGCTTTGACTATCGTTTTTGTCAAAATCATAAAATATAGTGCTGCCATATCACAAATTAAAATCCAATGAAAAATATATACTTTGTTTCTGATGAAATCATTTACTAGTAATACTTCAAAATGGGGAAGTACAGGTTTTTTGTTTTAGGCATGCTTGAAGCTGACTTATTCTGTTAAATATTTTTGTATGTTATAATCCAGCTTGAGCCTTACACTTAAAATTTATTCTTGGTTTTATAAGCGTGTATTTGTGGTTTTCATAGAGAATTTTGTGTGAAGTTACATATATTTTAATAACTTTTAAAATTATAAAAATGGCAAAAAAAATGTTGTGCAATTCGTCGGACAACGTGGAATAAAGACATTTAATCTTATTTACCCTTCATAAATTCCTTTTGCAAGTGTTTATCCCAGATATAACATTAATAGAGAAAACTGGCATCTCTAAAACACACTTTGACATTAAAAAAAAGGTCTTGTCAAAGCTACTTACCCTACCTTATTATTCGCCATGGTTATTGAATAATATAAATTATTTATTAAATCATTGTTAAGAACCAAAAATAATGACAAGCTAAGGCATCTCACCAATTTCGAAATCAGATGCATAGATCTTTATTAGTCTTTTGCGTTTGAAATTGTACATAGCCGAAAATATAAATATCGGCTGGGTTCACCAGTAATAGAGGGGGGGGGGGGGGGGTAGAGCAGATTTTTCTGCACTCGATTGAAGGACTGTTCGAAGGACTGAAATGACATTTCAGTCATTATGCAAATTGCTACACTATTCAGAAAGTTAGGGTTAAAAAAGCATTGGTGTTTCTTGCAGCGCATAAATAAGATCACACATTTTTTTCTGACATTTTGGAAAATGATATCATTAAAACAAGTTCTAGTTTTTTTTTTGTGCATTTAAAATTTTGATTCGCTAATTAATAAAATCTAAAAATCTCAACTTTTTTGTTTCATGTCCCAAAGAAGGTTATGCTTTGCAGAACTAAGCTTCTAGTCATCTAGTATATTCATTACAATTAGCTTTAAGCTTATTTCTCAAGGATTATCACAGTTCCGATGGATTTTTTGTGTTTTGTTATGGATCTTCTCTCATGCATAACAACTCGGCTTAAATGTTATGGAATTATTTTATTTTTTGGCTCGCTGTTATGTTGAAATAAAAAAAAATCGCAAAATAATTGTATATATAATTTATTGGCTTAACTAGTTTGAATGAAAGCCTGATTTTTTTTTCTTTATAAATTATTATTCAATGTAGTAAATACTTTCATTTTGTTTAAGGTACAACGCGAAGTGTTCGACATTCTTCGGCTTGTTGTTGTTGTGTTCGTTTTGTATATAAATCATCATCATAATCATCATCATTCATTTATTCGTTTATCAACTTTAGCGTTACGCTTATATTTAGTCTAACGTATTATATGTTAAAAGATAGATAAATTGGTTGTTAGGTTGTTGTTGTTTGTTGTTTTTTTTTTATTCTATACTCTGCGATAGCTTATCATGGCATCTCAACTGATTTGTTGTATATAATTATTATATATTTAATATGCACTTTGTTATTTATTTTAAATATATATGATGTTTCATTAATATCACGTTTATGTTCTTCAGTGTTTTGTTGTTTGTGTGTTTTTTTTTTGTTTGTTTGTATTTGGAGATGTACACAACATTTAGACTTGTTGGTTTTGATGTTGGTTTTTTATCACAATTATAATCAGTTAACGCTTTTCTTTTACAATCAGCTGTTAATTGGTTGTTTTTTACTTTACGCCCTTGTTGATTTTTTGTTTTGATTTTCAACCTTGCCTTAGAATGTTATATAAGTTGTTGGTGGCAAGGATGACACCGTAATAAATTGTTTTTGGGTTTCGTTTTGATTTCTCTTACATGCTATTGAATCGTTTTCGAAAAACGATATTTATTTGTAAATATAATAATAGTTAAAATGTTTACATGTGTATGTGGGTGTTTGGGTGTTAGTCTTCTTAAATAAATTTAATTGAATTTAAAAATGGTTTATTTTCATCATCACATGTTTATGTTGTGGTTGTTGCTTTTACATGTTTTTTTTTTAGGTTTCTGTTTGTAGATAACAATTAATACAAATACGTTTGGTTTGAGCTACTTAGTCAGAATTTTTGAGCTAATATTTTTCTCTCTCGTACATACATGTTATCAATTTAATTTTGCTAATGTAACATAGGTTTTTTAGCGTATGCAAATTAAGATAATAGTTTAATTTAATTGGGGAAATCGAAATTTTTTATTAACAAGAAAAACTTAAATGTTTAATGTAATTCTTTTAAGCATTCAGATTCGATAATATAACATTAAAAATATATTATTTAGCATTAGCTGATTTCCCATTATAGTAAACTTAAACTTAAAATTTTTTATTTTTTTTACCTTAACTAATAACTAAAGTTTTACAAAATATTGTGTAAGTATATTTTTAACCGGTTAAAGGTTTTACAATTAAATCACCATATTTATGCATAAACTTCACTTTGTTGTTTGCTGGCTTGATTTTGATCACAGATCGTAGTTGTTATAGCAAATTTTGTTTATTCTTTGCGGCTGGTCATTGAATGCTTTAGATTTTATAAAGCTCTTTATAAAAAAGTGTTTTGCACACCATTTTTAACAGAATGTTAGTTTATTTAAGAATTTTTAACTGCGCTGGCTGTTGTTGTTCTCAACAAAGCGTCATATTTTCATTGTACTTTATGCTAAACTAAATAGGAATACATTTGTGTGATTTATGTTGTTGTTGTTGTTGTTTTGTGGTTTTTCTTGCTTCAATTGCAATTACTTTGTATGTTTATATTTGAGTTCAAGTTTTCTTATAATTTTAGGTTTTTTTTTTTTTTGGAACAAAAATTAAAATGTGTTCGATATTATTATTAATAGTTGACGTACAGAAGCAGATTGTAGGTATATTTAAATTAAGAATACATTTTTTTTTTTCATTTCATTTAAATTATGAGACATTTTGTTAATGTTAAATAGCTTTTTAATATTTTATATAAATAAAAATATATGGAATATAAAGTTATACATTTTAAAAAAGTTGCGAAAAGACAAAATATTGGCTTGATTGAGTAGTAATTTTTCGGTACAGAAATTAAAAATTATTCAACTGAAATATACATACGTACCTACATATACTTATACATAAATATTTATTTGTATATACACACATATACATATATATATGCACATAAATATTTATATATGTATATAATAAGTACAAAAGAATGTTGGCATGTGTGATTGACATTTAACTAAAAATAACAATTCACATACACATATATAAGTATATATATATATTTTTATGTATGTTGTATCTACATATAAGTTGGAGCTTGGAACTCATCTACTGCACTGCTGTTAGCTAATTATTTGTATGCACTTGTTAATTTTTTTTTTTTGCTTATACTATTGATGAGCCTAAAATATATGTATTATTGAATGTGCTTTTTGGATGTGTGTTTAATGGAGGTGAATTCTAGTTTGTTGTTTTTTTTTTTGTTTTTTCATTTCAACAATTCTTGCCTTGCAATTTGTGGGGAAAATTCAGATTTCTTTCATCTTCAATTCATTAATTAAAAAGGTATCACTGTCATGCTTTAGATATTTGCTTATTTTTCAATACATTTTGCTTGAGTGTTGGTCTCGCTTTCGAACTTACATGACTTGCTTGTGAGTTAAGTGTGCATGCTGTTGTTGGCTGTTACTACTGTTGCTGATGCCGTGTTGCGTTTAAGTTATGTTTGCGCGCGCAACTGCTACAGAATTGAAAATTATTTGGAAATATCGGAACGTAGGAGATCAAAGACATATTCATCGCGCACTTCGTCGGAGACCGGCATATAGCCCAGAGCGGGATGAAGGTTGTGTGGATTAAGTGGCTCCCACTTCTGACCAATTAATGTTGTTATTTCCTGTGTAGAAAGCAAAATAGTAGTCGCACTATGTTAAAAAATTGTTTCTTTCATTTTAATATTCAAACAGTTTGCATACCTCTATGAAAGAGTCCATACTGGCTTCAGTCGGCGTACTATCGATCATTGATATTTCCAAACGTTTCAATGTTCTACCGCGTAAACGTGATATTCCCACTATATTGTGCGGATCCAAAACATAGCCATGTATAACAATCTCCTCAAGATTTTTGCAGCGCCATGACATCATAACGAACGGATCTTGGCCAGAGCGTAGAAAAAGATCCATTACATTTTTGTCGGAATGTTTGAAAGCCTTAAAAAATCATTCGAAAAGGTTGATCGCTGGTTTTATTTGTTTGGTGATAACTTAAAAATTTAAACTTACGGAATCAATCCACTGAATACTTTTAAGTGTAGCATTATTATTAAGCGACATCCATTCCAAAGCCTCAACGTTCATCTGTAAAGTAATGGATGGTTTTAAGCTAAAAGATTCACATTGTAACAACCTAGTTAAGACAGAGCGTAAATACGCTAAGGTACATCATGATAAAAAAATGCTAGAGCTCAATTCCGGAAGGTTTTTACAATCCCATTAATCTCAATTAATTAAAAATACCATACTCAAAAATTTTAAAAACATTTCCACAAAATAATTAAAAAACTTCTATAAATAAAAATACAGAATAAATAAATTAAGTAAGGGCATTCCATGTATAAGAGGAAAATTAGATAAATTTTGGTTTTCATTATTTTTTTTTAATTTAGTAAAAAGCAATAGTTAAATATCTATATGTACTTTATTAATCTGTAAAAAAAAAATTTAAAAATTCGCCAAAAAATACTTTTTGTATTTGGCAATTTTTGTTTCATACAGAGTTGCTAGGGAGTAAAATGTTGTGTCCCAGTAGTCACGATGAACAGTCTGATTTTATTTCAATGCCGTTGTGCATAGCTGAATTTGCTTTTCTGATCCAAAATGAAATAGTTAAAGCTTCTTTATGCCTAGCTTGAGTGTAAAATGGGTTTAAAAATTCACACTTACAGAGACACCACTATTTTGAATCCCAAAGAGATAAATGTATTGGACCCAATTGCGGTACCATCGGATTTTCCGCTCGATGGATATCGTTTCTTCAGACGTAAAAACAAATGCAATCGAGTTATTCGACGAGAAGGGATTAAATTAAAAACAACGCAACACTCATTTTCGGTATTGCTGTCAGATTTTCGACGAGTGCCATTATGTATTCAGTTTTGTGCATTTGTAAAAATATTAAAATGATAATTTTTAAAAAAAAATTATAAATTATAAACGTTTTTATTAGTCACAAATTACCTTTTTCCAATAAAAAAAAACGTAATTACAAATGTGGTGGATGTTTTTTTCACCACAAAAAACAGATGATTGACTAAGAAAGTTGCAACTGATTTGTAAGTTTATAATATTCTCTTAAAAGTTTTGTTTTTCTTTATACATAGTCAAAATCGATTATTATTTTAGCGCGGAAACAAAAACATTGCGGTAGCTTAATGTACTTGACCTGAGTGACTCTGAATATTTACTAAGAAACATGAAACATTTAGGTTAATAAAAACTTTAGGGCGAACAGCTTATTAGAGGGGACAGCTTATTAGAGCTTATTAGCGGCAACAAAACTTTAATTTAATTTTTTATCAATGCATCTTTATTTTTAATTTTCCCTTTTTATGAACTATTTTAATTTTAGATTTTATCAATCTCACGATCAAAATTTGTGTGAATAAATTTGACAGATAATTTCCATTCGTCTGGAAACCTGATTGCACATTTTCAGGTTTGAATATCCGACGGAAACCTCCATTGCTTTTTTAGCGGAAATCGGAAAAAGTCGTTCGACAGGCTTCCGTCGGCTACCGCGATTGGCCCATTAATCAATCCCTTTGACTCAAGAGACAGTGAACAGGAATTAAATGTTGAGCCTTAAGATATGGTTGGGCAAGTATAAACGCAAAAGGCAATTCAGGTACTGCAAGTTACTCTCAAGGCGTCTTATGTAAAGAGGATCTCAAAATGAAAAAGGGGAAGACAAAGTAATTGATTTTAAGAACGACTTCGGGCAATGAAGCAGAGTTTTTCGCCACACAGGAGACGTATGTGTCTTACGTTCTATTATAAAACTGTTGCGAGATAAAATTTTACCAATTTGAAGAAAAAGTCAAAATTTTCTTTAAATAATAGAGTTAGAGGTAATTTTTTTCGTAGGTTTTGATTTATTTTTTATGTTTTACAGAAAAATATATAAATAACTACATTAATTGGGTTTAAAACAATAATAAAACTGATTAAAATAATTTATTATTTTCACATATTCTTTACTTGTCCCGCAATTCACAAAGACATGTCCTAGCAGTCACAATTTATATTTTTCTAGAAGGGTAAGCATGCATATTAACTTAAATATTTAAATGGTTTGGCTAGAATTCTTCTTTAAGTGTTCAAAGGTAGATGGGTGGTATTTTTTTCACATTCATTCAATTGTAACAAATAGTAACACAAAATATAAAAACTGTTTGGCTTTTTTTAAGGAATATTACACAATAGTTATTTGTCCCTATTTTAAAATATGTCACTGCTGTATAGTTATGATTACATAGTTATAACTCATAGTGGGTTAAATTCTGGAGTCAAATGTCCCAGTAGTCACAATATCGCAAACGAGATATCGTTGTAACATTTCTACGTTGTCACCTGTTTTAATATTCGATTTGTGGGATGAAATCCGAGTAATTAATTTTTTATATAGCTGTTTCAATATATATCTTGTTGCATGCATTGGTGCCGTTAGAATTACATGGAATTTGTTGATTAATTTGAGTTGGTCAAGTTTTTCATCGGATCTTTGGTTTTACTAAAAAGATTTTTTTGAAGTATTGCACGGTTCGAAGGCTAATCTAATTTTAATCTTGTCAAAAATGTCAGATTCGGCGAATCATTCAGTGAATTCAGGTACGTATATCACAGATTTAAAGGGTTTTTAAATTTCCGGTGTTTAAGAAGAAAAGGTATGGTTAATATTGCACTGTCTTATGCATTTATTAATGTAACGCATTGAAAAGTCGTTTTAATTTTTTAAATTAGTTTTACTTTCTTAATGTGTCAACGTTTTTTGCAGTGTTGTAAATCATCGATTTAGGATGCTTCGAATAAAAATTAATCAAACGTCCAGAAGCCATGTCTTTCTCTGGTGCCAGTTTATTTTTAATACTCCATTTTTCCGTGTGACCAAAGTATTTAAATATGGCAACTCTTCATCTTTTTCTAACTCCACTGTAAATTATATATTTTTGTTATTATCATTAAGGCATTTTAAAATGTCATCTACTACATCCTTTTTTACTATGGCACATAGATCGTCGACGTATTTTCATAGAAAGCACGGTTTTGTTTTGAAAATTCCCATACGGGTTGTCAATAATTTATCTATTACAATATCTGCGATGAGTGACACCGGAGGGCCCATCGGCATGCCACTTTGTTGGTTGTAAATTTTACCATTGTACTTTAAAAACCGATTCTAATTCGTTATAAATTTTTAAAGTTGCATAAATATTTCCTGAGTTATATTGCAGTGTCAATTCGAAATATTAAAAATAAAAATCAACATCATAGGTTAGGCAAATCTGGATGCATTCTGATGAAGTATCACATATACCAATTCTGGTCCTTAGTGGTGCCGGTTACAAACAAAGGAACCTTTGTGTTTAAGTGAAGTCTTCAAAGATTTGGGTTGAATTTGCAAGCCTAAAGAGGCATTCCAGAGATACTTTGGCTACATCTTTTAGCGACAGGAACGTCGCACTTAGGTCTAAAATTAAAAAAGCTGGCCAAAATTAAAAAAAAAACGAAGTTGGTCTAATAATTAAAAGAAGTTTACATATATATATATATAATAATTTTAATTTTTTTTTAATTTTTATATATATATATATATATATATATATATATATATATATATATATATATATATATATATATATATTTTTTTTTTTTAGAACCATTAAACTCAATGTAAGCAAAAAGCACATACAAATTTTTCGCGATGGCTCCTTTATTCATAAAGGAAGGCGAAAAGGCAAAAATATAGTATAACAAAAACTTCAGGAAAAACTTTTGCCGGAAATGTTGTCATAGTTCATAATAAATTAAGGTGCAAAAAAAAAATTTTGTTATCCTAGGTAAAGCGGAAGTTATTTATACATGATTAAGAAAAAATTTTTCCTAACAATATATAATTATCATTTTCTCAAATGTTTCACCGAACGACCGGAAATAATGGTAATTATAGTATTCTGTAATGCTTATACTAAAATATGGCGTTTCCACTTGGCACCATAAAAAGAAAAATTCAATTGAAGGGCTTATTGCAAGAACATGATAAGCCACATGGAAAATATTTTGAAATAATCGACTCGTTTTAAGAAAATGTATTTGTCTATATATAAAAAAATTTATAATTTATAAATAAATTTATTTAGGTTAGAAAATTAGCAAAAAATGGCTAAAATATCTTCAGTGGTTATTGGCAATGCGTTGAGTAATGTTTTCAGCATAAAAAAAAATTGATTTTTAGATCATGTGGCTTATAACGTAATTGCAATAAGCCCTTCAATTTAAAAAAAGGAACTACAATATTTTAAAAAAATGTTATATGATTTTTTAATTTATGCACACATAACCATTTTTGTAGGCGCAGCGACGATATGCCACATTATTCAGACCTATCGGTAATACTTTTTCCCGCAGATTCGGAAAAGGGAGTTTTAATTTTTAAGATAACGCTTAATATCATTTAGAAAATCTTTAATGTAAATTTGTTTATCAACAGTAGATGAACAAATTTGCATTTAAAATTTTCAAAATGTTCTTTCGTTTTCCGAATCCGCGAGAAAAATTATTCCTGATAGGACTGATTATTTTCTTTCCGAATGGTGTTTAAGTGATCATGGATAAATACCACCAATTTTTGATGTTGATCATTATTCTGGGTAATATTTAGTCCCTTCTAGTTTTTATGGTTATATTACATGTTTATGAATTCTGGCCAGATTTTTTTAATTTTTGACCAGTTTGCGTCTATGAGCTTAGGTATTTGAGTCTCGATCTAAGTGGGGCGGGGCATATGCATATTAGGTGCTCCAGGGTCTCCACTGTGCCTGGTCCCTTGCACTCCCTGCAGTTGTCATCCGTGGTAATGACCAGCTTCCTCGAGGAGGCTGCCGCCATGCAGTGACCAGCGAGTATACCCACTATGTCCTGGTGGCTAGAGACCCAGTAGATGCTCACACTCTTCGAAGCGCATTGTGCACCTAGTGCATCTCTGCCAGCCAGTACGCTTTTGGACTTGATGGTAGCGGAGCACATGCATTTGATCGCCACTTGGCTGTCGACGAAACTGTTGATATAATGTTGATGATGTGTGTCCATGCCGAGGGCTATCTCCGCAGCCTTCCTTATGGCGAATACTTCCGTCTGCAAGATGCTGCAGTGGTTCAGCATTTTCTAAGACAGCCTTATACTAGGCTCTGCACATACATACACAGCCGCACCTACCTCCGTTTGCATATTGCCTGATGTGCCGTTTGCATATTGGAGCCGTCTGTATATATGTTGACCGCCTAATGTGCTTGTTCTTTACCATTGCACTAGTCGTTCGGTCCTAGAAGGGTTCGTGTTTTAGAATTGACTATCGTACGAGGTAATATGTAGTTCGTACTACTACTTAGATCCTTGCCGATAGTACAATAACCGAAATTTTGAAAGCGCATGTTGCCAGCTGCCGTGAGGTGTTGTGCCGTTTTTCTGACTATTAGCTTTGCGTGTATGTCTAGAGGTCCATACATAGAATGGTTTCAAGCTCTTTAGTTGGAGTTGACTAGTGTCCCCGTAATGCACTTGTGAATTTTCAACAAGTGCCTGAGGTATGTTGATTTTTTCACAGCCGGCAATAATTCACACAATAATTTCATAGAGTAGAATGGGACGAACTACCGTTACATAGATCCAGTGCATCAGACTGTCAATCAACATAAAAATTAAATGTAAAAAGTTTCTTTGTTTTATATTTGGATGACCTGAAGCCAGTCAAAAACAACTATTGTTAACTCAAAAAGTCGCAAAAACTTTCAACATATTAAATTAATTTATTCTTAATGCCATTTTATCAATTATCAAGTTACTTACATAGTCACAGAAAAGAACTCTCAAGTGAGTAATCGGCATGTGCTGACGTAGTATGCGCACTTGCAGTACCCCAACTGCTTCATAGGCGTAGACCAGGGAGACTATCAACTCGATATTGGTAAAGGTGTCAGCAAATGCAGACCAGGCTGTTTCAGAAATACCCGGATGTTGTCGATCCAAGCCATGAATGCATATTAAAAATTTCTTTAACGGAAGAATTTCTATGGCATGTAAGAGTTCCTCGTTCAGTGTGTCGTAATCAAGTGACAAAACCTGAAATGTATAAACCAACACATTATAATGTAGCAAGCAAGCAGAGAAGAAAAGCAAAATAGACGTCGCACCTGCAAAGCTGTACATTTTTGCAATAGACTATTTTCCATGGCAAAGATTGGATAGTGACCAGGATCAAACTTAATTGATGCCAATGTGAGCTGTTGCAATTCGTGGGCTTTGGTAAGAGCTTTTAAAAACTCCAAGCCATAGTAGGTCAAAGATTCAATAGAGCCCAAGTCCAAAACCTTTAATGCTGATTTTTTGCGACATAAAATTAATTTTAATGGCTCCACAAAAAATCTGCAAAAGACAAAAACACAATTTACATTACACGAATAAGTACTTTTAGCTGGCGTGTTCTTATTGGGACTTACTGCTCGATGTCGACAAGACTTTCCTCGCTAATATCGCCAGGGGGAATGAGTCCAACATTATTTGTCTGAAAACGAAGACCTTGAACATTATCACAACGTGCAACCCTAGCAGAAGAGACGTTAAATTATTATAGTTTTTTTGTGTGATTTAATGAGCAATTTACTTGTATAAAATACGACGTATTTTTTCAATATGAAAGACATTCAAAAAATCAAAAATTATTGTTAATTCGCTGGTCAGATTGCAAAGCGTGTGGCGAAAAAATGCACACTGTCGATCATTATCGGTGTGGAGTTTAAATTTGAAATTATTAAAAAATCTGAAAATATTAAAAAATTTACATTAGTAATTATATTTATAAATCATATACATATTCTTCTATACAACGAGAAACAACACATAAATAATACTCGAGCAACTACTGCAAAAAAATATGCTTTGCTGCTACTGCTGCTTTTGTTTTTGTTGAAATGAGAAAGCCTGCAACTTTAAACAAGTAAATTAACAAAGGCATAGCCAGCTGTAAAATGTTTACATAAATTCAGATACAAAATGCGCGCGCACACATATTTGACCAAGTCTAGCTAATGCGTCACATTAAATAACAAACATCAAAAACATACTGGACTTGGCAAAAATAATATGGCAATAAAATTTAGACAGGTCATATAACAAACCCTAACCAACCACTTTTATTAAGAAAGCAAAGCTGATTTGTTACCAATTCAGGTCCAACTCTGGTTTTATAATTATATCCAGATGTATGTACTGTATACTTTAGGCAGCACTACTACTGCAGACAGCATTTAGGCTCCCAGCTATCACTTCGTAAAAAGGGAAATTAGTTTCAGCACACTTAAAAATTGTAATACCCCAAAATTAATTATGCCAATACTAGCTTAGGCATTGATTATTCACTATATACTAAGGTTAGATCTTTGATACAATGCTAAAACGGGAAAATAAATGCTGGAGTTGTGCTGGAGTTAAAAATTTTCTATTGATTTTGCACTATTGTTGGAGCTCATCTTAAAATACTTTGTATTTTTTTCCATTTGTTGAAAGTAGACAAGTGTTTCATCACTGTGCAACGATGTCAATGTTTTCATTGAACTTTTCAATATTTTGAAACGCAAAAAGAGCAGCAGCAACAATGATCAGTAACAATGGACCCATCCATTTGACTGCATATACAATTGGAATTAGTATAAAATATATTTGTATACTCACCGCTTTTGGAAGAGCACACTCCGCCAGTGTCTACAGGACTGAGATGCCATCAAACGGTCCCGGGACTCCAAATGCTCGTAGATATGACCCAAAGCCAGGGCAGGAATCTGTCCCCATTGTGAACTGAAATTCATGTCTCTCTGGCTATCTGTCCGTCAGCCGACCGCACGCATAAACAACACACCCCCACACGCACACGTACAGGACACACAAAGTGCCGTGTCCTTTCGTTGGATATTTTAGCTGTTGTCTTTTTTTAGCTTTGTTTTTTATCCGCAATTCTTCACCCAACGACAGTAGCGTCGCACGCAATCCACAAGGACAACGACGTAAAAATTGCAAACAACTTTTGAAGTTCTTTTTCTAGCTTAATTCTGCGAAAGAGACGTTCGAACTAAAATTAAATTGTTGTTGAAACAATTATTTCAATACAAAAAATTTTGATTTTTCTTTCTGGGTGCACAAAAAATTTTCAAGTTCTTCTCAATTTCTTCCAAAGAAATTTCAATATTTTCCTTCAAAAAATTTTACTCACCAAGGTCAGGTTATTTCATTCGTTTTCTATTTGAAACGTTGTCGTGTTTTTTGTTTATACTTATTTATTTTAGACAATGATTTTTGCGAATTCTTTTCTATATTTCGATGATTTTCTACATCTTCTTGAATATTAATTATTTTATTTTAACACAAACATATTTTGCACTGCAATCTATTCGAGAAAATGAAGAACCAAGCAACAAAAAATTTGATCGACAAAGTGCATCGTATATTGCATTCGAGTGCAAGTGAGATGGCTGGCTGCGTAGAAAGTACGTTGCTCGCTCTATACGAGCGTGAAAGACTAGTCTACCTTTTCTAAAAACAATGTTATTGTTTCATACATTTTCGAACAACCCCTAACAGCTGTTTGGTGTAAACAGATGGCTTATCAAATTCAGGGATGCAGTAAAAGAAATATTAGCAATAGAAGTGTGGCCATTTCAGCCTTTTCCAGTCCAGATTTACAGCCCTATTCTGGCAAATTAACATATTGTTCACCAGTATTTTGAATATTTCTATATGTTTGTTGTAATTTTTTTATTTCAAAACAAAATTTGAAGCTCAAAAATAAAAAATTTTGATAAAAATTGTCAACTGCTTTTCAGTTATTGACATTTCATTAACAAATTTTGTTTTTTGAGCTTTAAATTTTGTATTGAAAACAACAAACACATAGAAATATTCAAAATACTAGTTAACAATTTGTTAATTTGCCAGAATAGGGCTGTTAGCCTTTTTTGTTACGGCTTATTCGGATCTTACGTGGGTCAATCATTTGACATCAAGAAAGTATACGTGTGGATTGATGCTATCCCCTAAACGCATCCCTTGGACTGACGTGTAAATTTGTCAACCTTTTCTAAAAACAATGTTGATAGACGTTTTCGTTTATTTGTTGCGAGGAGATCAAGAACTACCATCAAGAAATACCATCCTCTTGTTTTCCATTTTGTTCCGAGCGTTAGAAGTAAATTAATCGTGTTTTTGTATACACTCGTAGCACAACAAAAGCGCTCTCGAAGCTACTCTACGTGCTCTCAATCAAATGTTCGAGCACGTAGAGCGAATATCAGATAATTACTCTAAGAAAACAAATTGACATTCTGGAGATTCAACGAAAAGCAAAACAGCAATAAAATACTAATAATTAATGCGGAAATGGCTGATAGTAAGAAGTTCAACACAAGTATATATTAAATAATAAATTAATAAAATTTGTTAAAATGGCAAAAAAAATATGAGGTGACAGCCTTGACAATTGGTGTTCTGTTTTGATATTTTATTAATTCAGATTTCTCCGAGCACACTCAGCGTCTACTCTTCTCGGAACGTTCTCTATGTGCTCTTTCTCTGAAGAGTGCCCTGCTACCAATAAATAAACGAAAACGCCTAAAAATTTTAAAATATCCAATTTGTGCAACAGATTTATAAAGGGGTATTTTTCTTTCAAAAATGGCAAAAAAAATATGAGGTGACAGCCTTGACAATTGGTGTTCTGTTTTGATATTTTATTAATTCAGATTTCTCCGAGCACACTCAGCGTCTACTCTTCTCGGAACGTTCTCTATGTGCTCTTTCTCTGAAGAGTGCCCTGCTACCAATAAATAAACGAAAACGCCTAAAAATTTTAAAATATTCAATTTGTGCAACAGATTTATTAAGGGGTATTTTTCTTTCAAAATTTTAATAAAAAGTATATGTAATTAAAGTAAATATTAAGTTTTTTAAGAAAACATCCCAGCTGCCACGCATTACTTAATGATTTCTTTGCACGTTTTTGTGTTGCAAGGGCTTAAATTAACTCTATATTGCTCTCTTCTCTTTTGTTTTTACGCTCGGCTAGTACAGCGCAACAAAAACAGATAAGCTCGTGCATGGCAAAACTAGACAAGGTAGTGGTAGGGCGGAGAGCTGATGACTGAAACTGTCAAAATGATGTTGACAGCTCATATAAAATTTGCAACCAATGAGAATGCAATGAGACAGCTAAAATAGCAAAATGGCTGATTTTGACACTTACGGTCACTATGAAACAGAGACTACGAGCACGCCAAAGTAATACAAATTTCTAATTAACTCTCGAGTTTTATAGTTATTAATATGCAAACTGTCATTCTACTGTCCCGCCAACTGTTTTCAAAAAAGTTAAGACATTAGTGCAGTAGTCTGTAGCAAAAGTCAGAGTGTGTGGGCAAAAATTTGTGAATGTGTTGCAACTGTCTTAACATTACTGTCTCATGAAACCCCCGTGTCGGCATTAGTTTTTTTTAGGTGATTTTCTTTATTAATTCAACATCAAAATCCGATTTCCATACAAACAAAATCCTGCTATGGATTTAGATTTTGTGAAGTTTTAGTTTGAAACATTACAGCCAGGTGGCATGCAATGAAGTTAGGGGTATTCATTAGGGGTATTCACGATTCAGTGCACTTGCCTGTGCAGTTGAGGACTTGAGGACTTGTGCACTTTACAAAAACAAATTGTACTTACGTCAAAAATCTGCACAAGTGCTTTTCTACTATTGCCTTATATTTGAGGACTTGAGGACTTGAGCAGTTGCGCACTTGTGTGCATTGAAAAATGTTGACAGCCTTAAAATAGTGATAGTGGTGTGTTCACGAAAACCTAACTACACAACTGCACAACTCCTCAAGTCCTCAACTGCACAGGCAAGTGCACTGAATCGTGAATACCCCTATTGTGAACATTCTCATGTTTGCATTCAACGCCATCTATTTGTCATATACAGACTTTTAATGAGCATCAAATCAAAATCCAAACGCAGCTAATAACTTTAATTTAATTTACATCTGACAGTTCATTGGTTTGGTTATGTGCTCTGTTCTGTGCTCAATTTACTAGATCACATGAGTAGGTGCATGTAGAGCGGGGCTTGAGCGCCACATGAAAAAGAAACATCAATTTGGTTCTCTGAGCGCTCAAAACAAAATATTTAACACGAGCAGCTATTTTGACAGTTCGCGCCCTACTCTGTTTCGATAAAGAAAATCGCTTATTTTGACATTTGTGTGATATAGTAGTCCAGGCTAAGCGCTTTTCCATTTTCTGGAATAAAAAAGATGTAATTGTTACTATAACTTAAAACAATGGAAGAAGAAAAAAGGTAGATGCACCAGATGAGAGCATACTGCCCTAAAGGTCAAAACGAAGCAAAAATTTTTATTTATTTTCTTTTGTTTCCATTCGCCACACAGCTAAATTTGACAGACATGGCAGTATGGAAAGAGAGCACGGTCAGGGCTGCAGCTACCTGTATCCTTATGAAATGATTTCACTCAAGTTTCGTTGTACAAGCGTCCCGACAGCAGAAAAACAACACAACAATAATTATGCTTTGCCTAAGCGTTCGTTTTGACGCTGCCTCTACTTTTTTATAGGAGCGCATGAAATAACTGCTAAGGCAGAAGCATAATTATTTTTGTTTTGTTTTTTTATTCTCCGGACGCTTGTACAACGAATCTTGAGTGAACTTCGAACTGACATCTCCATATACTTTATACTCGCTACCATGGCAAAATTAGATAAGGTAGTGTAAGGGCGGAGACCCGGTGACCGAAACTGTCTAAACAAAGTTGACATTTCATACAAAATCTGCAACCAATGAAAATGGAATATGAGGGCAAAAATTGGCAAAAATACCAAAATGGCTGAGTTTGACAATTATGGTCACCAAGAAAGAGAACACATTCAGCCCTTACACTACCTTTGGTAGTTCTACTACGCTCTCTGCCCTGTGTTAATTATAGCCAGCATGAACGTAGTTCGAAAAACCATGTTCGAAAATGCAATAAGCAGCTTTTTTTAGCATTAGAATGGTATAATGTGAAAGGGCCTGTTTAGGCGGCCTAAGCGAACCGACGTGACCAACAAGATGTCAACACCAACTTAAGGTCCAATTATAATAGAAGTAACATAATGTGGTCTAATGTCAGTTGAGCAGTGCGTTCTTTCACTTATTGTTTCAAACAATACTTTCTTAAACGAGTGATTATAATAAACGTAACGGAATGTAACGGGACGTAAAGATCCGTTGCATTTCGATTTCTACGTTACTTAACATTACGTCTGTTCAAAGAACAACTAAACATTGAGGTTAGATTCGATTATTAAGCTATTTTACATTGTTGAACTACGCTTTTTGTTGAGTTTTTGTTATTAATGTGATAATTCTATGTATCCACAGCTATGGATGACGAACTTTTAATTGAATTGTTGACAACATTGAGTTACTTTATATTACGCAATTCTTTTTAGTTACATTACATTGCATTATAATTCTACCTTAATTGGTAGCAGCGAGCGTTCGAGCATCTCGAACTTGTGTCTCGAACCTGTGTCCTATTGAATTTTGTTCGCGTTTTGATATCGGCGAATGCATGGCAGAATAACCAGGTAGGGTAAAGAGATTCACCACACCGACAGCTAATGTCAAAATCATTTCAAAATCACAAAATACAGTGCTGCAGTATTTTCAAAGAAAAATCCATGATTGAGTCATTAAGGGTATTCACAGTTGCGTGGTTTTCAGTGTGGCTAAAAAACCCCGTAGTATTAATACCACACTTTACCAACCTGTTTTTATATACTAATGTTGTTGTTTTACATGAAAGCTCTACAAACCAAAAGTCTAGTAGTTTTAATTAGCCCAATGATATGTTTGATGAACGTGGTTTTTAAAGTTCCATAAACAGGTGCTGCTTTATGTGTCTTTACAGCAGTTTGACTGTTTCTTTGTATTTCGTTTGTTTTCCAATAAGCCAATTAGATTCGTTTGCTTAGTTTCGTTTGTTGTGTATGTGTTTTTTTGTGTGCATGTTTTTCACATGTGATGTGATCAGAGCGGAATCTGTTAAATATTATTCTTTATACTAAACTGGAAAACGGGGAAGTACAAGTTTTTATTTTTAAGCAAAATTTGAAGCAGCTTCCTAGAATTTGCTAATGTAATAAGGTAGATTGGGCCATTCGCTATAATTTCATTGTTTCAAACAGTCACGCTTTTGTGTTTTTGGTTTTTTTTAAAATTAATATTTATATTGAGATTAAGAATTAAAAAAATAAACAAAAAATAATGGGCAATAATAATTTAGCGAAAATAAAACTTTAAAATCACATAAAAACTTATTTGTTTCATTAAATATACATTTTTTCTTACTTTATCCCATTTACCCTAGTACGAATTCCCCTCAAAGCATTTGTCTCACAATATTCAACAATACTGCAAAGTGGCATCGCTAAAATTAATTTTGACATTAGCTGTCGGTGTGGTGAATCTCTTTATCCTACCTCGTTATTCTGCCATGGGCGAATGCATAAAAGCACAAATGAAAAATTCAACAAAAAAATAGAAAATACCATTGATAGAGTACACCAAAACATGACGAGACCCGAATTGAATGAATTTTACCCTCAATATAAATCACCTCCTAAAATGTTTCATTTCAATAAAAAACTTTTATACTGGCAAGTTCACCAAGAAACTAGGCTTCCATTTGCCATTCCTGTTTGATGAGTATTGCCGTAGCAAAGTAATCAGGTAGGGTCGGTTCGCTTTGTGCCCTCACGCGTCAACGAAGAGTGGAAAATGAAAAGGTTGAGTAGTTGTCAAAATGATGAAATTCGTTAAAACGTCAAATGAAATATAAATATTATGTTTTCAAATTGTAAATAGTGCAAATACGTGTGTTAAGTTTGTGTTAATTTGAGTAAAAATATTATAAAAACA
Organism: Dichetophora obliterata; assembly: GCA_963920525.1. Taxonomy (NCBI): domain Eukaryota; kingdom Metazoa; phylum Arthropoda; class Insecta; order Diptera; family Sciomyzidae; genus Dichetophora; species Dichetophora obliterata. The sequence goes on along the minus strand of OY986438.1, from coordinate 202,387,507 downwards.
GTGGCCCATTATCATAAGCAAAATAAAGTCGAATTTAAATTTAGTGCAAGCTTTTTGACAACATATTATACTGAAAAACTGTCAAAAATGCTTATACTAAATTTAAAGTCGACTTTATCTTGACTATGATAATGGGCCAGTGTAAATAAAATTATAAAATGCCGAGGATGTGTTCAATTTGCAAAAAAGCAAAAAAAAACATCTTTAACCAAAAATCAATTGCTAAACATGAACATAAAGAAACTCGAGATTAACAGCTGATTTTGACGACTAGCTCACTTTTCTCTGCTTTCTACTTCATTTCTCTCCGAGTCGGCCCTACCTGGTTATTTTGCTGTGAGTATTGCAAGTAATTTGTTGTATTTACTTTCGCAATCACATCAATAAAGAATGAAATAATTAAAATTCTTTGGGTTGAATTTTAAATTTGCTTTAAAATTTTGTATTTTTAACAAAGAAAAAAAAATCGCTGAGCATCAGCAAAGTTTAAAATTAGAGTCTTGAACGATATGAGATTACGATTGCAGTAATCGTAATTTTGAAAAGTCGAAATCGTAATTTCGTACGATTGCAGCAATCGTAATTTTGAAAGTCGAAATTACGATCATTATAATCGTAATCTTAGCACATTTGATGAAGGATTACTTTAATTCTAATTATTTTGAAGTGAAAAGAGAGAGATCATATGAAATTTCCCAATTCACTCTATGAAAGGGTTTTTAATTGTAATCTTGTTTTTTAAAGATTACTGCAGTCGTAATCGTAAAGTAATCGTAATTTTTTTCTGTGCCACATCCCTGAACGGATACATTTTTTTGGTAGGACGAGAAAGAGGAAGTATAGGAGAAGAATGCCGTAGGCTAGGTGATATATCCATTAAGACACGAACTTCTTATAGCCCAGCTTTGTTAATTACTTTTTAAGTGTGTTGAAGCTAATTTCCCCTTTGGGGGAAAGGCTGGGGCCAAATTACGCAGTTTTCCAACGATCGCGATACCACTTTCACGCTCTGTTTTCGCAAATGTGGCTGAAAAATACTGAATTTTGCATGTATTTTATTAATACATTTATTTATTTAATGTATTTAATAATTTAATTACATGCAAAATTCAGTATTTTTCAGCTGAATTTTGAGAAAAAAGAGCTTGAGAATGGTGCGATTGCGGAAAAACCGAATAATTTGGCCTCAACCTTACGAAGTAATCGCAGCGATTTTTATATTTGCAATTTCTTAAATTAATGATGTGTCTTAGTATATAAAACAAGTGATAAAATAAAAAGATAATTATATCCAGAAGTATTTAGACAGTGCAGCTTGTGTTGAGCTTACTGAGGGTTGTAATCCTAATCCTGAGGCTTAGGAGGTCCAAATATAAAAAAATAAACTGGCCATTTCAGTCCTTGGAAGGACTTTGACCTAAGCTTCTATTGATCAATTGTGTTATGCGTGTTAATAAATGTTTGACCACAAATGACCGAGAACTAGACCTACGTGTTTTATGCCGACTTCGAACGGATTATGTTCTCAAGAAGCTTTACATGGCAATTTTTTACTCTCTGAGGTTTGCCATTGTCTGCAGAGAGGTGACGACCAAACAGAGCAATTAATTCAATTGAAAAAACTTTTTGTCTGAGCTGGATTGAACCCGGACTACCGCGGTTCTTTAGCTTAGGGCCACGCACTCTACCCACTAGGCTACGGCCGCCAGTAGGTTCATATACATTTAGTAAAAATAAGAAAAAATATATTCGAGTCCTTAAGTAAAATTATTCCCAAGAATTCGTTTAGATATTTTTGGTCAATTGAATCACGCTTTACTGTAGGTTTAGACCGCCTGAACGAACGAAAAATTTATCGCGAACAATTTATTGCAATAAATTCTTCGTTCGTAGTACTGTTTAGACCGCACGAACATCATTCGCGAACAAACATTGGCCGCCATCTTGTTCGTTCAGGCGGTGTAAACAGCAATTTGTGCATTTGGCCGAACATCAATAAATGCAGGGTTGATAACTCCTTATTTTTATATTAATACTAAAACTTATACTCCGTTTCTCAACAACAAATGGTTTGCCACTCCATAATAATATATTACTCTGTTAGTTATTATAGAAAAGACGTGTGTTCAACTTTAGGGCCCATTTAAGTTTTCAACGAACAAAAATTAAATGTTTTCACATTTTTCGTGTGTCAATAAATTTCGTAAATTTCAAGTCAATTAAATAAAAACTGCTACCAAATTGTATTCACTTTATTAAGCAAATACAATTGGTACTTTTAGTCGTTCGATTTTTATTTTAGAGAAATACTTTTTATGTTATAACTTTAAAGAATTGCTTTTAGTCACAAATCGAATTTTCAACTACCGTTTTGGTTTATATCCACATTTTTCTAAAATCTTCAATTAAAAACTCAAAAAGTTTCAGCAGAACCTAAAATATTTTTTTATTTTATTTGAGAAGCTCTATTGCGGACTCCTGCTATACTAAATAATATTTGCTATCCATAAACTCAAAATTTTCATTAAAAGTTATATAGTTATTATTAAAAAAAAAAATACCTCAAATAAACAGTCGCTTTAAAATGAAACTTTAAATATAGGGTTTTTTCCGCTTAAAAAACTTAATTTGGCCCTTTATACAATACAATTATATTGCAGCGAAAATTAACAGAACACTTCAAAACACATAAAACATAAATTACTACATATTTAGTACTTTTCATAAATTATTCTCTTAAGCTACTCCTATTTGCTACTTTTCTGTTTTTAGCCACAGCGCAACCCGGATTCGCCCAAAAAGATCGAAGCTTATTCGATCAGAGCGAACTAAGAGGGGGTTTCAGACGAACGTACTTGTACGCTGACATGTACGACGACAAACTAACGAGACTATTTTGTTGAGCTTTCAAACAATCGTACATGTGCGACGACTTCATTTCATTGCTGGCTCTCAAATAGAGCACATCGGCGTAATGGCTGAAAATTTTTTTTATGACCTTATGATTTAGCAGTCATTTTCCATATTTAAAGAATTGTTTATCAATTTTAATAAATTATAAACAATTATAAAATGTTTCAAACGTTTTTCATATTCATTTTCTCTAATATTTTTTCCGCTTCGTTGCTGTTCACCCGCTGCCGCTTTTAATCAAATGAAAAAATGCAGCGAGTCGGACCGACTTGCGTTCATAACATCGTACATGTCGGTCCGACCGGCAGAAAATCAAAAATTTTTGATTTTCGTCCGACATGTCGGTCCGACGGTCGCATTTGCTTTCGAATGATCGTACATGTCGTCGAGCATGCCCAAGTCATCGCACATGTACGATGGTCTGAAAGCCCCTAAGGAATCTTCGTTCGTTCGCCCTAATTTACTGTTTACACCGGGCAAACATCGTTCGCGATAAATTTATAGCGAACACTGTTCGTTCGGGCAAAGTGTTTAAACCGAGCGAACGAACGAGGTTTCTTTCGTTCGTTCAGGCGGTCTAAACGCACAGTTACAGGTTATCGAAACTGCCCTACAAGAAGACTATCGGTTATTTAACTAAGCAAAAACGGTTTTTCTAAACTGAAATATCGGTTACCTCTTCATACCAAGTTTCGGTTATGCTAGGAAGAGCCTCGGGAAGAAATTAACCGAAACTCGTGTATACGTGTGATCTGGCATCCTTTTTTCACACGTATCAATTTCCAATACCATTGAAATATAGCCGTCTCGTTCTCTCTCTAGTTAGGGTTAACATAAATACAGGTTATAGGTAACCAAATCTCACCAGATAAATCTAACCGAAAACTCAGTTATATGTAACCGTTAGATATAACGTAAAAATCAGTTTTATCTAACGTACCTCTTAAAAAATAAAAATGCATGCAATTCGTTGGTGTCTTGAAACAAATGGTTTTAATTTATTATAACATTTCTTATTGTTGTTGTTGTTGTTCTTACTGTTGTTGCTGCTACTGCGAGCCACTTCTGTGCCGACGACTTTGGGAGTGGAATTAGATGTGGCGAATGTTGAAATGCTCACTGCATTCTTGATATTGGCAAGCGTGCTTATTGGCTCATCCTTCTTTGATGGGTAGCAGCGTTCCAACAGTAAGCAATTTAAAGATATTTAATTTTTTTATTGCAGAACTTGGTTTTTGTTAGCGAAGCCAGGAATGGTAAACTACAATGGCGGATATGCAAAAATTGGACATGATTTTTAATAATGATACCTTCTCTTTCTTTCACATGCACTTGCTAAAATGTTCATATTTTTCCGTTTCACAATTTTTGACACTGAAATGAGTATGCGAATGTGGTTGTAAACAGAAAAATGTATGTGATTGTGTTAGAGTTTTGGTTAGCTATTTCTTGTAGGGTGTATGAGCGTCTTCACCAGCGTTGCCATATGCTCCGATATATCGGATATGTTACGATTTAAACACTTGAATCCGACGTTCGGATATTTGACCAAAATTCTTCAAAATGTTACGATTTCAGAAAAAGTAGATCCGGCGTCCGATTTCGCATAAATTTTTATATGCATATATGTATGAAAAAAAAAAAATTATAATAAAATTGATGGCAACTTTAAAATAAAAAGATGCGATGATACTTCTGCATTTCCAATAATAGAAAAATTTATTTTTGAATTGTTGAGCTTACCGAATTCCTCAGCTAACGTTGAGCGAACTTTTAGTCAAATAAATATTAATAAAACTAAAGTTCGCAATAGATTAGAGTTAGATACAATGGAAGGAACTCTGCATACAAAAAAAAAAAAAAAAAAATATTAAAAGAGTCAACTTTAAGCTCAGCATTCCTGCATGCTTCTACGATAAAATTCTAAATCCAGAGCTTTGGCCTGTGGGTGTTCGTGTTCGCCCGTTCTCTTTTTTAGATCCAAAATTCTTGCCTCAAAAGCAAATACAATAAAACAAATCAATGCCAACTTTGCTTCCAGTAATAATTGCATCAAATTTTATTTTCAAAACTTATCAGGGATGCGTACAAAATTAAATACTACTCATTCTTTTTGCTCTGAAAATGACTATGATGTATTAATACTTGTTGAAACTTGGCTGAATAATGATTTTTTGGATGAGGAGATTGCTGATCCCTCTATTTTCCAAGTATATCGGAAAGATCGATCTGCTGCTCAAACTGGATGCTCTAGAGGTGGGGGAGTTATTATTATTGTTCGAAAAAAATTATGCTCTTCGCTGTGCACTTTAGATTCCCTGGACGGATTAATAGACCAGGTTTGCATTTCTATCCATCTTCCAAAAGGAAAAATGTTTGTCTGTGCCTCCTACATTCCGCCTAACAGCTCTTATGAAATTTATAACGCTCATGTTAATAATATATTATCATTGTCTGCAATTGATGGTGGTGAAAATATCTGCGTCGCAGGTGACTTTAATCTTAGTAAAGTAAACTGGAACTTTTCATCTGATGACAAAATTTTTGTGCCAACAAATGTTAACCAGGCACACGAGATTCATCTAATCGATAGTTTTTTTAATATTGATTTGATTCAAATTAATTCTATTTTTAATAAGTTATCCAAATTACTTGATTTAATTTTTTATAACCAAATCGCTAAATTATGAATTATATGAATGTCCATTTTCTATTTCTGAATCAAGCATTCATCACTCTGCGCTTACTTTTAATATAGAATTTTGTGAATATTTTAATATAACTAGTTCCTCACAACATTTTCATGATTTTAAAAATTGCAATTTTGAAACTATAAATCGGCTCATTAATGAAATACATTGGAAATCGCTTTTTGATAATTTGGACGTCTCGTTATGCTTTGATATATTTCTAAGCAATTTATCCAATATACTGGCTTGTAATATTCCTTTAAAGAAATTAATCCATAAGCTTCCCTGGTACACTAAGGGATTAAAAAAACTGAAAAATTTGCGCAACAAATTTTTCAATGAGTTTAAAATTTCTGGAAACCCTGATTCTAAATCTAAATATGTTCACTATTCACGCGAATTTAATTTCTTAAATAAATTTCTTTATAAACAGTATGTTTTAAGCATTGAAAACCGGATTCAAACCGATGCTAAATCTTTTTGGACCTTTATACAATCTAAAAAGGGTTCTTCAAATATTCCCTCATCTATGTTTTATAATGGTGCATTTTCTTACTCCGTAAATGATACAGTTGAATTGTTTGCAAATTATTTTAAATCTAATTTTGTAAATAATCCGGATCAAGTCAACTCCTGTGTGGCTGATAACGTAAACACTAGCATTAATTTTGGTAATATGCTTGTTTCACTCTCTGATGTTGAAACTGCTATAAATAGCCTGAAAAACTCTGTCAAATGTGATCTAGATGGTCTTCCCGCTTTTTTGTTAAAAAAATGTGCTCACTCTTTGTCCTCACCTCTCTGTTTTATTTTCAATAAATCACTCACTTCGGGAGTTTTTATCGATAAATGGAAAGCTTCGCTTATAACACCAGTTTTTAAAGCCGGCAACAAACATGATATTTTAAACTACAGACCCATCTCAAAGCTAACCAATACTTCTAAGCTTTTTGAAAAAATCGTTAAAGACAAAATGTACTTTGCATTAAAAAATTTAATAAGTCCAAATCAACATGGGTTTGTCTCTGGTAGGTCAACTACTACTAACATTAGTGTTTTCACAAACTACTGCATCACCACCTTTGAAGAACGCTCGCAACTTGATGTAATTTATTCCGACATATCTAAGGCTTTTGACAAATTGTCACACGATATTTTGTTACTAAAGCTAGCTAAGATTGGCTTTCATTCAGTTTTTCTCTCTTGGTTGGGTTCATACCTCTCTAACAGAGTTTCATACGTTGCCATTGACAATGTCAAATCGTCTTCATTCTTAGCAACATCTGGAGTTCCCCAAGGTAGTATTCTTGGACCCTTACTTTTTGTTATTTTTATAAATGATGTTTCCACATGCTTCAATACTGCCCAATTTTTACTTTATGCCGACGATCTTAAAGTATTTCATAAAGTAAAAAGTCTGTCGGATGCAATTCATCTTCAAAATGATTTAAATAATGTCTTTTCTTGGTTTAAATTAAACCAGTTATCACTAAACCTAAGAAAATGCTTTGTCGTTTCTTATTATAAACTTAATTCTCCGATTTTAATTGATTATACTCTTGATAATTCGGCTTTAGTTAGATTATCCGAAATCCGTGATTTAGGCGTAATTTTTGACTCCGGTCTTAACTTTAGTTCTCATTTAAATCGTATCATCCCCAAAGCCTATTCTCTTTTAGCGTTTGTTAGACGCAATAGTGCTGGGTTCGCTGACCCATACACATTTAAAACATTATATTCGTCCCTTGTAAGATCAAGCCTTGAATATGCATCTTTTATTTGGAGCCCTTTTTACTCAGTTCATATAAAAAGATTGGAACAAGTCCAAAAACGATTTTTGAAATTTGCTTTGCGCTCTTTAAGTTTTTCTGATCCTCTGCCGTCATACAGGACGCGTCGTCTGCTTATTGGTCTATCTTCTCTTGAAGATAGACGACTACTGCATAGTATTATGATTATTTATGACTTAATTAATGGTTACATTATCTGTGAGAAATTACTCGAACTAATATCGTTTAATATTCCACAAAAATCGTTACGCAACTCTAATTATTTTTATATTAACTGTCATAGAACTAATTATGCCATTAATGAGCCAATAAATAGAGTCCTTATAGCTATTAATAGTATGTACAATAACAATTTGTTAGATTTTTCTATGCCTAAACTGGCTTTTAAAAATACAATAACTTTTTTACTAAATGGTGTTTAAAAAACTGTGTACTTAATTATTTTTTTAAGTTGCTTAGTCTGTAAGGAATTTTGTCCATAGACGTAAACAAATAAATAAATAAATAAATAAATAAATAAAAAGATTATCTGCGTATGAAATCTTTTAACTGTTTTAGTCTTGAAATTGATAAAGAATTGATAAACAAATTTAATAAAGCAATGTATATATGACTTCGAAAAAATTATATATTTTTTACATATTTTTTTCACTAAAATCCAATTTTTTTTGTAGTTTTTGCTGGCTTAAAAAAACAAAATTTTTTTGTTAATTTACTTGAAGCAAAAGCTTTACATTTATAGAGTTAAAATTGAAAAATTAAATATTATAGCTCTATGCATTTAATTTTTACCGATTTAAGAGATCTACATCCGTCGAGAAATCCGACGAGCAGAGTGCAAAAGTTACGCTGTAAAAAATTTTTTCATGGCAACACTGGTCTTCACCTTTTGCCACGCCGGTTTGCTGATTTGTTAGGCCTTTTCCACATGGAGAAATTGAAAACTAATGCAACTGCAACAAAAGTTGCTAACCAATGTATTTATACCGAAACCTTCACATGAAACAACTTGTACTCAACAAGTTTTTAACGCATTCGCAACCAGTTTCATGCAACACGGCGTGCTGCAATTTGAGTCGGCGATTTGTTATGTTTCCGATTTATGTTGTGTGCTATGAAAATAATTAATCAGTTAATAAATATGAAATAAGTGCAGGAAGTGAAGAAATATCCTTTTTTATCCTCAATTAATTTTTTATATCTATTTAACAAAGCTTCCATTAAATAAGGGTTTGTTTTGTTGTGAATTTTTCAATGTTGCGTTGCGACGTGACTTGCCCATCTGAAAGCGTAGGTTGCAGTTCAGTTTAAAATTGAAGTGTTTTGAAACTTTTTAAGCTGTTGCGTTGCAGTTGCATTAGTTTTCAATTTCTCCATGTGGAAAAGGCCTTACTCCATTAAAAATGCAATGATAACCAGTGCTGCCAGAAATACGGATTTATCGGTATTTCTTCTGATTTTTGGATAAAAAAAAGGTTACAGATTATATACGGATTTTTGTTATGTACGGATTTTTTACGGATCTTTGTTTTTTTTTTATTCAAAGATTTCTTCAAATACCCTTTTTTACAAATCGCGTTTTTATTTTTCAAAAAGTGTTATTTCTTTTAAGCTCATTAGTCGTCAATAGTGCCGTTTACTTTTTAAAATTTTCTTCAATTCGTTTCGGTATGTTTCGGTTAGGTTTGTTTTCGTAATAACTTCAAGTAATTATAATAAAATAGAGAGTTACATTTTGCATGTTATTCTTCTCTCTCGATTTTAAAAAATTTGTAAAATAACGCTTTACTTGAATCGAGTTAGACCTATTATCAAATAAATTTTTAACTTTTGAAAAGATACACGCAAACGCCAGTATATGCCAACTACCTTTTTAGTCATTCGCACTTTGGTCATTCTCATTTTTTTGCAATCAGTTCAAATTTTTGAGATAAAAGCGATCTAAAAATAGTCACTTTTAGACCCTTTTTAGCTTTATTTGTCTTATTTATGGAGAAAAAGACATCGAAATATCTTTTGAAAAACATTATGTTTTCTTTGTTATTTGAAACTGAACTTTAACAACGATCATCATTTAATTTTCAGGCATATACAAGGTCTTGATTTCTTTAAATAAGCTGATGTTCAGAGGCTTCACAGGAAATTCCAAAATGGCTTTTACTGAAATTTCGACTCCAAGTCAAAAAAGTTATTTTAGACCAACTACAAAAACACAATTTCATAATACTATGTTTGCATCTATTCGAAATCTTGAGATTTTGAAATAGTGATTTCAAAGTATTTCCATCTGGCATGTCATGACAGCTAGATTTCATTTGACAATTAAATCTTCATTTGATAAATTTCAGAATGAGCAAATCGTGGAGCAATTGCATTGTTGCATTTCTTTTGCCATTTCCGGAGCTCTTAAATTTTTTTCTCCAAAATTGCCACTAACAAACGCTCCTCACTGAAGCTCCTAACCTATTTATTTTCATATATCCTTTGTCAAAACAATTGCATTTTTAATTTTTATTGTTATTGTTTATTTTTTAAATAATTAGTTAGATGTCATTGCCAATTGTCAATATGAAAAATTTGACTTAAGCTGAATAATGCTGGATACTGATATAACTTTTCAGGGATACCGCTTTGTATTTTATGAGGTTTTATATTAGATTTTGTTGAAATCACAAGATTTTAAAATCTCAAAATTGTATAGAAAACTCTTTTGATTTCAATATGGATTTTACGAAATCTCTTAAAATCTGAAGATTTCGAGTAGATGGAAACATGGTATAATAATTTTGCGTTTTCGTGTGTCTTTTTCATATCCCTACAGTGTTATTTGCCACAGTTCTGAATATGTGAAATAAGTTTCTATAAAGTCAAAATATATTTTGACCAAAATATTGTTCTGCTTCTTCCATTTCCTATTTATTTTTAATAATTTTTAATAACAAATGATCTCATCTATATTTGGAACTATATAGTTAATTAAAAAGTTAAGGTTATGTTTTTTAAGCCTCTAATGCTTCTCTGGAAAAGTAACTTTGAAAATTTCCATCACAAACATTACAGGAGGTAGAGATTACAGTATATTATCTTGTCTTAATATTCGTTAAGCAAATATCGGGAGGAAAGGATTTAAGATAATTTTAACATTTTTATACGAACAGAGAAGGCAAGTCCCTTAAACCTAACAAATTACCTAGCAGATATCCTTTTTTTTCGACAATATTTCGGATAAAACAATTTTAGCAGATTAAAAAATGTTTTATACGGATTTTTTTTTTCTAACAAAATCCAAAAATACGGAATCTTACGAAATGTATCTGGCAGCACTTATGATAACTAAATTTAGGGAAATCACAGATGGATGGGTTGCAATTTAGTAAACACACTGCACTTTTAAATTCCTGGATAATATATGGAAGCCAATAAATATAAGCCACGTCAGTACAAAGCTAAGGAATTTGTCTACACCCAAGATCACAGAATAGAAGAACTGAGTGCCGACGGCAAACACGTAGATCTATTGAAAATAAAGTAATTTTTGCAAGCAGGCGGCAGACAACAACAAATTTATCTATGTGCTGTATCTTATTAGTACTCTGAAAAGATTTGCTTAAAATTAAAAAAAAATAGAATGACTTCAAAGAATGAAATCGTAAGTAACTACACATTTTGCATATTAATATTGGCTTCAATTGCTTTGTTCATGCAGCAAGTGTTGCAGCCACGAAGCTACCAGCTAGAGTTGCTGGAGTACGTAATGCAACGCAATGCTATCATATTCTTGCCCACCGGAAGCGGTAAGACTTTTGTGGCCTTGCTGGCCTTGAAGCGTTTCTCACATGAAATGGAGCGGTAAGTTTTCGATATTTAGTTTGTTTACTTTTGCATTATTTTCAAGAATTTCCTTGCTTGCATCATCGTAGTCCTATCAGCCAAGGCGGTAAACGTGGGCTCTTTATGTGCAACACCGTCGAGTTGGCTCGTCAACAGGCATTGCAGCTAAAAAAGTCCATCAATCTAAATGTAGGTCTATATGTAGGCGAACGTGGTGTCGATGATTGGTCGCGTAAGACATGGGAGGAGGAGATTGAATCTAATCAGGTAGTTTGCTTCAGCAACTAAAACAAAATTATGAATGATTGCATTTCTTTGTCTCCTGATAGGTTATGGTAGGAACAGCACAAATATTTGTCGACATAATCAATCAGAATTACATAAAAGTGACTGATTTAAGCATAGTTGTGTTAGACGAATGCCATCATGCGACTGGCGGTCATCCCATGCATCAGTTTTTGTCCAAACTTCAGAAATCGCCCGATCAAACACGACTGCCACGCGTTATCGGACTAACCGGTGTATTAATAAAAGGCAACAAGTTAACAAATGTTGAGAAAGATTTGAGAGCGTTGGAAGCAACATTTCGCGGAAATATTATTACCGTCTCAAATATGGAACAGTATCACAACGTGATGATGTAAGTGTAAAACATTGTACATATATCAAACAATACAGCAATATGCACTAAGAATTTTTTTCTGAACTCTATAGTTACTCAACTAAACCAAAAGAGGATGTTGTTACTTACTGTGAAGGGTCCGTCCAATTCGATTTGGAAAATGTTATTATAAAAATGATTGATGATGCTTGCACTATTGTCGACACTTGGAGCTTGGGCAATATTCCAATAAGACTATCAAAAGGACTTTGTGCTATTCGTGAACCTAATAAGAAAAATTTCATTAAAAATCTTCTAAAAGATTTTTTATATCAGATGAAAGATTTTGGTATTTATGCCGCATCGATAGCTATCATGTCAGTAATCATCGAGCTTGAAATAAAGAAGCGTCAGGCGGAAACAATAGCGCTACGTAATCTCTATCGTTCTGTCATTACTTATTGTGAACGCATACGCCATTTGCTTGTGAAAAAATTGCAGGATATGGTTGATGAAATAGACGGTAATATTGATACAGCCGATGTTATACTAAATTTTTCCTCACCAAAAATGCGTTCACTGCTGATGTACTGCATGACAAACTTTGAAAGAATGGAACCGAAGGATATATGCTGCCTAGTGTTCGTAGATCGCCGTTACACAGCTAAATGTGTCTACTATGTTATACAAAAATTTGTGGATTCCACGCCATCGCTGTCGAAGGTATTACGGCCAGCATTTATGGTGGGACGAAATACAATCTCACCAGGCATCCAAAACATATTGGACAGAAAGTGGAATAAGGATGTAAGCAATATGTATATTTATATGTATAAAAACTAGCAGTGAGTTTATCAAGAATATTAAGCCTGATATTGTGATGTTTGGGTTTAAGGGTATTTATAAAAGAATGCCATAAAAAATAACGAATTTTTTTGCCGTTTCTTGTTTTGGACAAAATAATACATGCAATTTTATAAAAGTTTTAGATAGTTTTCTCACGGCATTTCCGGAACTGGTCAGTAAACCGTTACTGCTCTGTGCTGTTTTGTTGCACATTGAATTTTCCTTGAGTTTCCTTCCTGCTAACTTATTGGACAACATTCTAGCAATAGTTAAACATTAAACGATCAAATAGTTATCGAGCTTAGAGGCATACACAAAAAATGAAAATAAACTTTTCCTGTTCATGCTTATAAACATTCATACATATTTGTTTATATATAAAAACCTAGAATTTTTATTGTAGAAATAGAATCTTTAAATAAACGGTGCACAATTTTTTTAAATGTAATGTACACTTTGAGTATATCTCTATGTATTTGATACTCTGTTTATTTTGTTTAATAATCTTTTATTGTTTCTCCTCAAAGGCAATCGATCGCTTTCGCGACAAGGAATGCAATCTTATAGTCTGCTCTAGTGTGCTGGAGGAGGGTATCGACGTACAAGCCTGCAACTATGTTATCGCATTGGATCCGCTTAAAACCTTTAACTCATACATTCAAACAAAAGGACGGGCGCGTAAAACTGGCTCGACATATGCCATTTTTACATCTAAACAAGATATGCATAAAGTGGTGTCTCAAATTCGGGAATATCAGGCAATACACGAAATCATAAAGAATTTCCTCATCGGTCGCACGATCGATCAGGATGATCCCAAGGAAGAGGAAGTAGCCGAACAGTTTGTTTATCCCATAAAACCTTTCGTCATCAAAAGTGGTGCTTGTTTGAGTGCTGAGTCAGCGTTGCAGACTTTATCTCGATATTGCCAACAGCTACCATCAGACGTGTTTGGTTCATGCACACCCTGGTGGTCTAAAGAAAAAGTAAGAGGAAAGGTAGTTGTAACACTTAAGCTTCCATTGCAATCGACTGTAAAGGACACCGTCGCTGTAAGTGCCGATTGGCTTACAATTTTTAAACGTTTTATTGTTCATAATTTTTTACAACAAAAATGTAGAGTGATCCAATGGAAACAATTAAACTAGCTAAAATGTCTGCAGCCTTCAAGACTTGTGTTAAGTTGTATGAGAACGGCGAGTTGAACGATCAACTTTTGCCCATCACAAAGCGTGAATGTGTCGCAAAAGTAACCAATATATTTTTCAAACACTGGGAAAAATACGCCGATGATAGTGAGTTTATTATTTATATTATATTCCGGCATGTTTATAGTACATTTTATTATTACTATGCTCAGGATGAACATTTCTTTTGGTCATTTGATTACCGTTTAAATCTTAACAAAATTCTTAACAAAACTAGATAAAAGTAAAAAAATGCCGTTCATTTAAATTGAATTGCCTTATTTGTGTTAACAACCTGCTGCCTATTACAGATACAAAAACGGCTGGAAGCAAGCAAAATCGTCGCTCTTATGAACGCCTATGTCCTGCTGAACTTTACCAAGCTATGCCGATCGTAGGCAAACCATGTTATGCTTACGAAATAGTAATTAAACCAGAATTCGAATTAGACAACTCGAATGCTCATCTCATAGATCTGATGAAGTCTAGCTCAAATTATGCCATTCTATTGAGCAAACGTTTGCCACCACTCGCTGAAATGCCTTTGTTTATGACACAAGGCAAAATCGCAGTGAAAATAGCTAGTTCACCGAAACAATGTGTGATTGAAAGCGAACAGCAGCTGGAACAGTTGCGCATATATCACACAATGCTCTTCCGCGATCTACTGCAATGTTGGAAAGAAAAGAAATTCTTTGTGATAGATCGACGTAATGAACAAAATTCATTCCTATTGACACCACTTAAAAATGGTACCATCGACTGGCACCTAGTCAGTAACTTTCAGCGTTTATCGCCCATTCGCAAATACAGTGCAGCGGAGCGACAAAAAAAACAGTATAAGCCGGAGGATTATATTGGCAAAATTGTTAATACGTGGTATTCGTTAAACGAAACCGAACGTTATGTTGTCACCAAAGTGTTGACAGATAACAATCCTGGCAGTCATTTCCCTAGTGGCAACTTTGACAGCTATGCAGATTTTGTTGAACAAAAGTATGGACAAGAGGTCATTAATATGCAACAATTCTTGATTGAAGTAAAATGCCTTACTTCACGTCGCAATTTCTTTGTTAATGCCAAGAATAAGATGTCCAAAAACATGGCCAATAGAAAAGAAGCAACAATTGTGCTTATCCCGGAGATGTGCCACAATTTTATGTACCCCGGGGATATGTGGCTCAAGGCATTATTTTTGCCCAGCATACTACACCGTTTAAACTTTATGCTGCATGCCGAAAATTTGCGCACACGCATAAACGACTTTCTTGGGGTCAAGACAACTGTAATTGGATATCAACCGAAGCCTCTTATAATAGACTCAAGCTTAAAACGCGTTGTAGATGCCGATGGAAACGTTATCGACGAAGCAGAGGTAAGTCATAACATGGGCATGAGTTAACATTTAATTAGAAGCCACATTTATTTTTGTCCAAATCGATGAAGCTTTCTAGTTGAGATTTTTGTATGTCTAATAGAAAATTTTTAGCCCAATTCTGGTAGATTTTTCCCGGGAAATCGTAAAAGGAGCTTTCATTTTTAAGATAAAATTTAAAAAATTTTATAAATTTTTAATGCCAATTTGTTCATCAACCGTCAATATTCATGAGTGTGAAAGAAAAATGTGATATCTTTATCAGCTATCTTAAAAATTAAAAATCCCTTTTCCAATTCTCCGGAAAAAATCATTAAGAATTGGGCTTTTCATGTTTAAAAAATAATAATAATATGGGTGAAGTATTATATGCCATGTTGTTTCTCATGACCTCCGAAAGTTGTTTAAAAGTTATGCGATCACAAACCAACGCGTACTGCGTAAGGGGTATATTAAATTTTTAACTCCGTTTGCAACGCTGATAAATATTTACCATATATTTAGAAATATTGCAATATAGCATAAAAACCACGCCTACCTCCCATACAAAGTAACTATAGGAAAACGGTTAGGTCTCTAAAAATTCCAAAAAAATTAGTTTAATGAATTAAAACTATGCACATAAGCTAAGAATATTAAAATTCACTTTGAGTTTGAAATTTATCCAACGTACTAAGTCTCAATTTAGGAGCAATGCCGTAGAAAATTTTAAATTTAAGAATTTTATTTTCTTTCAAAAGCTTTCTGCAGACGAATTTTAACTTGCGGAGTCATTTAGGTAAATTCATAGTAGAAATAGACAAGGTAGTAATAGGGCTGAATGTGTTCTCTTTCTTAGTGGCCATAACTGTCAAACTCAGTCATTTTGGTATTTTTGCCAATTTTTGCTTTCATATTGCATTCTCATTGGTTGCAGATTTTTTTTTTAATTTGTATTTTTTTTATTTTTGTTTATATTCAACAGAGTGAAACTCTTATAGACTACTTAAGATAGCTTACAATAGGACATATTTACATAAACCGTTATTTACCAGAAATTTTACGGATGAAAATATTTAACAATTGTAAGAATAAAAAATTTAGAGAAATTTTAACTTATTGAATAAAGAGATAAAATTTTAAAAATAAGGTACATCAAAACTTACGAGCCATAATGCTTAATACAAGGTTATCTTTAGTAGCATTTCTAGATATATTACATAATTAGTCCACTGAACTCAGCAATTCATTAGTTACCTGAATACAGCGTGCTATTGGCATATTTTGAGTATAGTTAGATCTATGGAGCAACTCCCGAAAATGGAAATGGCTGCGGAGAAGCCGTGATGGAGTATAGAAGTCGAGCTGAGAAAGTAATTCCGCGTGTGAAATGTCAACTTTGTTTCGACAATTTCAGTCACCGGCTCTCCGCCCAAAAACTACCTTGTATAATTTTGCCATGGATAAATCTTTGACTGAACATCTACTCCAAGCACATCGCAGAGTTTTAATGAGGTTGATCTAAAATAGCGTCTCATGATTTCACCGCGCATCCGAACAGAATTGAATTTGATGAGAACGGCTTTTTGATTCTGGATATAGCAGCTGTAATGAACATCATGCGGCGCCGTCTCGACGTCGAAAAAATATGCAATCTTAAATGACAGATCGTGTAGGTTAGTAATTCCAGATGGTAAACCAGATACTAGAACATCAGGCCGATTTAGGTGCTGATGTAGAATGTTGTTATCTGATTCAAGTTGCTGTATTTTTTGTGTGTCCGAGTGAAGAGACTGCAAACGAGTATCGCATTTTTCAATGTCCTTGTTCAGAATATTAAAATTTGCGACAAGATCTTTTAGTACTTTTTTAAATTTTGTATTTTTAATAAAATTTTTTGCTTATATTTCATACTTTTTGGTTTGTATAATTCATAAATAAAATCGTACGTTAACGTGGCAGTCTTTTTCGTGTAACGTAACCAATCTTGGATTTTTGCAAAATATTGCCTATTTAGCTATATAGTTTTGAACCCTAGGTCAAGATTTTGGAGGTTTTTGGCAAATTTCACACAGAGGTTCTTCTTTTAATCGACAAGACCTAAAAAAAAACAGAATCGCGGAAAAGTTAATCGCTCGATTAAAATAATATCAGCGTCCGAGTACCGCGTATGAATTTTTCTAACAGTTAAAAGCATCTATATCTTCATAAAATGCTATGAAAATAATGACGATGCGAATAAGGTGGCAAACCTTGTCAAATGCGCACAAAAATGGTCAAGAGTTATTATAAAAAGACCCGACTGCTACTATAAACATATAAATACATTTTCAGACCAATCCTGAATATTTTTCATGCGGAATCGGAAAAGGTGGTTTTTATTTTTAAGATAAGTTATTAAAAAAATATTTTAGAAATTTGTTCATCAACATTCAATATAAAAACTAAAAAAGTGATATCTTTATCTGCTGTCTTAAAAATTAAAACTCCTTTTTCCCATTCCCCGGGAAAAATCATTCAGAATTGGGCTGATTAAGTTCTTGTGCACGAAATTGGTCAAGAGTGACTGTGAACTTTCAACCAGCCGGTACAAAATAAATCTAGGTTTTTTTTTGAAATGATGAAAATGAAGGCATTGAAATAGATTTGGGGTGCTATTATCGAAAAGTCTATGTTTATTATTGTATTATTTTTTAAATTAGGAAACTGCTTAGACATTTCGGTTAACTTTTCAGCGATTCTACTGTAGTATCACTTCCCAGGTATTTCAACTTCATTCCATTTTGTCGTACTGTGTTATTTAGTAAATTTGATTATACTTTTACTTTGGTTGCTTTGTAAATTAATTGACAATTATTTATTAATCAAAATCGTTTTATTTACCAGCAAATTTTTTTTATTTTTTTAAATAAAATTTAAATAAAATCCTAAAAAAAATTTTTTTTACAAAATACATTCCAGAGTAACACTTTAATGAAGATGCAATTCAGATAGCTGGCTTTATAATGGAGTGTATTTTGTTCCAGGAAATCCGTTACAAATAATCAGAATATTGAAGAATTAAAAATGTAAAGAACTTCTTTACCATTGTACATTTATTAGAGTCGTTTACGATACTTAAGCTGTAGTTTTTCGTACATATAATCGTAGATTTCGTAGCAATATAATTATTAGCCAATAAATAGCATCGTAAATAATACAATAACAAATTTCTCTTACTTTTCAAGGAACCACAAAAGTTGCTACCCGCTTTACCGTCTGTCCAAAAACGAAACGACTATTTTCAAGTACATACCCTGTCACATGAGACCAACTGGAAGGATTATATGGAACCGAATCAAAACGTTCAAACGAATGTCAACGCCTTATTCCCCGTAGAAATTGATTATTACTACAAGTTTATATCTGGTTTGGCTGTAGATCTCGAGGCGCTCGTACTAGAAAATGCAGAAGAATATACGAATTCTCAACTAACCATGCCCAAACCGAAAAAAGTGCTGAACTCAACGCCAGCCACTGATTTAGTTTTTGGCATTGCCGATGTGCCTTTGGATGACAGGCGTCGCATTCAGATACTGGAACGTAGCTTTGCAGCATCGACCGTTGTTAGCAGCGCCGAACAGAGTGAGTTTCTTGCAGCACTTACAACTGCCGGCGCAAATGATGTTTTCGATATGGAGCGCTTTGAAGTACTGGGCGATTCTTTTCTCAAGTTGTCCATGTCACTATATTTAATGCACAAGTTCCCCAAATGGCACGAGGGTTACTTGACAGAGGTCAAATCAAAGCTTGTCTCCAATAGAAATCTTCTCTATTGCATGCGTGAGTCTGATTTACCGCAACGCATTTGCGCTACAGCATTTAAACCGAATAGCGAGTGGTTGCCGCCACTTGTAAGCGTGCCTAGTAATGTACTGGAACTTCTTAAGCAAAAGCCACCCACAATTGCACATATAGCTCCAGCTGATCTGTACAGTCTCGAACTCGGTGATGAAGAAGTGCTCGCCGGCATATGCTCAAGAGAAAAATTGACTTCTTTTATTAATAGTTGCAGTCAGCATCAAACAGTTGCAGATTTAATGACTTTCGAAAGCGATGTGCTTACCTTCATTTATAAACAGTCCATTTCCGATAAAGTCGTAGCCGATGCACTTGAATCTATTTTAGGTGTTTGTGTGCAGAATTATGGCATACAACAAAGTTTTCGCATGCTTCAATTTTTCGGACTTTGCAAGGACATTAACGGCAAGTCATTGGCGGATTTGTTCGATCTCAACTTGGGCTCACCGCTGTTGCGTACCAATATAACAATGCGTGAAGTTGATGGGTTTTTAATAAATTACCAACAGCTTGAATTGAATTTGGGTTATCATTTTAAAGATCGCGCATATTTGCTTCAAGCTCTGACGCATCCTTCCTATCCAACAAATCGTCTGACTGGCTGCTACCAAGAGCTAGAGTTTATAGGTGACGCTATACTTGATTTTTTGGTGTCATGCTATATATTTGAACGTTGTGAGACTAAAAATCCTGGCGAGTTGACCGACTTGCGTTCGGCATTGGTTAACAACATAACGCTGGGTTGTGTTTGTGTACGCCATAGGTTCCATCTATTTCTGCTTTCGGAGAATGCTGTGCTGGCCGAGTCAATTAAAAATTTTGCTGAATTTCAAAAAACACAAAACTATTGCGTGACAGATCAGGTGCGCATTCTCATGGAAGAAAACGATTGCAAACCGGATTCGTTGAATCTAGCTGTTAACATTGATGTACCTAAAACGCTTGGTGATGTTGTCGAAGCGTTGATAGCGGCTGTTTACTTGGATTGTCGTGATCTAATGACTACCTGGAATGTTATATACAAACTGCTTCAACAGGAAATAAATCAATTTATGTGTAATGTTCCAATTGATCCAGTGCGTCAGTTGTACGAGTGCAAAGGTGCCGATCCCAAGTTTACCGATCCAATTGTTGACACAGAGGTCGTAATGGTGAAGTGTTGGTTTACTTGCCTGAATGAGCGCCGTGAAGTGAATGGCTTCGGTCCGAATAAAACGAATGCAAAAAAATCAGCTGCAAAGCATGCACTGCAGATCCTAAGCAGGAATTAGGATCTGTCTTGATATCAAATATTATTATTATTTTTTAAATTTTTAAATGTTTATTCTTACTTGTTGCACGCAAACGTGCAGTAGACTTTTGAAAGACTTACACTGTTTTCCATTTCAATAATTTATATTATGTATAGTATGAATTTATGTGCATACATTTAACCCCCTCCCTTTTAACTGAAGAAAAGTGTGCTGCAATGTCCTTTCGTGTACCACTTAAAAAATATATATTAATTAAAATTTTTCTCGGTCATTTGCGTAGGTTCAAGCATTTAATAACACGCACAACACAATTGATCATGAGAAGCTCGCCCAAATTATTGCCATGGCCTTAAATGGCCAACTCGTTTTTATTCCAATTTTTGTTTGAAAATAACCATACAAAAATTCGGTTCAGGGAAATAACGCCAAAAAATAAAAAATTAAATAAAGCCCAAACTATTTTAGGCACACAAAAATGAAATAATGCCAAATCGAAAATTAAATAAGACCCAAAATATTTTGTTCTTACAAAACTGAAATAATGCCGAATTTGTATGGAAAATGTGCTCACATTTGCCAGAAATGGAAGCACGTATTTATATTATATCATAATATACATATCAAAATTTCGAAACTGATCATTTTTTTATAAGATATGTGACGTAATTTGTTGAAGTTGATATCAGCTATTCGTTAATTTAACGAACAGCTGATTTCAACTTCAGCAATTTATGTCAAATATCTTATAAAAAAATGATCACAGTTTCAAAATTTTGATATGTATATTACACACTTAAAAATTTGTATAGAATTTTTACACCGTTCGGTGTTTCAGGGAGTCCTACACCGTTCAGTGTTAAAAACACCGTGTCAAAATGTTAGAATTTAATATTCGAAAGAGCATATTTTTTTCACACCGAACGGTGTAAAAAAGTAAATATCAGATAGGATGTTTGTTTTGTACCCTGTTAAGTGATTATTTATAAAACGCAAAGTGATAATTTTTTTAACACCGAACGGTGTAATTTTTAACTATTTGAAAGGATGTTTTTTTACAATTTTTATTAAATTGCCATTAAATTTATTAATTGTCAAATGAAATAAGCCCCAAATCAAATTTGATTGGGGCTTATTTCATTGGGCTTTATTTCATACTGAAATAAGACCCAAACAAAAAAAATTAAATATTTCCCAAAATTTATAAGATAGTCTCCGAAAATTGAGAGTTATTTCATATGAAATGACACCCAAAAATGTATGGATATTTTAAAGTCCATTTCGTGGTGCCAACAAATTATGTTTAAATCTTTTATAAAGATTTACAAAAAAAAAAAATTTAACAAATAATATTGAGAAATTTAAATTTTTAATATTTTATCAATGAGAATGTGATTTCATTATTGCTCTTCTTCTTTGCCTTTCTTATTTCACACTGATCGGATAAGTTCGTCATTTCACACCGAATGAGCGGTGTAAATTAATATTGCTAGGTGTAAGAAATGTAAATATCCGCTTACCGGTGTGAAATTATTTTTTAAATTTTTTGGTGTGTATGATATTATATAAATACGTGTTTCAATTTCCGACAAATATGAGCAAAATCCCAGCAAAATTTTCAATTTCTTCAAAAAATGCCTGCGACAGAAATTAAAGGCGGAAGTTTAGAAATTGTTTGTAACGCATGTTACATGAAATCGTCGGCCTTTGTGCGCTAGACTATCAATCCAGAGGTCCCTGGTTCGAATCCGTGTTCGGGCATGGTTCTTTTCACTTTCTTTGTTCTTTCATACATTTAAGAATTATGGAAAACTAAAAATCCACAGCTAAATTGTGGAATTAAAAAAAGGACAGGAACAACTAAGGGCTGGAAATGCTTTGATCTTTTTAAAAAAAATCCAACAGCACTAAATTCTTAAAATCTACTTCTGACTTTGCAGCACATATTTTCATTACCGATATATAGTAAATCAGAAAGTGCGGGAAAATCTCTATATACTTGCACGTAATGTATTTGCTATTCCAAATGCAATTTGATATATATAATTATGCCTTAATTGAACAAACATAAAATGATATTGTTAGTAAAATATAGTTTATTTTTATTACCAAAAAAAAAAAATAAAATAAAAATGCCTACATATGTATAACTATTACAACATAACTTATTTCTTAATGACTATGTTCTATAAAGTGTGATACAGAGATTTTAGCTAAAAAAAAAAAAAAAAAAAACAAGGAATAAATAAAAACAGACTATTTTTCTCTCACATGCTCCTTTGCTACGAAACTATACTATATTACGATTTGCGGCACATCCAGCTAAAATATCATCACTATCTTCACAATTTTGAATTAAGGCACAATTTTGTGTGTCGTTTCAGCAGTTCGCAATAATCGTTAGTAGTCTTTCCAAACAAACCATAAAAAAACAGCATTAAGAAAATATCAATTTCAATTAAATCACAGTTGCATCGTTATCGCCAGCACTGCTCGATCGAAATGCACCATCCGTTGTTTGATGCACTGTGGACGCTGCAATTGCTGCACTCTCACTCAGCGGCTCAGCGTTTAATATAAGATTTTCGGCTGAATAGGATGAGCAGTTCGCTTCACTAGAACAATCAGCATCGTCTCTGGTAGACTCAACTGTGCGTCTTTGAGCGATACGTCTCGTAGATGATCTTAAGATGGTAGCCACATCCTGTGCTGTATAGGGTCTGCCTGCTGGACGATCTCTACTCAAATGGTGCTCAGTGCTGGATGTTGCCGAAGATGGTCGCTGTTGTACGGCTGTCGTCTCCAATAAGTTGAGCTTTTGTAAATGTATGTTGCGTCCTAGCGAAAGTGCACGTTGTTCGTTGTTACTGCTTCCTAATGGTCTTTGACCAATTTCAATGTTTTCACTCATGTGTAGAGCGGTGTAGTCTGGTGGCAGACTGGGCTGATCTGTTGCTTCTAGTGAAAGCTCTGGCCGTGCTCGACTATTGATTAAGCTTAAAGAAAGAATGAAATATAATTTTATTAGATAGTTAAAAATATCTAATACATGTACAATTATTATATATTATATATTGAGAGTATACTCTACAAATTTGAAACCAAAATTCAAAATATAAACGAAGTTATAGCACATAGTCAAGAGTGCCTCATATTCATTGGCGTCGGAAGCGGGGGCAAGGGGCAGTTGCCCCCCACTTTTTAGATAGATAAACAATTTAAAAGAAAAAATTAATAAAAATATCAGTTTTTTACAACGATAATCAGCCCTATTTCAGAATCCGTCGTAATGAATTTCCGAATGTAAAGCTACGCTACGAATACGACAAATTTGCTAATCCAAATTACGAACGAAACTTCCCCTTTTCGAACTTACTTTCGGGAGTTCGAAAACAATTGGTTTAAACATCAGACAAATAAATAAAAAGAAAAATTTAAAAACTAAAGTGTTTTCGATCAACATTGTATTTTTAGCTATGATTTTTAATGGATTTCATTGCAATTGCAATTTTCGCTCAATAAAAGGAAGATTTCTCACAAAGAGAATCTATGAAAATTCGTCGAAGAATATGAATATTGCGAGATTCCATCAACACTTTGGAAATGGATTACGAAATGTAGGAAACGAACTAAATAAATTTCAACTAACATATTCACAGGTTTAAAATAAAATATTTTACCTACATTAACCAAAAATTAATTAGAAGTTTTATTTTACGACCTAATTCGATAAAAATTTAATTGTTTTCTTTGTCGTAAACAAATCCATCGAGGCAAGGCTTTCGTGAAAAAATCCGAAAAACAGCTGTCAAAAGTTGATGCGTTCGGACTGTGGAATAGCAATGCTACGAATGTTCGAATACGATTTAAAGATTCGGATTGCAGAATACGACATTACGAATCCGAAAAAAAATTACGCTCCGTCGGATTCTGGAATAGGGCTGAATATTTTTGTATTATATATTTTCCTCTTCTTTCTCTCTTCTCCATGTTTCATGTGATGAAATTTTGGTGAACTTTTTTTGCACCACCATTTGTACTGCCCCCCCCCAGATGAAATTCCCTTCCGACGCGCTTGCTCATATTGCGAACTGTGTGTTGTTAAAACTTTAGAAGTATTTTTCTCGAAACAACGTTTTTTTATCAGCCGGGGTGTTTTAAAGAATTGCATCAAGCCGATTGGACTGTTTCCTATTTCCGCACCTTTAGGAGTTACGTAGTTAATTAGTATTTCATGACTTTGATTAATTTTATTGTTTCTAGCATAAAAACTAACAGACGAAAAATTTATTTTAAAAACTCATTTGAAAGGCAATAAAATGACCGTTCTAACTGTGTTTCAATGAACCCACCCCACGTATCCTTTCGCGACTTGGGCAAGAAATCAAAAAATTTGGATAGCATTAATTTTGTAATTTAATTAATTTTCTTTTCAAAGCATAGAGCGAAATGTTAACAATCTATGTGGACAAAAATGAAAAAAATGTCTCAAAAATGTTTTATATGTCCCACTATTACGAAAATGGTAAAAAAAGATAGAAAAAACAAACCCCGTTATACCAGTATCTACCTTAATTAAAACGAATTTTTCACATCAAAGTTTGATGATTTTCACATTGTGCCTTACCAATACTCATTTAAATGTCGACTCTAAATTTAGTGTAAGCTTTTTGACAACAAATTCTATAGAAATAATGTTAAAAAACTCATAATTTAGAGTAGGCATTAAATCGACTATTGGTAAGGCCCAATGTTTTAAGTGTCTCTTTAATTATTTTTACTGTAAGTAAATACGCAAAAGATGTGACCAAAGTATCTCTGGAATCTCTCCTAAGGTTTGCGAATTCAACGCAAATCTTTAAAGACTTTAATTAAACACAAAGGTTCCTTTTGTTCGCTACCGGTACCACTAAGGACCAGAATTGGTCTATGTGAGCCTTCACGAAGGCATCCGGATTAACCTAACCTAACCTTAATACGCAAGTGTGGAATTTGAAAAAGGGGAACGTTATTTTGTGCTATATTGCAACAAATTGACATAACAAGTTTACTATTAAACGGTTTACTTTAAATCAGGGACATAACTGTTATGCAACTTTTTTGGAATTGGTTAAAATTAATTATTAAAATGGGTTAAAATATGTTTCAGACATGAATAGCTTTTATTTTTAAGAATAATGTTTTTTGGTTGCCGGATAACTTTTATTTTTGAGGAATAATTTTTTAGGTTGACTTATTATCAGTTATTTTCTGATATGAATTTTTTCGGTTATTAGTGTCAGAAATCAAGAAAAAATATTACTTTTTCTTGTGGAATGGACTCACACCTCTTAGCCGTGGTCGATATGGGGTAATCATCTAACGTCATCGTCGTGATGAAGCTCAGCCGCTTCAGGATCTTGTGAAAGCTTCAGTAACTCTAAAAATGATTTCATATGTATTATGTCTTTATTAAAAAATGTGTTCTTATGATAGTATCTTATGTATGCAGCGTTAAGTAACCGGGGCGTGGGTTAATCGTGCTGTCGCTTCTCCGCCTGTTCAAACTGTTCCTTTGTTCTCGTAGTCGCTTTAGTAATCGGTATTCAGCTAAGTAATAACTTGGTAATCACTTCAGTAATCAGTCTTCGGTTATGTAATCACTGAGTAATCAGTCTTCAGCTAAGTAAACACGTCAGTAATCAGTCTTCGGTTATGTAATCGCTTAGTAATCAGTATTCAGCTAAGTAATCGCTTCCTAATCGCTTCAGTAATCAGTTTTCAGTTCTGTTATCACTTAGTTATCAGTATTCAGCTAAGTAATGACTTCAGCAATTAGTCTTCGGTTATGAAATCGCTGAGTAATCGGTATTCAGCTAAGTAATCGCTTGGTAGTTGCTTTAGTAATCAGTCTTCAGTTATGTAATAACTTAATAATCAGTATTCAATTATGTAATCGCTTAGTAATAGGTATTCGGCTAAGTAATCGCTTGGTAATCGCTTCAGTAATCAGTTTTCAGTTATGTTATTACTTAGTTATCAGTATTAAGCTAAGTAATGACTTCAGCAATCAGTCTTCGGTTATGTAATCGCTTAGTAATCGGTATTCAGCTAAGTAATCGCTTGGTAATTGCTTCAGTAATTTGTATTCGGTTAGGTAATCACCCGTCGGTAATCGATGTGGTAACCGGTTTCTCTGGGAAAGATTCTAAAAAGGGAACCGAATATAAAAAACACCTTTTTAGAGTCCACCATGGTGTCAAAAAACTTTTTGAAATTCTAATATCACGACGATGACGTTAGATGATTACCCCATATCGACCACGGCTAAGAGGTGTGAGTCCATTCCACAAGAAAAAGTAATATTTTTTTCTGATTTTTGACACTAATAACCGAAAAAAATTCATATCAGAAAAAAACTGTTATGAGCCAACCTACAAAATTATTCCTCAAAAATAAAAGTTAGCCGGCAACCAAAAACCATTTTTCTTAAAAAAAAAGTTATTCGTAACGAAAATGTTCATGTGTTGAAATTGCCCAACTTTTTCTGTTGTGAAATCTAGAATAACAATTATTTTTGGTCCCTGCTTTAAATACAGTGCAGAATAAAATATGTGAGTATTTTTTGGAAAGTTTTTCCAACAGAAGAAGGAAATTGTTGCTCAAAAAAAGAACTTCTCTAGCTTCAGGGTATAGCATGGCAAGGTTCAAAACTTTATCGTTTTTAACGATAATTTGAGTTAAGCTGTTATGACTTGTGACCACAGAAATATGTATCTATATGAATTTTATTTAATATTGTAAAATTTGGGAAACATACATTAAAAGAAATAATTTTGTCCACCCAGATTGTTAAAACTTCGCACTGTGCAACTTCATACAAACATATCTTAAAAATAACAAATTAAGTTGTACTTTAAAAATTTCACTAAATTTAAAACATAATGATATTATCTTCTAAGTAATTGTATTTTGTTAAAAAAAAGAAAAATTGTAAAAACTGTTCGAAGTGAAATTTTTGAAGTACAACTAACTTTGTTATTTTTAAAGATATATTTATAATTTTTATGTCATTAAATAGAAAATCAAATAAATCACAAATTTTATGCTATAACAAAATTTTGATTTATTACACAAAACTCAGAGAAAATTGGGCTTAATGTGAAAATTTAGTAGTTTAAACGGACTTTGTCTTTCAAATGAGTTCTGAAAATACGTTAGAAACAATAGTATGAATCAAAGTAATGAAATACCAACTAACCCCGTAACCTCTAAGGGTGCGAAAATAGAAATAGGAGGGGGTCCCATACGATTTTTTCTTATTTCGACTACCTCTTTCACGGTTGCCACTTTGGCACAATTGTATTAAAATTGGCACATTCATTTTAACTTTGTACATTGGTACACTATTTTCCGAGTTGATACATTTTGTAATAGATTTATAATTTCAAAATCTTTTTCAAAAAGCAAAATTTGGCAGAACTGTTCGAGAAATGTTCACAGTTATGTTAAGTGAAAACTTGCATTGCATTCAGTTTTGAAAGTTGAGAGTTTATATGCTTTTCTTGTCATATATATAATCAGGGACTCAAAATGATCGTTATTTTAAAATTTTTTAATGAAATGACCACATATAAAAAGTAATTGTTATATACATTTGAATATAGGTCACGTGATGCCTATAAGCAGAATTAATTTTTGACATAATTTTATGTGCTATGATTTTTATAATATACATCAAATTATACCAATTATTTTTAGATCGTTATTTCTTCGATCGGAAATAAACAACAATCATATTTTTTTCAATCAAAAATAAAAATCAAATCAATTTTGAGGCGATACTTTGAGCAGTAAGAGCAGTCGCAATGTTTTCTATTTCTGTGCATTCCTCAATTCAGAATTCTTGTAAAGCTAAAACAGCTTAAAGCATTTCAAAAGTAGAACTCCAGCGTGTTGCGACATCCATTGGTTGAGAATTAAATTGTTCATTTAATATGTTCATTCCATTTGATTTAAATTTCTGATCGAAAAAATAACGATCAAAAACTAATTGATATAATTTGATTTATATAATAGAATTTCATAATTGGTTGGATTTCTGTTAGAAATCATTAAACATTTAAACACAGAACTCCAATTCGAAAATGTAAGGCTCTCATTTTTGTACTCACAATTAGAAATTAATTTTAAGTTACTGTTATGTAATGTACATGAGTAACGATTTCATAAAATGAAGCAACTCTTTACAAAATTTTAATATTAATGACCAAAGACATTTTTTTAGACTTGAGGATGTTTAGTAAGGATTGGCACCAAAGCAGAAACATATCTCCACTCAGAAAATGGTTCGTATTTTCAAATATTATATATACAATTTTTAAAACAAGTTCAAGATAGGTTCAATTTTGGAAGAGAAGATTTGAAAGATTGGAATATAATAACATCTTCACAAGTTATGTCAGTAAACCAAATTTCTTTATTACCATAAGTTAATAATTTGCATCATCTTACAGAATGGGACCCTGCCGTTATTTTGACTCAGTAAAATCTTTTTCAGCTTTCAAATAATAATTTTTAAAATTGTTATGACTCTTGAAGAGTGGATTGGTAGAAATTTGTTTCAATGATTTTACCAATTTTTAAATAGTCTGATGTGCCTTCCATATAGCTCAGCAGCTGCTCAACCCGAAGTTTTGATTTTAACCTGATTAAACCTTAGCTTAGAAATAAATTAGAATACAAAACACTAAACAACATTACGCTCTCTAAAGAGTTGTGCGTCGAACGCAATGAATCTCATTATATTTGGTCTGCAAAATAACAATTTTAATGTATTTATATTTTTGTTAATTTCAAATAAACACTGATGAATTATTGTAATAACTGTTATATTTAAAAAAAAAAGAATTGGCACATTTTTTTCCTGTTTGGTACATTTTTTCAGAGAATTTGGTACACAAAAAAATAAGCGAGTGGCAACCGTGACCTCTCCCCCCCCGTAAATATTCGTACTCTTTCACTGGACACCGTGTATATAAATAGGTCTAGCGAAACAGTTCGGTACCATTTTATTGCGTGTTTCTCAACCGATTTGAATTATTTTTTTTTTAAATGAACTAGAGTAGAGAGGAGTGCACCAAATTTTTTGTGTGACCTTTGACCTGAAATATGAGCGTTAAACGAGAACTTCTTAAATAAAAGCTAAGCCATAAGAGAGAAGAGAGGAAGAACACGGTGTTAAAGGAAGTTTTAAACATTGCTGAAATGTAAATTTTTTTCACTATCTCTTACGGGTACAAGCATTTTTTAGGAAACATATGTGAATATATATTAGAATAGTAAAATTTCTTACTAGTCAATTTTGAAATATTCCCGTTATTATGACATCAAACTTATGACGATATCTCTAAAAGTGTAGCTTTTCTCAGTACAACGTTTTTTGCACAGTATAAATAGACAAGGTAGTGTTAGGGCTGACTCTCTTTTTTAGTGGCCATAACTGTCAAAATTAGCCATTTTGGTATTTTTGACAATTTTTTCTTTCATGTTGCATTCTCATTGGTTGCAGA
The DNA here is from genome assembly GCA_963920525.1 of Dichetophora obliterata. NCBI lineage: Eukaryota > Metazoa > Arthropoda > Insecta > Diptera > Sciomyzidae > Dichetophora > Dichetophora obliterata. The sequence goes on along the minus strand of OY986438.1, from coordinate 202,357,654 downwards.
TTTTGTATGAGTTGTCTGTCAACTTCGTTTTGACAGTTTCGGCACTCCGCCCTAACACTACCTTGTCTAATTTTACCATGGTTTTTTCTTTGAAAAGATGTTGGTTAACACTGAGTGGTAAATTGAAAATGGATATAGAGTCGTTTTTTCCCTTTTCTACGCTCATATGAGAACGTTAGTGATTTCATATTAGGTGTGTTTCCGTACACATTGTCGAGTAAAATTCGAGCAAAGTTCAAGCTGAGAGAGTAAAATGAACTTTGAGAATAATGTCAAAAGTACGGAAATGACTTCTAACTACTTTCAAGCGCAAAAACCGCTGATTAGCTACCAGACGTAAACAGCGCCAATTCAAATTTGACATTCTTGTTTTTGAAGAAAGCAAATAAACTTGCCGCAATAATGTAAAGCATTAATACTACTTTAAATAATATTATTTATCTTTTATTATTTAACATTTAATACGTACTTAACAATTTGTAAATTTATTTTTCACCCCACAACATAAGCAAACAAGAAATGTAAATTTGAAAATGGCTTGTTCTTCTTGATGCTTATTCTTCTTTATGCTTATTCTGAATAATGCTGAAACAAATTTTTCCAGCGCACTTCGAGCTCGAGCGAGCGGTTTTATGCTTGTTCTTCTAGCTAGTTTTGAGCCAAAAAAAGTATGGAAACACGTTCTAGCACACTGCAAGCATGGCAAAACTAGACAAGGTACTGAAAGGACGGAGGGCCGGTGATAAAAACTGTCAAAGCGAAGTTGACAGCTTATACAAAATCTGCAACCAATGAGAATGCAATGAGATATCACAAACAGCAAAATGGCTGAGTTTGACAGTTATGGTCACCATAAAAGTAAGCACGTTCAGCCCTAACACAACCTTGTCTAGTTTTACCATGATTGCAAGTTACTGCAATCGAGTACGGAAACAGACCTATAGTGTAGGTCGCAACGTCACAGTGAAAAGGCCGAATTTAGACCACTGGCGAACTCTGGAAACACTAGTAATACCGGGCTGACGTTGTCCTGCCACAGACGTTGTCCTAAATCTTGTTGAATTTTATTAAATTAGCCATAGAAAACATTACCTCATTCTGAACTAGTTTAATAATTCTTCTTCTTCTTCTTAAAAATGCTAAACACACAATGTATAGCATTGACAGCGTACGAAAAAACTACCACGAACACAAGGTTCTTATTGTAGTTTTTGACATATATTTATAAGTTATCTTAATTTTGTTTTGTATCTAGTCTTTTTCGCAAACACGAAGTTCTTATTGTAGCTTTTTTTCACAATTTTATGATTATATTAATTAATACACATTTTTGTGCATTAATTTTTGAGGTTATGTTATTTTTGTTGTTAATAATTAACTGTAAAAGTCACATCAATTAAGATGGACGATTTTAGTTGTTACTGACTGGCCGCACTTAACGACCTCGCTGTTGAAACGACGCGAGTCGAATCTAGTTTAATAATTAATCTCATTGCTTAGCTTCTAACAAAGTTTGCAACTCTGTAAATATTGGGAATTTCTTCAAAATTGCAACACTGCAAGTGGGAATAAAGAAAATTGACTTATTGAAGGTCAATAAGGGCTGTGTTATGGTGGCGGTCATATGATCCCCGGTCACTTGTTTTCATGCTAAAACACAAATGTTGTGAATAATTTCACAACGCAACCTGCTTTGATCCCATGATTTGGTCAAAATTTATTTCCTTGCTCACTCTCTCAAAGTTCAAATTATCACTGATACAACCACAATTCGTGACGTGCCCTTGACCGCCTTCAAAACATAGCTCTAACTTAAAACGAAACAAAACGAAGCAAAGAACTGTCAAAATTAATCTCTTTTACACTATTGTAAACAGTGTAGATTACAAAAGAGGATTTTCTTAATCTTGTTTGTTTTAATCTCGTATGTAAACGTAGTATTAACTGGCATAACTGTAGTGCGACCACTCCCATTTTTTGTTCGGTTTCCGAAGGCAACCATATGAACTAAATCACCAAATTTTAGTCTAATATGACCAAAACCGTCGAAATATAGCATTTTTATTGATTTGAAGGGCGCTGAAAAGGGGTGTTTCAAAAATTTTTCCCTAAACCATCTTGTACTCGAAAAAATCATCTATCAAAATTGCAGCTCAATTTAGCTTATACTTGGCGTACTTTGCTTCACTCCACACTTATCCCCTGAAAATGGGGTGTAAACATAGTTCGACCACGCCCATTTTTAGTAAAGTTGAAAATTTTAGTTTAATATGACCGAAACGTCTGAAATAAAGTATTTTTATTAATTTGTGGGCGGTATAAGGGGGTGTTGCTTTTTTTTTATTAACAGAGATATAACGATGTTAGCGTTCCTGAGATCTTAAGAGGCACCACACGAACGTTTTTATATATATATATATATATAGAAGGGCGTTAAAAGTAGGCGTGGTAACATTTATATACATAGTGACCACCACTTGGTCTCATAGTACATACACACGAAGTTTCATTATAAAACATGCACAACTCAGGAATTAGAATGATTTCTGAAAAGTATGAGTAGTTACAGTTCGACCACGCTCATATTTTGTTGAGCTGTCGATAGTAACTATACGAACTCAATTACAAAATTTTTGTCCAATACAACCGAATTCGTCTGAAATATATATGGGTGGGCGGTAATATGGGTGTGACAATTTTTTTTTTATTATTATTTGAGATATTAGCCTTGAGAACAAATGTTGTAAATTTGAGCACAATTATTGCCTATTTTTGCAAAAGGTGGTAACACATGGAAAAAGTACTCAATTTGGCAAGAAATCAATCTACCCAAACAGCAATCTACCCAAACAGCAGGGAGTCAGCTAGAGTAGATTGGTAGATGGGTACTTGGGCACTTTACAAAAACAAAATGTAAGGCATTGCCAATCTACCCAATTACCCAAGTCAGTGTGAATACCCCTAATATTACCAAATAAATAAATATTAACAATATTTTGGGTCTTATTCAAAAAATTTTTTAATAGTATTCAATTTTTGTGTTTTGGACTTAATTCCATAACGAATTATAGCCCAAAACTAAAAATGGAATAAAACCCAAAAAAAAAAAAAATATAAAATTAAATAAAGTACAAAGCTTAGGATCTTATTCCAAAATGAAATAACGCCCGAAATTGTATAGTAATTTTTTGGGCGTTATTTCACTAAACCATAAATGGGCAAGAAAACGTTTTGTTTCTGTTATAATTATAATATTTTGAAAAAAATATAGTGCATAATTCCAACTTAAAATATTCAATGATAAATTAATTACCGTCTTACACTGCGTCGTATACTTTGACGCAATATTTTGGCTAAACGTGCGCCCGTTGCCGTTGTATACGAAGGTGGAGGCGTATATTTTGGCGGTGCATCATCCGTCGCGTGCGTAACGTTATTTCCCGCGAGTCCAGAACCTGATACATTTCTCGTATTTATATTTAAATTATTTCTATCGTTTAAGGTGCTGCGTGTTGCTCTTGCATCGAGTGACGACTGCGAAGGACGGTACAGTAGTTGAATGCGCTGTAAAAGATAAAAAAGCACATTATAACAAATGATAGAAAAAAAATATATTGGCCATTTCAGCCCTAGAAAGGACTTTGACCTAGCTTCTATGAATTGTTGTTGTTTCTTTGTTAATGGGAAATTCGAGAGAGCGAGGGAATCAATTTTTGAGGGTCACCAAATGATTTGGCTGTCTATAGCACTGTTGCGTTGTGAAATTGTTTACAACATTTGTATTTTAGTGTGAAAATAGTACTCTTTTAGTACGAAATGTATGAAAGCAGTAATAAAATCTGCTTAATAGCAACACTTATCGATTGATTAAGTACTAAAAGTAGCAAAAAGTGTATTAGCTTGCAATGCATAACATACATTGGTCACTGAGCTCATCAAACAAAAAAGAGCGTAAAACAGGACGTGAACGGGGATCATATGAGCGCCACCATAACATATCCATAAGCGACAAACGAATCAAACATAATTTTTTTTTCTGACTACCTCTGCCCTGATTTGAAAGAGGATATTTTTTTATATAAAGGTAAATTTATTTTTAACAGTTATTTTTAATTTTTATAAAATAAAATCAAACTTTCTTTTAAAGAGTCTTTGAAGACTTTTAAGTAATAAAAAAGTCGTACACTTTTTCGATATTAATTTTAGAATACGAGCAATGAAACTTATATCATTTGAAAGGTACTGCGCCCTTTATGTGCAGAATCATTTTAGATTTTAAATTTATGACCTCTGACCCGAAATATTGAAGTTGAAAGTTTGTATTATTTTAGTAAGGAATCTCAGGGCTAGGAAGAGGTAGAATGGTGAATGAGGTATCAAATGAAAGATCTGGCTGCACAGTATGATTACATTTTAGATTGGTGACCTTCGACCTGAAGTTTGAGCGTAAAAAGAGCATTTATTAAATAAAAGCTAAACTGTAACAGATGAAAGAATATAATGTAAGAGGAAATTTTAGACATTGATAAGGTGTGCAATAAATACTTCCGACATTTTGCGCCATCTCTTACGGATACCCTACAATAAGCATTTTTTTATGTTAAAAGTGTGAATATATATTGTGATGGTCAACTTTCTTACATATAGCAAATACTGAAAATTTTCCGTTATTTTGACAAAAAAATTATTGTGCTAGCTCGAAAACTATAGATGTTTTCAGTACAACGTATTTATGTATGAAACTTCGTTGGTTCAGAAATATAACGGTATACGAAAGCTTTTTTGGTATATTGTTTTAGGATAATATGTTAAAAAAAATTCCCGTTATAATGGCATCAAAACCATTGAGATATCTTAAAAAAATGTAGATTTTCTCAGTACAACGTATTTCCTTGAAGCGGGTTCATCGCCTCAGAATGAGAAAAAAAACGATTGAAATTTAAAGTTTTGATTTTGCAAGCAAATATCTTGGCCATTTTTTAATCGATTTTCATCAAATTTTCTTTGGCTGAAAGATCAATGAATTGACTTTGGAGAAATAAGAAAAGATTTACCGTTTTCTCACCATTTCAATGTTTTATATGGTTTTAAAAATACCTCTGAAATATTCAGTTTTTGCTAAAAAAAGGCCAACCGTTTTTGTTGTAATTTTTTTTCCTATAAAATTTTCTTTTTTCACACTCTTTCATATGACATATCATTTATTAGCGAAAATTGCTTCATTTTGACACATAATGTAAAAAACAATTTCTATCATCGAAAATCATGAGCCTATGATTTTTTGATGAAAATTAAATTTTTCAAAATATTGTTTTTATATTTTCTACAAAGTTCTACAGCTAAAAAAATAATTTCTGTGAAAAAATTTTAAAATTTTTCAAACCACTCCAAAGTTATATTCACAAATCTATATTTTAAGCTATTTCGTTATACAGTATGACCTCGGTTGCTGCAACCCTCGATGAGCGCAACTCCTCGATTATTGCAACAACTAAAATATTTGCATTATTGACTCAGTGTATGCAACTTGGCAAAAATTTGTGACTCAGTAAACGCAACTTTTAAATTTTGCCGTCAGGTTGTTTGTTTTTTTTAACTAGTTTTTACCGTTTTTTCTCAGAATATACAAATACATACTATGTATATGTATGGTGTTTGCACGTGCATTTCTAAATTGTATTTAGTCTAAAAGTGATTTTCTTTGCGAAGAGTTCTTCTTTTGAAGCATAAAGATACCAGTGATTAATAAAAGAGTTAAGCTTACAATTAAAGAAAAAAAGTGAAATCCTCAGTGAACAAGCAATGATTACTTCAGTGTCTGATTATCTTCATGAAATTACCCCCGACATTACAAATGAAGAAATTAATGCTTGGATATTTGGAGAAAATAACTTAAATTATGCAGATGAAGATGAAGATGTTGAAAGCGAAGAGATGTTTAATTAAATTGCATATGTTTGTATGTAATGTTTTGTTTTGTTTTTTATACTATTATTAATAAAATTAATTAAATTTTCTTGAAAAATTATCATTTTCGAAGTAAATTGATAACACTAAATAGTTTTATTTAAGAACATATATTAATTATGCACAAAATTATCTTTAGGACAATATAAACTAGATATTGTTTGTATATAAATACTTAAAGCAGTGTTTATATATGTGTGACTCGGTCAACGCAACAACCGCGGTTCTTGTAACTGCCTTGGTTTTTATTAGTTGCAGTAACCGAGGTCATACTGTATATAAAAATAGGCGTAGGAGAAACAGTTCATCCGTGTTTCTGAACCGATTTTGATAATTTTTTAAATAAATTAGAGCAGGGAGAAGAAGTTCACCTTTGACCTGAAACATGAGCATTGAAAGAATATTTCTGAAGTAAAACATAAACTATAAGAAATGCAAGAACATGGCACAGGAGGAAATTTTAGATATTAATACAATGTAGGAAAAACATTTTTTATTATCTCTTACAGATACCCTACAATAAGCAATTTTTATAGAACATTTTTTTATTTTACAAATAGTAAATTCTGAAAAATTTTGATATAAAAGTTATGACGATATCTCGAAAACTGTTGCTTTCTCTCGAAACTTAAGATTTTCTTAGTGCAACACATTTTCTTAAGGCAAGGTCAATGCCTCAGAATGAGAAAAGCGATTGAAATTTTAGAAAGTTGGTCGAATTTCGATACTAGTTATTATTAATCTTTGAAGACTTTTATTTAAAAAAGTTAATTTCAAAAGTATTTTGAGACTTTTATTTTATAAAAGTATTTAAAAAAACTATTGTATGTTATTTATTTGTTCAATATGAATCTTTCCAATAGTCGAAAAGTTTAACAAAATCAATCGGTGGAATAAATTGGTTCCTAAAACCAATTCATAAATAAACATATTTTGAATTTTTTTGCAGTTTTTTTATTGTAAGACTTTTATTAAGACTTTTATAAAATAAAAGCCTCGAAAGACTCTTAAAAAATTTTTAAAAATAAAAGTCTTTAGAGACTTGTACAAAATTTTTGGGAAAATAAAAGTTTTTAGAGACTCTTAAATTTTACTTTTAAGTTTAACAGTTATGAGTGAGGGAAAACTTTTTTTAAAAGAAAAAATAAAAGTGAACTCTTAACTTATATTTTTATTATTAAAAGTTAAAAGTAATTTTTAACTAGTTTAATGATCTATTGAGTTATAACATGAATTAAATTGCGAGCTTTAGATCAAGTCAGTTTTTAAGAAGGCAACAACAGTGAGTTGATCATAGCTTAATCACTCAAAGACTACTGAAGAGGAAAATGTAGCGATTTCCGAAACAGACTGTCTAGTCATCTAAGTGGTTAATTCTATACAGAGTTGTTGTTGTTGCCTTCTTAAAAACTTGATCTAAAGCTCGCAATTTAATTTATGTTAGTAATTTTTAACTTTTTTAGTTAAATAAAAAAGTTAACAGTCGGATCTAACTTAAAAAATTAAATTTTTAAAAGTTATGTTCAGGCTCTGTTTACAACTCCTACACCAATAAAGAGGAAATTGAAATCAAATGGTTTTAAGTGCGCCATTAAAAACGTTTTTTCAATTCCGGAAAACTTATAGTTTTGTCGCTTACAACGTTATTCGCGGCGACACTTCAAATGTTTGAACACAAATGATCGAGTACTGGACCTACGATTTTTATGCCGACTCTAAACGGCATATGTTCTCAAGAAGCTTTACATGGCAGTTTTTACTCTCTGGCAGTTTGTTATTGTCAGTAGAGAGGTGACGACCCAACTGATATATTAATTCATTTGAAAAAACATTCTGTCAGAGCTGGGAATTGAATCCAGGCTACCGCGGTTCCTTAGCTCCTCAAATGATATACGAGTACATAATGTCAATTTAACACATAACGTTTACTTACATCCAAAATATCTGGCGGTCCACTTGTCAGATAACGGTATATCTGCACCAAAGCCGTTATTGGTACAAGCATAAGGAAAGCGATCTGTATGAGTCCGGCCAATTTTCTTGCCCATAAGCTAAAATAGGATTTGCCACGCCAGTGGTAGATTTGACTTGAATTGGAGGTTTTATAGTCAACTATAGCAAGCGCTACCAAGCCAATGGGCAATAAGACATTCCAAGACAAAGCCAAGAAGGCAGACATCGATCCGGACATTCGAAGATCGTTGACAAGATCATCACCGTTGTAGGGTCTGCCGCGTATAAGAAAAACGCCAAAAATTAACGCTGTCCATAGAATAGGCAGAATCCAAGCACCACCCATAACTAGATCCATGTAGTGAACTATACATATACCCATTTCGGTGGAAAATGGTATGCTGAGTAGAAGAGCAGTAACGCAGCTCAGCAGAACGGAGCTAGTTGAGTTGCCCAGTGCACTTGATATGGGTTTCCACATGGCGCACATTTGAGCCAAACCGAAAAGTAGAAACATGCCGAATGTTACAGCAACCCAGATCCAAGACATTGAGTCAGTGCAGAGAGCCATGGCAGCTGGGAAGAGTTCGCTTATGAGACGCAATGCCTGATAGCCACTTTCACGATGTAGTGCCGACGAAGGACGTCTATAGGTTTCCCCCAAAAGGCTCGAGTGGTGCGGTAACCATTTGGTAGGAAACGATATCAAGGCGGTGTTAATAGGTGCTTTCAGTGAGTAGACCGACGTGTAGGACTCCATGTGTTCTGCAATTGAGAAGAATTGGAAAAAACTTCAGACCATCTTGTTTGCTATCAAATCATTCCGTTTTTTACCATACGATCCAGGAATATAGATGTAATAGTTTTCATTTAAAATTTGCACACATGCTAGACCAAATAAAGCAGCTATCGAGAGACCAAGCAGGGTAGTGATCACGACGAGTATAGCATCTCGACGAAGAACATCTTTACTCTGAGCGTTCGCATGTAGCCGACTGGACATTGCGATCACCGATGGACCCCACAAGCCCCAGGTAAGAAAGGCTTCCTGAGCGGCTGCCGCCCATGTCTTTGAGTTGACCAGGAAGTCTTCGAAGTCATTAGCCGAAAATATATTCTTAAAATAGAAACGGTCGAAATATACATATGCACATATAAGATATAAAATTTTAAAATCTCTCTCTCTCTCTCTCTCTCTCCACCTCACTTACCTGCAGTGTTGTAAGATCAATCACTGTTAGTAGTTTACACGTTACCACGCCCAATGTCAGAAGCGGTAAGATGGCAAGTACCAGTACAGCCTTGCCGTACGATTTCAAACCCTTGCATAGCACCAGAAAGACAAAAGCCCAGATGAGAGCCAAGTTAAAAGCTAGCTGCTGATAAAAATAAAATGTTTTATTTTAACTCTCAAGAGCGTAAGCTTAACATATTTACCCGATCGCTGACTTGAAGTCTCACAGCAGCTGTATCGGAGCGCCAAACCATTTGCACGCGCTGCAATACAAAGCCATTAAAGTAGTCCGCTACTGTCTCTGTAAGATTTGCTGTAGTGTTTGAGTTGTGTCTGTAGCTGAAAAAAGGCTCCTGCCAGCGATACACCATTTGGGTCTTATCGAGGAAGGAATCACGCAAATAGATCAGAACCCAGGCAACACCAATGCTAGAATAGATGGTCATGATGCACTGTAGCAACGTGAGCGCAATGCCAACACCCTTGCAGATAGGACTGATCTTCCACATGGTAACAGGACCCGCTTTAATCTTTGCTCCTAGACACATTTGTAGCCAAAGCAATGGTATGCCGAAAAGAAAGGACAATAATAGAAACTGCAGCAGGAAGTTGCCGCCATATTGTATGGTTAGTATGGCAAAGCGGCATATATTGAACAAGCCTAGACTGCAGCAAATCAAGGCCATGATGCGGCTGAAGGAGTGCGGCCAGAGTGCATTGTTGCCTGGACGTGCTAGCAGCTGAATGTTGTCCGGATCCAAAGGTGTGTCGGAAGCTACAGCGCTCAGATTGGTATCCACGGTCGTTTCAGCACTGGATAGTTGTTCGTGGCCATGTGTGGTGTGTAAAGTGGTTGTAGAACTGGAGTCATCAGTACTGGTGCTGCTAGAGACAAGCGAGTCCGGACTAGCATTGCGTGAGGAGCCAAAAGAGCTAGGTTCCGAACCTAGGGAGTGTCTAACAGCGGATGCGGCCGGCGCACTCATGGGACGTTGGTTGCCACTAGCTTGAATCAAGCAGTTGCTAGCATCATGTGCATCAGCGTGCATGGTAAGCATGCGACCAGCTGGTCCTTCGAGTGCACGTCGACCAAACTGACGTGGTCTTTCCTGTGATGTTGTGTCATTGGACGCTGCCGCTTCACTCTGGACGAGAATGTTTTGCAGAATATTGGCAGTGGTCAACATTTCATTGGGATTTGGTAGCGATGCATTAGTGCTGACAGGAACATTGCTATGTGAATAACACCGTCTGAGCTCACCGGAAACACCGAAGCGCTGCGCGGACTCCAGCTGCAACCAATCGTGGTTGTCTGCATTCAGTGGAGTGGATGTTTCAAGCGCATCGCTGTTTGCATTATTAGCGCTCACTGTTGGCTCATTTGCAGTGGCATCATCTTGAGTGGAGGAAGGTAAAATCAGCGCTGCTGTTTTGCGTATGGAATTTTGGTGCCATTCAATATCGCGCGCTGGAGTCAAACCATTAATGACTGAGCTAGATGTAGAAAAAGTTGCTGCAAAAATAAACAACGGTAGAGCTGTGAGTAGAGAGATACACAAAAGCAAAGAGATAGACTAAAGTCAAGCAATCATTAATTGACCCCTTAATTAAATAGAATAACAAGTTTACAAGTTAACAAGCGATAAAATCTGATCAAGAATTAAGTACAAACGTACTCAAATTGAAACCTTTAAATAAGGAATTCCTCAATCTGATAGGAGAGGGGGAGGGGGTGGGTAGGTCTTGCATATATTAAGGAAAACTTGTTTTTTCAGGAAAGTAGGCTAAAGTTCAATCTCGATCTGCGAAATAGTTACTAGACTACTGTCAAATTTTGAGCAAGCTGCGTCATTTGGTTTGTGTTTGACAGCCATCGAATGTAGACAACCTTGTTAGTTTTGAAGAAAATACTCATTAAGGGCAGGTTCTCATGGTGCTCGACTAGAATTTTTTTCTTTTTTTTCTATAGTTTATGATATGTAGCATCACAACTGTCAAATTTTGAGCAAGCTGCGTCATTTGGTTTATGTTTGACAGCCATCGAAAGTGGACAACCTCGTGAATTTTGAAGAAAATATTTATTGAGGGCAGGTTCTCATGAAGCTCGGCTAGAAAACTCAATTTTTTTTTCGATAGCTTATAATGTGTAGCAGCATACCTGAGAAACAATTTGTGTCCGTATCAAACTACTCTGGCATAAAAGTCCAGAGTGTCGGACTCAATTTTATTTCTAAAAGCTATTACTATTTAAAAGTAGTAACGAAAAACTGCGAAGTTTATGAAAAAAAAAAATTAATCGCACATTGTTATAAACGCGCTTCAGCGAACAGGACCCGCGAAAAATTGATATATTGTGTCAATAAAGTAACTGATATGAATCAAAACTGGCTCGAGTGTTAACTATAATGTACCCGAAACATGCCCAACAAGTACCTTGAAAGGCACCTGAAATAGTAACGTGCCAATGTATTATGTCAATAAAGTGTCCAAAAACGAGCGACTATATTCGGACACAGTAAACTGACGAGTGCCTGATTCGGTCTTCGTTCTTACATTGTGCCTGTCCAAGATGTTCCAGAACTATCACTTCTTTCGGTGCAGAGGTCGGACATTTACCTACAAGGGCACTTGACATATATCAGCTACTTTATTGACACAAAATATGAAATTGTTTCTCGGGATATGTTCCCAAAGCGGTTTGGCTGACAAAAATTGCATAAAAAAGCTATAGCATACGAAAGGAATCCATATTTTCATAAACGCACTCGAGACATCATTTTCTGAAAAATCATGTTTTACAAACTGGTCTCCACGATATCTCAAAATGAATTGACTTGGTTTTTTATTTTAAAGTAGATTAAATTTATTGGATCCAAAACCTAAATTTAGATAATATTTGGCGGTTTTTTTTAGACAAGTTTAAAGAGCGAAAAATGTGAAAAAACGCTACTTAAAACTCAAATGTCCGCAATTCCTGTTATTTCCAACTATTTATTGATATTATAGGTCATGGGCGTAGCCAGGATTTTATTCAGGGGGAGGCCAGGATTTTATTTATCAGCTAGATTGTTTCATGTATTTATTTTTTGCGTAAAAAAGCCATAACCAAAATTAAGGAAAGGCTAGATAAATGCTATGTAGACTCTGCACCAGAGAACTTGAATTCAAGTACTTGAATTCAAGTTTGTATCCAAACTTGAAAAAGCAAGCTTTAGCCAGCTTGCAAAAATACCGAACAGATACAAGTCATATCCATGCTTGCTCGTTGGCTTGGCATGTTTAGACTTGCTTTGTCGGGCAGCAAGTTGAGAAGCTTGAAACGATCGGCAAAAGCTTGTAAGCTCGCAAGTATCCAATTAATTGAATTTAAAGCAAATATCCACAAAATTCAATGAGCTTGTGTAGAGACAGCTTAAGCGTAATAGGACTTTTAAGGGTTCTGTGGTCTCCGTGGTTGGCGGTTTTAGGGGGTAGCTGATTTCGGAATTGATGTAAACATTTAAAATTAAAGATGGCGGATAGAGTTGAACCTAGATTTTGTTTTGTATTTTTGCGAATTCTTGTAATTTTGAAATTCTGACAACGGATTTGATTTCGAATCTAATGTCACTGTTTTAAAATTTTAGATGGGGGTTACGGTTGCCACCTAAATTTTTACCACAGTATTGCCACCTAGTAAAATGTATTTTTCAGAGTTTGAGAAATAATTTAACAGTGTTAGGGATTCGCTGATTTCGAATCTAAAGTCAGAACTTGTGGATATAGTGTGAAAAACTCCTCGCGCAAGTAGTTCTAAAATACATGCCGATATAGTAGAGCTTTCGCAGAAGACAACAATTCAAAGACATCTTCACCGTAATGGATGGATACTTTTCACGAAGAGCACGTAAAAAGCCTCTTATAAGTGTCATAAATAAAGAAAAAAAATAGCTTTTGCAAATCTTCACTTGGAAACAAATTTCGACTTTTGAAGAAACGTTATTTTCTCTAACGTAAGTGAGTTTAATATTTTCGGGCACGACGGACCATCAAAAGTTTGGAAAAAAGTGGGTACAACTCTCCAATCAAAGAATCTGCGTTGCACTGTAAAACATGGAGAAGGACGCGTGATGGTGTGGGGGTGCATGTCAGCTTCTGGAGTGGGAAAATTAGTTTTCATCTGCGGTAAAATGGACAAATTGATATATTTAGACATATTAAAAATGAATTTGCCGCAATCAGTTGAGAAACTAGGGTTACCTGCAGACTATATTTTCCAACAATATAACGACCCCAAACATGCTGTGCATGTTGTCCGGGAATGGCTTTTGTACAACACAATAAAATAACTCCATGCTCCTCCACAAAGTCCAGATATAAATCCCATTGAACATGCATTAGATTATTTGAAAAAACGGCTTAAGAACCAACATTTCTTCCATAAGTATTTTGAAAAATGCTTTGCAACACGAATGGGACCAAATACCTGCAGAATTAAGTTATTTTGTAACCTTTTTGTTTTACAGCGTTATTTTGCAATAAACAAAGCTTAACTAGTTTGATAACCCATTAAACACTGGCGTTGCTTTAAAGCAGCGATGCCCAGCGCGTAACTCTTTCCACTCATTATCAAAAACTTCAATATTTTCATGATTGCTGTAATTCGCCGAATTCAGTTTGCAATTTCAGCCTCGCTTCTTAATGTTATTGTTTTTTTTTTTCGAACCATCGATAGCTGTTCTGCGGTTGCATGTTCAATCTCCATCGATCTCCGCTGTTTTGCACTGTTTTTGGCATTCGCATTGTAGACGTTAATAGCATGCGTCGTATTATTTATATTTTTCGTTGTTAGAATACACATTGAGAAAAAGTTATTGAATATTTGCAGGTGGGTACTTTTTGTATTGCATCAGAATAAATTATTTTAAAGGGGTTATTAACCCTTGAAAAATGGCAAGAAGAGAATTTACGGAAAACTGGGAGTTTTCTTATTTTTTAGTAGCTAATAAAAAACTAATAAGATTTTAATCTTAGTAATATAAAAGTTTAGTTAATAATAAAACAGTAAGATAATAAAAATTTTAAAAATGAAGTTAAACGCAAATAAAAATTATTATAAGATTAAAAAATGAAAAAATGAATAATAATAAAAAATTCACAAAAAAAAAAGACAAAAAGAAAGTAAAAAATAAAAAACAAAAAATTAAAGATTATAAGACAAAAAAAAAAATATATATAAAAAAATATCTGAAAACCTCAATGCGGTTAAAGCTGTGTAAATCAGAATGTATTCTGACCAGCAAAAAACTGAAATATTTAGAATTACTTGATTCATTATTTTTACAGTGTACATAAATTCGCTGTCGCGGACTCTGCCAGCACTCGTGTTATTGGTAATTCGTCAATGCATCCAGATTTAAAAATTGTTTTGATGTTTTTGCTTTTTGTTGTTGTTGTTTTTGCACTCTTCAAACAAATTTTCGTAGGCATCTCTGATTTAAAGCAACGCTTATATTAATAAAAATCTCAAAAATCAACGCATTGAGCTTTTGACTTGAATTTTGGGTGAGACAAAGTTCAAACTATTGAATTTCAAGGCAGCTAATAAACTTTCAAATTTCTTAAGGGGGAGAGGTACCTTTGGAGTTACTGAAAAAATCACCTTTTTTAGACATTTTTTTGAACAGTTTACTAAACTTAAACAAAGCAGCTGTTATTTAGCAAAGTATGACTTAAATGTAAGGCCAAAAGATCAAAAGTTCAAAAGTTCAACAAATAAAAGCTCCACTTCAAGTGATCTTTCAACTCACTTGAATACTCAGATATTTTTTTTAAATAGTGTTGCTCAAGATTCATATATAAGGTTGTGGCACTTGAGAGAAATGCACTCTTTTTCCGCCTTTGCTCGAACTGTCACTGTGCTTTTCTTTGTTCTAAGCATTAATTTTCTTCATTTGTTTTCATCCGTTCTGACAGTTCGACCAAGCTCTCTCTCAAGTGCCACAACCGTATAAATGAGCCTTTAAAAACACCTGATATGATAACCGCTCCAATACATTTTGTTTAGTCTTTGTTCAAGTAAAAGTTAACAGTTTTCTCTGACAAAACTAATCTGTTTCATTTCTGTTTTAATGCATTGTGTGCAAAAAAGGTGTGAGAGAACAAAATGGTGTTTCGAGAAAATTGAGTCTAAGGTTTTTGAGAGCTTCTAGCTCGTAAGCTAATGGTTCAATTTTGCTGATTTCTTTTTTAAATTTAGTTCTGAAGTGTTTTTCAGTGAATTATCAAATTTATATATTAAATTTTTAAAGATATATATTAAATTTAGTTATTTTAAAAAGTCATGTCGGACTTTTTTTTTCTGGAATGCCAGAATTTTGATTTTTTCTAAATTCAGAATTTGTGATCTAGGGAGCAAAATAAGCAATTTATGAAAAAATCATCGAAATCGGCCGACGAAATCACATGTCGGCGGTTATTGGGTTAACACTTAATTTTTTTTTTGTATTATATCGATGAAATATTTTTAAAAACATTGACTGGTACCCAAATAAGTAATATGAAGGTATCGTACGATGAAATATGAAGCAGACTGTATTTAATTGAAAAACAAAATTTATTTTTGTTCATAAGTTCAATTAAAGCACTTCACAAAAATAGTTTTAACTGTATCGTTAGGTCAGTGTATATACACTTAACTTTTCTAACTTATATTAATTTTTTTTCAAAAAGGTCCAAAATATTGACTTTTTACTCAAAAAATTTTTTTGTTGTAAAATGAAATAAAGTAAAAATTACATTTCCAACTACCTTTCATATGACATATCATTCATTTGCAAAAATTTTTCCAGCTAAAGCTGAGTATGCTGTAGAACGAAAATTTTTGATATTTAAATCTACACGCGAAATTTTGGTGTAGACTCAACACTAACACATACTTACTATAACGTGTTTGTTGAATGTGCTAGTTGAACATTATTGTTGAATGTCAGATTTCAACGCCAATGAAATGTACGAACATATAAAAGACGGCAAAATTTTGGCATTTTAACTGTCCAATCGTGGTTGTGAACTTAGCTGCATTGAACAAATTTTTCATTCAACAGCGTACTAACCAACGAAAAAAAATTTCGCTGTCAAAAACGCAATGCATTTCTTACGGAAGATTTATTTTCGCTTCTACAGCATACTAAGCTTAAGCGCAAAAATTATTTAACTGTTTTTGTCATCAAAACTACACTGTTATTGATGAAAAATATTGTTTTTATATTTTTTACTAAAAATTCAAGTCTCAGAAATAATTTATGTGAAAAAATTACCACAATATCTTTTTCTAATCAAAAGTTATGCCTGAAACTATCGTTTTATGGTCTCGAAATTCAGTATGCCCCAATGACGTGTAACGTGAGTCAAAATTTGTTGTTGTTTTCCCAGCTAAAAATAAAATTAACTTTCTGCGAGAGCGAAAATGAACTTTTTACAATTCATGGTATCAGTCAAATTGTCAGTGAGCCTAAAACCTGCGTCAGTCAGTCAAACGGTTGCAAAGTTTTACTTGTCTACTTGTATAGTATTGATAAGGTAGGTAGAACTTGAATAATTGATAAGGTAGTAAATTCAACATAAAAGTACTTTTATTGTATCTTAAATTTCCGGCGTATCGATTTGCCAGAGTGATCAGTTTCAATCATAAAAGATCGACAATGTATTCATTATCAAACTGCATTTAAATTACATTAATAAATAACTAAAATATTTGATAACACTTCGATGCACACAGATCGACTTAACATCACAAAATAGTAGGAAAGTAGTAATAAATGCTTGCAATGGCCATCAGCCAGAAAAATCACGTGCAACCGGAAATTCAGTAAAATATCTCAGGGAGAGTAAAAAAGAGCAAAAACGCGATATGCCTAAAGGTCTCTGCCCACTTACGGCGCGTAACGAAACGACTGTAAACCGGCTTCGAAAAGGCTACGTAATGTTCAATGCACACTTAACGAAACGGCAACAAAAATTTTAATTAAACAAATCAATAAGCGCATAATTCTCTAGTACACAATTAGCTTAAATAGCTTTGCTATTAGATGACGATGTAGAAAACTTATAAAATCATAGATTTAAGATTGATTTTATGCTTTAAAAACGACATATCGATGTCGAATTTTTACTTTGCACAATAAACTGTTGGAATCCATTGTAATTTTTGTAAACAAAGAGAACGACAAGCCGGTCAGAATTCTTTGAAACGATCTCCACCGGCTTTTTCGTCGGCGTCAACAGTCGTTGCCGTTTCATTGTCGCTTAAGGTGCCCCCAGACTATATGTTTCATACATATGACATGTCAAATAAAATTACATACCGAATTTCATCTATGTGTCAGAATTAAGTTTTTGTCAGACAGCTTTTTTCTTTTGTCTCCACACTATCGACACGTCATTTGAAAATAAAAAACAGCTTTTGAAATTTTTGCAAACCTTAAAGCTCTTAAGTGTCCTCTTGTAGCCATTCAAACTAAGAATAAATTAATTATAAATCAATTTATTGAATAAATATCTTAATATTTGCCTTTTCTTCCATTTTCAAATAAAAAATTTATCAAACTGACATTTTGTACAGATAGAAAAACATACGAAATTAGAGACGGTTCTAATTCAAAAATTTACAGACGCAAATACAAACGATGTTTCAAAACCACATTTTCATATGTTCCACACTATCTGTAGCTAAAAACCATTTGTAATTTTTTGACGTGTCATATGTATGAAACATAAAGTGTAGAGGTACTTTTAGTGAGCATGTATACATAAGAACACATGGTAGTTAAATTTAGTAGTTTCGTGTCGTTTCGTTACGTGCCGCAAGTGGGCAGAGACCTTTAGTCAATTTCACTGACATGTAAATTGCCCCTATTTGACCCCAATTTACACACACAGTTTCACTAATAACATTTGATGGACGTTGGACAAGGGGGCATGACAGCAACGCGCCGGGTTTCAGCTAATAAAAGTATACAATCCTTGTAGTTACATAAAATATGCCTTCATTCAACCCTTTTGCCTATTATATATATCCCAAATTTCAAGGTAATCTTATATATTAATAGGCAAACATCAACTGTTGTTGTACACTTTTTCGATATTAATTTTAGAATAAGGGCAATGAAACTTATTTCATTCGAAAGGTGCAGAACCATTTTAGATTTTAAAGTTATGACCTCTGACCCGAAATATTAACGTTGAAAGTTTGTATTATTTTTAGTAAGGAATCTCAAGGCTAGGAAGAGGTAGAATGGTGAATGAGGTATCAAATGAAAGATCTGGCTGCACAGTATGATTACATTTTAGATTGGTGACCTTCGACCTGAAATATGAGCGTAAAAAGAGCATTTATTAAATAAAACCTAAACTGTAACAGATGGAAGAATATAATGTAAGAGGGAATTTTAGGCATTGATAAGGTGTGCAAAAAATACTTCCTACATTTTGCGCCATCTCTTACGGATACCCTACAATAAGCATTTTTTTATATGACAAGAGTGAATATATATTGTGCTGGTGAAATTTCTTTCAAATAGTAAAGTCGCAAAAATTCCCGTTATTTTGACACAAAAAATTATAGCGGTATCTCGAAAACTATATATGTTCTCAGTACAACGTATTTTTGTATGAAAAGTCGTTGGTTGAGGAATATAACGGTATAGGAAAGCTTTCTTGGCAATATTTTCCACGGATAGTATGTTAAAAAATCCCCTTAAAATGACATTAAACAAGGAAATTTCAAGTTTTGACTTTGCAAGCAAATATCTCAGCCATTTTTTAATCGATTTTCAACAAATTTTCTTTGTCTGAAAGATCAATTAAATGACTTTGGAGAGATAAGAAAAGATTGACCGTTATCTCATCAATTCAATGATTTATACTGTTTTAAAAAAACCTCTAAAATATTTAGGTTTTGCTCAAAAAAAAAGACAAATTTTTTCTTGTTGTAATTTTTTTTTCTTATTACATTTTCTTTTTTCACATTCTTTCATATGACATATCATTTATTTGCAAAAATTGACTCATGTTGAAACATAATTCAATAAACAGTTTCTATCATCGAAATTCATGAGCTACTATGTTTTTTTTGATGAAAATTAAATTTTCCATAATGTTGTTTTTACATTTTTTTACAAAGTTCAACAGCTCAAGAAATAATTTCTGTGAAAAATTTTTCAAATATTTCAAAACACTTCAAAGTACTATACACAAATCTAGAGAAAAAGTTCTTCCGTGTTTCTGAACCGATTTTGCTAATTTTTTTCTTAAAAAAAATTAGAGTATGAAGAAGGAGTTCACTGAATATTTTTGTGACCTTTGACCTGAAATATTAGCGTACAAAGAACATTTCTTAAGTAAAACCTAAACTATAAAAAATGGAAGAACATGGTGTAAGAGGAAATTTTCGACATTAATACAATGTAAAAAACATTTTTCGCTATTTCTTACGAATACCCTACAAGAAGCATTTTTGTATGTAACATGTGTGAATATATATTGTGATGGTGAAATTTCTTATAAATAGTAGTTCTGAAAAATTCCCTTTATTTTGACATCAAAGTTATGTCGATACCTTGAAAACTATAGCTTTTCTCAGTACAACGTGTTTTTATATGAAAAGCCCTGGTTGTGAAAAATAACGGTGTACGAAAGTTTTTATGGGTAATGTTTTTACCGATATTTTTAAAAAAATTTAGACTATTTTTATATCAAAATTATTGCGATAATTTGAAACTCCAGAGTTTCTTAGTACAGCACATGTTCTTAAAGCAAGGTCATGTCTCAGAACTAGAAAAAAAAACGATTGAAATTTCAGAAGGTTGGTCGAATTTCGGCCACAGGCGATCTAAAGAGTAAACTCCAGTCGCGCGACAGAGCTGACACGCATAATTTCTTATAATTCTTTGAAATTTTATTTCGAATTTGCAATTTGTTGCTATAAAAGAAAGGGAAAACAGACTAATGCTTGGTTTTCACTATGTCATTTTCAGTGGTCAGTTGTTGTCAATCAAATTGAAAATAACAGCATGTTGGCATGGATTATTAAATGGAGCTTTGCAGAAAATGTTCTAGAGTTTTATTAAGGTGATATTTCAGGTGATAAAATTTTGTGTTGTCATAAAAATGACATAGTGAAAACCAAGCATAAGGCTCTACTTTACTGCATTTAGAAAAGAGAAAAGTAACAGAATGCTTACCATCGTCACGATTGTTGCGAGTAGTCATTAGATCCGAACTAATTGTTCGACGCAATTTATGTCCACGCAGTAAACTGTTCTCGTCATTTGGTTGCTGCTCATTTGTAGGAAAGGCATACAAATTTCTGGGCAGTGTTCTATTACGACGACTACTTTGCCCCAATGCGTACTTTGCTGACTCCTGCCTATCGACATCAGCATCATCATTTATAACACTGCCATCATCAATGCCATCCAAATAATTATCCAAGTCCAAGAGACAATCTTCGATTTTAGTTTCACCTTCATTGCTCAGAGTGCTCTGCAGGGAAATGTCCAACATGGAGCTCGAAGCGGTGTGATCATCGAGTATAGCATCCAATTCGTTGAGCACATCTATGACATCATCTTGTGCCACATGTGTTGGCGACTTCTTTAAGTGAATGCTATCCAATTGCTTTGTCGAACTATTGTTGCGCGGCAAGGTGCACAGAGGATGCTCATCTAGCTTACGGCGTTTTCTATGACGATCGATTGTCAATGCGGTCTGTTGTTTCAATGAACGTCGCATAGAATTTGTCTTCTGAAAGCAATGAGGCGTATGTTGTACTTCGATTAGATCATCATCGCTAACGTCATCAGCAACAGCAACATTATTATCAGCATCACCATCTTCGTCGTCGTCATAACGATCGCAGGCTTTTTTAATCGACTCGGTGGATAGATCATTCGACATACCAAACGAATGATCATCACAGGATTCATTGTTTAGATTCATGTACGGTGGTAGTTTCTGTTGAGCTACATCAGTCTCATGGGTGTGTGATGTTTTTGTTATTGTTGTTGTTGTTATTGGTGTGCTCTTAAGCCACTGTTTCTTCTTCTTGCTGCCTGTTGACTGTCTTCTGTTAGCCGTACAATAGTCCGCTATGCTGTTTGAAGTTCGGACAGGTATTTCAGAAGCATTGAAAAGTGTACGTGCGCCTTTAGTGGAATTGTTGCCATGATTTGGCAGGCTGGCATAGCTATTGCTGCCACGCGTTATTTGTGGAAAAATATTTCTGTTATTGCTCTCCAGTTTTGCAACCTCGGATGAGTTGTCGTCGATATTTCGTTCTTCAAAAATCATTACGTACGATGATCATTGGCAAACCTGAAAAGGATACAAAGATGAGGAGATTTTCGAGATTTAATATAAAATGCTCTCATTCCGTAAGTAGAAATATTAAAGGTAAAGTATTAGGGCAGTTCACGATCTTGTTGCATCGTTGCAAATGCAAAATAAAAAGCTTTTACAAAAACAAAAAGCTTATGTTGCAAAAGCTTTTCAATGCTTTTTGTTTTTGTAAAAGCTGTTTATTTTGCATTTGCAACGATGCAACAAGATCATGAACTGCCCTATTGTATATAAGGCTGGGTCGATTTGTATGGAGGTAAAAAATTGATGTTGACTGGGCGATTTTCGGATCCGGCATGACGTGCACTTTACCCTATTACATCTTCGATTTTCTGAATTTTTTCTTTGAGAATTTTTTAAAAAAATTTTGTAAATAAATGTGCACAGCTAGAGCAAAACCAATCTCTCATTAATACGTTTTATACAAAAATTAATCGTAAATAATTCCTAAAAAAAATTCACAAAATTCAAGGAATAATCTTAACTTTGGTGCGTATGTATTGTAGACTATCAGGGCTGAAACACTCAAGTTATTCACCTTATATTCACAACATGTATTCGTTTGGCCCTTCTAAATTTTTTGTTTTTTTAGATCCCCCTAGGTGGCGCTGTGGTCGATTTAAAAAAAATTATGTATATAAACAAATAAAAATCGACCACAGCGCCACCTAGGGGATCTTAATAAACAAAACAATTAAGGAGGACCACATCAAGACATGTTGTGAATATTAGGTGGTTAGCTTCAGTGGTTCAGCCGTGATGGTCTAAAATGCATACGCACCAATGTTCAGATTATACCAAAATTTTATAATTTTGAAAATCTGACCACGTATTCGGATTTAGCGACCCATTTTTGGTTTACCTTTTTTTTGCCAGCCCCGAATTCATAAAAATACAAAAAATTAAGGTGGCAACCCTCAATCATCTTGAATTTTATAATTCTGACTTTAGATTCGAAATCAGCGACCCCTTAACACTAATAAATAATGTTTAAAACTCTTAAAAATACTTATTATTAGGTGGCAATATTGTGGTAAAAATTAAGGTGGCAACCCTAACCTCCATCTTAAATTTTAAAACTGTGACATTAAATCTGAAATCAAATCCGTTGTCAGAATTTCAAAATTACAAGAATTCGCAAAAATACAAAAAAATCTAGTTTAAACTCTATCCGCCATCTTAAATTTTAAATTTTGACAACAGATTCGAAATCATCTACCCCTAACTTCCAACCACGAAGTCCACAGAATCCTTAAAAGTCCTATTACGCTTAAGCCCTCTCTACACAAGCTCATTGAATATTTTGGATACATGCTTTAAATTCAATTAATTGGATACTTGCGAGCTTACGCTTTTGCCGATCGTTTCAAGCTTTTCAAGTTTCTGCTCGACAAAGTAAGTCTAAACAAGCCAAGCCAACGAGCAAGCATGAATATGACTGAAGAATGATAGAATACAAAGATTGCGCTGAAGACAAGAAAAAGAGTACAACAAAATTGTCGTTCTGCGCATGTGCGTCATAATATCAATGCTGTTTTGGCGAGCGTTCACTTTGCATAGGATTTCTACACAGCAATGAAAATTGCATACATTTTAGTTTGTATAATTAAAATAAAAGAAGTAAGAAGCAATTTATTGGAACGAGAAAAAGTTAAATTTATTTAGTACTCCTTTGCAAACTGTATTTTTACTATTATTTTATTACAGGCAGTAAGCAGCTTAGTCAACTTCAGTGAGCATTATTTTTCAAGTTGGATTTTATTCAAATGTTTATTACGAGTTTAATTGATGTAGTTTCAACATTTCCAGATAATTTATTTCCATTAATTTACCTGTGAATTGAAAGGACAAATAAATGCTAGTTCTAAGTTTTTAAATAATGAAACAAATTTTGTTAAGTTAATACATTTTTTATTTTTGTATTTTCATTTTCGTTTTCGTTTGTGTGCGTTTTCAACAATTTCTTGGTTTAATTTTTGTATTTATTGCAAACATAAGATTTCTGAAAAATATTTTTTTGCTACTGTTATCGCAATTAGCAGCTGCACACTTCATTTTTAAAATTTTAAGTTAAAAACTCGCAAATATACTTCGATATATACACAATTAAATAAAGCACAACCGATCGCAACCAATCTCTTATTCTATCATTCTTGAATATGACTTGTATCTGAAAATACTATGACAGTTTAGTATTTTTGCAAGCTGGCTAAAGCTTGCTTTTTCAAGTTTGGATACATACTTGAATTCAAGTACTTGAAAAAGCTTGAAAACCAACCAAAAGCTCAAGTTGGTTGGTTTCTTTTTTTTTTGCTTTTTTTCAAGCTTTTTCAAGTACTTGAATTCAAGTATGTAGCCAAACTTGAAAAAGCTCGAAAAAAAACAAAAAAAAAAAAGAAGCCAACCAACTTGAGAACCTCCTCCTTTTTGAAGTCGGTTAAAAATGAAACAAGTGTTAGATAAAAACTCAGGATATGCTAGTATAAAATAAATTTTAATTTAGTAATGTTTTATTTTTAAGGCCAAAGTTTTTGTTTATTTTTTATGCAATTGTTTGCGTTTTTAGGTGGCGACTGTAGCCTAGTGGGTAGAGTGCGTGGCCCCTAAGCTAAAGAACCGCGGTATCCCGGGTTCATTTCCAGCTCATACAGAAAGTTTTTTCAAGTGAATTAATTTTTCTGTCCGGTCGTCACTTCTCTGCAGACAATGGCAAGCCTCAGAGAGTAAAAATTGCCATGTAAAGTTTCTTGAGAACATAAGCCGTTCGGAGTCGGCATAAAACACGTGGGTCCAGTTCTCGGTCATTTGTGACCAAACATTTAGTAACACGCTCAACACAATTGATCAATAGAAGTTAGGTCAAAGTTCTTCCAAGGGCTGAAATTCCAGTTTATTTTCTTTGCGTTTTTAGGTAACTTTTGTCAGTTTTTAGCTAATTTTCTGCAGTTTTTAGGTAATTTTTGTAATATTTTTAGGTCATCAAAATCGGAGCCCTGATAATCAGTTATTATTTTTAATATTTAACACTGTAGAATGTATTTAATAGAATAAATAAAATATATTTAATATAAAGTACAAAATTGTAACGTCACGATACAGTCTTTACACATATAAAGAAAGATACAGCTTCTACGAGAATGTAGTATTTAAAATTATATTCTTAACTAGCTGAACCCGGTGTGCTTCGCTACTCCCCTCGTTATAAAATAAAATTAAAAGTATTTATATATTTTTCACGCCATCGAATTTTCGAAATAAGTCCACCCCAGCGCCACCTATCGTGTCCATTTATACACAAATTATTTTCTTATGATCAAACATACATTCTGAATTTCAGTTAAATTGGTCCATAAATTCAAATTTTCGATATAAGTCCACCCCAGCGCCACCTATCGGGTCCAAATATAGCCTTTGTTACCCACCGTACCAAGATGAACATTACCTGAAAATTTCATCAAAATCGGCCCAGCCATTTTGGAGTCCATACGTTACATACAACATAGAAGATTTTGTGGGTGTTTGCGAAAATCATTTATTTGATATAACTAAACCGTGATGTTGTTTGGTTGCAGATCTTTTATTGTTGCAACGTGTCGCAGTCAAGTTTCTTGGCTGCAGAATTTCAATTAAACAAAGAATGAGCCATTTATTAGTTCCAAATAGATAACGATCAGTCTGACCATAATTGGCATCACTCATTTCTACTGATTTTCACTTAAATCAAACTCAATGATATAAGTGGCAATTATCATCAATATTTATCTTTTCTTAAATCTTACAAAAGAGTCGATTTGATGACTTATTTATTCTCGTACAGTGGAGGTTCAAGAAATCGCTTGTGGGGGGGGGGGGCAGGGCCTTAGCTACGAGAATTGAAAT
This sequence comes from Dichetophora obliterata, assembly GCA_963920525.1. Taxonomy (NCBI): domain Eukaryota; kingdom Metazoa; phylum Arthropoda; class Insecta; order Diptera; family Sciomyzidae; genus Dichetophora; species Dichetophora obliterata. The sequence continues at coordinate 202,332,243 of OY986438.1, read as the reverse complement.
CCTCAATTTCACAAAAGAGAAGTAAAAATTTTGCAGAATTGACAGTAATCAATTCTAGATGAATATTGAGCTAAGTTTGAGCTAACAGCTCGAGCTTAGAAGTTATATAAAAAAAATCAAAAACGGTTCTTTTTCTTATAATTTGATTATACATATCTTACTGGCTGATTTCGAATGTCTTAAACATTTTTTTTTTCAATGCAAGTGCTTTAAATTTCTAAATTTATAAAAAACTTTTTTCCGTAGTATTGAAAATATCGGTCCTCCAAGTTTGTTTTTAAATCTTCCAACTTTTGTTGACTCTGTAATTTAAAAAAAGTTTCTTCATCAGTTAAAAACACTTTAGAATTCAGTAAAGATTTTACTTTAACCAATATCTTTGAAAGGTTTAATGGCATTTCTCGGGGGTCTTCAGCCCCCATATGTACCCACTGTATCCGGGGCTGGTCTCGAAAGTTTTCATACCATTGAATATAATTCGTCGCTCGTATAATATATTTAAAAAAGAATTTACAACAATTTAGTTTAAATTAAAATTTGATTTAAGAACGCATGACAAATCGAAATGAAGGTATTTATATTCTATAAATATTTATTTATATTATTCTCTGTAGTAATTTTCCATTGCAAGGGAAAATCCTCTCATTAGATTATCAAGTTAGCTAAAAAAACCCAAACGCGGTTTGTAGGTTTTTTTTCAACAGGTCTCTAAAAAATCATCGCAAACGTTGTAACTACCATCACTTTATTGTTTTTGTTTTTGAGCTATATACCTCAATGCTAATTATGTTAACCTTTATAAATATTGATAAACATATGTTCGTGTGTGTATGTGTGTTTAGTTTGTTACTGTTTTTCTGTTTTGTAGCGCAACGAATGTGTCAAGCGGACGCCAGCTCTTAATTTTATAGCGTCTTTCAAGTTTAGAAATACTTTAATTTCCAACACCTGAAACTAATTAGTAAACAGTTGTTTTTATTGCCACTTCTGCTCAACAATCCTTGAAATCTCTTCAAATTCTTGTATCTGAGTAGCATTGTTTCTGTTAATTTTAACGGAAGCAGACATAAGAAACCTTCGAAAAAGCAGACAAATCATTTTGTTGATGGTCCAATTACCACTTAAGAAATATTGTCGAGAAATAATTGTTTTATTTTATAAATTACAAAATGTCCACACGAGTACAAACATTACTTTTTCATAAGTAGTAGAATAACTGGAGACCTTATTTCATGAAAGTCTCGAGAGTATTGATTGTTTCAGCTGAATCTACTTGTAGCAGAATTAAATATTTTACACGAAATAATTTATACCATTTTCAATTGTAATTCAGAAAAGATCAATTGAAATTCAAAATAGATAATTTGAAATTCAATCTAGAGCAATTAAAATTTGAAATAGATAAATTGTAATTTAGAATTTAATTTTAAATTCCGAACAGATTCATTCAAATTTAGAAATTCCATTTGAAATTCCTAAAATATAAATTGAAAGTCAGAATTCTATTAAAAATTCAGAATAGATCAATTCAAATTTTGAATGTATCAATTAAAATTCAGAAAAGATAATTTGAAATTAAGAATAGATCAATGAAATTCAGAATATCTGAAGTCATACCGACCTAACTCAAAAAATCGTAAAAAAGCGACATAGAATTTACTTTGTTGTCAATTTTTGGAAGTATGCAGATTTCCATTTTTTACCCAGAGTTGATCATCATGTCTGCACATATTTTGTTTGTAACGCTTCATATATTTCAATAAAATGGGTCGTTTTTTACGATACTTTGGGTTTAGTCGTTATTCCTTGTGACCACAGATATATGAGTTAAGATTCAGAATTTCATTTGGAAATAATTTAATTGAAACCGCAGCCACAACCACCCACCATCTAATGCTCACAGTCGTACTGGCCAACCTGCAGAACGCCAGATGTGATGCGGATAATCTGGCAATACTTATGATGGAGGATGGTATCGACGCACAGTGTGCTTTTTTGATTTTGTGATGACATTTGCATTATCTCAGAAACTATAAAAGCTAGGGCCATGAAATTTTGTACAAATGAGTTTAAATTAAGAAGCAGCACAAAAAATTAGAAATCTAGGTCAACTGCATCGACTACCTCCCATACAAACCATATTTTTTTTAATAAAAAAACCCGCATAAAATTGCTTATTTATGTTTTTAAAGAGTAAATTTCGTTTTTTTAACTTTACTTAAAAGTCATGCTAAAATATTTTAAATCGAATAACTCCTATAAAACAATATTACCAAATCAACGAAATTAAAAAAAAAATTGTTTTTTAAAAAATGGTTGATAATACAATATAAGCTTAAAATTACACTGTGCATGAATCGGTTAATTTTGTTTGCAGAAAAGATAGGGACATATTATTTCAGCATAATTCGAGGACGCTAAATTTAACGGCGTTTACCTTTTCTAATTCTTCGGCCTCTTTTCGAGAAATTGAAGGTTCAAGGTCAATGTTGATGCAGTTTTTGTTAGAAAAACGTGTTTCTCGTTAACTTTATCGACTTCATGTCAATGAGTGAAACATAAGGAATTATCTGGAGAATATTTTCTTAAAACAGTTTAACCCTCGAAACCCAACTCTTATGGTCCAAATTGACCTCATAAATCAAAAATACTACCCAACCGATTATTCTGCGTAATTCGTTTCTGATGTCGAATCTGATGAGTATGGCGAACGTTTCCATCAGGTGACGGCGAGACTCGAGTACTGGTACAGTGGTAAAAAACTAGATGCTCTATTAGGAGACATTTGTTGGAATTTAAATGAAGAAGCAGAAGAAACAAATGAATCTATCTGAGATAATAAAGAAAATTATGTATGAAAAAATTAGTTTTAATACCTTTCAGGTCGTTTTAGGAACACAGAAGGACGGTTAATTTGGTTTAATTTGTAATTTCATTTAGCGCCTCTATATCAGGGGAATATTTTTCCGTCAAAAAGCTTACTTGTTTTTGTTTGAACAAAGCTTTTATACGAAAAAAGAGTTTTTTATTTCTGAGCTCAATTTGGACCATAAGAGTTGGGTTTCGAAGGTTAAACTGTTTTAAAAAATGATTCTCCAAGTAATTTTTAATGTTTCACTCATTGACATGAAGTCGATTTAGTTAATGAGAAAAAAGTTTTTCTAACAAAAACTGCATCAACATGTTCTTGACCTTGAACCTTCAATTTCTCGAAAACGGGCCGAAGGATTAAAAAACGGTAAACGTCATTAAATTCAGCATCCTCAAATTATGCTCAAATGATATGTCTCCAGCTTGTTTGATATTTGGACATGCACAGTGTTGTTAATTCTATTTTTTTTTTCTTTAATTTTAAGAGTACCTACAAATTGTCTAGTAAATCAGTGCATTTTAGGGCAAAATTTGATTATTATGACTTTTTTCAAATCAAGTGGTGTTTCTTAATAACAGCTAGATGCAGCAGGTTTTTAAAGAAACAGAAGGTAGAATTACGAAATTTTATAATAGTTATAGCCTTCGACTTTAATAATGCTAGATATTTTCTACTAAATTTTACTTAAATTTTCATTTCTTGAAAAATTTACAGTCATATTCATGGGCAGGCAAAATTTTTAATATATCTTTATATTAAATAAAAAAAGCTGTAAAGAACACTTAACAAATGTTACGGGAAAAGCAAAAGACTTTCTAAATTGTAAGTTGCACTTAAACTTGGGTCTTTGAGAGCTTTGTTTATACAAACGCCATTTTTAGTTGTAGGAGTGTACAATTTTGCAGCAACTTGTGTTTTTTTAATGTGTATCATAATTAATAAAAAAGTTGATTTTAAATTGTTTGAAACTTACGGCTTTTTTTGATTTCATATGACGATATGTTCATAATGTATGTTAATATATTTTGAAGAAATTACAAAAATACTTTTTTTATTTTAATTTATAAATAAAGCCGATCTAAACCATGCATTTTTAAATCGACGAATTCTATTCGTAATTTTAAGCCACGAATAGGATTCGTAGAATGGACGTAGTTTGGTACATATTACGAATATTTTATTCGTATTCGTACAAAAAAAAAATGTGTATAGTACGAATAAATTTGTTACATTTACGAATGATCTTAATACCTAATTACGAAAAAAAACATTCTGGCTAAGCTCAGGTTTGAACCGTGGTTCTTTAGCTTACAAGTCAGCTACTCTTCCAGTAGAATATGGTAACCTTGCAATCATACATTTCCTTATCGATGGTTAAGCGCATAAAAGTGATAAGTTAAAATTTTAAAATTTTCAGAAACGCTTATTTTCAATACATTTCAGTTAAAAAAATAAAAAATTTTCTGGGAATTTAAAAATGTTGACTTATAACTTTTGTGCGCTTAACCATCGTTTTATTTGGTAATTGTTCGACAAATTAGCGAAATTCAGCCGAAAAGGCTGAACGATTTCGATTTTTTAAACTCAACTAATAATTCGTACATTTTACGAATAATTCATACGGTCAACCTACGAGAATGGCAAACGTTTCCATCAGGTTTCTACTATTATTATTTTTCATTCTTACATTCTACGAATAATTTGTACGGTCAACCTACGAATGAATGTTTTCTACTAATATATTTTTTAATTCGTAAATAGTACGAAACCATTAGTAAATACTACGAACGTAATGGAAGAAATTAAAAAGTTATTCGTATGAGAAATTGAAAAATGTTAAAGAATGATATCCCTTATTAATCGAAGATTATTCTGCGTAGTAACAGATAGCAAGGGGCATTTAATTAATTACCGGATAAAAGCTTTGACGAAAAGCAAATTTATGTTTTAAAGTCCTTGTAAATAAGCAGAAAACAAAGCACAATAAATTTTATAAACATAAATGTTTTCCAAAAAGTCGGCGAACAAATTTTTCTGTCATGAAAATTATCCGATTTCGATAATTTTTTTAGTTTTTCCTAAATTTATGAAAATAGTTAACAATCCTGCAGCATTTAAATTTGAGAAAGTTGCAGCGATCTAGGCGATGGCAAGGCTTCTAATTCAAAAGCAAAGGAAAAAATTTAAAAGTGGCCAATTTTGAATCAAAGACTGATTTTTATAAAAGTCATGAAAAATTCGGATAAGAAAACAATTTTATATGACAATATGTTATGGTCAAAAGTTTCCTTATTACTTAAATGTAAATAGGAAAAACATCCATTCTTAAAATCCACGTGCTTATATTAAATTCAGGATTCAGAATTATAACCTTGCAGGGAGGTTCTGCAATATGGGCATTTCCGTAGCTACGCACGTGACAGAAAGCCACTATGTTTTTTAACGTTGACCCCTGCCGCGAAGGCTTAATTCAACGGTGCTCCAATGCTTGGGACAAATATGAAGCGTCGGTCAACGCCCCTTCGGAATTCAAGAAAGACCACTTTTGAAAGGTTCCTCTAATTACATGCCACAGAACCCCAGCACTGATGTCAAAAAGACACTATACATGACCGTGACTCATTCAGTCACTCGAATTTAAACATGACTTGGTTATTTTAATAACCATGGGTCATCTCAGTATACTATACCAAGTAATACAACCCTTTATTTGATCCGCACAAAATCATCCCATTCATATCAGAGGTCATCACTCTCTGACACGAAAAATTAAGGCGGCAACTAGGCCTGTCACTCATGCAATCAAATTCCTCAATCTCAAATGGTCACAACTCAGACTATTTAGGTTTCCCCGTCGCCTGTACTCAAATTCCAAAGGTAACAGTATATTGATCCGGTAGTTGCTTACCTTCCTAACATTTACTGTTTGAAATTGGCGAGATTCAATCTACCATCATTCTCTTAGTAATTTAAGGGAATCACCAGCCCGAGTTCAACTAAAGTGTAACTCACACCGGCCTTTCTGGCCTAACCACAAACCAGAGCGCTATTAAAACCCCACGTGGGCCTAACCCATATGATAGTCAAAACCCGGGCAAAAGGCTCCACCTGACAAGGCTCTTCAACATTCCGTCTACAGACCAAAAGTTCTTAGAACATTTATATCTGACTGTGACACCTTCAGCCACTCGAATTGTACTTGGCAAGGTTAAAAAATAACCATAGGTTTCCCAGTAAAACCGGGTAAACCTCAATTCTACTTATGCAACGTCGTTATCCTAAATTAAGACTAATAAAAGCCTTAACAGAAAACTAAGAAGCATGAGCCGTTGTATACAAATTTGCTTATACAACGGTCCGAAGGTTAAATGTTTCCTACATAATAACCTTTATTCTAAGATAGGTCTGCAGAACAACAATAGATCAGGTCTCCTCATCATTGATGGATGACTATCCCCGCTCTTCAAGTTATGTTGGATTGATCGTCCATCGAAAGCATATTACAACTACGGTGTTATGATAACTTAATATCAAAACAATGCTTTCTCCAAGAATTTGGCAGCAACATCCAAGGCTCTAGGTAAACCTTTTCTTTTACAGTTATCAGACGAACATTCAGGAGCCGTGCCTCCAGAAAGAACTCATTATGAGATCAGTTCATGGGCCGTGCCCCATGAACTGCCCATCCAATAACCAACCCTCACCCTTCCATTCCTGGCTTGGGACAGGCAGATTCCCCGAAGGTCCTCTGGCGGGTTTCTACGCACGTGACAGTCGGTACGACTTTAATAAGTAGAATAACAAAGAAAAATTAAACTTACAGTTTTCTTATTATGATTTTTCAATAGTTTACTAAGCGCACTATACAAGGTGTAAAAGCTAAGAGTTGTCAAAAGTTCGGCTCTCAGATAGAAGCCACCAAAAATGATACGTTACGTGACATAAAATAGAAGTGGCTTTTACCTGTATCAATATAAACGAAAAAAATCTGTGAAGTGTGCACTAGTTTTTTAATATAATCTGGAATAATATTGCTACATATTCATAATTGTTTCGTTGAAAAATCTTTTTTAATTATTTTTATACAAACCATAGTATGATACGTTACGTGATATACGTTATATGACAAATTTTTTCCTTCAAAGAAGTGTAAATATTTTATAGTTTTATTTATTTAATTGAACTAGAAAAACATGTAAAGTGTAATTCAGGATCGTTACAATCGAAAACTGAAAAAAATTTCATTAAACTTTGTATTACACGAGTATTTATTATACTTATAAAATTTAAACTTTTGTTAAAGTTTTTCAACTTTTGTCACCATTTTTTAACTTTTGTTGTCATTCATCATGTTTGCTGCCATTTTTTAAAACTAAAATAGAGATCAGCTCTCAGTACTCTCGCAATATAAATTTAAACAGTTTTTCTCTGTTATGGAGATTTAAACGAATTTGAAGTAACATTTAATTTTTCAGTCGTTGAAGACCTTTGGCGGAAATGCCCATATGTTAAGAAAATGTATGGAACCCACAACCCAGAAATATATTCATTTTTGAATTTTTCATTTTTTAATTTTGAAAACCTTTTTAAATTATTCATATAATAATTATGTTGTGGATTGGTGTCAATGCGGTGTGAAATCCGGTAAAAAATATCTCTCTTAGCATGCGGGAAGCATTTCAAGAATAACGAAACTCTAATTTTTTAATTTTTGCGGATTATATGGATTTTGACTTCCGCAATCCGTATTATGAGGCGGTTAGATCTACTTAGATTTTAGTAATAGTTCTACAAAGTTCAGCTTACATTTAAAAATCCCGTTAAAAACTACTACAATTATCCTAATACCAATATATTGTACATCCCTTAACCTTCAGCTGGCATGCTCATTCTGAGTAACAAACCTGGACTCGTGGGGTACATATGAGCCCCAGTGATTAAAATCTGTGTAAAAATTTAAATATTGATTATTTTGTCTCAAAAAATTCAGAGATCATCTTTAGATACCACTTAAAGCTGTAGAATAGTTGAAGTTGAAAAAAATAAAGATCAGCGTTCATAAAAAATCCGGAAAACTAGAAAAAAATTCCAAACAATTCAAAACGAGAAAGAACGTGGGGTATGTACGTACCCCACGAGGCCAAATGAAGGTTAATGTACTTTTTCTCTAAAGATCAAGGCTTAAAAGCACTTTGCTTTAACAGATTTAATTTTTTTGGAGTCCCGTTCCCACTTGGTACTGAACTGTTTTCAGTTATTCATGTACTTACATCCCTTTTCCCCGAGCCAGTTTTTTTTCTGCCCATGGCGAATGTTTTTATAAAAACTGTGGTGGACTGGTGGCAAAAAATCAAGGAGCGATAACAAATAGTGCAGTGTACAGAGGATGCATTTTCAAAATTTATTTGGACTTCCTCTTTTATTCGGTTGCATGATGTTGATATATTTAAAATTGTCAGACTCTTCTGTTGAATCCCTTTTTGAAGGGATCCTCCTTTGACAGTCGTAACCATTGCAATTAGCTTGTCCCTTCCCAGCTAGCATTTGGAAGATTGTATGACGAGCGCGATCATTTCGCGTTTCTTTTTTTTATCGCCCAGACGATTGTTGAAGTAGCATTTTATTTTGCTCTTCCAAATGATGCTATTGCGAGTCGTTGGGATGATTTGCTGGACGTGTGAATAGTCGTACACGCATTTTGGTGAGCATTAAAAGATTGCTAGTTGTCAGTTGTCAAAGATCTCATATAACTCTTGAAAATGGTGTTTATGCGACTCATTCTGATGATTGACTGTCGAGTATTTTTTTGTTACTCAGCAATCGGCGTTTAATCGTTCTGACAACCATTGAAAGATTGTTTTTCACCACAATCGTATTTTACGCTTGTAAATTATGTATTTGCGAATCATTTTGACGATTGTTTCGCAAGTGAATGAAGTCAGTGTATTTTGTGTTTCTCTAAAATCGCCGCTTACGCATTCTCGCGATCGTTTGGTGAATTTCACCGTTATGTTTAGAGAAGTTTACAAGGAAAAATTGATTTTTGTTTTTTTTTTCATTAACTGATTTTTGCTTCATTTCAACTCCGTTGTTAGCTAGTGAACACGTGTCGAGACTGGTTATTATAAAAAGTGTGCTTTTATTATGTTAATAAAAATTCTATATATATCCGAAATTACCTGTAAAAACTTTAAAACAGTTAAAAGAGTTTGATCAACAGATACAAGAGAACGAGGAGATATTGTTCTCCAATTGGTTTGTCTATCTATCTATATCTATCTCCATCTTTCTAAATCTATTTATAACTTTTAGCAGAAATACATCCTTGGTAAAGTTGGTGGCGACTGCACCAACTCGTTTATAAGGAATTCAATAAAAAATCCTGAGCGATGATGTGGCTGCAAAATTGAGCTAGCGTGGAACAAATAGTAAGCCCAGCATCCAGGAATTTAGTATTCCGAGAATTATAACAACTAGCTATGTTCTTTTTATTTCAGCTCTTACAGTTTCCTAATTTGTTTTTCTTTTTTAAGATGCCTGTTATTCAAAATTCAAAGCTGACGATGCAAGAATTAATAAAGTGCTGCAACAATATTTTGCTCATGCTGGTGACCGATTCAGAAAGGGTGATCGGACCAAGATGGATAACGAAACAAAGAAGGTGAATGTGACTACAAAATAATTTATTTTTTCTATTTTTTTATATCAAACTGAATTATTTTTTTTTAATTTAATAATTGAATTAATTTTATTTTATTTTTTATATATATACTTATTACTTTTAATATTCCCTGTAGGAAAATCATCTAATTTAAAAGTAGTTGAAAAAGTAGTTTTTTGTCAACCACATATAGTTGAAATTCTGTTTTTTTCCATAGAACGAACTAACATATTTTGTATGGTGATGTCCGCTAAATAAGTCTATTGACTTTCGTCTGCATATGTCTTAAACTACTTGTTAAATTAGTTGAATTTAAATTATTTATTTAACTACTTTAAAATAAATCAATTGAAAACCGCATATATTTTCAACTCCTTGTTAAATTAGTTAAATTTAAACTATTTTTTAATTACTTTAAAATAAATCAATTGAAAACTAGTTAAAATTCGACTTACTGAAGATGTATTTAAAAGTATAAAAATTTTAAATTTCTATACATCAAAAAGATCATTTATTTTATTGTTTTGAAAAAAATGTACATAAATTCATATTAGCAAAAGCCTAAAGTTAATTATATTTGATGAAATAGCATGGTTAAATATATATAAACTTGTAATCTAATAAAAATTTGCAATAAAAACATGTCAAAATTAGAGTAGTCGCCGCCTTAATATAATTGAAAGTAGTTTTTAAGCCACTTGTTTTGAAGTAGTTTTCCCATTACTTCAAATATAATGCAATAAAAACTATTCAAAGTTAAAGTGGATGCCGCCTTAATATAATTCAAAGTAGTTCATAAAATAGTTTATTTTAAACTAGTTTTTTAATTAGTTGTTTTTAAAAACAAGTTTGTTTGTTCCTATAGGTTTACAATAAAAAAATTAACTATACAGAACAATCCTTTTTGTTTTGAAGCATTTAGGATCAATATGATCGTCTTGGCAATAGTTTCAAGACTCTTCAGCGATTCTTTTTGGTGCATCGCAGACGACTCATTTTGACTATTGTTTCAAGGGTCGTTTGAAGTAGGAATAAAAGCGCCTTGCGCGATTCTTTTCTGCGCATCGTAGACGACTCAAATGGAAGAGTCGCCGGCTGTACACAGTTTCTTCCGTTGTACTGAACTTGCGCAATCGGAATAGGACATCGTCGACGATTTATTTAATCGCCTGGTCTGATGGCGGAAGAGTCGTCTACGATTGAAAATGCTATCTGGGATTTTACTGTATCTTTCAAACTGGGATTAATTGTTTGTATGTATTATTTAACAAGTCTGTGTATAGTGGCAGTACCCTGCAGACATTTGGAAGACGATTGGAAGATAAGTTAATTTGGCGAAGCAATTGCGATTCGCCTAAGGGTTCTTTGGAAGATGGATCGCTTTTCGATTGCCCAAGCAATGAGTGCGCGATTCAAGAAAAATCTTCAAAATTTTCAAAATCTTCCTTCACTCATTCCGGCGATTGTTGGAAGATGGATCGCCCAAGCGATGAATGCGCGATTTAAGAAAAATCTTCAAAAGCTTCCTTCGTTTGTTTTGGCGATCGTTGGAAGATGGATGCGCGATTAAAAAAAACTTAAAAATCTTTCTTCGCTCATTCCGGCAACCGTTGGAAGATGGCTATTTTAAAAATTTTTAAAATCGAAAATTTTTAAAAAAACTAGTAAGCCCGTGTGGCGTTACAATCCCAAAATCAAACATACCTGCATTTTATTTTAAGCTTTTGAATAGACTTTCAACTGAAAAAAATTTAAATGAAATTAATTTTTTACTTTTTGCAATATTGCACGCGCAACGACGATATAATGCTGGCATATTTTATTTCATACCCAAATTTATTTTAAATATACAGGAGTAAGAATATTTCTTAATTTCCACTTGAAAAATGCTTGAACAAAAATGTTTCATTACCAGTTTCCAATTTCTTATTAAATTTTTGTGTAAATTTTTAAAAATAAAAAAAATTTCTGACCAACAGTTTAGAAATCTTTTTTCAACTGTAAGAAATCATACCAGTATCACTTTGATATTGATTATATACATTCATAGTTTTAGCTGTGAAATTATAAAAGATTATTCGTCAATATAACAGTATCATAGCTATTAGCCGATAAGTGGCGCAGATGCTGAAATTAAGAAGAGAAAAAGCAACATAACAACAATTATATGCAAACTTTAACTCGCTATAACTCAAAAAACATATATTTTTAAGAAATAAAAAGTCCAGTTTGCACGTCTACAGGTCTAAACCTACCAAACCATACTAAATATATTAAGATTGGACTTGTACTTAAAAAGCCTTACGCCGGACAAAAGTTGCGTTTGCGTAATATACATAAAATTATTTTTTGTATTGAAATGCTATATGGAAACTGAAAAAATTCATATCAGCACTATTTTCGGTGGTCGATTTTTTGTTGACCGATTTCACAACGAATGCCCACTATAAAGCAACTTGTAACGTTCAACAAAGACGCTTCGCAACAAGTCCCTGGGGAGCCCTAAAAGCGATTCGTTTGCCACTCTTGTCGGCGAATCTCTTTACTGCATGTTTATGTACAACGAAACCAAGGCTGAGTGTCGTGAAAGAAAGGAGCAATAATATTTTTGATATGGAAAAATGTATTGCTTACCGTGTCTTGCACTATTCTCAGCCTTCGTTTCGTTTTGCATAAACATGCAGTAAGACTCCTTATTCCGATTCGTGTCGACTCTTCCCGCGATTCGCTAAGGACTTCTCTTTGCGATTCGTTTGAGAATCTTCCCAGCGAATCGCTTAAAACCCCTCTCGGCGATTCGTTCGCGAATGTTCCCGGCGAATCGCTTAAGAGCCCTCTCGGCGATTCGTTAGCGACTCTTTCCAGCAAATCGCTTACGCACCCTTTAGGCGATTCGTTCGCGAATCTTCCCGGCGAATCGCTTTTATGGCCTCAGCTGCTTACAGTCGACGATACCCGGATGACTCCCAAATGAGCTCGCCAGCGATTGTCTCTTCTTCCAAGCGGTTCGCTGGCGGCTTTAAACCGATTGAAAATGTTTGTAGGGCACTATTATTTGGCACACAGCTGTAAGATTTTTCCAGTATTCAGAAAATATTAAACTAGTGCCATTAAGAAAGAACTGCTAAGTTCCAGCATTAGCTGCGCTCCATTCGCTTCAAAATAGTTCAGATTATTTTTTTACATGCAAAGCAAAAACAAAAATAATAATCCTATAACAAATAGGATTATTTTTGCTATCCATATAAGACTGTGATATAGCCTTTAAAAAATTTGAAACACAGGTGCCGCACCTGTATATTTTTATGAGCTGCCATTTCATTTTTTGAATTATTTGTTTGCTTGATACAATAACTATTAGGTAGCCTTGACAGCTACCTATTTTCTCACGAGCGGCGACTATCGAATGTTAAACAAAAGAAAGCAAAATAAACAGCGTGTGCCACACACATTGGCCGCATTCAGCGGAGCCACTGCACTTAATTTATTTTTATAATTGCATAATTAAATAATTTACAATGTTTCTGACGTTAAAAGTCAAACAAGTTCAGAGAAAAACATCGTTCACTAAGGTATCGCTACCATAATAGTTCACAACAGTTGTGAACGACACACGTTCTCATGACACCTAAAAGTTATTGTATCATGATTGTTTGTTTGAATTGAATTTTGACTGCAACGGTAGTGCCCTCTACGAGTCGTTTTTCTTGCCGTTCCTTTGAGAAAATTTGCTATCGCGATTATATTAAGACGAAAGGTACGCAGCTATAGTTTTGCTTGCTCCAAAAAAGATAATTATTTAAATATACATAGAAAGTTTTGCTTATTATTAAAAAAACTTTCATTAGAAAGAAATTTATTTTAACTATTTACTTAAAAAAATTGCCCTGAAATATAAAGTCTTATTTGTATAAAACAAATTTTGTTCCAGCTACATGAATAAAGTAATTTATTTTGGATTGAAAAAATCATTAATAATAGGGATTATAAGAAATTAATACTAATTCTACGAATAGCTTCTAATTGTATATTTAAAATGCTTGGTTTAAGTAGCAATCATCAATCAAGCAAAAATATTTCTCGGTACAAGAAAATTATTTCTATATATAATGTGCTTATTATTCAATTTTATAGCACGTTTATGGAAAATCAAAATAAAAACCTAGAAATTTCGTCTGATATCTTATATCTTATAAGAGATATCTTTAATATCTTATAAGAGATTAAATAAAAAATTCAAACAAACAAACATATAAGATGTGTGTGTAAGTGACGTTACACAGCTTGTAAAACTTCTATGTACACGGACGTTTGCTTAAATATAAATTCTTAAAACAACTTTACCCACAAGCCTATAAAAATCAGTACTTAGACCTACTTAAAATGTCTCTCATTAATTAGACAAACTCTATCTCAACAGACTTGAAAAAATAATAAAGCTATCTATGTAAGTAAGTATATGTATTTAATAATGCTGCGAAAGATATTTGAGTTAAATGTGTTAAAATGCTAAGTAAGCGGTTAGCTTTTGGCAAACCTGACCTTACTCAAGAAAGTCAATGTGAAAAAACTTATTGTTAACTTTTTGCTGTGGCAGCTAAAATTCTGGAATTGGAGTGAGTCAATGAACAAAGCCAAAAAAATTGGCTACTACTAATATATTTTTTTTTTTTGGTATTGTATTTCATGTTAACATTTTTTTTTGTATGTTGTGATATTTATTACTGTTCGACTCAAATTATCTGGGACAATACAAAATTGACAGATGTTTATTTGAATATTTGTGATTACAATAACAACTGTATGTGTTTCCACATGGGAATCATATACAAGTAAGATAGTATCTAATAGATACATATATTTACTTCTCAGTGTTTATGTGCATTTATAATTCATTTATTCATTTATTGATATGATAATGAGAGAAAAGTTCGCTTGGATGAGCTGTGACCCCACCAATCTTATTGTGACCACAAATCTATTATTTAAAACTGTGGTTTACACTTTCTTTACATTTCCGAGCATAAATGTGTTCACACACAATCACTAATATGTGATTGAATAAAGCAACATCTAGTACATTATGAAAGTTAAGTAACATAATTATCTCTCACTTTGAGTAGTGTATCGTATTGATAAGAGCATTGGTGACACTTAAAAATTATCGACTTTTGGGCATTTTTATTATGATGAGCACTTTTAAAAAGGGGACGTTCTTTGAATAACAAACAATAAGCCTAACCAAAAAACATTTTAATGTCGACACTAAATTTAGTGCAAGCTTTTTGACAACAAATTCTATAGAAATAGTGTCAGAAATGCTCACACTAAATTGAGAGTCGACATTAAAATGTTTTTTGGTTAGGCTGAATGATTTATTTTCAAATAGTTTGTATAGTTGAAACTTTTTAGAATGCTTCATTTAAATGCGATTCGTAACATTCTAGCACTTCAGTAAATGCGGATAAACATAACAGTTAATGCACTTGTATTTTACAAGCTGAGACCTGAATGCTCCTTTCGTCAAGCTGATGCAGGTTTCTAAGCTACGGTTTGCTTTGGATAAGCTCAATATCCCATTTCGTTATGACTCTGAAACGAATAATTTAAAAGCCATACAAACTGAAAAATACGTAAAACACATGCAGAAAAGATGTCATCTAATTCAAATAGCTTATCCGAAAGCATTAGGAAAATAACTCTAGTAATTTTCATTAAAAATTCAACTTTGATACTTATTTGTGGTAAATCACTGTTTATTGCTGCCAGTTTTCCGTTCAGTTTCAAGTTTATTTGCAGGTTAAAAAAGCATTTATAGACTTTTTGTTTTGAGTGGAAAAACATTTTTGATTTAAAAAATTTTCGAAAATCTAAAGTTGATGTACTCTTAAAAAAAATGTCCAACAAACTTAAAACTTTTTTAATTACAAATTGCAGCTACGCTTGACAATCTCTTTGTATCATATTAGGGGTATTCACGATTCAGTGCACTTGCCTGCGCAGTTGAGGACTTGTGCAGTTGTGCAGTTAGGTTTTCGTGAACACACCACTATCACTTTTTCAAAGTTGTCCAAATTTGTCAATGCACACAAGTGCACAACAACTCAAGTAATCAAGTCCTCAAGTTTTAGGCTGCAGTAGAAAAGCACTTGTGCAGATTTTTGACGTAAGTGTATTTTGTTTTTGTAAAGTGCACAAGTCCTCAACTGCACTGGCAAGTGCACTGAATCGTGAATACCCCCATTGTTAGAAAGAAAAAATGTCAAATGTAATTATGAAAAGGGTTAAAAATTAAGGATGTTTTATTAGAAAAAATTACGCCATGCTGAATTCAACTAATATAGCTTTTTCGCACTCTCTAAGCATTAGATTATTTTAAGAACCAACCCACAAATCATCAAAATATCCCAACGATATGGAAAAGTGGTCTTAAAAAAATTTTAAGACACAATAACTTTTAATGTGTGTACTCGCAAAGAAATAATTTCCTTATATTGTGAAACCAATTTCCTTGATTCAAGAATATGCCAAATCAACTCAAGTTTACTTGAACTAAGCATAAAAGAGCGAGTACGCAGGGGGGTTTTTGGGGTTAGAACCCCTCTCTCCCGAAATGAACGAATTTTAACTAGCTTCGAGAGAAACACTCAGCCCAACATGGCAGCCGTTGTGTGTTTATGGTCACGACAAAGATCTTTAGATGTTATTGCACATTGGACAAAAATAAAAAGCCTCCATTTAAAACATTTATTGTGAAAAGGCCATAGAGTTCTTTACACAAACTTCTCATGAAACTTTCTATAAACATTATAATATACTAATTTTTTCATATTTTCTTCACATATTAAATTAATGTTATTATTTCTAATAATTAAATAATTTTCAGGTGGAATAATTTATAACAATTTTTTCAAAAATTGCTATTTCTAAGCATATATTTTCCTCTTACTCAAACATTTTATACGAATTTATTTTAAAGCTTATCCCTTAAAATATTTAATTTATCAAAAATTTAGTTAACAAAAAAACTAATTTCTCAATAAATTATAAATTAAATTTATTTCTAGAAAAACCAGAAACCTTTAAAAACGAATAACATTTCATTTCAAATAATTTATTTAAAATAATTATGGAACAATAACTTCTATAAACTATTGACTCTTTTAAAATCGGGAAATTTAAATATTTAAATTATAATAAAAAACCCCTGATACACAAGGTACAACAAAAAAGTTTTCTTTTTTTAAAATTTTTTTTTCAGTTATTTCAATGTCCTTTGAAATACTAATACAATACTAATTCACTTTAGCTTAATTTATTTTTTCTTTATACAATACTAAAAATCTTGTTTATAAAATCATTTTTAATAAAATAAGTTCTCAATAAAATTATCTGCAAATAAATTTTTTTCAGTTTATTATGAATTGCACAAAACTCACTTCAATGTAAATCAAGTACTTTCCTTATAAGCTTTAAACTGTCATTCTAGATACACCTTCTGGTACATCTACTATGTTACTAAAATATGTGCATATTTTAGAGCTAAAATCAAGCTATTAATCTTTATAGCTTAACTATCAAATCCACTTTCAATAAAGGTTTCATCTTTATATCCATTTAAATAATTTTATTGTTACCCATTTCTACTTTCCCATAAGCTGCACCTTGATCTGATATACAATTTTATAAAATTTTTTGAGAATTATTTCTCTTTAAAGATTCTCTGATAACGACGGTATATAAACTGAAAACGAGAGAAAGAAAGGTCCAACGTGGAATATCGATTACAGAACAGGTTCCTCTGAATAGACTTAACTAGACTATATAGACTTAACACTCTACTGCACGCGCTATGATCCAGATAGAAAAAATAAACTTTTTGTTGGATTTATGTTTGAAATGGAATAATTAGATACGCAAACAAAATTTTTTTCAAAAAAGTAGTTCCGTTTCCGTTTGAAGTCACTTATGGAAGGCTGTTCCAAAGGCCGTTCCATTGAAGGCTGTTCCAAGGAATGCGTGATTTCATGAGCTTTACGTGTACAATTGAAAAAAAATCACATAAACATAAATTAGTAGACTATAAACTCTATAAAAAAATTATATAAATAAACTTACTTACACGTAACTTAGAAAAAGCAATGTTTTATTTTCTGAATTCTCTGTTTTTCTGAATTAAAAAAAAAAACCACGCGCACTGATAAACTAAACTGAGATTTTCTTGGCATCTGTACAAAAAAAAGAGACAACAACATTCACCACACATTAACAAGCGTCTGCTAATGCATTTTAATAACTGTTATTTTTTAGAACTTCTAATATCCGGTGGAAATTGTAATTTGAAAATGAAAGGCCATATATGGCTTCGTGTGCAGTAGAGGGTTAAAATTTTTTTAAGTACACTGAGGGAATATGTGTTAAAATTTAATGAAACTGTGTTCATATTAAATGAATTTGTTTTTTAAATAGAGCTTGATTAACTTCATTCAAGTTAAACTGAAATATTTGTACAGTTAAATTTAAAGCAAAAGTATTTTTGAAGTGAAAACTTTTGAAGTGAAAACTTCCTTAGGCGCGTTGAACGATTTTGGTAGAGGGTAAATCTTTGGTTTGCGTCATTGTCTTATTCCGAGTAACTCTCGTCATCAATACAGCAAAGATAACAAGATAGGAAACTTAGAAAACATAACCATCAATAAGTTCCTCTCCTGACGCATCTTTCTTTCCCCTCCCTTTGCTCCGCTGCGAAACATTAGTTGCATACCCGTGGCACTTGATCAGATTAAATCTCAGTAAAACGACGTTAGTTCAACTGTATATCAATTTGACATCACAGTCTTGAAACAGCTGTTTTAAGAACACAATAACAAAAGAAAACAATTCCAAAACACCCATCGAGCGGTGAAACGTCAAAATAGGAAAATTAATAATTATTTAGATTTGCCAACTATGTTCGTTTTGATAAAAAATGCTTGAAACTTGGCAGCATTTTAAGATCAGAAATAGAGCTAGAAATCGAGCTGGTTTTAATTTTTGTTTTTGTTTTGTGAATAAAATAGAGCCGCGCTCTAGATCAACGACCACGGGAATGCAGCTATTGAATGTTACTGTTTTTTCAATGTACATGTAGAGCTGCTGTAGGCTAAAATAAAATAAATTTAAAATTTTTGATATTTGCTTTTTTTTTTGTCTGGCCGTGAAGTCTCTTTTAATGCCTCCACTTGAGATCTTGCTACCAGGCAAACAAAAAACCTAGCAAGCAAAGTGCTGTTTATTTTCTGCCGCCAATTTGGTTCATCCCCTTTAACGTTGCGCAACCGATGAGATACTGCTTTTCTCTGTTCGTCGTTGTAGTAGATTTGCTTGGTAATTGTTGTTAATGTATTTTAGTTCAGCTACAGATCTACATATACAATGACAAAAAAACAGTAAATATCCTTCATAATTTATTTATGAAGAAACGATTTGTCAGACAAGGTAGTGTTAGGGCTGAATGTGTTCTCTTTCTAAGTGACCATAACTATCAAACTCATCCATTTTGATATATTTGCCAATTCTTGATTTCATATTGCATTCTCATTGGTTGCAGATTTTGCTCTCCGCCCTAGCACTACCTTGCTTAATTTTGCCATGCTTGCTGCATTTGCTGAGCGCCTGATAGCCAATATCCAAGAGCGTATATTTGAGTTTCATGACCAACATAAAAACATTTGTAGTTTTATAAATGTCGCCAGCATATTCTCTAACTGGGACCATGGTATAATAAGCAATAGGTAGGAGTGACATTTCGTGTTTCGACCATCGAATGTCAAGCAAAAGAAAACAAAATAGAGAACGTGCGTCACACACATTGGCCGCATTCAGAGGAGTCACCTGCTGTGACTCCTCTCACTCAACTGCCAACTATTAACTCTGCTGAAAGCTGCCAATGTGTGCAGCTACCAATGAGTCTACCACGCTATAGCGCGCTACCACTAGACTATCGAATTCTACAATAAGCGGCTAGAAAACAATGATATTAATATTTTCTATTATCATTGCTTAACAATAAATAAAAGTTTCCAAATGCATTCTGAAAGAAGCGGTTTGGAAACAATATAAATACAAAACTACCCTTAAGCTTCCAAAAGATACGGTTTGGAAACAATATAAATACAAAACTACCCTTAAGGTTTCAAAAGATACGGTGGGGAATGTTTCTTTATCACTTTTAGATGGAAGCCTTCCGATTTTTCCTGGAGGGAGAATTCGATAGTCTAGTGGTAGCACGCTTGACTGTCGCTCAGGGTTCCCGGGTTCGAATCCTGTCCGGGCATTTTCGTGACAAGGGAGAGGATTGTTTCCACATTAATTCTTTGAACAGGGAAGAGGACTGCTTGTAATTCGCTTTTTAAGACAGCGGAGAGGAATGTTTCCACATTCATTTTTAACACAGCTGAGAGGAATGTTTCCCTCTAATGACATGCTATGAAAAAAAAGCAATGGAGTGTGCAACAAAGGGGAATGCGTCCTACATTCCATGGAATGTTTCCTGGTAACATCCGGGAATGCTCACATTTTCTGGAGGGTTATTTCAACAATACAACAAGAAAATGCACGTCTTGTCATATTTCAACAACTCAACACTCTAACAATACCTCGACCCTATTGTTATAAGTGTTGGTAGGGTGTTGAATATTTCTGTTGTCAATTAATAATCTAATTTTGACAGAAGTGTAGGTGTAGCAAAATAATTTAATTTTTGTGTTCACACGTATACCAAAATTTCAACAATCTACCACCGTAACAAGACTACCTCTGAATAAACTTATCGTTAAAACGATTCGAATATTTTTAATTTCACATTTGAATTTTACATTATTACTATTTTACTACATTCTTCACATTTTAGTATTTAAAAAGCAAAAAAATTTTGAAATTGAAACCATTGTATTGCAAAACTAACCTCATTTTTACTAAAATACTCATAAATAAAAATTTAAAGTAAATATCAAGCGATTGTTTTTTTAAGTCTACAGTTGATCGATCGTATTCTTAAAACAACGTGTTGTCAGAATTCTCCGCGTTATTAAGTTTTTGAAGTGAATAATTATGTAATCTTCTGCAAAATTCATTGATTACTCCATTTCGGAAATGGACGTTTCATTAAAAATCTCAGAGTCAAGTTATTTGCCGTATCAATGATTTTCGTTCTCCAAGCAACTTAAGTGAGCTTAATTTGCCCAGTAATCGAGATATTTTTAGGCACTATGTATTTTTAAGTGAAAACTCTAGCAAACTATATTATGAAAGTTTATGTACCAATGTACTTTAATGTAAAGTATTATGGTTCTGTTGCCTACGGCAGTGCACTGTCAGCAAAATTTATACGGTCAACGCAATATTTGCCACCAAATCTGAGGAATATTATTGACGCTGTAATTCAAAATTGGCTCTCGAAAGACCAATCAAGAAGATTTTGTATTATCGAGATAAGCTATATGATCCAAAAGTATTAAGGACTTATAAAAAGCATAGCATTAATTTTAATTGCTTAGACTATGTTGGTTTGAAAAACCTAGATGATGACACCATTTTATCCGAACCTCCCCATTCACCGCAAACATTCCATGCGAGCACATGCTAAGCTATCTAGAGCTTGAAGATCCACTGCTGCCAGACCCACAAACTCTATCGCATATTCATGGAACTAAGCGAATTTTTCAGTTACTTTCAAGTTTTGTGACGCGTAATTGAAAAAAATTGAGACGATGTTATGGCAGTAGCTACAAAACGTCGAACTAAAATGCTCCCCGCATTAAGAGCAAACAAGACTTAAAAGTCTAAAATTATAATTTTTACACTGATTGAATAAAAGATTTTTGTTTTAAATTTAAATCGTTTTATTTTTTACAATATTTAAATATCAGGTTGCCAAAATTTGGTTTAAAAGTTTAAATATTTTTAAAACTAAACACAAAAAAAAATGTACGGAGTTAACCCAAGTTTTTTCATGAGTCTAAAGAGTTTTTGAGAAGTTAAAAACGTTTTGTCGCCGTAAAACGCAAAATGACTTGCATCAATATTTTTTTTGTTAATGTAAAACTTTTTTAGCTTGATACAACTCATTTTAAAAGCTTGGAGTAAATTAAAAGCAGTTTCAAATTAACTCTGCATCGTCTTCGAACATTTGTCCTTTTAACTCCATTAAAACTTGTTGCAATCATCTATGGAGAACGTCTTTGTATTTTAGCACGAAACAGAGTCTGCCCGAGTAAATATTTCCGTTTGTTCGTTTTACTTTGAATGAAGAGAAAGTACTCAAATATTGTAACAAGAAAATCAAGTGTGCTGTAAGAATTAAGTGTTGCATAATGATAAAAAAGGGTCGTTTTTACTATTACGGGTTATATGTTTTCGTATATCTTTATCGAAGTGAAACTTCTTAAGCGGTTATTTGATATAGAGGGTAAACTTTTTCGAGTCTCGTCACGAAAGTTTTTTTTAATCTCGTCACGAAAAATTGTGTACACAAGCAATGATATTTTTTTGTATGGGGACCCCTAGAAGGGTGGCAGATAGAGTGTATGTGTGCTTAGAAGAAATGTTAAATAAAAAAAAACAATAGGACCATCTCATACATTTGACCTCCTAGGGGTTATCAATTTTTTGATATGAACTATAATAGACAATTTCTTCTTTTTTTGGTGTTTTTTTTATCGGGACCTCCAGATGGGTGGTAGATAGAGTGCTGGTGTGCTTAGAAGAAATGTTCAATGAAAAAAAAAATCAGTAGGACCAGACATTAGACCCTCTAACGGTCATAGATTTTTTCATATTAATTATAATAAACATTGTTTCATTTTGTGTTTTTTGAAGAAGGGTGGCTGATAGAGAAAAGGTGAGTTCAAAAGAATTGTTAAGGGGGGAAAATTAATAGGACCAGCTCATATATTGACCCCCTAGGGGTTATAGATTTTTTGATATGAATTATAAAAGCCATTTTTTTAATTTTTTGTTTTTTGTATTTGGACTCCCACAATAGATCCCCATAGGTAAATTTTAGCTGCGTTCCATTCGCTTCAAAATAATCCAGATTATTTTTTTTACATGCAAAGCAAAAACAAAAATAATAATCCTATCACAAATAGGATTATTTTTGCTATCCATATAAAATTGTGATATAGCCTTTTTTGTTTGATACATTGACTATTAGGTAGCCATGACAACTACCTATTTTCTCACGAGCTGCCACAATATAATGTTAAACAAAAGAAAACAAAACAAACCACGTGTGACAGATACATTGAACGCATTCAGCGCAGCCAACAATTGCACTTAAATTATTTATATAATTGCATAATATTAAAAATTAAATTAAATAATTTACAATTTTTCTGACGCTTAGAGTAAAACACAATCAGAGAAAAACATCGTTCACTAAGGTATCGCTACCATAACAGTTCACAACAGTTTTGAACGACACACGTTCTCATGAAACCTAATAGTTATTGTATCATGATTGCTTGTTTGAATTTAATTTTGACTGCAACGGTAGTGCCCTCTACGAGTCGTTTTTCTTGCCGTTCCTTTGAGAAAATTTGTTATCGCGATTATAATAAGCCGAAAGGAACGCAGCTTTTATTAAATTTAGTATACAACAAAAGTCAAGATACACATTTTTTTAAAGGAATTTATGAGTTTTGGAACATACTAAAGTCACATATTACCATATTTTATTAACGAAACTACATTAAACACTAATAAACAAAATTTTAATGTATGTACCACGACATTTAGGCAACCCTGCTCACTTAACACAAATAATCTTGAGAATATTCTACTTTTTTGTACCAAATTTAATTATTCTAGCATCAGTATATATCGGAATTAAGCATATTAAACTAAATGCCACTTCAATTTTTGCATTAGTATAGGAACACAACTCACTCATCTTTTAAAAAACTTTCATAAACCTAGCGTTCACCCTGTTGTTTAATTCTTACTACATTTTGATAAATGCTTAATAAAGATCTTTTCCCTCATTCAACGAACAAAATTACAGCAATCAATTGTAAAATTAATGCTAATATTTATCCCTTTTTTCAAATATGTTAAATACAAAAATCCCTTTTTTGAAAAATTCCCCTTAAAATCAAAGAAATGAAACACCTTTGAAACAAATTTTGAGAGTTGAACGCAATTTAAGCTCAAAAGTAAAAAGTTTTGTTTTATAAGAAATTACAGAGATTCAAAATTGCCAAATCGTGGATAAGCTCTGTGAGTATGCGTTTACCATGTCTTTAATTTCCTTTGTATCCAATTGAAATAAGATCTATAAATAAAAATAATTAAGCACAAAAGAAATTACGGGTTCTTTATTTGACTCTTTTGTGGGTGAGTTTGTTTATTTTTTAAAGCTTCATATGGTATCTTTGGGAAATGTTCTCAGAATTCATCATAGATTACGTTTGTGTTATACGCTTGGTCGAAAAAATCTAACCCGCCCTAATATGCAGTATATGCATATTTCTTGCATATGCTTTTGCATATTTTTTGCATAAAAGTTGCATATCATAAGTATGGTGTAATAAATGCATTAATGAAGTCAAAATCAATAGAAAAACAAGACCTGAGTTCGACCGGACTTAAAATAAATGTTGTATATAATTCCGCTGCCTAGTTATTACCCATCCACAAAATTCCGTGTGGCTATATCTACCCGCCATACCCATATTATTTGCCGGCCCTGGCTGTTTATATCTAAGATGATTTTCAAATTAATTCCAAAGATTTTTCCATTATACAATCTCTGATATTTACGTTGCAAGAAAAACAATCTAGGATTACGTCACACATTCTGCATTTATTTGAATTAAAATTAAAAATGAGATAAACAAATGATAGATAAATACGTGCTATTCGTTTATTCTATGTAAATAATTAAACAATACAAAAATTCATTAACAATTTGCCGATTTAACTGCAGCGAATTGTTTGCATTGAAAGGTAAATTGTTGATATACGAAAAGCTACTGCGGTCTTAAAACCAGTTTTGGCAGCTTTGTTATTGAACAAACTTACTATACCCCCAGTAGGTATATGGTGTAGTGCAAATATAGCTGTAAATACATATGGTTTTAATTTGTTGTCAATTAATAAAACAATCAGTGCAATGAACAATAACCGCAAAGCTGCCAAGGTGTTGAAGATAGCAAAAAACTGTTTCAACTCGTCTAAAAAGTGAATGAACCCCATCATCACTAGATACAACAAACCCGCACATAAATGGTATATGAGTTTTTATAATGTTCCTCTATTTTTTTTCTTTTCTTTACATTTTTAAGTTTTCACTGCATGCCAACAACCATGGATGACCAATTTTGTGCATGGCTTGATTATTGGCAAAAACGGTATAATGCCCTGTCGTTTGAGAAGCAAACAACTGCTATGGACACCAAGCTCATGGCTTGAAATGACTAACAAACATTTATGACTAACTTCTAACTTACCGCTTATGACTTAGTAGAATTTATTGTTGCTGCTTTGCTTAGCTGAGCATTAATCCAAAGTTTAGAATTGTTAAATTGAAATCCGTAAATCCAAATAAGTAGCGAAACTGGTGTGGTTGGAATCAAGTGCGTGTTCTATTGATTTCAATATCTAGCTGTTCGTTATAAATAAGTTGCTTGGAGTACCTTGATTTGGGTAGTTGGTGTTTTGGCTTAATGTTAGGCAGCTCGGTTGTTATAGCAATAGAAACTCTTGATCGAAGCCATGTGTTTGCATGAAATTTCACTTTTAGCCCGCCCTTCTCTAACTTTTATTTCTTGTTTTGTTTAAGACATTTATACATTTTGGAATATTTTGCCTAACACCATTTCAACTACATTTATTATTACAGTTATTGCAGTATTATATGTAAGCAATGGATGCACATAATTGCAAAACACTTCAAAATATGTCTATTTTAGTTCTTAAAGTCAACATGAACTATTTAGTTCAAAATTTCACAATTTTATTCCGAAAGATACGACGAAAAACTATTTATCCTAAAAGAATACAGCAACAACTTTGGATGAGCCAATTTCAAGTCGTGTATCTCTGAATTGTGAAACTTTTTCTTTTTTTTTTATGTATATTTTTCTTTTACTTTTATAGCTTTTTGCTTTATTAAAAACAGCACCAGTACAGAACGGCACAGCAGAACAAAATGAATGATCTTTATTTATTTTCTTTTTTTTTCATATATTTTCTTTACCCACGTACATACAAGACTTTGCCACATGCACAACACTAAGCAGATACACAGATACTAGCTAGCAATGGCTGGAGATACAAGATACATGAGCACAACTTTAGCTGCAAATACAAAGTGTAGAACTTAGCAGAACGCTTGCGCGCCAAGTTTTAATATCTTGTTTGCTGACCGTACTCTCTGTCTGTTTTCCGTATTGTATGCGATGAGTTTGCTTGGTTTTGTTGTTATTTTTTCACTTCTAAATTTATCTCAGTAGTACATATTAGCTGCACTCATTCAAATAACAAAAAAAAAAAAAAAAAAAACACAAAAAAATTCATGAACTGAGTAGCAGAAATCAGTTCGAGCTACTGTGTATCTGCGTACTTTTTTACAAAACTTTGGATTTCGTCGTTGTATCACCCGCAACGTATTGTTTGCAACTGAGTAAAATACCACAAACAAGTTGTTGACTGGCTAGGTCGCCAGCTCCGTGAGCACCAAGCTGTGAGCTGATACATGGTACTGGTTTTGTGTCGTAGTTCTTAATCTATTACAGCATTACAGCTATAGAGCCCTTAAAATTTTAAAATTTAAAAATTTAAATACAATATTTTCTTCGTTAATCATTAAGTGCTTGTTGATATAAGAGATTTTTAAAGCACAATTATTAAAGCACATAAAAAACATCACTCCATGCTTAAGGGGTCGTCCATAAACTACGTTACCAATTTAGGGGGGGAGGGGTTTTGAAATGCACTACGATAAGTAACGGTAGGGGGGGAGGTGTTTAGATATTGTAACGTTACCAAAAATTAAAAAAATCGACGAAAAACCACTAATTAATTACACAATCATTTCAAAAATTTTTAGCCTTACATGTTTATGTTTGATCGTCTAAATTGATGGTTAACTTTTGTTACAACGATTTCTTCCACCACCTTTTCCCTCGACCCAGGAACCTTTTGGTATTCCTTCACCATCTCAGCACACGTCTGAAAAATTTGGGTCTTTGCTTTTGCGACAGGCTTTGACGTTAAGGCCTGAATGTTCTTGATCAAAGAAGATACCGTATGACATGTACTGTCCTTCTCAGAAAGAAGAAATCGGTTCAAGGTCGTGTCCTACCTGCGGCTTGTATTTCGTTTTTAAAACTTCTATGAATTGCCATAAGTTTGTATTATATCGTTTACAATAAATCGGAATAAAAAATACTATTTAAATAAATCAATTTTCAGAAAGCATTTACACAAAAACACAGAACTTGGTGCAGCTCGGGTGCAGCCTTTAAGGGCGTTAGAAATGAGGATTCACCTGAATGGGTCGACATAGAATCCGATGAAAAATCCTATTTTGAAGAATCCTCAACAAAGCTACCAGCTTCTTCTATCCCAGTGATTGAGAGCATCGAATCTTGGATAGCAGATGGAATAGCTTTTACAGATGATATTAATTATTGATTTTTTTCCAATTGTTCCTTTAATGTATCTAGTCATACTAGTCACTAATACTAGTGAAAATTGTCAGAGCTAGTCAAAATATATAATCATTCGAATGAATTAATTTCATATGTCACGTTACTTTATGGGGGGGGGGTGTAGGGGTTTTGAAAAGCACTACGAAAAGTAACGCAGGGGGAGGGGGGGTAAAAAAAACGGAAAATCAGTAACGTAGTTTATGGACGACCCCTAACCTATGGTAGAACAAGAACATAGCTAAAACCATAGCGAAAACCTTCTTTAAACCTGGTAATTTTTTATAAGTAAGGTCATATAGTTTTAAGAAGCATCTAATTATTTTTTATAAAAAACTTTTTAAAACTATAAGAAAGTCTTATCAAAAACATGTGATATTTTCATTATTTTAAAAATTATCTTTTTGATTTAAAAATATTTCTTTTTGAAACTAAATAAACAAATCTTATAGATTTATTAAGAAATCATTTTGAAATTTAATAAGGAAACCTTATTGATTTGTAAAATTTATTTTTGGAATTTTATAAGTGAATCTTTTTAAAGCAAAAAATAATCTTATTAACCTTTTACCTGAAAATAAACATACTTACTTTCAATCTTCTTCTGTCTTTATCAGCCCTATTCCAGAATCCGTCGTAATGAATATCCGAACGTAATGGGCCCCATACACGCTGCAATCAAAGCAAAGCTGGAAGCATAGTATAATTAGATAAGGTAGATGCGTTTCGGAGAGACAGACTTCCGGAACTGTTAAAACGAAGTTAACAGCTTATACAAAATCTGAAAACGATGAGAATGCGATAAGAAAGCAAAAATAGGCAAGAATAGCAAAATGCTTGAGTTTGAAATTTCTGGAAGTGTAAAGGCTTGATTACCCAAGCGTAACTGGAGGTGGCGCAGCGGAATGTAGCGTAGTGCAACGTTGCCTCGAGGATAAGCGATTACCGAAATCGTAATCCAACGTAGTGCAGGCGCCGTAGTGCAGGGCTCTCATTTTATTCTAGTAGGCTTATTTACTTCTCCATGTAGATTGCATTCTTTCTTATATAGTATTAAAATTTAGAATAATGTGAAGTTAAACAAATTTTTTTGCTTGTAACACAGCTGTCGAACTGTCAAAAATCGTAACATTCCGTATAAATCTATTTTCTACAGACTTCTACGTTGCGTCACGCCACGTTACGATTTCGGTAACGACTTGTATACATTTATCATAAACAGATTTTAGCTTGACAATTGGCAACGTCGCTCTACGTTACCTTCCGCTTGGGTAATCCAGCCTTAACTTGGAAGTTTTTGACAGCAATCACGATGAAGTCGGAGAGTGTGTGTCGAAGTTACGCAACTCATTGACGGTTGTAACTAAAGTTGCAGCAAAATTAAAATCGTTTAATATTTTGGTCGCAGTTGCTGTTTTTTGCTGCGTTGTTGCTGCGTTGCAGCGTGTATGGCACAATGGATTGCTGCAACCATCGCAGCGTGTGTCGTAATCTCTGATTTCAACAGCAGACAAATAAAAAGAAAAATTGAAAAAACTGAGCTGTTTTTGATCAACATTTTATTTTTAACTGTGATTTTTAATGGATTTCATTGCAAATGCAATTTACGCACAACAAGTGGAAGATTCCTCACAAAGAGAATCTAGGAAAATTCATCGAAGAATATTGCGAGATTCCACCAATCCTTTGGAAATGGACTACGAAATGTAAAAAATGCAATTAATAAATTTCAACTAACATATTAACAGGTTTAAAAAAATTATTTTCTCTACATTTACCAAAAATTAATTATAATTTTTATTTTGCGGCCTAATTCTATAAAAATTCAATCGTTTTCTTTTGTCGTAAACAAATCGGCTGAGGCAAGGCTTTCGTGAAAAAAAGTTGATGCGTTTGGATCGTGGAATAGCAATACTACGAATGTTCGAATACGATGTAATGATTCGTAATGCAGAATACGACATTACGAATCCGAAAGTAAATTTACGCTACGGTGGATTCTGGAATAGGGCTGTATATATATCTGTGGTCACAAGGAATAATGACTAAACTCAAAGTATCGTAAAAAACGATATTTTAATTGCACGAACAACGACCCGTTTTTTTGAAATATATGAACCGTTACAAACAAAAGATGTGATATCACCATACTTCCAAAAATTGGCAATAAAGTAAATTCCATATAGCTTTTTTACGATATTTTGAGTTTAGTCATTATTCCTTGTGACCACAGATATATAAAAATAGA
The DNA here is from genome assembly GCA_963920525.1 of Dichetophora obliterata. Taxonomy (NCBI): domain Eukaryota; kingdom Metazoa; phylum Arthropoda; class Insecta; order Diptera; family Sciomyzidae; genus Dichetophora; species Dichetophora obliterata. The sequence goes on along the minus strand of OY986438.1, from coordinate 202,302,769 downwards.
TATATGTTTGTTTGTATATCTTTATGTGATGTATAGACTCGAAAACCGCTGAACCGATATTTATGAATGTGAACAAGTCGTTACCGAAATCGTAACGTGGCGTGACGCAGAAATCTATTTTCTACAGACTTCTACGCAACGTTACGATGTTTGACAGTTCGACAGCTGTGTTACAAGCGAAAAAATTTGTTTAACTTCACATTATTGTAAATTTAAGTACTATATAAGAAAGAATGCAATCTTTTATTGACGAGGAGAAGTAAATAGGCCTACTAGAATAAAATAAGTGCCCTGCACTACGCCGCCTGCACTACGTTGGATTACGATTTCGGTAATCGCTTATCCTCGAGGCAAAGTCGCACTACGCTACATCCCGCTGCGCCACCTCACGTTACGTTTGGGTAATCAAGCCTTTCCTGTGAAGTTTTGTGTCGATTGGACAAGGGCGCGTGGTACCTCCCGTACAAGTCAAAATTTCGCTATCGCCCAGAAAAAAATAAGGTATGTATCAGACGGTTTTTACCGTAAAAAACTAAAATTTAATAAATTTGTCCAAATGGTTGCTGTTGACTGTCAACTGTAAAACATGGGCGTGGTCACACAATATCTACGCCTACTTTTTATAAATCCTGCCAATTCCGGATTTGTACACTTTTTATAGTGAAACTTGGTATGTAGGTGCTCCAAGTGGCTGGCGGTTACTATATATATGACTGTTGCCACGCCCACTTATACCGGTCACAAATCAATAGAGCTTCTATTTATCAGACGGTTTTGATCGTGTAATACTAAAATTTGGTCATTTAGTTTACAAATTTACTACCGACAACTTTGCTAAAAATGGGCGTAGTAGCACTATATCTGGACCTCTTTTCAGAAATAATTTTAATTCCTGAGATGTTGTGAGTGAAACTTGGTATGTAGATGCTATGGGCCAAAGTGGCGGTCACTATATATATACAGCTGTGCGAATAATCGAACAAGTTACAATCGTCCAAAAGTTCGGAAATGAACAATCGCCCAAAAAACCGGTTAAAATTTTTGGGAGATTGTTCATGTTGCGTTTGGGCGATTGTCCTTTTTTTTTTTTGGGCGATTATTCATAATGAACAATCGCCCAAATTTGGAAGAATGAATAATCGCCCAAAAAGTTTTTGGGCGATTGCACATTATGAACAAACGCCCAAATTTTTTTGGGCGATTATTCATTTCATGATTTGGGCGCAAGTTTGCAGTTTTGGGCGAATGTTCATCGCTTTTTTGGACGATTGTACATTATGAACAATCGCTCAAATATTTTGGGCGATTATTCATTTCACAATTTGGGCGATTGTAGCTTGGGTGATTATTCGCACAGCCGTATTAGTCTTAATTTGTTTGATTAGTTTTAATAAGATTTTCTTTATAGAATTCTGAAGATTTATCTTTAGAAAATTCTTCTTATTTGGTACTATTAAGAAGAAAACCTAATACGAATTTCGACATTAAGTGGACGCCAAGAGAACTGCCATTAAACCACTACTATGGCACAATAACTGACAAGGTAGTAGCTTAGACTGTCAAAATTAGCTGTTTATGCAATTAATCAAAGAAATGTGAAAAAATAAGCAACGACTTAAACATAGATAGTCAATCGCAGCAAACTAAAAACATTCCAATAAACTTCCCGAACAAATTTAATGAATCAAAGAAAATTTAAAAATAAGCACATAACTAGTCAACAGCAGCAAACTACAACTTCATTAGCTGTTTTTGGCAACTACCAATTGCCAAAAAACTGCCACGGCTACCTTGTCAAATAATTATACCATAACCACTACTGCACTTTGTATAATTTTACCATGGGTATGAGAAAGAGAGCGCGATCAGCGTTTGCAGCTACCTTATTACCCGCAATGGCTATGTTATGGTGCCGGTCATATGATCCCCGATCACGTCCTTCTTACGCTCTTTTTTCATTTAGGGGGGTTCACATGGTCCTACATGTTGTTACGCCTGGTAGGACAAGCCTCGTATTTGACCGTTCGAACGTTCGATACAGCCGACTGACAACATGTTGGCTTGAATTTAAAATTTTTCAAATTCAAGGTTTGATGAGCTGCCATCCTACAATGTGAAAACGTGCTGGACGAACACGCCAAGCATCGCCATTTAAAAACTTATGGCGAAGACAAGATAACATAAAAAGTTAAGTGTGCAAAAATAGAAATGCAAAAAATAAAGCATAAAAAGTGTTTTTGGCAAAAAATACACGGTTTTTTATGTTTACTTAAGATGGATGTATTGTTAGTTTTTGAAAAAAATTATAACAGAAAAAAAAGTTGGTACTACAGCTGTTGCCAAATGTGATCGTTTGGCCGCTAAGCAAAATTTACAGGCCAGGCGTGACAACATGTAGGATCATGTGAACCCCGCTTTTGATGAGCTCAATACCCAATGTATGTTATGCTCACGGTCATATGATCCCTAGTAAACTTTTTGCTACTTTTAGCACTTTATTAATCGATAAGTATTGCTATTAAGCATGTTTTATTACTTTTTTCCTACATTTCATGCTTAAAGTGTACTATTTTAATACCAAAACACAAATATATTGAATAATTTCATAACGCAACACTGCTTTGATCCCGTGTTTTGATATGGACAGCTGAATCATTTGGTGACCATGGTGGTCAAAATTTGTTCCCTCGCTCACGCTCTCAAATTTCCCTTTTACATTGAAATAACAACAATTCATGGCCGTGACGTGCCCGTAACCGCTACCATAACATAGGCATTAGGGTGGTCCTTATATTAGAAATTGTTGAGCACACGATTTTTTGTTCCTTAGCGTCTAAAAATAAGTTCTAAATATTTGTATTTTTTTACAACAACAATAACACGTGCCGCTCGGAGTTTGATGTTTACACAGAGGCAATGCAACTGAATAAGCATAAGGGCGTATCGAATCACAATTTTTTCGAATTTCACATTCTAAGGGGTCTCAAAAGTTTCATAGGGTGGTCAAGATCCCCCAAAAAAAATTTAGGAAAAAAAAGATAGTCTTTTCGTCCCGCAAAGTTATTTTTGAGGAAACAGTAAAAAATAACGATCTCAAAATGCTTTGTTTTTTTTAGAAAAACTACATATGTCTTAAATCAAAAGTTTAAATTAAACAAAACGAGATGCCACTCTGAATTTTTATCCACAGTATCCTGTGGGAAGTATATTCGAATCTAAAGTACACTCGAGATAGCACAGAATTTAACTACTTTACCGCAAAGGATGGAACCCAACCACCAAAATTAAAAAAAAAATAAAAATTTAAGTGTGTTTAATTGCGTTTCCAACGGTATTTGAAACTTAACATTCGGTTAAGAATTATTTGAGATATGAATTCTAGTAAAAATCGATTTTCGACGTTTTAGCCGATTTTTGTCAAATTTTGTGCACCGTGTAACTCCGCCAAAAATAACTCCAGCATTTTTTCCTTAAATAAAGTTTTTTATTTCCTTTAGTGATGCTGAATGCAAAATTTCACCCAAATCGGAGAGGGACATTCCGTAAGGCCGGTACGTTCAAAATGGAATTACTGTTATATCTTTTTTTTTCTCATATGTTTTTTTAGAGGGTTAAGAATGCCATTTAAAAGCTTTTTAAAACGCTTGTCCTACAATGCGTGACAACATGTAGGACCATGTGAACCCCGCTAATGATACATTCAGAGTCGGCACTAGGCTTGAACGTTCAGTACACTACCATTTGTGAACAAACATTTAATAAAACTCACTACACAACTGGTTATTAGAAGTTCGGTCAAAGGCCTTTTGAAGGGCTAAAAAGCCAATTCAATATGTGTTTATTTCGTTTGGACTTTTAATTTAATCGTTAATAGTTTAGATTTGAATATAAAACACTATACAAAAATAAAAATTTAAAGGAATTTGACAATTGTACAAATTTTGTCAGCAGCAACTTCTTGGAATTAAAATTGTAGTTTCTGACATTGATTGAGAAATTGTTTCATGGAATGTTTTTCGGACACAAAACTTATTAGATTTGCATAATGGACTAAAATGCCGAGTACGGAAATAATCTCAATATGTGCAAGATCTATCATGACAAAAGCGACGATCGGCTTACGCTTGTCGAACTAATTTCGTAGAAGTTTTTGCCAAAAAATGCTGGCACTAAGCTTGCATTATTCTATTAAAAATCAATTTGATTTTGTCAAGTTGTGTTGTCTGAGGGTACCCACACATATACTATGTCTTTTCCATTTTGTAAGAGCTTACTTACATGGTAACAATTATTTGACAAGGTAGTAGCGTAGACTGGCTTTTTTCTCATGAGCGGCGATGGGTAGTTGTCAAAATAAGCTGTTCATGTTATTAATTAAAGAAATGTAAAAAAATAAGCAACGACTTAAACATAGCTAGTCAATCGCAGCAAACTAAAAACATTCCAATAAACTTCACGAGCAAATTTAATGAATCAAAGAAAAGTTAGAAATAAGCACATAGCTAGTCAACAGCAGCAAACTACAACTAATTAAGCTGTTTTTGACAACTACCAATCCCAAAAAACTCACGGCTACCTTGTCAAATAATTATACCATGCTAGAGACTACATTGATAAGTAAACTGCAGTAGTCTTAATCATGGCTAAATGCAACCATGAACCTAAAACATCACAGATCGAATTTCGAAATAACGTTTCGAAGTAATTTAATTGGTAGACGTCAAAAGCAGCTGTTCTTTGTTTTGATTATAAAACGATTTTAGCCGATTTTTTGTTAATAAGTGCAATGTGTCTGAGCGAAAGTTTATTTATTATTTAAGAAAATAATAAATCAACAAAATAAGATTGCAATGCAGACACTTAGATTTGTACAAAATGCGTCCACTGCAAGGTTCGTGCTGTCAGCCGCCGACTGTCTTGTGCTTAGAAGTCGCTCTTATTCCTGTCTTTGGCCAGCTTCTATGCCACTAGCAACTTGTAGTGGTTACCAGAAACAACTATTGAGACCTTATCAGTTGACATGGCTGCCGCTGGAAACACAACGCTTTGCCTCTACTGTGGGCGTTGCTGCAGAGACATCATCGGCACTTGTTAACTTCTGGCAGACGATGTCAAACAGTACACCAGTTGCTTATGTCCAACAGGGACTCATTGAAATACATGACACAACTGGCTTACCCTGGTGGGCAACAATTGTGCTATCCACTATTATCTTTCGCTCACTCGTCACCCTGCCGCTGGCCATCTATCAGAATAGGATAACAGCGCGTATTGAAAATATAACGCTGGAAATGCCAGCACTAGTGGCGGAACTCAAACGTGAAGCTGCTGTTGCCATGAAACAATTCAAATGGACAGAAAAACATACGCGGATGGTCTACAATCGTTCGGTGAGTAGTGCTGGTTTGTGCTGTCAGTATGTTTCGTAAAACTAATTCTAATTCGAACTCTGCAGCTGAAGAAACAATGGAACAAACTAATTGTGCGTGACAATTGCCATCCTGCCAAAACATTAATTGTGCTCTGGGGTCAAATTCCATTGTGGATCTGCCAGTCAGTGGCGCTGCGTAATCTTATTCACATGCTACCTGATCCTAATACACTGCAAGCTAAACTGATATTCGCCGAACTGACTCTAGGTGGCTTTGGCTGGATTCCAAATTTGACTGAAGTGGATCACTCTTATATATTGCCAGTGGCTTTAGGTGTGCTTAATTTAGCAATTATTGAGGTATGCTATAAACGATTATATTACATATTATTTTTTTAACCTTTCTCATATTTTATAGATGCAATCAATGCTACGCACACGTCCTTCAACGCGACTACAAAATCTAGCAACAAACGCCTTTCGTGTACTAAGTCTTGTCATGGTACCTATTGCATGCACAGTACCTTCGGTAATGATTATTTTTTGCATATCATATATTTTCAAATCAACATATTTTTAAATAAAAATACCTTTGATTTCAGGCTCTTTGTATTTATTGGACTGCTTCCAGTTCATATGGTCTTGCACAGAATTTATTGCTGTTATCACCAGCGGTACGTCGTGCTGTTGGTATTCCGAAAACAAACTCCGAATTTGCGCATCCTTATGAGCATCTCTGGACAAGTATAAAAATAAGAACGGGACAAATGGCAGCTATACCCGCCACGGATTCAAATGACACAAATCAAACTAAATCGACAGATTTATCTTCAGCTCCACCTGATGGAGCGAAATCTAAAAAGCGCGATGTTAATAAAATTTCAAAAAGTTGATTGTTGCATCTCTTATTACTTAAAAATACTAACTGCATGTGTCAACCTTGTCGGTGTACTTAGGACTAGGCTAAGAAGCTAGTTAGAACAAGGTTAGATGCCCGAAATTTGTACTCTTAAGCAAGTTTTTAGAGATAAGGATTCAACTCTGCGGCCAAATTCTGCAAATATTTACTAGAAAATTTTTTAATTTTTACTAAATAGCATTATTATAACACGATGATTAACGCGATTGAAAATACTTTTCTTAAGTTTGAAGGTTTACTATACTTGAACTCTTAGTTTATATACGTTTTGATTTCATAATGTGTTAAGGTGTTAAAAATATTTTTTTTTAATCTACAATAGCGTATCAAGTTTTAAAAAATGTGTATATTATTAGATATAGTGGTTGTTAATACAGTAAGTAATGTTTATAACGAACTTCAAGGGACCGATAAATTTGTTCGTTATAAGTGATAGATTTTTATAAGCGATATTATATTTTTGGCAATTTATTAGTTTTTTTCTTAGTTTTATAAAAAAAATCAACAAATAGATAAGCAATTTATCTAAAAAAAATTTTACTATTTTGTATGAACTTCAGCCGGAACTTAAATTTTGTTTTCTTATAACCGATAGTTTGCACTAAGCGATGTAGTTATAAACATTACTTACTGTATACATGTATGTTTACTGTATAAACGTATGTAAGTATATAATTCGTAGTAATCTTCATTTGACTCTCATTATTTGATATAATACCTCAAGAAAATTTTATTGAAGAGCTCCTTTTTTCAATTGTTCAGTCTCTCTAAAAATTACGTTCTTCGTTGATTAAATGGTAAATGAAATAAAATATTGCAGACAATTTTATTAACTTTAAACCAATGTTAAAGTAAATAATAATTTCAATACATTATTAGAGAAGTTGTGAGCTTCGGATAAAATTTTATAGAAAAAAATTGTTTAAAAAATAAACCGATATCAAAATCACTACCATAGTATAATAATACAAGTAGGAGCGACAGTTCTAGCTGCGGTCAACGAATGTCAAACAAAATAATATCAAAACGGGAGCGTGCTATGACAGCTGCTGCAAAATGGAGATATCAAAAATATTTGCTGTGTCGACAAGGAATAAGGACTAAAATCTAACTCGGTTTTACTAACTCGGACCTTTTTCCTGAAATATATGAAACGTTACAAACGGTAATAGGTGCAGAATTAAGTGGTTATCTATTTTGCGCAAAAAATGTTTTCCTGCTTTTTATAAAAGATTGGCAATGCCATATCGCTTTTTTCAGATAATTTGAGTTTAGTTGTTATTCCTTGTCAACACAGTTTTGTATCAAAATGTTTGTTTTCTTTTGCTTGAAATTCGCTGACCACAGCTCGTGAGAAACTAGATAGTTGTCAAGTCTACTTAATAGATTGTTATATCATGGTCACTACAAAGTAAGAAAAATTTTATATTAATTTTCCTATTTATTTCTGGGTAAATTTTAATATATATACACATATTATTATATTGAAAATCTTATTATTTTTTCCAATTTGTTTTATTATCATATTTTAATTTCTATATTAATATAAAGTCCTTAAAGTTGACGCTCATATAATCAAGCTTTTATAAAATAACGCTTTCGATCACTGAATACTATAACGAGAGCTTTTGTTTGTTGGGAAGTGCGCATGATACAAAGAGCTACAGGTAAAGTATTCCCGGCGCAACAAACAAAATTTATTGCGCACCTCGTCATCGGTGCTCGTCAAATGTGACACTTGATGAATACATTCAAAAGAAAATGTAGAAAAGTGACGAAGATAGCAAAATGAAAACGAACAAACATTCAAAATTCTGTCAAGCACATCAAGCAACGTAGCCGCTTTTTGTGTAAATCGGTAAAAAGGGGAAAAAGCACCCCTACAAAATATGCAAATTTTCCTTCACAAACAGTACTAAAAAATATATTTACTTTATTTTGAACATGTGCTTTATATAACAATATTTATTTCATATCAGTAAAACAAGTTTTCATAAGAAAATGTAGGCATTTTAAAATCTTTATACCCTATGAATAAATTGTGACTACGTTTTAACCAAGGAGCACCTTGCACGTCACAGCAAAGATGGCGGACATGCGCAATACTTTATCTGTAGTTCTTTGTATCATAGGAAGTGCGTCTGTTACTCGCTAATCTTAACTTCGGGACTTAAATATCATTCGTATTGGCAGTGCAGGGATGGTAAAAAGATAATGATGGCGTGGCAACGATTAGCGCCGGCTTCAAAGCTTTTAAAATAATAAGATTTTCAATATAATAATATATAAAAATAAATGATCAAATGTAACCAAGAAATTAATAACAAAAGTAGTATACAATTATTTTTATATTACTTGCTTTTGATGTCGGCTTTTTCTGTTAAAAAGTTTTTATTTATTCATTTTAGAGATTATGTTAAGCTTTTGAAAAAGTGTATAAACCACCGCATACCAAATATTTGTACCCTTGTGTCAATATTAACTGAGATAGTGTTTTTAATAATAGTGACACGCCTCTTTGTCGAATTTTGATACTTTAATGATAGTTTTTTGTAACAATTCTACCCGTTCTTGTAACGAATTTTATTACTAGTGTCAATATTATTCGAGATACACTATATTTATAATATTGCCACACCCAATATCCAATAACGCCCACTTCATTGACCGTAGTTTGTCATAATTGTGCCTACCACTGTACTAAACTTCAGTACCCTAGTGTAAATATTATTCGAGATATAGGCCCATAACCATAGTCAAAATAAAAGTCGACTCTAAATTTAGTATAAGCATTTTTGACAGTTTTTTAATATAATATGTTATCAAAAAGCTTGCACTAAATTTAGAGTCGATTTTTATTTTGACTATGGTTAAGGGCCATAGTGCTTTTATAATATTGCTACGCCGCACAGTGAGCTTTTTCGATTTTAGGATGACATTTGCACTATCTCAGAAACTATAAAAGCTAGGGCCATGAAATTTTGTACAAATGAGTTTAAGCCTAAATTAAGCAAGAGCACAAAAAATTCTATGGAAAAAAATTATAGGTCAACTGCATCCAAATGTCTACCTCCCATACAAATTGCTTATTTCTGTTTTTAAAGAGTAAATTTAGTTTATTTAACTTCACTTAAACGTCATGCTAAAAATATTTTAAATCGGATAACTTTTAGATATATCTCCTATAAAACAATATAACCAAATTAACGAAATTTAAAAAGAAATTTTAAAAAATGGTTGCTAAGGTAAAATAAGGTCACAACTTGTTTTAAATTATGAATTCTATTTTATTTTTCTTTAAATTTAAGAGTACCTGCAAATTGTCTTGGAAATCAGGCCATTTTAGGGCAAAATTTGATTTTTAAGACTTTTTCAAATTAAGTGGTTTTTCTTAATAGCAGCTAGATGCAGCAGGTTTTTACAGAAATAAAAGGTAGAATGAAGGGCAATATTTTATGATAGTTATAGCTTTCGACTTTAATAATGCTTCATTAGCTAAATATTTTCATTCCTTGAAAAATTTACAGTCATATTTCAACGGTTTTTCTGTTTTTATTTATTAACATTTTTTATTGTATTTTATTTTATTTTTTATTTTATCAATGGCAATTAAGACATAAAAAAGTCCAAAAAACAATTTATAATGTGAATTTATTTTTGCTTAAACTTGACTTAATTTTTTATTTTTTATTAAGCTTATTTTTGTTAAAAAATTTAAACTTTGACGAATTTTATTAAAAAACCATACAATTATAAAGTTTTTCATACCACATTCATAGTACATGTTTTATAATCTGACGAATAAAAATATTTTTTTATAAAATTTAACAAAAAAAAAAAAGACCCAATTGTCATCCTAAAACTAAAAAAGTGCACTGTGCGCCGCTTTGTCGAATCACGCCCACTTTTTTGACCGAAATTTGTAATCATTGTGGCTAACTCTGAACTAAATGTCAGTGCCCTAGAGTCAATAATATCCGATATACAGTGTTTTCCTAATATCGCCACGCCTATTTGTTGAATACCGCCCACTTTTTTACCTCTATCTGAGGACGAAAAAATTACGGTAATCGGGCAAGTATTTTAAAAGTTATCGATGTACATTAGAGTGGACCTTATTTGTATGGGGAAAATTTCCAAGCACTTCATGGAGCGTTCCAAGGGCTCAAACTGCGCTAATGGATGAAAACACAATTCGTGTTAAAGTTTAATAAGATCGGATGCATATAAACCCGTGCGCACATGGCTTAAGGTTTGCACAAGTGCATGAAAGAAAAAAAATTTATAAATAAAATATTTTCATATACAAATTTCAATTTGGAATAATGAAACATATAAGATTTTTTATTTTTTCCAAAAAATTTTCAGTTTAATAAGGGTATTCACCTCAAATTACTGGAATCGTTCAATGAAGTTTATCTTAAGAACTAGTGATGCTAGAAAAAAGTAAGAATAGTTTTGAAATCAGCGCACCAAGATTAGTCGAAAATAATACAAATATTGCTGGGAAAATCCAACAAAATTTTGTCCCCTTGAGTTATTTAAGTAATTTGAGGTGAATTCCCTCATTAAACTGAAAAGTTTTTGGAAAAAACCAAAAATCTTAACTGTTTCCTTATTGCAAATGGAATTGCATATGAAAATATAAAAATTTTTTTTTCTTTCATGCACTTGTGCAAACTTTAAGCCGTAAGCGCACGGATTTATATGCATTCGATCTGTCTAAAATTTTTCACGAATTTTTTATCATCAATTACAACAGTTTGAGCCCTTGGGGTGGTCTTTTTAAAATAAGGTCCACTCTAATAAAGATACATAAAAAACAAAGAAACCAACGAACTTGAGAACCTCCTCCTTTTTGAAGTTGGTTAAAAAGACTATGAGAAGAGATTAACTAGATCTAAAAATTACAAAAACACATTTTTTATATCAACATTTTTATCTCAAAGCATTGTCTCAAATGTTGCCTGACACAAAGAAATGACAAACAAATTGCAAAAAATTTTCAATCACTGACGTTATAAATAATAAAACAAAGTGTATGAGGTACACCAATGCTTATTTTTCCACAAGAAATTTTAATAATTGTATGTATTTGATATTGTTTAAAATCCACAAAAAAAAACCAACAAGTGATTCGCTGGGAAGAGTCTCAAACGAATCTCCTAGAGAAATCATTAGCGACTTGATGGAAGAGTCGCACACTAATCGGCAAAAGGGTATTAAGCGATTCGCCGGCAAGAGTGGCAAACGATTCAACAAAAAGATCAACGACAGCAAATCGTGCTGATATGAATATTTCCATACGGCACTTCAAAAAAAAAAATAATTTTTAAAATTTTTCCGATGATTATTTTTGGTGAAGAAATGCAAAATCGATTGAAATTGAGGCATTTTTTAGGAGATGTTTTCTAAAAAAGTATATTATATAGACAAATAACTTTATTTGAATGGTAATTTAACATCAGTTTAAATAAAAAAAAAAATTGTTTATTTTGTGTAACATATAGTTTTTATATAAAAAGATGGCGCTGAAGTTGGTGCGCTTTAAAAAAGGTGAAAATCGAGCCTAATCATAGACAATTATATTGGTGAGAACTCGTGAGTAAAAAAGGTAATCGTGATCGTGTGTGATCATGAGTAAATATAAAATTTTAATAGTGAACGTGCGTGATCGTTATTAAAATGAATCTTAGTTGTGATTATAAGGAAACAAATCGTGAGTGGGCGTGATTTTGAGTTAACATTATTCACGCGTCCTTCTCTTGTTTCTACTCCTTGTTTCTAAAATTTTATTTGCTTCTTTTTTTGACAAAAATAAAAGTTATGACATTTTGAACATTATTGCCTAATTTTTGTGAAAATTTTTATGGAAAATGCATTTAAAAGTTTCTAAAAACAAACCAAAATCAGTAAAATGCACTGTCTTGTCATTTTATTAGTACTGTTAATACAGTTGTGTTAAAAAAGAGTAAAATAAAAAAAATATATGTAATTTTTTTATATTTTCTACAACTAAGCCCTGCAAACACTTTTCATCCCCTCAGAATCACCAGCGAATCGCTTGGAAGATAAGACTGGCGAGCTTATTTGGGAGTCATCTGGGTATCGCCGACTGTAAGCAGCTTGGGCCATAAAAATAATTCGCCGGGAAGATTCGCGAACGAATCGCCTACACTCAAAGAAATATTTGTTCATTTTGACTAATTCCTAGGTTAAGTTGATATATATTTTGTCAATATACAGTCAACAAAAGCTCTTGCTAATTGGATTTAAGGAAATAAGTTTAAATCATACTGACAAAATTGTATTTTGTTTATTTGATAAATGGGTGCTTCAATTTGATATAAGCCTTTCGCATGAATATCGCGTTTTAATTGTTGATTTGATAAAACAATCTGTCAATGTGAATATTTCAACATGAAAAAATGGTTTGTTGGATAGAAAAAGGCTTTTCTGTTGAAAACATATGTTTTCTAATACTAAAATGTTTTGTTGTTTTGATAAAAATATTTTATTACATTTTGTATATAATAAGCATATTACATTTGACATATAATAAGCACATTAGTTATAAATATAATTCTGGAATTAACAAAGGTTGATATCCATGCTATTCGTTATTAGCGCTCGAATTGTTATAGTGTGAACAGCACTAATAACAAATAGCATGGATAATCTCAACAAATAATGGAAATAAATAATAATGTAATGCAAATAAATAAATAAATGACCAAAACTCCTGCCGAATTCGTTGGAAAAGAACTCAATTTGTAGTCACCGCTAATGATAAATGCATTTAGAAACTCAGCCAAAAATGTAGAAGCTTCTCATATGTCGAATTTGCATTATGGCAAAATTGGTGCACTTGAAAGCAAGAAAAATTTATTTCACAAGATCATATTTATTTATTTACTATTTAGGATAATTAGCTTCCATACACTTAAAAAATTACACTGGACTTTTAAGCTTTCCCGAATTTTATCTCCTTTACTTTATTTTGTACTTGATCTAAAAAGGCAAATGACGCCACCGAAATACTAAGCATTTCTTTCTGTTGTCATGATTAAAGGTTTTTGAAATTGACAATTTATTTTATCAATATTAAATAGAAATTTTGTCCATTTGACTCAATCAATTATCAATAACATTAATTATTTCTTCAGTATAACAAATCTATTAATCAAGCCAACAAAGTAGTTTGTTAAAATTATTTATTAAAATGATAAAATTTTATTACGGTTGATTGACGAGTCTGTCAACGTGAATAAGCTTAAATCAAGTTAACAAACTTATATTTCAAGCAAGTAAAACAATTTCTTCAAAACAGCGCATTGAATTTGTTGCTATTTTTATTCAAATGGATAAAGTTTATTTTGAATTGACGAAAAAATATTGCATGATTGAAAAAATTGAATTGATTGGACAATTTGGTTTTGTTAGGGATTAACATGTATCAATTTTACCAAGAATATTTCTTTGAGTGTAAAGGGTGCGTAAGCGATTCGCTTAGAAGAGTCGCTAACGAATCGTCGAGAGAGGTTTTAAGCGATTCACTGGGAAGAGTCTCAAACGAATCTCCAAGAGAAATCATTACTTTAAGGGTCTCTCAGCGATTTGTTGCGAAGCATCTTTGTTGAACACCACATGTTGTTCTTTAGGAGACATCTTTTGTCAAATCGGTCAACATAAAGATTGACCACCACAAATCGTGCTGATGTGAATATTTTCAGTTTCCATACGCAATTTAACAAAAAAAAATTTTTTATATTTTTTCGATGATAATTTTTAGTGGAGAAGTATATATGTAGAAAAGCCTGCTTCATGTTCGATTTTGAAAATTTTTAAAAAAGCCATCTTCCAATTTTGAAGATTTTTCTTGAATCGCGCATCTTCCAAATGCTTGCAGGAAGTTGACTTACAACTGAAATTAAATGTTAAATCTGGGTGTGCGACTACTGTAGGGTTAAATAATTCTACTTGATATGTTTGAACGATCAAAACTAAACAAAATGATGATAATGGCTTTCAAATAATTTCAGTTAGGAACTTTATTATGTCATTGTAATGTTAAGTAGTAGTGTGTACCTCGACAAATGTGAATAAGCTTTTGTCAAATATTTATGAAACTTCCAAAACCTCCAGCGACACACACACACACACACAATTTAGATAAGAACTCGAGAAGTTCAACTTATTTAAATAAACAAAATTCTTAATAAATTATGCAGTCAGTGCAATGAGTAACAACTATTTACATTTAAAAAAAAACACTTTAATTTTACAGTGGAAAACATTTATGGTAGTTGCACTAAATAAATATATGTTTTACAGAAAAATATACAGTGACCTTCTTATAATCATTTATCTTTCGTTTTAAAAAAGTTCATATTCTAAAAAGTAGTAAAATAAAAAAATTTAAGAGTGGCATACTGATAAAGTGAGTGGCCATCTGACAAACTGAGAATGTTTTTCAATTTAAAAACAGTCAGCAGTCACCTCTCTGCAGACATTGGCAAAATTCAGAGAGTATAAACTCGCTTGCAAAATTTTGTCGGTGATGACATTGTAATGCAAAACTGTAAACGGGATATGACAAAATTAATCTGATTTGTGTTGTAAATATCGATAACCGAGAAACAATTTGCGTCCATTTTATTTACAGAATAGTGAATTATCAGAAAAAAACCTGAAAAATATTATTTTTAATAGGAATTTTAAGTTAAATTCGAAACCAGTTTGATTTTTCAAGGCAAGGTAACCATACCGGTGTGAAGTTAGCCCAAAATCTTAATCCCAAATTTTTTAACTCAGCCCAACTTTTGATACGTACAATACGTACAATAATAAAAAGTAAAATACTCAGTTCAGAAAAGAAAAAAAAAAATTATTTTTAAAACGAAAAAAAATATAAAAGGTAAAAAGGTTTCACTCTACATTTTTGTTAAAAAATGTATTTTTATGTGTTTAATCGAATGGCACTATGCTCATGTATCATTCTATCGTCCTTGGTTCCTAAATTTTTAAATGAAAAGCAAAAAATCGCCTAAAACTTGCCCCAAAACAGAAAGTTCCATTCTGGATTGGAGATATATGATAGCTGATAGTAAACTGAATGTATTAGTCCTTAATCCCAAAATTGCTATCTATCGTCCTTCATACCGTAAAATGGTCTTGAAGTAAAATATTCAGTTCAGAAAAGACAAAAAAAAATGTTTTTAAAACGAAAAAAATATTGAAGCCAAAAAGGTTCGACTCTACATTTTTGTTTAAAAAAGTATTTTTATGTGTTTAATCGATTGGCACTATGCTCAAGTCCCGCTCTATCGTCCTTGGTACCTAAATTTGGGTTGAAGTGCAAAAAATTGTGATTTTTTATAAAAGTAAGAATTCCAAACCCCAAAACTTGCCCCAAACTAAAAGTCTCCATCCTGAATTTTTGATATGTGATAGCAAACTGATTATATTAATCCTTAATCCTGAAATTGCTATCTATACCGTCATAACGTAAAATGGTATAAAAGTAAAATAATGAGTTAAAAAAAAATTATTTTTAAAACGAAAAAAAAATATAAAAGGTGAAGAGGTTCCACTCTAAATTTTTGTTCAAATATGTATTTTTTTTTATTAACCCAACGGCACTATGCTCAAGTAACGTTCTATCGTCCTTGGTACCAAAGTTTGGGCTGAAGTGCAAACAATTGTGTTTTTTTATAAAAGTAGGAATTCTGCACCCCAAAACTTGCCTCAAAACAAAAAGTTCCATTCTGAATTTTCTTGAAGTATTGTAAGATACTCAGTTCAGAAAAGAAAAAATTATTTTTAAAACGAAAAAAAATATAAAAGGTGAAAAGCTTCCACTCTACATTTTTGTTCAAAAATTTATTTTTATGTGTTTAATCGATTGGCACTATGCTCATGTTCCGTTCTATCGTCCTTGGTTCCTAAATTTTTAGATGAAAAGCAAAAAATCGTGATTTTTTATGAAAGTAAGAATTCCACACCCCAAAACTTGCCCCAAAACAGAAAGTTCCATTCTGGATTTTAGATATATGATACCTGATAGTAAACTGAATATATTAGTCCTTCATCCCAAAATAGCTATCTATCGTCCTTCATACCGTAAAATGGTCTTGAAGTAAAATACTCAGTTCAGAAAAGAAAAAAAAAATGTTTTTAAAACGAAAAAAACTATAAAAGGTTCCACTCTACATTTATATTCAAAAATGTATTTTTATGTGTTTAATCGAAAGGCACTATGCTCAAGTCCCGTTCTATGGTTCTTGGTACCTAAATTTGGGCTGAAGTGCAAACAATTGTGATTTTTTTCTGAAAGTAAGAATTCCACATCCCAAAACTTGCCCCAAAACAAAAAGTTCCATCCTGTATTTGAAATATATGATAGTTGATGGCAAACTGTTAGTCCTTAATCCCAAAATTGCTATCTATCGTCCTTCATAGTTCAGAAAAGACAAAAAAAAAATGTTTTTAAAACGAAAAAAAAAAAATATTGAAGCCAAAAAGGTTCTACTCTACATTTTTGTTTAAAAAAGTATTTTTATGTGTTTAATCGAACGGCACTATGCTCAAGTCCCGCTCTATCGTCCTTGGTACCTAAATTTGGGTTGAAGTGCAAAAAATTGTGATTTTTTATAAAAGTAAAAACTCCAAACCCCAAAACTTGCCCCAAACTAAAAGTCTCCATCCTGAATTTTTGATATGTGATAGCAAACTGATTATATTAATCCTTAATCCTGAAATTGCTATCTATACCGTCATAACGTAAAATGGTATAAAAGTAAAATAATCAGTTAAAAAAAAATTATTTTTAAAACGAAAAAAAATATAAAAGGTGAAGAGGTTCCACACTAAATTTTTGTCCAAATATGTATTTTTTTTACTAACCCAACGGCACTATGCTCAAGTAACGCTCTATCGTCCTTGGTACCAAAATTTGGGCTGAAGTGCAAACAATTGTGTTTTTTTTTATAAAAGTAGGAATTCTACACCCCAAAACTTGCCTCAAAACAAAAAGTTCCTTTCTGAATTTTCTTGAAGTATTGTAAGATACTCAGTTCAGAAAAGAAAAAATTATTTTTAAAACGAAAAAAAATATAAAAGGTGAAAAGCTTCCACTCTACATTTTTGTTCAAAAATTTATTTTTATGTGTTTAATCGATTGGCACTATGCTCATGTTCCGTTCTATCGTCCTTGGTTCCTAAATTTTTAGATGAAAAGCAAAAAATCGTGATTTTTTATGAAAGTAAGAATTCCACACCCCAAAACTTGCCCCAAAACAGAAAGTTCCATTCTGGATTTTAGATATATGATACCTGATAGTAAACTGAATATATTAGTCCTTCATCCCAAAATTGCTATCTATCGTCCTTCATACCGTAAAATGGTCTTGAAGTAAAATACTCAGTTCAGAAAAGAAAAAAAAAATGTTTTTAAAACGAAAAAAACTATAAAAGGTTCCACTCTACATTTATATTCAAAAATGTATTTTTATGTGTTTAATCGAAAGGCACTATGCTCAAGTCCCGTTCTATGGTTCTTGGTACCTAAATTTGGGCTGAAGTGCAAACAATTGTGATTTTTTTCTGAAAGTAAGAATTCCACATCCCAAAACTTGCCCCAAAACAAAAAGTTCCATCCTGTATTTGAAATATATGATAGTTGATGGCAAACTGTTAGTCCTTAATCCCAAAATTGCTATCTATCGTCCTTCATAGTTCAGAAAAGACAAAAAAAAAATGTTTTTAAAACGAAAAAAAAAAAATATTGAAGCCAAAAAGGTTCTACTCTACATTTTTGTTTAAAAAAGTATTTTTATGTGTTTAATCGAACGGCACTATGCTCAAGTCCCGCTCTATCGTCCTTGGTACCTAAATTTGGGTTGAAGTGCAAAAAATTGTGATTTTTTATAAAAGTAAAAACTCCAAACCCCAAAACTTGCCCCAAACTAAAAGTCTCCATCCTGAATTTTTGATATGTGATAGCAAACTGATTATATTAATCCTTAATCCTGAAATTGCTATCTATACCGTCATAACGTAAAATGGTATAAAAGTAAAATAATCAGTTAAAAAAAAATTATTTTTAAAACGAAAAAAAATATAAAAGGTGAAGAGGTTCCACACTAAATTTTTGTCCAAATATGTATTTTTTTTACTAACCCAACGGCACTATGCTCAAGTAACGCTCTATCGTCCTTGGTACCAAAATTTGGGCTGAAGTGCAAACAATTGTGTTTTTTTTTATAAAAGTAGGAATTCTACACCCCAAAACTTGCCTCAAAACAAAAAGTTCCATTCTGAATTTTCTTGAAGTATTGTAAGATACTCAGTTCAGAAAAGAAAAAATTATTTTTAAAACGAAAAAAAATATAAAAGGTGAAAAGCTTCCACTCTACATTTTTGTTCAAAAATTTATTTTTATGTGTTTAATCGATTGGCACTATGCTCATGTTCCGTTCTATCGTCCTTGGTTCCTAAATTTTTAGATGAAAAGCAAAAAATCGTGATTTTTTATGAAAGTAAGAATTCCACACCCCAAAACTTGCCCCAAAACAGAAAGTTCCATTCTGGATTTTAGATATATGATACCTGATAGTAAACTGAATATATTAGTCCTTCATCCCAAAATAGCTATCTATCGTCCTTCATACCGTAAAATGGTCTTGAAGTAAAATACTCAGTTCAGAAAAGAAAAAAAAAATGTTTTTAAAACGAAAAAAACTATAAAAGGTTCCACTCTACATTTATATTCAAAAATGTATTTTTATGTGTTTAATCGAAAGGCACTATGCTCAAGTCCCGTTCTATGGTTCTTGGTACCTAAATTTGGGCTGAAGTGCAAACAATTGTGATTTTTTTCTGAAAGTAAGAATTCCACATCCCAAAACTTGCCCCAAAACAAAAAGTTCCATCCTGTATTTGAAATATATGATAGTTGATGGCAAACTGTTAGTCCTTAATCCCAAAATTGCTATCTATCGTCCTTCATAGTTCAGAAAAGACAAAAAAAAAATGTTTTTAAAACGAAAAAAAAAAAATATTGAAGCCAAAAAGGTTCTACTCTACATTTTTGTTTAAAAAAGTATTTTTATGTGTTTAATCGAACGGCACTATGCTCAAGTCCCGCTCTATCGTCCTTGGTACCTAAATTTGGGTTGAAGTGCAAAAAATTGTGATTTTTTATAAAAGTAAAAACTCCAAACCCCAAAACTTGCCCCAAACTAAAAGTCTCCATCCTGAATTTTTGATATGTGATAGCAAACTGATTATATTAATCCTTAATCCTGAAATTGCTATCTATACCGTCATAACGTAAAATGGTATAAAAGTAAAATAATCAGTTAAAAAAAAATTATTTTTAAAACGAAAAAAAATATAAAAGGTGAAGAGGTTCCACACTAAATTTTTGTCCAAATATGTATTTTTTTTACTAACCCAACGGCACTATGCTCAAGTAACGCTCTATCGTCCTTGGTACCAAAATTTGGGCTGAAGTGCAAACAATTGTGTTTTTTTTTATAAAAGTAGGAATTCTACACCCCAAAACTTGCCTCAAAACAAAAAGTTCCATTCTGAATTTTCTTGAAGTATTGTAAGATACTCAGTTCAGAAAAGAAAAAATTATTTTTAAAACGAAAAAAAATATAAAAGGTGAAAAGCTTCCACTCTACATTTTTGTTCAAAAATTTATTTTTATGTGTTTAATCGATTGGCACTATGCTCATGTTCCGTTCTATCGTCCTTGGTTCCTAAATTTTTAGATGAAAAGCAAAAAATCGTGATTTTTTATGAAAGTAAGAATTCCACACCCCAAAACTTGCCCCAAAACAGAAAGTTCCATTCTGGATTTTAGATATATGATACCTGATAGTAAACTGAATATATTAGTCCTTCATCCCAAAATTGCTATCTATCGTCCTTCATACCGTAAAATGGTCTTGAAGTAAAATACTCAGTTCAGAAAAGACAAAAAAAAAGTTTTTAATACGAAAAAAAAATATTGAAGCCAAAAAGGTTGTACATTTTTGTTTAAAAAAGTATTTTTATGTGTTTAATCGAACGGCACTATGCTCAAGTCCCGCTCTATCGTCCTTGGTACCTTCATTTGGGCTGAAGAGCAAAAAATTGTGATTTTTTATAAAAGTAAGAATTCCAAACCCCAAAATTTGTAATAAATGATGCGTCGTTTTTACGATATTTGTTGAACAAATTAGTGTTATTGTTAAAAAAGAAATAAAAAAACAATTTTATTAAAAAAGTTTATAAACATAATACAAATTTTTATTTTTTGAATAAAAGCAATACTCAATTTTTAAAATTTTTTTTTATTTATGTGGTTTGTATATATTTTAGCTACCAGTATGCAAAATTTCGTGCTAGGACGGCGAAGACTTCATGATATATGATATTTAAAAAAAAATTGGAATAAAAAGACAAGAATTCGTTTTTTTAAATACAAAAATAGTCATAGATCCTAAATCAAAAACGCTAGAAAGATGTTTAATAGCCCATCTTGAAGGTAAAATAAACTGCTTTAATTTGGTATACAATAAATTTTTTTATTTTTTACCAAAGTACAACGCCTGAGCAAAAAACAATTAAAAATGGAGTGTTGCTTTTAGTCAAAAAATAAAAATTCGGTAACTGTTAAAAAAAAATGTACATTGTGTTGTATATCAAATTAAAGCTATTAATTAACCATTAAAATGTGATATTAAACATCTGCATATCTTGTGTGGTTTAAGTTCTATAACTATTTTTGTGCTTATAAAAATAAAATTTTACACTTTTTTCTAATTTTTTTGTTAAACAATCTTTTTCTCATAAACCCACAGCCATCCTACTTTGAAATTATGTTTACTTGTAGCCAAAATACAAGCAAACCTCGTATATTTAAAAAATTATTAAAAATTGAGATTTTTTTTTTATTCAAAAAATAAAGTTTCAGTGTCGGCTCAAAAAAAAAAAAAATTAAATCGTGTTGCAATCACCTTGAAGCTATTTGTTTCAGCTTTAAAATGAGCTATTAAATATCCACATAGCTGCTTTAGTTTGAAATTTTAGAACTATTTTTGTGTTTCGAAATTTCAGCTTATATTTTTTTTTTATTAATTTTTTTCTTAAAATTAAAATTCATAGAAAATCAAACTTTCACAAAAAAAAAAAAAGAAAGTATAGAGTTTTATGCAGAAGCACAAGCACTACAAAAAAAAAAGAATCACACAAATCTGAGAGATGAAATTTAAAAGTCGGTTGATTTAATATGAATTTTTTTATATTGACTTATTATATTTAATATGCAACAATATAATAAGTCTCACGAATTTCAAAATTGATATTTTATGACCATTCTTTATCTATAACTTCATGCCATCTAAATATATTACGGATATTATCTGAGAAATTCTGGTCCTAGAAGTAATATTTCCTTTGAGTCACTCCATCTATAGACATAGATATAGGTATAGATATAAATATAGATATGGAGTGACTCAAAGGAAATATTACGTCTAGGAAATAAATCTATATCTTTATCTTTTATCAGTTCCAATAAAATTTTATTTCCACCACCTACGAGTTAAAGTGCAAATCACAGACTAAACTGCAAAAAATCTAAGTAACAATTAGAACTGCCTTCAAAAGGTTTCTATTGGCAGAACTTCTCTAAAAAATAAAAATAAAATTGTTTAACTAACAGCTGTTGAAAAACGGTCAAAGAGCAGCTGTTTTGAAGTAATCTCAGCAAAACAAGGGTCGAACAATGTCCATGTTTTTTTTTTTCAAAAAAATAAAATAAATGATGATAAATGAATTTTTATGCTTTTAAATTCATCTTCATTAAGTGGAATTTTATTTTGTTTTCAATTGAACTTAAGTATTTAAAAATATATGCGGTTTTCAATTGGTTTATTGTAAAGTAGTTAAAAAAATAATTTTAATTCAACTAATTTAACAAGTAGTTAAAAACATTTGCAGACGAAAGTCAATTGACTTATTTAGCGGACATCACCATACAAAATATGTTAGTTCGTTCTATGGAAAAAAGTCAGAATTTCAACTAGTTGTGGTTGACAAAAAACTACTTTTTCAACTACTTTTAAATTAGTTGATTTTCCTACAGGGTAATTAAAAATTTATATTTACATATATACTATACATATATAGATGTAATACATGCTGCAATTTTGCCCAATATCCAAATCTGGATTGTATGCAAATCAGACTAAAATGCTGAAAAACGCAGTTTTCATATATATATATATATATATATTAGGGCGGGTCAAATTCTGGCTCAGCGAAATTCGTAAAATACATGTAATTTCAAGACTTTTTCTCCACTACAGCATATACAAATTCTGAAAAAAAGCTGTGCGGACTTTCGTAAATAGATTCATACACATACATTCATACATTCATATTTTATAATTGAGAACAAAATCTATTTACGAAAGTCCGCACAGCTTTTTTTCAGAATTTGTATATGCTGTAGTGGAGAAAAAGTCTTGAAATTACATGTATTTTACGAATTTCGCTGAGCCAGACCTCCAAAAAATTCGTCCATACAAATTGACCCGCCCTAATATATATATATTAGACCTGTCCAAAATGTTCAAAATGATTTTTTCAACTTAGTTTTTCCACTTTATATATCCTTGGGTCAAAATAATAAGAACTGCATAAAAAAAAATAAAAAAAGTTGTACCAAAACTCAGCGCAACGCACCTGAAGTCAGGACTTGAGTGTTCCGCGATATGACGAAAAGTACGGTTACAAAATTACAAATTATGTTTGAACTTAATTTTTGTTTTTTTTAAGTTTAAAAGCAGATATCTTTTGTTTTAATTAGTTAATCTATTTGTCAAAAAAAATTGGAAAAAATAAAGATGGATACTTTTTTACAGCATCCGAAACATGGAATTTCACAATTTTCATTATGAAGTTCAGTTTTTGTTGCCTCCTATTTTCGAAATATTACTCCATCGGGTATGTGCAATTTTTTTTATATTATTCTGTGGACTATTGGCTTTAAAAAAATTGGGGTTGAAAATTTTTTTAAGTAATTATAGTGGGGTAGAAATTTTTTTTAAAAAACTCAATCAAATTTTTCTTTTTTTTTTTAAAATATTTGTTTTTATTATATTTTTTAAATAAAATAAATATTCTTAAAATCTATGATTTTCTCATACAAACGAGCTATCGGTCAGTTAAACGTTAAAGTGTTTAAAAACGTTAAAGTGCTAAAGTGACAATCGCAAAGTTTGAAGTGTGCAGTACTCTGAAGAAAATGAACAAAACACGGGCATCGGCACGAAAAATTTATTTAGTAGGTGAAGAGGTAGTTCGTTTGGAGAGCAATTGCTTGCCAACCAAGCGAAATGTTTTATCGTACTACTTATTCCTACATTTGAAAAAGAAAAAGCTAGCAAAGCAGAGTTTAAATGAAGCTATTTCAGCGTGTGAAGTTGTTTTTAAAAAATTTCATAAAAATGTTGCACAAACAATTAACTCCAAGATAAAACTCGCCAGGATCGTTAAAGTTTGGTGTAGTCTAAATAAGAGCAAAAGCCGTAGAACTGTGTGCCAAGTTCAAAAGGAGAACAAGTTCATGCAGAGTCTTGAGGATATTTTTGATATAGAGGGAGATGAGTTAAATAATAATTTAAAGCTTACTGCTCATGAAAACATTGAAACAGGAAGTTCATCATCGGCAAGCTCGGTAATTTCTGAAGATTCTGGCAAAAATGAAAACAAATGGAAGCGTTATGAAAGAAAATCACAGAAAAAAAAAAGTATAGTATCAACTACAATAGCTTCAGCTTTGGATCGAGCAAATATTTCAGATACTAAAGCAACGCTGGTACTGGGATCTATGGCCGTGGAATTGGGATATAATGCAAATGAAGTTACTCTGAGCCGGTCAACGATTAGGAGGACTAGAATGCGGTGCAGGATGGAGATTGCCGAGAACATAAAAACTACATTTTGTCTAAATTCTCCCGCCATAATTCATTGGGATGGTAAGCTATTACCAAACATTACAGGTCATGAAAGAGTTGATAGGCTACCGGTAATAGTCACAGCGGGAGGTAAATCGCAGCTGCTTGGAGTTCCTTGCATAGACTCGGGAAGTGGGGAAAATCAGGCTTCAGCTATATATAGATTAATTTGCGAGTGGAATTTGTCATCTAAAATCGGTGCCATGTGCTTCGACACAACTGCATCAAACACAGGTGAGAAAAACTAAAAGAAATATAAGGATCCCATTTTAAAAATATTCATTTGTTGTTTATTTACAGGTAGATTAAATGGAACCTGCGTTCTACTTGAGAGGAAGCTTGGACAAGAGCTGTTGTATTTTCCTTGCAGGCATCATATATTTGAGATCATTTTATCGGCTGTATTTGCGCGTTCAGAGGGTTCAACCAGCAGTCCGGATATTCCTGTATTCAAAAGATTTCAACGACAATGGACAACCATCGACACGACCATCTTCGAAACCGGAATAGCAGATGAGCTTATTTTGAATAAAGTGCAGGGATCGATGCATGAAACACTTGTTTTCACCAAAAATCAATTTCTGGTAAGTTAATTGAAATATTTAATTTTCTATTATGTAGCTTACTAGTTTCTATCTTTATTCTATCATTTCAGGAATCACACGCCAGAAAAGACTATAAAGAGTTTCTGGAACTTGTGGTGATCTTCCTTGGCGGTGATGAGGGTAGGGAATTTACTTTTAAATATCCTGGTGCCATGCATCGAGCCAGATGGATGTCTAAGGCAATTTATAGTTTCAAAATTTTTATGTTCAGGAAGCAGTTTCAGTTAACACCAGAGGAAGAAAAATTAATTCGTGAAATCTGTGTATTCGTTGTTGTCGTTTATGCCAGATTCTGGTTTTTAGCGCCTCTGCAATCATCAGCACCAAGAAATGACTTATTATTGCTTAAGGTTCTTGAAAGGTATGTAGTTAACTATAAATTAAGAAACAAATTTTAATTCTATGTTTGATTATTATTTCAGTTATAAAACAATTGATGCTGACGTTGGAAAAATAGCATTGAAGAAGCTTACCAATCACCTTTGGTACCTTGGAGAGGAGCTGGTGGGGCTATCATTTTATGACAAAAGCTTGAGTGTAGAAACTTTAAATAAAATGGTAGCTTCATTCAAAAATAACGCTGGAAAACTCAATTCGAAGAAGAGAGCATCACCATCAATTAACATCGCGACAGTAAAACTGGAAGATTTAGTTTCAACTCATACAAAAACGTTTTTTGAGAAACTCCAATTACCAACATCATTTATGGACGTAGAGGTGGCTGACTGGATCCAAGATGAGGGCTTTTTACATGGCCTTTCTATTGTGAAGAACTTGCAAATTGTCAACGACATCGCAGAACGAGGTGTTGCACTAATATCAGAATTCAACTCATCAACAACGCGCAACGAAGAGCAGAAGCAGTATCTGCTACAAGTAGTAGCCGAACACCGAGAAAATATGAATGTAATTTCTAAAAATCAAATCTTTAACGGTCGATAACAAACAAATATTTTAAAAAAAAAATAATAAAAAATATAATAAAAACAAATATTTAAAAAAAAAAAAGAAAAATTTGATTGAGTTTTTTAAAAAAAATTTCTACCCCACTATAATTACTTAAAAAAATTTTCAACCCCAATTTTTTTAAAGCCAATAGTCCACAGAATAATATAAAAAAAATTGCACATACCCGATGGAGTAATATTTCGAAAATAGGAGGCAACAAAAACTGAACTTCATAATGAAAATTGTGAAATTCCATGTTTCGGATGCTGTAAAAAAGTATCCATCTTTATTTTTTCCAATTTTTTTTCACAAATAGATTAACTAATTAAAACAAAAGATATCTGCTTTTAAACTTAAAAAAAACAAAAATAAAAACAAAAATTAAGTTCAAACATAATTTGTAATTTTGTAACCGTACTTTTCGTCATATCGCGGAACACTCAAGTCCTGACTTCAGGTGCGTTGCGCTGAGTTTTGGTACAACTTTTTTTATTTCTTTTTACGCAGTTCTTATTATTTTGACCCAAGGATATATAAAGTGGAAAAACTAAGTTGAAAAAATCATTTTGAAAAATCTCATACATTTTTTGGACATGTCTAATATATATATATAAACGAATTGGCCATTTAAGCCGTTGAAACAACATAGACCAAGCTTCTTATAATCAATGTGTTGTGCGTGTTATTTAATGTTCTTTGAATGTACGCAAATGATAGAAAACTGCACCTACGTGCTTGATACCGACTTCAAACGCCTCACGTTCTCAAGAAGCTTTAAGTAACGATGCTTACTCTCTTAGGATAACCATTGTTAACAGCGAAGTAACG